>OX383272.1:3785000-5035000 GCA_947522985.1 Lithophane socia
TCCCACATTTTAAAAATGACAGAGAAATACGTTTTATTGTCGTTGAATCCCAAAAACTATTCCCGTTGAATCCCAAATGCTTAAAAAAAGTTGAATGCGGGTACTTTCAATAACAAAAATTGTTTATAATAAAATGAGATAAACTTGGTGATTACGACCCACTCATCATGGCGTTGGAGAATTCGGTATGTAAAGTATTTTTCCGGATTTTTAAAATGTATATAATCTTCTTCCTGCCCTTGTCCCATGTTACTTGAGGTCGGTGCAACACGTTTTCTTTTTCCACTCTCCTCCCCTGACAACCGTCACGCTATCATTCACTCCCTTCTCTTTCAATTCCTCACACAATCCATCCTTCTTTTCTTAGGCTTTCTCTCCCGCTCCAACCATCAACATTTATATTCACCACTCTTTTAGTCACATGCGTTTCCTACCTCATCACATCCCCATACCAGGCCAAACGATTACCTGGTCACTGGCGCCACTTTTGAACTTTCCCTTATATACGCATTTCTTACTTATTTATTACTTATTTGCTTATATAGCAGTACGGTTATGGAATGCCTTGCCCGTGTCGATTAGGCGTGCTCAATCTTTGTCCACTTTTAAAATTCTAGTGAAAAAACACTTCCTCTCTCCTTAAACATATTTATTGTTATATATATATATATATATATATCTAACTATGTATATATTATATATATATATTTATATAGATAAGACAATGCTTTATGTGTGTATGCATTTATTGTATATGTAAACGGTACACCACTGACTACCTGCAGTATTGTCTCTCCTTCTTACTTTAATCCATCCAAAGGTTGTCTGTAAAAGATCGCTTTTAGCGATAAGACCGCCCATTGTGTCACCCTATGTAAAATTTCTAATTTATGTCTGTAATTTTTATGGTGTACATAATAAAGAGTATTCTATCTATCTATCTTCTTACTTTACTCTTATCCATTTTCGTCACTCTAACATATCCATCTCAACATTCTCATCTCCGCTACATGCATTATTTTTTCATACGTCTTCTTCACTTTATTTTTTTAATTTACAGATATAATTCTGTCAACATTTCAACAATGACATTGACATTGTTGAAATAACTTGGTTTTTATTTCTTAAAGACACTGGTATAATTTCATTAATCCTAACTAATAATATAAATTAAATCCTAGATAAAATGAACTATACAAACACGCTAAATAAGTACAATATAACTAAAAAGAAAAAAAAAAAGGAGAGGGGCTCACGAAATACAGATTTAGTTAAATCAGTATTTCGTTTTTCCAAGCTTTAGTTATTTTATAGATAAGTATTTTAAATTGTTATTCGTGCTGACGTCATAAAGTAGGCTGAATGGCACAGATTCGTGACACGTTTAATACTTATTTAAAACTAAAATCCCATCAAAAAAATAACATGTAAAAAAATGCAAGTCTCGAATCGCAGTTCTTGCTCGACTTGGCGGGGCGCTGCCATGCCCCCAGATTAAAATTGTACTTAGGTATTAATTCTGTGAACTTTGTGAACGAAACCTCATAATGTCTATGATGAAAGTGTTAAGAAGTAGACTTTTGGAATCTATCAGTTGTCATAACGTCATAAGTCACACCCTTAAAAAACAATTTCGCACTGACTGTAAAATATTTTGTGTAAAACCCAATCGAATCACATGCGATTTTTTTTATTTTTGTTGCCTTGTTGAGTTTATTATTCCAACCATTTTATAATCTAAGATTCCAACCTTCGACGTTGTTAGCAGTTCAGTGCGTTTCATCACTCACACCAATCGAATCACATGCGGATTTTTTTATTTTTGTTGCCTTGTTGTGTTTATTATTCCAACCATTTTATAATCTAAGATTCCAACCTTCGACGTTGTTAGCAGTTCAGTGCGTTTCATCACTCACACACCATATATCTACGAATGATTCATTTTGTTGCCAAAACTCAACCATGTAATTTTTTAACTCATCCATTTTCGAATTTATGGGCAATCAGACTCTATGTAACACCGTCCCTCCGCTATTGCATCTCTTGGCAACAATAGTAGTAGTCCCGAAAGTGGGACCACTCTTTTTGCGACTTTTGATTTAGTAAGTTCCAAGTTTTTTGCTTTTTTCCAATAATGATAAAAACAACCCTTTAATAGAACATTTGGAAAGACTGATGTTATCGCGGTCATAGTTGACAGTTCGTAATCTGTTTTTTTATATTGGTGCAGTTCCCATTCTGGAATACAGTTTTTGATATGGAGTGAACAATGTTTTATATATTTGTGTATCCTTTTTATTAATGAAAGCATAAGCATAAGCATCTCCGTGAGATCGTAGGTACAAAATTATAATGGGATGGCTTTACCTTGACCTTTTTGTACCATGTTAAATGTTGATTTTATTTTAAATAAAGAAATTAAGATGTGACTATTATGCTTTATTAGATTTATAACCCCTATGAATACACACGTGCACACACGCTTTTTTAACCGACTTCTTTAAAAAGGAGGAGGTTCTCAATTCGTATGTATGTTTTTTAATGTTTGGTAAAGGTAAATCACTTTTCTTCTGGAAAGTACACATGTAGTTTTAACAAAGGATTCAATGGAAATAGCAAATAGGAACCATCGTTAATATCTAAAAAATGGGATCAAAAATAGGTGGGAGGACAGTGTAGGCCTTTCAACAAGTAGCAGGTAGGTACTTAATAGAATATAAAATTTTCAACAAATATACCGTCCACTGCCTACATCGTTCTCACATTCACAAGATAGGAAAGAATTTCTAAAAAAGATAATAAAAATAAAAACCTATTTAAACCAAATGACAATGATTGCCATTACAACTGTAACAAATCTGAATCATTATCATGTCCTCAAAAGCCACTAATAAAGAGTTGAAATTAAATTGTAGCTGTCTGTCAAATAATAGGATGATTAAGATTATGTCAAGGATGAATATGAAAAACACAAAAACACATGGTAATTTGGGAGCAGTTATTAGACTCTTACATAATTAACGTTCTCGTAACACCCACGTTTTATGTTTCTATCTTCAGTCATGTCCTTGCATGTGGATTTTATAACTCCAGTTTTCTCTCCCAAAATAAGATAAATCTCTTAGCCTTAATGATGTCTGCTTTCCGCTGTTTTTATATCATATTAGCTTTCGCCCACCGGTTCGCCCGCGTGGAGGTCGGAACATATCCCACGGGGATGTACCTACTACCGGGATAAAATTATTGTATTTGTTAATCCAGGTTATAAATCATCTGTGTGCCAAATTTCATTCAAATCCGTTCAGCCGTTTTTGCGTGATTGAGTAACAAACATCCGAACTCACAAACATATTATACTTTCGCATTTATCTTAATAGTAGAATATTAGGATATCTAAAGTACAGTGCTTGCGTACGTTTAGCGCCTAGCAATTTCTAAGTAATTGAGGAAACTAGGTTTCAACCTAGAAATTCTATCCAATATGGTATTTTCTAATTAATATTATGAATGGTTTCGAGCCATAACTTTCTCAACGTCCGTTAAATGTAAAATGAAAGACTGGATTACTCTAAATAATGATTAAATTAAACACGATTTTGTGGTGTGACTGTCTTTGTTAAAATTAGATTGTCATTTCCTTATCAAACCTCAGTGGCCTGCTCTCTTTTATGCCTTGAAGATTATTCTGCGTCTATTGTCCCCTTTAGTTGCGAACGAAGTTCCTTCTATAGGTTTCCTTCTATACCTATACTTATAAAATCTTCCTCTATTTTGGAAAAATAAATAGAATGGAATCATTTTAACGTTTTGTTCATCGATTTTTTCGGGACATCGTCAAGTTGGTCGCCTCTTCACGTGACCAGAGGGCTGGCCAATGATTAAGTCAAAAATCAGCATTGCCAGCCAACGTGGCAACGCTGCCAGCCCTTGGGCACTTTTCCCACTGACAGCGATACGGACGAATTTTTTGATGCCCTATGAGTTCTTCCTTCATATTTTATTTTTCCCTTTGTATACTCGTACAGAATGTTAGTGTTAGATTGTACCTATTTAAGATTTGTCAAAATAATTATGAAATAAATAAATTAATGTGAACTTTTAACGGTTTGTCTTTTAAGGCAAAAGGTTTTCTAGCAATCGATTGATTGAATGCTTCCGCGAACAACCCGGCCAATACCGTTGATCAACAAATATAACCATACTTAGAGTGCTCCCGTTATCTCTGATAAATTATACGGTCAGCAGCGGACAGTAATCGCATTATTATTCAGAAAAACATCAATCTAATCGCCATAATCTGCGAGTAACGTCTCTATTAGATCCGTCGCCCCTCTAGTCGACTGGTCTAGCTTGTTCGTTCAGTTTTTCGAAAGCAAGTAATTGCTTGTACTAGATTTTCACACAAGATTTTCTTGATCATTGAATATAGATGTTGTAGAGTTTGTTTGTGATGTACTTATTAGTGCTTCAAAGTTTTTTTGCTCTATTTACATAAATATCCAGCGAAATATTCTCTCTTACAAACCGCCATTAAAGTGCTACTTATGCTATCTATTGTCTTCAGTTGAAAATGGGCCACAGCATCCATTCGTTTTTAATTTCCATGAAGCCAACGGCCTTGCGATTCGCAAATTAGGATATCGCACACGATATACTAATTTATTTAACACAAAAGGAATGTTTTTATGTGCACACAAAGATGAACATAATAAATGTGACGAAGTAATTTAAATAAAAAAAAAAAGTTAAAACTGGTTGTGCGATATGATAGGTGTTGATAAATAACATAATATCACCCCTGTTTTCCCCGAAGGGTTTAGCAGAGGTGTGTTGTAGGTCCTGGCATGGTTGCGGGAAAGTCCGAAACCGCTACCGGGGACCTTGGCAGGCAACTGAAGTAACACGGGTGGGTTTTATTCAGTAAAAGTCTGACACACCCTCCCGCTCCGCTCAGAGCGGGAGAAGTCATTGGATGACTTACCAAAAAAAAAAAAAAACGACTTGTGTAGGTGATTATTTTTTTAATTCCCGTATTTTTAATAACGTTCGCATTCGCATCTCATTCGCAATCTGTCAAAAATACAATCAATTTACCAACATTTTTGACAAGTTAGACAGATTGCGGCTTGAATGTGATTTTTTTGAAGTACGAGAATTGTTCTTTTGGTGTGCCTAAGCACGATATCAAACTGTTTCTAAAACTCATTAAAATTATATAATTTTTGGGTACTAAACTTTCCTGGCCCGGAGCAAAATCTGCGTAGGACGAAGGTACACATACTTTAGACAATTTAAAACAGGGGTACTGTTTCACAAAGAACCTACTTACTGATAAAACTCGAGTAATTATCATGACTTGTTACAAAACAAAGGATCTGAAGGAATTAGTTTGAAAGGGATTGTTAGTGTTAGTAATTTCTTAAATTATTTTTGTAAATTTTTGAAGGTAGGTATTTTTGCTAAATTTTTCTTTATTAGGGTTCCGTACCCGAAGGGTGCCCAACGGTTCCGTATTCGAAGAGTACCAAACGGAATCCTATTACTAAGCCTCTGCTGTCCGTCTGTCTGTCAGCGGGCTGTATCTCATGAACCGTAATAGGTAGACAGTTTAAATTTTCAGTGTATTTCTATTGCCGCTATTACAACAAATAATAAAATAAAAAATCCTTACAGAATGTCCTTTCTTTAGTATTGTTCATCGAGTCGTTGAGTTCTGAGTTGAGCTCCACTATTACTGACAAAAGCTTGCACTGACTGGACCGGTCCACTCAATTTTGTGTGGTTATTTCCTGCAAATACCATTTCAGACGCGTATCAACATGGTCCTCGTATGGCCTGACCAAAACTGTGTCTGGACTTTAAAAGAGACTGCGACCTCTGAGTTTGTTTCGGCCTTTCCTCTCAGCGTAGTTAGATAGGAAACGCCGACCTCATCTAGCTTATTTTTAATATTTTTTCAATATGACGTGTAAAAGTGATTCCAATATCCTATTTACAGATAAACAATTTCATTTCATTACAAGAAACGTGTTTTTTTCGGCGTTTTTTGCTAATTATTGTAAGGTGGTACAGAATAATTCGTGTGCGAGCCCGACTCGCAGTTAGCCAATATTTCACAGAACAGCTAGGTAAGTAAAGGAGTACCTACTACATAGACAAAACGTGCCTATTCAGTACTCCTTTATTTATACTAGAGAAAATTCGATTCGTCGGCCTTAGAATACACAAATATAAAGGCTTATCGCCAGATTGCTCTAAAGGTAGAAATAGGGTGAGATATTTAGGTTGAGTAATTTAACACAATTAGTAAGGATCTTGTTAAACATGGTACTATTAATTAAGTCATGTTTATCGTTGTTGAACTTGCTCATAAATCTTCATATTTGTTACTATGCGAGGAATTCCTTAGGCTTATTCTGGGGAAGAACATTGTATTGCAAAATGGGTTTTAATTAAATGTCTAATCTTATTTCAAATGGAGTTTAGGTATCTTTTAAGTTTCTCTTTTCAACTCTTATCCATCTGTCCAGCAACCAATGGTGTTTTTTGTTTTTGTTCCAGATGCAGGAGTGCGGTGGATCCCATCGTACTGCGCGCTCAAAGAACTCAGTGTGTCCGACTGTACCGGTGTTACAGACTTCGGGTTGTATGAGCTGGCGAAACTAGGGCCGGCGCTACGATACCTTTCCGTTGCTAAGTGTACACAGGTAAGAATACTGGTGAAATATTGTCTGTTACACGTACTACACGAAATTTTAGGTTTTTTTTTACTACTTTAAACTGCGTAAAAAAAGATCAGAAGAAATATTAATTTAAGTTTTTTTTTTCGTCATGTCTTATTGATAGCCATCACTGTGTCTGTGAAGTTATACTAGCTAATTTAATATGACCCCGTAGACCAACCTTTTATTTCTTTACTTCCATTACATACACGTTATACAGTCCCCTCATCTTTCATTCTGCTCCATTGAGACCTATCGTCGCGATTAGAGGCGTTTAAATCAAACGTCAAAAATGTACGGTTAAGCAGACACCAAACATCACTTAACTATAGACAACGTTTATAAATAAGGCGAAACATATCTTGTTTAAGTTATGTCTAACTTCAAAGATAAATTGTCTGATAAGATACTAATACTTAACTTACCTACTGAAAGTCACTTTAAGTGACTCTAAATCCCTTACAGTTTGTAGTTTGGAAGACTAAATCCATATTTTAATTAAAATATTCCCTTTATGCCTAAGAGGCTTAGTTACTTTGCTTGTCAGGATTCAACACTTGTCTTCTACACTAATCTACATCTACACTTATAATATTATAAAGAGGAAAGATTTGTATTTTTGTGTGTATGTTTGTGATTAATAAACTCAAAAACTACTGCGCCGATATCAAAAATTCTTTCACCATTAGAAAGCTACATTCACCCTAAGTAACATAGGCTATAATTTATAAAGATTACACGCGGGCGAAGCTGCTGGCGGCAGCTAGTGTAAAATATTCAATGATCTTCTTTACGTAAACAATTGAAGCTTGATTTGCGTACCTTCTGCAGCCCAAAAATATGGTAAATTATATTTGGATCATGAATATTTTACTGATACAAAAGTTTTATTTGAATGGACTTTTTATTGAATAACGGATTCTTTATTAAATTCAATTTCTACAGGAATTGGGGCGAACAGAATTGAATCGTCATTTTACATTGACTGGAGAATATTCTGGAAAATTCTCGCTCCAGAAACAATATGAAAATATTATAAAGAGAAAAGATTTGTATTTTTTTTGTAGTGAATAAACTCAAAAACTACTGATCCGATTTTTAAAATTCTTCCACCCGTTGTATGCTAAATTATCACTGAGTAACTTAGCTTTATTTTATAAAGATATCACGCGGACGAAGCCGCTGGCGGAAGCTAGTACCTACTCTATAAATTTTGTATCTAGATACCAAACTGGGAAGATAAACCCAGTTAAATTATGAACCACTAGAAACGTCTGAAGCTAGAAACTAAGTTACGTCTAGACTGAAGTCTGAAAAGTTATGAACGTGACTATTTGTTATGTAAATTTCTTGCAATATTCATACATACATTCTTCGTTTAGTTTTGCAGTCCCAGTTTTCAATTGAGTCATTGTTCGATGGACGTGTTCTATTGTTGGAAGATGCATTCGAAACTATATTTTTTGTTTTTTTGTGAATGGCATCTCGCAGGTCAACCTAGCAGGTTTTCAGCTGCTTAACGGGACTTTCCTGTGGTTGCCTCAATAAATTAAGGCGTTTTTTTTTTTGGGGTTGGGGAGTCATCCATTGACTTCTCCTGCTCTGGGCGGAGCGGAAGGGCGTCTCAGACTTTTACTGACTAAAACCCACCCGTGTTCCTTCAGTTGCTTATTGCCTAGGTCCCGGTATCCCTTTCGGACTTTCCCGCAACCCTGGCACGAAGGCCTCCAGCCAACTTAGAAACTAAGCTAATGGCCCCTGTGGCGTACGGACCTCGACTTAGTTCGTCGTCGCTGGGGGACAGCATGGGACAGGCTGGATCGGATTAAACTATAAAATATCTTGTTTTTCGATTTTTATCAGGTTCAAGTGTTACGTATTTTTCAGTAAGGCATTTTATTTAAAAAAGGCGGGTGGTTACTTCCCAAATTACCTGATTGTAGGAATACACACACACTAGCACAACCCTAGCATATTCACTCCTCACCTCATTTAGTCGCGAAAAACTTCCGCGCATTTTAAGTTAAGTGGGGAAACCCGTATGGATGGCAGCCCTGCAGAAATAAAACTAGTTAAGTAAAAATAACCTAACCAATTGGGACTGCGGAGAGAAGTGAAAACTTAAAACTGGTATTGGCGCCATCTTTATTTTAGGTTACAGCACTACCGGCGCACGGTGACGCGAATCCATAAGTTTACCCGCTACGAAAAATCGCTCAACGCGCCTAGAATTTTTCACTTCAACAAAGTATTTCTTACGGATATTTTGTAATCTGACAAAAATATGGCTTCCCATTAAAATAAACCTAACCAATACTCGCCCTTGCCAATTACAGCAACTTTAGTGAAGACGAATGAACTCAATGAACTCGCTTTACACAAAGTTCTAACACACTTTTAATTAGTTGTCTTGAAGAAAACTCGTGGCTTGTGCCTTAATGGTGGTTTCTGAGTAATTTGAAACTTGTAGTTCTTCTTTAATTTAGCATTCTCACTGTCCGTTGAAAGTACCTACTGTTTGTCTTTACTTAGTAGTGTTTTCCCGTGTCCACGTGCTAAGCAAGAATAGGTCTTATGCATGGTCTATAACATGAATCATGTGACATGCATGTCACAAGACAAGACAATATTAGTCAAGACAAGACAATATTATTAGAAAAATATACCTTGGTATTTGGGACAGACTGACCTGAGACCCTACCACGAGCGTGTGAAGTATATGTATTGTAAATTTAAAAAAAAAACTAACAAAAAATATAACAATTTTCTATTAAAAATCGTTCGATAATATTATGTTTTTGCCACAAGCAATATGAATGAAGTCTTAAATAGTTTTAAGGGCAAGCATAATATTACGTGCAAAACGAGAATTTTGAATTTTAAAATCATTCCATTTTACGTTACGCTCACTCCGCGAGTTCATGCAAGGCTGCCCATAGGTTGGCCCGGATTTACAAAAGTATCGTCACTTGTGGAACTTCTTTTAAATTGTTGTTAAAAACCTAATGATCGAATACTTCCTTTTGACATTAGGTAAGTATTCAGCAGCCAATAAGTTAAGCCTGTCTCTGATCTGTTTTGGAGAGACCTCCTGGCTGTAATACTCAAGGTTGTAATACCCTAACCCATGATTCCTGTAAAAAGTGAAGTAAAATCCGCTAAGTGCTAAGTAGCTTAGGCCATGTACTATCGCAGACTAAAAATGTTTATCCCAATTTAAATTAGATACCTCATTGTGTGCAGTAAAGTGTTAAATGCTATATCTCCTTATTATTACTTTTATTTCTTAATTTTAAAGTTGACACATTACCATAATGACATTTATCAAAGAAAATTGGTTTGAATTTTAGAATTATCATCGACCTTTTTATTTAGATGTGTGCATGCCTTAAGGTGGTAAGCATTCTCAGACCGCGACCGTAACTGAAAATATTACGCTGTAAACGTTAATATACAAGACATTACTAGCTTGTGCGATCATAAATCCAATCTAAATGCAGACGATGGCAATCTAGACGTTCATATTGGTTCCTACTTAGTATGCTCATCACTTCGTCAATTTTCTGTTCTACGTCGTGTTTCACATCTTCATGCGATTCGATTATTTTGAAAATCTGAACTATTGGGTTAACGTAACGTGGTAACGATACATTAAATTATTAATTATTTTATTTCTCTAAGTTTGTTTGTACAAACACTTTTACACGTCCATTATATTTTTTTTAAACTAAATGAGTACGTACGTTCCCATGGGATAACTTCCTACCACCACACGGGCGAACCCGCGGGAAAAAGCTATTATAGCGTTATATTAAAACTCATACTGACCATTCCTACCTTCTCAGGTCTCCGACTCCGGCGTTCGAACCCTGGCACGAAGGTGTTACAAGCTGCGGTACCTGAACGCCCGAGGGTGCGGGGCACTTGGAGATGATGGAGTGGAGGCCATAGCCAGGGGCTGTTCCAGGTTAAGGGCGCTTGATCTTGGCGCTACTGATGTCTCCGAGCCCGGATTACAGGTGAATAAAAATATAATTGCAGTAATTGATATATAAAACAGCATTGTCTTCTGTAAAGGAGGAATGAGCACAATACACGCTTTCGGACAGCAAGATCCTGAAGTCAAGAATTCTTCACGAATATTGTTAAGGAGTTACTTAATGTGGAGCAACATTTACAAGTGTTGTGAACAATAACGGATAACAAAAAGTTATAGCAAAAGCCGCAAGAGTTATAGAAAAATGTTTCATGGTGCAAAATGTTCCTATACAAAAAGTAACTTCGGTGTGGATGCACCTTAAATCAGAGGTGACCAAGCTTGAGTTCAAAAGTGTTGAAATTGAAAAGGTCTTAGTTATTAGTTATAGGATAGTGTTACTTTAACCCTCTTATTTGGCAAAAAGATTGTTGATCATGGTGCTTTTAATAAGTATTTCGAAGATACTGCAGCCCATCCTATTGTTATACTTTCTTATCTTTTACCAGAAACAAATTACCTATACAGGGTGTAAGCAGGCCAACCACATAGCCATCAACTACGCATTCTGTACATAAAGTTAAGAAACTTTGCACAAAAATAATTGCTGGGTTAGTGGTAGCACTTATTTTTGTGCAAAGTTTCTGTTTCTGTTTTTGACTGTGTGAAAAATCGCTGTTTACGTTAGTGCGCAACGTAACGTACGCAAAACATTATGTTTATGGGTGCATGCAACGGTTCAGGATGTGTGGGGATATTTAAAATTAAGTTATAACATTTAGAACTTGCTTTCTTTAAAAAAGTTGGTCAATGTCAAAATCCAAATGATCACAATGATAGGAATAACAAGTGACTTTCAGCTTCGATAAGCGTCTTTTTACACCCGTTATGTTATGGCACGTTGGAGGTTTTTTTTATTAGAATTCAAAATCGCTTCATCGTCTATTTCTCTTCCAGATCCTAGCTCGATGCTGTCCGAACCTCAAAAAACTGGCTCTTCGGGGATGTGAGCTCATCGGAGATGATGGTCTAGAAGCCGTAGCATACTACTGCCGAGGGCTGACACAGCTCAACATACAGGATACTCCGGTCACGTTAAGAGGATATAGGGCTGTCAAGAAGTACTGCAAGAGATGTGTCATAGAACATACTAACCCTGGATTTTGTTGAGGAGACAAGACCAGATGTATCGGTTTTGAAATGGATTTTTCAAGAGAGCACATACAAAGAGGATACATATTTTACAGATCTTTGTTAGTAGATGCAATTGGAGAATGAAAAGGCTGAGCACCTTCAAGTCCATTTTACGTGCACCGTGCATGAGACTTACTGTAGTTTGATCGAAACCACTGTACCGCCCCTTAGGTATGTGCGCGGCGAGATGGGGGGCAGTGCAGGCTGCTCATTCGTCAACGCTCACGGCGATCCGCCGCTCATTACAGTGGTCTAGTTCAAACTATACTTTTTATTACGTACTGTCAACACTTGAAATGCAAATGACAGCTCAAAAAGGTGACATTTGCCCAATACGCAGAAATACTTGTATGTGTAAATTGCTTAAGGTTTTCGTTCTGCTACTGTACTCCTGAAGAAATGATTACATACTTTACTGTAACGTTTCTATTTAAGTAATAGACGTTGTTTTGGGTTCTAAGAACGCAGCCCAACCTTGGTTTTTTGGTGACTTTAAACAGCACATATACTGGTCTATTTGTTCATTTGGATATGTGCCAATACAGATATGCCTTAAGGGCTTTAGACTCTTGAAAACATTAATATGCTGGCTAGATAATACTTTGGTAAACGGCGAGTAATGTAAACTGTTTTATAAAGTTGACGTTAAAGAATAAAACAAAGGTCTGAAGCGATTTTCAAGCTTCTGTTCTAAAAACTTTCCTATTTTCGTGTGTATATAGTAAAGAGATTTTAGTAAACTAACATAGTTTTATATAAATGTAAATGCTTTAAATATAAATATAACCGAGTAAGATAATTTTCTAATTGTATTTTTGTAGTTTTAAGTATGTATTTATGTACAGGGTACAAAAAGTAAGGGGGGTATTTACATGGGCGGGTATCGGGCAGGGAACGTTCCTTTAACTGCCTCTGGGGTCTAGTGGTTAGACCACCTGTCTCAGACCCAGAGGTCCCAGGTTCGATTCCCAGTGGGGGCAATTTTCTGCTCTGTTTGGTTGGTGGTAGGGCTTGACTAAATCCATCTGGCTAGCTTCCATCCATCTTATCTAACTCTGTCACCATAACAACAATGTTTACAGCATTGTTGTGTTTTGGCAGTTACAGGTAAGATAGCCAGTTCCTCTCTGATTGAGGATTCTGGATGAAGCTCGCTTCCACCTTCGACATGATGATCACTTACCGTTAGGTGAGAAGTAGGCCAAGAGCATCCCCGTAGTGGTAAAAAAAAACCTGTCTGGGTAATTAATTGTGGTTGAAAACGTATTTACTATGGGTACAACTCTGCTAAACCCTTCGGGGGAACAAGGCGTGATGTTATTATGTAAACGGTCCGGATAATCTAAAAAAATATCCAAAAACGCCCCTAAATTGCCAGTTTTCCTACCTAACACCCGTTTAAATATTCAGTATAACGGAACCCTAAACATTTTTATTTTTGTTCATTCCTTTTCTAGGTAACTTCGATTAGCTTTATTTCCGTTCGACATTTCAATTTTCACCTTTCAAAAACAGTGGATATCAATTTATAAAAGCAATAAGGTTATATATCATTTTTCAGATATTCTGTTCAGTTAAAATTGCTAATCTGATTTCTGTTTTAATTCAGGTATCCAATTTTGCTGAATCCATTTTGAATTTAAACTCAACATTATATTAATTCATGGGACATACGATTTCATTGTGTTTAAATTAATATTGCAATGAATGTATACCGAGTGGGTACCTATTTAAACTCCCTTTGAATAGAGTGATTGTAAACATATGTATCCGATTTACAAATTAAATATCCGATTTACCTATAATAAATAAAATTTCTGAAAATCATTCATTAAAGAAAATGTATTGAATCATTGAAAAAATAATCATTGAATTTTGTATCCGATTTAAAATAAAATGAAATATCCGATTTATAATACATAAAATTTCAAAAAATCATTAACTGAAAATGTATTGAATCATTGAAAAAATAATCATTGAATATGTATCTTTCAGGCAAATTGTTCGAGCCTAAGAAATTTAATTGCTAACTATTCTTTGCTAGACGTTCGAGCTACATTAATCGTTCCCAAATATGACTGACAATAAATACGTCCTGTATTACCGAAATATATAAAAAAGCTATCCAACAGTTTGGTTCAAGTACTGGTGCAAAATACTGGTTCAAAATAATATTTTTTAGTAACAAATTCATTTATAATTCGGACAAATAATGTGCCATAGAGTGTTTCGTTCTAAAATTAGACTTAAATTGTCATCAAAAGGTATAAGTTTGCACTTTATTATACAACAAAAACTGTCTCCAAGAGCGAAAACGACTTTTGAAAAAATACGAACCTTGATTATCTACTAACCTGTATGTAAGCGAATTTCCCTAATACAACAAACATTCAAAATCGCTTTCGTTGTTGGAAACGCAGCTTAAATCTTATAAATATGTAATTAAAGCTAATATCTTCAAAAGATATGGCGCCCTAGTATAAAATTATTTCCATATTAACTGAATTGCCATTGTTGATTTAGTTTTTATTATTAAATTATATTTTTTAACAAATATTTCTACGTTTTCTTTACCTACTTAGTTACTTTAGTTTTTTCGCTTAGAACTTATAAACTATTTTAATGTGGTTCATTAGAATTCTCTAAATGATAGTGAAAACCACATCAAAATAGTTATGAAATATATAAATAAAATATATTTATTGAGCACAGACTAAACACACACAGCACAGCACGATATACAATGTTCTCTTACCTCCTCGTGGGAGGAAATCTGAATGTGCCTATGGTTTCCTGGTTTCACACACATCTAAAGAAATGGAGAGGTTCCCTTTCAACCTTGGATTCTGATTTCCATTCAAAGCAAAGCAACAAAGAAACGAGAGTAAAGCTGGCATTAAGTTAATTAAATCTTTAACGTCCTCATTAATGTTGGTAACGAGAATGTGCCACACATTAAGTCTTCATATTGCCTTCATGGAGGACTTCCTCAGTACAATGTTATGGCTAACACCTTATGAGCTGGTTTTAATTAAGTATGTTATCATTATCGTCTTAAGCTTAGGGTTACGGATTATTATCGCACTTAGAATAATAATGACATAGCATGAAGGGGCATTTAAGCAGTGGAGCGGCGTTTAGCGGCATGATTTTAAGGAAAAAGACCGGCCAAGTGCGTTTCGGACCACGCACAATGAAGGGTTCCGTAGTTGGGATTAATTTATCACAGGAATGAAATTAATTTATCGCAATGGTCAATTTTCATCAATTTTCTTAAATAAAGGGTCTTTCAACAAGGACGGGTCGATGTTGAAATTAAATAAAACAAGCTGTATGTGGGATATTAAAGAAATTATTTTTTTATTTAAAAGGCCCATTTATGCCATTATTTATGAAATATGACATCGTTTAAATGTCCACCACGGCTTCGAACGGTGGCACGGATCCGAGAGGTCCAATTTTCAATTACTCTACTGCATAGATCCGGCAGTATCTGAGCGATGTCCTGCGTTATGTTAGACTTTCACGGCATCGGTTGATTGCGGATTATTGGCATAGACCTACGACTTGAGAAAACCCCAAAAAAATAAATCTAGCGGGGTCAAATCGCACGATCTTGGTAGCCAGTTCACGTTACCTCTGCGAGAGACAACCCTACCCTCGAACCGTTCATGCAGAATGTCCATTGTGTCGCTCGCTGTGTGGCACGCAGCGCCATCTTTTTGGAACCACATGTTGTCCACGTCCATATCGTTCAATTCTGGCCAAAATAGATTGTTAAACATTGATCTGTAGCGCTCGCCGTTGACAGTAATGGCCTCGCCATCATCGTTTTCGAAGAAGTACGGCCAATGACGGACAGCAGCAATGTTCTCGGCCGATCTGGCGTTCCTTTGACGTCAGGGTATTGGTTGGTTGTTTACCGAACCAGTCGTCTCGAATTTGGTTACCAAACGTTGGAGCGTCGACTTTGAAGGGCCACCGCGTCTGCCGGAAAGTGGACGTAATGCGCGCAACGTTTGCAACTTACGAACACTCATTTTGATAATAAATTAAGTTTTATCATTTGGACGTGCTGCTCAATCGTGTAACTTGCCATGGTGATTTGGCATCAGTAACTGAAGAAATAACAACGCATTTGACAGATGCCGCCAAAACAACATGGCCGCTAAAAACTGTCAACATCGACCCGCCCTCTTTGAAAGACCCTTTATCGTTAAAGCATTTATTTTAAAATTATTAAAAAATATATATTTGAGATCCTTGCAATAAGGGTTCCGTATATTCCTTTTGAGGTACGGAACCCTAAAAACACATACATGGTACCTGTGGCAAATTGATTCTGCATACCGTCTGACTTGAGTAAGGCTGACGACAGAGTGTTTACTCTGTGGTCAGCCTAACTCAAGTCATCGTAAATTTTCTGGAAAAACAAGACTCAAATTATAAGGTATAAGAAACATGAGAAATGAAAGGGTATAATAGGGTGTATTGTTAACTAAATTGGATGAACTTGAGAGAACGTTACCCTAGGGCTGGCACGTGGATGATAATACGCTTGATTCTATCGGGGCCTGTTCTGTTCCGGTGAAAGGAAATTATAGACAACTAGCTGCGCCCCGCGGTTTCACACGCGTAAGTCTCGATCCCGTGGAAATATCGGGATAAAAAGTATTGTATGTCCTTCTCCAGGTCATGGTCTACCCGTGTGCCACATTTCATCCAAATCCGATCAGCCGTTTTAGCGTGAAAGCGTAACAAACAAACTCACTTTCGCATTTATAATATTATCATATACATATTATACTAGATTCCGCCCGCGGCTTCGCCCGCGTGGTATGTCGATAAAAAGTAGCCTATGTCCTTTCCCGGGATCCCATCTATCTCTTTGCTAAATTTTATCGAAATCCGTTCAGTGGTTTAGGCGTGAAAAGGTAACATATAGACAGACAGAGTTACTTTCGACTTTAAAGTTAGGATAACAGTTACGAAATGGAAAAGCGGGTTGGAAACAACATGTTTTTTTTTCAAACCGCGTCGTCTAGTCGGCTTCTCATTTTATTTTTACTGGGTAAAAATAAGAGCCAACAATCAAGGATTTGTAGCCCTTTGTGGTGCAGTCGAGCTTAAAGAAGCAAGCAGGAAAAAATCTCGTTTCGCCAAACTCAACTGAAACTCATTAAACTCTCCTGGTAAATATAAATTCCACAAACGATTCATGACTCCAATTGTAACAATGGAATGCAAAAAGCTAAAACAGACGATAGCCAATCAATTCCTTAACGTTCCGTGGCGAGGGGTTGGTTGAATATCGAAAGAACATGTTCCAAATCTACAATGTTTATCTGCTTTATTTTGTTCCAAAATTACTTGATACTATAACCAAATTGATTAAAAATCGTACCTGTGGATGCCAATTTGTAGTGTTACTACAAATTGAGTACTTTGATTTGGTTATTTGATTACTTGAACCCAAAATTTTAATTTTAAATTACCTTTAAATATGTTTTTCATTTGACAAATTGGGGTTTAATTCATAACCTCAATTTTCGTCGATGATTTTTCAATTACAAATTCTTAATGCTGGAAAAAGTGGTGAAATATAAATCTGACACCTTACTTATTCCCTGTAGATGAATGTGTTACTAATTCCCTGTAGTGAGTGATTGCGTAAGAATTAAACCTTCACTGGGTTTTAACTTCACTTTCATCTGATTCTTTTGGTATCACTACATATTATAAAACAAAGTCCTCCGCCGCGTCTGTCTGTCTATTTATTCGCAATAAACTCAAAAACTACTGCACCGATTTTCATGCTGTTTTCACCAATGGATAGAGAGGTTCTCTAGGAAGGTTTTAGTATATAGTAACCGACATGGGTCATGCCACCACACAGGCGAAGCCGCGGGCATCAGGTAGTAGACCATAAAATAAGTAGATATTTGATGTGTGGTGTGTGATATGTAAGTTCGGGTTTATTGTAGTTTGAGATGAAAGCCGCTCAAGACGATGACATTCATATACATCACGTATTCCAGTAGGTATTTTCGTGAGCATAGTTAATGCAACTAGATCGACAAGCCGATGTTACGTCAATTCTTGAGCGCGAATGTCGCTTTCGGTGTGGACGCAGCCTTAGTCAAAAAGACTATTTTGATATTAGTCTGTGGCGGGCTGTGACAGACGTCAGGCAGACAAGGGGGCTTGCCAAGATGCCCGACCGCCGTGTATGATAGATAGAATAAAATGAGAAAACCCACTACGGAAGCCATTGACGGAAGCATTTTCCTTACGTCCGACTACAAACACTTTTAAAACTTTAATCTAAGTGAAAAAAAAGAAGTAAAAAGCACACAATGAAATTCAGAGAATGTTGGCTCAAATTGAGAAATCAAAAAGAAAAAAAAACAATTACAGTAGAACGAAAGGCTGCAAAAACATTTTCTACTGAAAAATGACATGGATACAATTTCGTTCCTAAGCGGTATAGCATACGTTATTTATATGTCTACTATATCATCAAGAAGACTTATTAATAATAGGTTACGATTTAAATTATCAGAATTAATGATTAAAACAACTTGTTTGTTTGATTGACAAATAATTTAATGATTGATTATTTTTAATTACGTTATCTACATCTCTTTTGTCTACTTTCCTATCGCAGATATGCTGGAAGAGATATTTCTTTAGAAATAAGCATTGCCTTTGTACGTATTTTTCTGTTCCTTTCTTCTTGTCTGTGAAGATATGTGTCTGCATAAATTGTTAAATAAAATAAATAAATAATATTGGTGATGAGGATGGAGCCAGAACTACCTGCTGTTATTCGCCTGCAAGCAACTATACGCGGTCAGCTTACAAAGTTCGAACATACACTGGAACAATTACAAAATTCTTCGGATTACGAAGTAAATTAATGTCTTACAAGTCTAACGAATTATGAACAAAAATATGGCTTCAATTTTCAAATAAATAGATTGGGCTTTCAAAAACAGAGTGCTTTTTTGAAACCTGTAAAATTCAACGTATATGAACTTTGCAGCTGTCGGAAACAACGTCAGTTCTTGCTACTGGCAGAGTTAGTCGAAAGTTTCCACGATTTAAGGTGAAATGACACTCAAAGTCCAAGTTTACATACCTACACGTGTTTTTTCCGCTCGAAAAATCTATTACAAGGCCCTTGTTCCACTGTCACAAGGAAGCGACTAGCTATCAACCAATGACCTGGTGAAGGCCATGGGAATGCGCTGGATGCGAGAAGTACAGAACCGGTCGAAGTGGCGGTGCTTGGGGGAGGCCTATGGCCAGCAGTGAACGTCTTTCGGCTGAAAAGATGATGAAAATGAATGGCACACGTGCCTAAAACTCTGAAAAGAAGTCGAGGTTACTCGAGGTCGATTTTTCCTGTCCGAATAAAGATCACCGAAGCGAAATCAGGAGGTACTTAATTTACCTTTATTCCATAAATTTTCCAGCTGCCATCCTTATTTGTATTAGCATATTATCATTTGAGAACATACCTTCAGGCGTAATCTGATTTATACGACGTTCATGAAATACGCAATAAGATCGTATTCCCCTACTTCAGGCATATTATAGACCGTGAATCTTGACTTATTGCCCTTGTACTCGTATTGTTCTGATTTATTATATTGACTGCCGGTCGATTCTGTAAAAACCTAGGTGAAAATTTAGGTGAAGTGAGCGTGGAGTGGGCTGTCAGTGTCACTGAAGCTAGGGATGCCCAAGCATTACATTTACAATCATAATCGAGATTTTAATAATATTTTTATTCTAATTCTATTGATACTTAATAAATATCATTTTAAAGCTATTATTTGAATGCCTAAACATTAGTACTATTTAAGGAGGCTTTAAATAAAATAGCAAAACAGATTTTCAGTCAGAAACTCAATTTTGTTTAACTTACTCAATTTTTTTCCTAGACTAAGTCCTATAGCCTGAGCCGCGATTGGGTCATGGGATTACGTTGATATAAATAAACAGTCTAACAATGGGTAAATATTAACAAACTATATTGATGCGCATTTTCTTTAGTAGCTTGCTTAATTAAACGGGTAGGTATGTTTTATATTATTTATTGTAAGTAGGTACTTACGTAACGCGCTCGCGGGACAAGTCTAGGAAAAATATTGAGTAGGTAAAACAAAATTGAGTTTCTGACTGAATATCTATTATTCTATTTTATCATCCCTGAATAGTACTAATGTTTAGACACTTAAATACCTACTAGCTTTAAAATATTATTAAATCTCGATTATGATTGTAAATGTATTAGCTTGGACATCCTTAGCATCAGGTGGGATGACACTGACAGCTCACTTCACCTAAGTTTTCACGGCGTGATGTTTACAGAATAGCAATACTGGTATCTAGACATCCGAAGATGTATTGGCTAAATACTCGTAATAACAAGTGCACGTTGGTCGATCGAAGGTTCGAAACGACAAAAATTTACAAAAAAAATTGGACTGATTCTAGTCGCCCCTTCCAAAAGGTAGTTTTCGTATGGAGAAAAATGGGCAAGAAAATCCATTTTTCATCATCTGCCTAGCCTTTTCCCAACAATATTGGGGTCAGCTTCCAGTCTAACCAGATGCAGCTGAATTCCAAAAAAAAATCCACCGTTACTCTTTTAAAATGTTTTACAATATTTTGTATAGGTACATTAATTATAATAATTATAATATGTGAAGACGATGCACCTAGAACATAATAATTATACCACAATAGGTCTTCTTCTTAGCGTGTCGATGGCAAAAAATCGAGTGTTGTTAAATTTGTTTGGCCCAAAACTCAGCCACGCAAATACCGTTCGCTGACGCAGCCATTAGGTCCTCACGTGTGCAGGTGCCAGGACAAGCTGGGCAAGATTGGAGGTGAGCCATTGTCTGTGGAGAGGCGCCGCATACACACCGGAGAACTGAGCCGTCCGTGAACCCCCACTTGTGGAGGTTGTCCTTACTGCAGCCTACTTGGGTACGAAGTCTATTTAAGGTTTTCCAGGTAGACCACGGTAACTTCTGCCCGAATGGGAGGCTCTCTGATGGTTCCGTGAAGAAATCTGGGGGCTTAAGCAGCTCCTGCCAAAGATCACATCTTTCTGTGGAGGGGTTGCCAACGTCTGGGCTCACGCACCTAATAAATTTTTGTGGCTTTTAAGCCTCTACACCACCGCAATAGGTAAAAAGAATAAAAAAGAAGTAAAAAATGAGGCAACGACAGATAAATTAATTGATTGTGATAGATACATGGTACGGTAGAATTAAGTAGGTGAATAAGTAAATAAATAAATAAATGGTGCACCCATATTTTTTAAAACATTGCAAAAAAAGTAGACGATTTTCCTAAAATTTTACAATTGACAAGTCAGTGGCCACTGACACTGACTTGTCAATTGTAAAATTTTATCTATATCAATATTGATCGGTTTGTGACTTTTCATTACATTTCGAGATCCCTCCGTTTGCCGCGTTGGTCCCGGCCGTAATTCGTAAATCTTTGACAATCGTTACCTACGGGTATTCAGAAACCCAAAAGTCTGACAACCAGTCTTGCCAAGGGGTACCGTGTTACCCAGTAACTGGGTTGTGGAGGTCAGATAGACAGGCGCTTTATGTAATACTGGTATTCAACTGCATCCGGTTAAACTGGAAGTGGCCCCAACATAGTTGGGAACAGGCTAAACAGATTGATTGGTAACTATCTCAAGCCGACATGATATTGTTTTAAACATTGATTAGTGTTCGCTTCGATACATGGCCTTAGTTAATTCCAAATGTTTGCTGAATTGCTGTATCAGTATATACATACATAGATTGTTTTGTAAGAAGTTAGATATATACGTAGACCCGGTTTCAGAATTAAGACTTTCAAGTTCAAAACTTTGCAAATATTGGATTTTGAATTTAGCGGGTTATATTGATGGCCTTATGTAATGCTAAAGTACCTTTTGACAAGTTCTCAACTTCAAATTCTCAGTACAAAAACTAGATGTTAAAATCAATCCAGTTAAATATAATATACAAAGACGCGCCCGACTCCGCGATTACTGTATCTACTGTAAGCTGTTTAGTACGGAGCGGAGCGGAGTGGGGCGCATCTTCGTGGATGGCACAATCTATACGTAATAATTATTTAACAGCTATCATATCAACAGCCAACAATTAATTTTGTAGTTTTAGAAATTTGAGTGGTTTATTAGTTATTGGGTTTTGTCATATTAATAGTGGTGAGTGGTGGTTTTTAGGACTTTTATTATATATACGCTATGTCCGAAAATGTCACTGACCAACCATTGCGATTAAATGGCGTTTCAAATCACGACGCAAAGGTTATAATAACGTATCGGACACTCGAACGTTATCAGGTTTTATATTAAACCGTTATCTTGGGAAATATTAATTTACTTATTTTATTAATTGAGTCACTACAGTATCTTATCGGGTGCGATACGCGTGTGCCCAAATACAAACTTCTGGGTCGATATTAATGAATCTGGGTTTGTGTTGATTCTTTAATCAATTTCGACGAAAGGTGCGGCTACGTCAGATCATAAATAGACGGCCGAGGAAGGGCAGATCTACTGCTTCAGCATGTTTCTCGTTAGTAAAACACATCACTGAAAGCCTTAATCAAAAGTCCAAAATAGGCTGCGTCTTTCTAGACATGACGAAGGCCTTTGACTTTGTTTGTCATAAAACATTACTCACAAAACTTTCTCATTATGGAATCCGTGGAAAGGCCAACGACTGGATCGAAAGCTATCTTGCTGAAAGACTACAATGTGTAGAAATAACAAGAACTTGCCAAAATGAACAAAAAAACTTTAGGTCTGAATATAGACAAAATAATTATGGCACACCACAAGGGGGTATCATATCCCCACTTCTTTTCCTAGTGTATATTAACGACCTGCCGGAGGCAATAAGCAAAGATTGCATATTGTTCGCTGATGACACGACATTAATAATTAAAAGTGAAAATAACATTAATTTGAAAAACGACATTCTTAAAGCTTTAGACGATGCAATCAATTGGCTGAATAAAAATAACTTAAAAATAAACATGACGAAAACAAACATAATACAATTTCAGACATTTAACGCACACATAGATAATCTAGACATTCAACATAAAGATTCCCACTTAACTACCGTAAATGAATGTGTATTCTTAGGTATAACCGTTGACAAAAACTGCAGTTGGAAACCACATATAGATAAAATCCTGCAAAAACTAGATCGTTTTGTATATGTCCTGAAAAGAATCAGGCAAACTGTCAACCTTGATACTGCAATGGCTGCTTACCATGCTTACGTATCCTCTGTACTTAGATACGGTATTATAATTTGGGGTAACTCAGTGGACATTGACAGAGTTTTCAAAGCGCAAAAAAAATGTGTCCGAGCGATATGTGGAGCTCACTTTTTAGATAGCTGTAAGCCACTGTTCCAGAAACTAAATATATTACCACTACCATGTTTGTATATTTTGGAAATTTGTATTTTTGTTAAAAAGAATTATAATTAGTTTGAAAATATTGGTGACAAGCTAAATAGCCGGACACGCCATAAAGACAGACTACGGTTGCCACAAATAAAATTAAAATTGTTCAAGAGAAACGTCTACTGCATGTCTATTATAATTTATAACCATTTGCCGAATTCCCTTCAGGATTTGCCATTGACATTGTTCAAAAGAAGTCTCTTTAAACTATTACTATATAAAAAATATTATAACATTAAGGAATATTTGGAGGATAAGTCGATGGAACTTATAATTAATGTAAATTTGTAATAATTTTAAATAATATTAATAATCATAATGACTGTAATTATAATAATTTTAATTGATATATAAATGTATTTGCACGCCATAACATGGCAGAATATGCGGAAACCAAAATGACTGTAATATCTATTGTACCATATTTTAGCAAATAAATATTTTTGATTTGATTTGATTTGATTAAAACATTGTGTGCTTGTCGATACCAATTAGAATTTTATTGATTTAATATATTTTATTGGAAATCTCATACCGACCAATCAGTCAGCTCCCACATCCCTTCGAATCAGATATTAGATGTTATATTTATAATTCTTATATACGAGTTTGTCACTGAACCTTGAAAAATTTCATCGAGCCCAGCCGTTTAGGAGGCTAACGGCTGGGCTCGATGAAAATTTTCAAGGGTTTTTAATTTACTCAAACACGCAAAAAATTTCATCGAAGTCTCATCGAAGAATCGTCGTGTGTTTGAGTGGTCCCTGGATGGTTTAGATTTACAATTGGACCCGGTAAGTGGCGCTGTTCGGGCAAGACAAGGTCTGTCAGGTCCACTAGTATTATATGAAAATCTAAATTCTCCCTTTGTAATATATCGTTTCCAAGAAAATATTTACAAGAAAGAAATTCAGTTCTTTCTACCATATTTCTTTCTTCTATGCAACCAATACGTCGGCATTATTTAGTTTAGTTACATACGTGAAACAGTTTAAAGCAGGGAGGTTACGACGTAAGAGCAAATACACCATGTTTGTCCTTACGTCTCCAATGGACGTCTGTCATCCATCCTGGGTCGCTGCCGTTGCGGAATGTCAACATCAACATCGAGGATAACTCAATGGCCTTAGAAGCATGACGTGCAAACCCTAATACTGCGGCCACATTGTTGCGATATGGCAAAGCAGTTTTGTTATGCTGGGGCCACATTGTCGCGATAACGCGAACTATACTTCGCGCGCTATACTTTGTGCGCTTCGAGTCTAAGCGAATGCAGCTGAATACCAGTATTTTACATGGAGCGACTGCCTATCTGACCTCCCAGTAACTGGGTAATACGATACCCTTTGGTAAGACTGGTTTTCAGACTTTCGGGCTTCTGAAGACCCGTAACGACTGTCAAAGGTCCAGGAATGACAGCTGGGATCAACGGCTTAACGTGCTTTCCGAGGCACGGAGGAATCTTGGTATGTAAAGATGGTCACCCATCCACGGACATAACCTGATGGATGGACCCGTGCGGCTGATTAACTTAGCAGCGAGCTCATCCACGGAATAAAACAATAAGGTACCTAATTCCATGAGTATAATAAAAAATGTCCCAAGTACATAGATATTTTATATTACAAAAGCTACGCTCAACTGAACCGAAGTTATAAATAAGAATTGTTAATTAAGAGAGATACCTACTGCTGTCTTATTTAAAAAGCTCATTCCCTGGAGATTGATATCTTCTGTTCTTATTATTTATATCATGGTAGCGATTATTTTGAATGAAAAAGGCTACAGTAAAGTTGTCATTTGTTTATTACAAGTCGTGTGCTCCGATGGATTTCCACAGATATAGGTACCATCTGTGGAAATTACAAACTTTCATCCCCTATAAATTCCCTTTTTCTTTTTTTATATTGTATGAGCCCAGTGTTTGGCCCCGTTGATTGCGGCATCAGTGGGAAGTGGTGAAGGGTGGGCGTTTTGGGGGACTGTCTTATGTAAGTTTGAAAAGTGCCGATTCTTAGCCTAGTTTGAATAAATTACTTCATTGGCATTCTTTAGGTCATCCGAGGTGCAGGTGAACGGGAACTTAGGACACTCCAGCAAGTGGGGCATGGTCTGATCAGAAGCACCACACTCGCACTGCGCACCCGAACAGCGCGCGTAATTTTCGAAAATCCTTTCTTAGTGCTCACCTTTGTTATATAAGGAACTCTTGTGTAAAAGGATGGTGGTTGATAGTGTGATAGTGGTACCAGCGGGTCTCTACCTTTTATGGCGAAACTTTTTATGTCATATTATTATTTTGCATAACAACGGATAGCACATAAACTTCATTTCGCCGAAGATCGTTTGGCAGACACTCATAATAGCATACATTCAAAATTAATATTTTTTAAAGTCAGAATCATCTTTAGCAAAAATCAGAACCATCATATCGTAGAAAGTTCACAGTCAGAATTGTCTTTTGGCATAAATTTAATATTCATAATAATTAAAAGCAGAACCATCGTATCTTAGAAAGTTTACAGTCAGAATCGTCTTTTGGTATACATTTCATATCCATAATAATTAAAAGCAGAACCATCATATCGCAGAAAGTTTATAGTTAGAATCATCTTTTGGCATACTTTTCGTATCCATAATAATCGAGTATTTTTTTGAAAGGAGGTCGTATAGCATTGAGATGCAGGTCGAACATATTGGTGTGTTCCAAATTCAAAGACCAAAATAATTTTCAAAAGTGCTTTTTGTTCACTGAAATAAAATAAGATTTTAGAAAGGAGGAATAAAAAAGTAAATTAAATATGGAAAATTCAGAAGAAAGTAATTTAAAAGTGTTTAGATCAAGCAAAGGTGGAATTAAGTTAGAAATAGATGGAACTATTGGTTGTGTGAAATAAGACGGAACAAAAAATATAATTGTAACGTAAGAATAATCACCATTTATTTACAGAGAAAGTAATACGCATACATTGATAAGCAAAAATATACTTAACCAAATTCATGACCCTGATATCATAAAGTCAAAGGTCGCTAACATTATAAAGATTAAAGAAGAATCCAATCATAACACGGGAAAAAACTAAGTCAGGTAATAAACGATTGCTTATGTACAACATCAGAAGTGATTTCAGCAAAACAAACAATATAAAATTTAAAGCAAATTACATATAGAAATAAGAAAAAAGGGAAACAGCCAATTACTGAACCAGAATCAGTCGATTTTCAGCTCGATATGAATAAGTTACATTGTGACCATTTGGAGATTGATTTGATTATAAAACATCAATTAAAAAACGGAAGTCGGTAATTATGTTCACAACAAAAAAAAATGACAGATTGCAGACGGCACATTCAAATTGTACGAAAGATATTCCATCAACTGTATGTAATACATGGATCTGTATATTATAATGTAACATTTCCGATGGTACTTGCACTCATGACTAATAAGGATACAACTAGCTAAGACATATTAAGTGAAATGTTATTGGTATGTTGTGCATTCGCTGATATAATCCTATCACCCGGTTATATGGACTTTGAACAAGAGCCCCAAATTACTTTTGAACATTATTTCGATAATGTTATAATCAAAGAGTGCAATTTCCATTTACGGCAAATCATATACCGGAAAATACAGAAAAGTGGCTTCCAAAAACTATACGGTAATTATGCTTTTGCCATGGAAATGAAATGTTTATTTGCTCTTTCTTACATGTCGCCTCATGATATACCAAAGTATTTTGATGAATGGCGCAAAAATATTTCCCTTGAGGCGGAAACTGTTGCACAATGGTTTAGCGATAGCTGCATCTGGGGAACAAATTCTTCGCCACCAAAATATCAGCCTAGCCACTGGAGTACAAAAGATTTAATCGACCAGGATATCCCTAGAACACAAAATTATGCTGAATCGTGGCATCACAGGATAAATAGCATAGTGAGCGAAAATAATGTGGGATTTAAAATATTGAGCAGACCCGTGCCCAACAGTGGGATATTAAATTGGTAATGTTTACAGTTTTATTGCAATCTATCTACACTAATATTATAAAGAGGAAAACTTTGTTTGTTTGGTTGTAATGAATAGGCTCAAAAACTACTGGACCGATTTTAAAAATTCTTTCACCATTCGAAAGCTACATTATCCACGAGTAACATAGGCTATATTTTATTTTGGAAAAAATAGGGTTCCGTAAGATATTTGGGTTTTTCGGACACAAGGTGTAAAAAATCAACCAGAAAAGTTACTTATTTTGCGTACGCTGCCTAAACTATAAAAGACAGAACCATAAAATGTTCTAATTAATTGTAGATCTTATAAATACCTTCAAAAAAGTCCGCGACGCACTATACCTATCTATGTCGAGTGAGGCACAACAACTGTTTTTTATTTAAAAATCTTGAATTTTTTTTGGACTACATTTAAACGCGTTTATTTTACTCATGCTATTAATCCTTATCAAAATAAATTATTTCATCACTAAGTACAGTTTATGTAGATAATATTTGGTCTTTGAATGATTAAAATTGGACGTTTGGTTTTGAAGTTATGGCGAAATTAAAATATTACGATTTCTGCTGCACGGCCCGTTGCGAAGTGGGCGTCACCAAGGCGGGGGTGCGCGTGCGGGAGGGGAGTTTAGATCTATGAGTAAGGTATGCTCCCTACGCAGCGGTCGTGCGCGAAGTCTAATAATTTTCGTGCGATTTTTTTTAGATTTCGTTCTTAAAACTACACCTACGCAAAAGTTCTTCTCAGAGCTAAACAACAGTTCTTTTCTCCCAGGGCCAAACATTCAAATTAGTAGGAATTGATTTACGAAAAGAATGTTTTACGCATGGGCAAATTTACGTTGCCCTATCACGGGTCGGGGCTCCCGACCATCAGTATATTTTGTTACCTGAAAATAATTTAACGTCAAATGTTGTTTATAGAGAAGCTCTACAATAATCGCTTTAGTTATCTATCCTAAAACAACGGGTTGCGCTCCGGGACTGCCGGCAGATGTGAAAACTTAGTATTTATTACATTTAAATATTTTCATCATTAACAACTTTAACATACACAGAAAGACAATCTGTGCAGCCTGCGGATAATGACTGCGTCGTCGATGTTACTGTCGGTGTCTGTGAATTGACCTGGGAATCATTTTGCTGACCGTGTCTTTCCTGGGTAGGCTTTTTGCAGCGGTAACCGACATCCACGCGGGCGGAGCCGCGGGCGACCGCTAGTACAGAATAAAATAATACAAATAATAACACTTTTTTATTTGTTCATTACAGATATTATTTAACAACGCCGAGTATGTGTGTCAGCCTTTGTTATCGAAGAGCGTCATGGGTTAATCAAAATCTGGTAAATATAAGACGGCCACCAGCACAAGATATGCATCTTGTTTGATTGTTTGTGAATTAAGTTCAAGAAGATGCACATGTTCAAGAAGATGTGCCAGTCCAAGAAGATGCTGCAGTCCAAGAGTTGCAGTAGTCCAAGATCATGCACCGGTTCATATTCCATATTGTTGATACCACAGAATTGGTACTACCTGGGTTTTCTAGACCACCTAATACGGGATGAACGTGTATGTTTTATCAAAGCCGTCGACATTCACTTCATCTTATACCGGAAATAAAGAAAATTCGTCTAATACTGGATAATAACTACTACATTCCTCTATGCTCAAGGGTTTGTCAGCTTCATGTACGGTTGACCAACACAGAGGGATTGATAAACGCACCGAATGTTAGTCATAGCTTTAATGCTGACCAGGTTACTGAGACCCTAGAAGAAGTGACATTCTATCAGCGATGACGATGATGGAAAAAGCAAAAATGTATAGGACTGACATAAGCTATCGAAAAGCTTATGTCAATCCTGTTGAAAGTCGTTGAGAAATAGGAAAACGCTTTCGAAGCGATTGCCACTTGCCTAGGCCCTGATATAGTGAGCATTGCTGCTGAAGATTCAGCGAGATTGCATTTTGAAAATATAAAGCAAATGGATGAGGACGACCTATACTACTTTACTGGTCGAACAAGTGAGGAATTTTTAAGCAAAGTAGAACAGATTCTATCACTAACTGCAAGTTGCAACCGACCCAAAACTGCTCTTGCAATAATGTTAACAAAACTAAGAACAGGAGATCCAAATGATAGACTATCACAGATCTTTCAAGAACCGAAGGAGCTGGAACGCTTAATGAAAATCACAAGTGACGCAATAACTAGAGACTATGTTCCCATACATTTAGGCTGGAATCACATCACCACAGAGCAAATAATTCAGCGTAATGTGCTTATACCAAACGCTTTATTTGGCAACTCTGAAGCCGATCCTAATGACAGAAACGCAAATATAATATGCGATGGGACTTGTTTATATTAATAAAAATTATGTAGGTAGTAGATTTTAGCCGCAACAATAAATATTACCTAAAAAACGAAAAATAAAATTCTTTTTAATTGAGAACCTCCTCCTTTTTTTTCGTCGGTTAAAAAGTATGTTAAATATGGCAAATTCAGAAAAAAGTAATTTAAAAGTGTTTAGATCAAGCAAAGGTGGAACTAAGTTAGAAATTAATACTATTGGTTGTTTGAAATGAGACGGAACAAAATATATAATTGTAGCGTAAGAATAATCACCATTTATAACAGTGAAAGTAATATGCATACATCGATAAGCAAAAATATACTTTATAATATCAGAACCATATTCATGACCCTGATATTATAAAGTCAAAGGTCGCTAACATTATTAATTAAAGAAGAATCCAATCATAAGCCAAGTATCGGCTTTGTTATCGAAGAGCGTCACGGATTAATCAAAATTTGGTTAATATAAGACGGCCACCAGCACAAGACGCATATGTTCAGGAAGATGCACATGTTCACGAAGAAGTGCCAGTCCAAGAAGATGCTGCAGTCCAACATGATGCGCCGGTCCAAGATGATTTGCACCAGCACAAAGTCCGTTTGTTGTTGATACCACAGAATTGGTACTGCCTGGGTTTTCTAGACCACCAAATACGGGATGAACGTGTATCTTTTATCAATGTCGTCGACAGTCACGTCATCTTATACCGGAAATAAAGAAAATTCGTTTAATACTGGATAATAACTACTACATTCCTCAATACGCAAGGGTTTGTCAGCTTCATGTACGGTTGACCAACACAGAGGGATTGATAAACGCACCGAATGTTAGTCATAGCTTTAACGCTGACCAGGTTACTGAGGCCCTAGACAAAGTGACATTCTATCAGCGATGACGATGATGGAAAAGGCAAAAATGTATAGGACTGACATGAGCTATCGAAAAGCTTATGTCAATCCTGTTGAAAGTCGTTGAGAAATAGGAAACGCTTTCGAAGCGATTGCCACTTACCTAGGCCCTGATATAGTGAATATGCTGCTGAAGATTCAGCGAGATTGAAAATATAAAGCAAATGGATGAGGACGAACTATACTACTTTACTGGTCGAAAACGTGAGGAATTTTTAAGCAAAGTAGAACAGATTCCATCACTAACTGCAAGTTGCAACCGACCCAATACTGCTCTTGCAATAATGTTAACAAAACTAAGAACAGGAGATCCAAATGATAGACTATCACAGATCTTCCAAGAACCGAAGGAGCTGGAACGCTTAATGAAAATCACACGTGACGCAATAACTACAGACTATGCTCCCATACATTTAGGCTGGAATCACATCACCATAAAGTTATTTGCTCTATGGCATAGAGCAAATAATTCAGCGTGATATGCTTATACCAAACGCTTTATTTGGCAACCCAGAAGCCGATCCTAATGACAGAAACGCAAATATAATATGCGATGGGACTTGTTTATATGAATAAAAATTATGTAGGTAGTAGATTTTAGCCGCAACAATAAATATTACCTAAAAAACGAAAAATAAAATTCTTTTTTAATTGAGAACCTCCTCCTTTTTTTTCGTCGCTTAAAAAGTATGTTAAATATGGCAAATTCAGAAAAAAGTAATTCAAGCAAAGGTGGAATTAACTTAGAAATTAATACTATTGGTTGTTTGAAATGAGACGGAACAAAATATATAATTGTAACGTAAGAATAATCACCATAACAGAGAAAGTAATACGCATACATTGATAAGCAAAAATATACTTTATAATATCAGAACCATATTCATGACCCTGATATTATAAAGTCAAAGGTCGCTAACATTATTAATTAAAGAAGAATCCAATCATAAGCCAAGTATCGACTTTGTTATCGTAGAGCGTCACGGGTTAATCAAAATTTGGTTAATATAAGACGGCCACCAGCACAAGATGCATATGTTCAAGAAGATGCACATGTTCACGAAGAAGTCCCAGTCCAAGAAGATGCTGCAGTCCAACATGATGCGCCGGTCCAAGATGATTTGCACCAGCACAAAGTCCGTCTGTTGTTGATACCACAGAATTGGTACTACCTGGGTTTTCTAGACCACCAAATACGGGATGAACGTGTATCTTTTATCAATGTCGTCGACAGTCACGTCATCTTATACCGGAAATAAAGAAAATTCGCTTTATATTGGATAATAACTACTACATTCCTCAATAAGCAAGGGTTTGTCAGCTTCATCTACGGTAGACCAACACAGAGGGATTGATAAACGCACCGAATGTTAGTCATAGCTTTAACGCTGACCAGGTTACTGAGGCCCTAGACAAAGTGACATTCTATCAGCGATGACGATGATGGAAAAGGCAAAAATGTATAGGACTGACATGAGCTATCGAAAAGCTTATGTCATCCCTGTTGAAAGTCGTTGTAGAAAAACGAAACGCTTTCGAAGCGATTGCCACTTACCTAGGCCCTGATATAGTGAATATGCTGCTGAAGATTCAGCGAGATTGAAAATATAAAGCAAATGGATGAGGACGAACTATAATACTTTACTGGTCGAAAACGTGAGGAATTTTTAAGCAAAGTAAAACAGATTCCATCACTAACTGCAAGTTGCAACCGACCCAATACTGCTCTTGCAATAATGTTAACAAAACTAAGAACAGCAGATACAAATGATAGACTATCACAGATCTTCCAAGAACCGAAGGAGCTGGAACGTTTAATGAAAATCACACGTAACACAATAACTAGAGACTATGTTCCCATACATTTAGGCTGGGATCACATCACCATAGAGCAAATAATTCAGCGTAATGTGCTTATACCAAACGCTTTATTTGGCAACCCAGAAGCCGATCCTAATGACAGAAACGAAAATATAATATGCGATGGGACTTGTTTATATTAATAAAAATTATGTAGGTAGTAGATTTTAGCCGCAAAAATAAACATTATTCGTCGGTTAAAAAGTATATTAAATATGGCAAATTCAGAAGAAAGTAATTTAAAAGTGTTCAGATCAAGCAAAGGTGGAACTAAGTTAGAAATTAATACTACCTATTGGTTGTTTGAAATGAGACGGAACAAAATATATAATTGTAACGTAAGGATAATCGCCATTTATAACAGAGAAAGTAATACGCATACATTGATAAGCAAAAATATACTTTATAATATCAGAACCATGTGCATGACCCTGATATTATAAAGTCAAAGGTCGCTAACATTATTAATTAAAGAAGAATCCAATCATAAGCCAAGTATCGGCTTTGTTATCGAAGAGCGTCACGGATTAATCAAAATTTGGTTAATATAAGACGGCCACCAGCACAAGACGCATATGTTCAGGAAGATGCACATGTTCACGAAGAAGTGCCAGTCCAAGAAGATGCTGCAGTCCAACATGATGCGCCGGTCCAAGATGATTTGCACCAGCACAAAGTCCGTTTTTTGTTGATACCACAGAATTGGTACTGCCTGGGTTTTCTAGACCACTAAATACGGGATGAACGTGTATCTTTTATCAATGTCGTCGACAGTCACGTCATCTTATACCGGAAATAAAGAAAATTCGCTTAATACTGGATAATAACTACTACATTCCTCAATACGCAAGGGTTTGTCAGCTTCATGTACGGTTGACTAACACAGAGGGATTGATAAACGCACCGAATGTTAGTCATAGCTTTAACGCTGACCAGGTTACTGAGGCCCTAGACAAAGTGACATTCTATCAGCGATGACGATGATGGAAAAGGCAACAATGTATAGGACTGACATGAGCTATCGAAAAGCTTATGTCGTCCCTGTTGAAAGTCGTTGTAGAAAAACGAAACGCTTTCGAAGCGATTGCCACTTACCTAGGCCCTGATATAGTGAATATGCTGCTGAAGATTCAGCGAGATTGAAAATATAAAGCAAATGGATGAGGACGAACTATACTACTTTACTGGTCGAAAACGTGAGGAATTTTTAAGCAAAGTAGAACAGATTCCATCACTAACTGCAAGTTGCAACCGACCCAATACTGCTCTTGCAATAATGTTAACAAAACTAAGAACAGGAGATCCAAATGATAGACTATCACAGATCTTCCAAGAACCGAAGGAGCTGGAACGCTTAATGAAAATCACACGTGACGCAATAACTACAGACTATGCTCCCATACATTTAGGCTGGAATCACATCACCATAAAGTTATTTGCTCTATGGCATAGAGCAAATAATTCAGCGTGATATGCTTATACCAAACGCTTTATTTGGCAACCCAGAAGCCGATCCTAATGACAGAAACGCAAATATAATATGCGATGGGACTTGTTTATATGAATAAAAATTATGTAGGTAGTAGATTTTAGCCGCAACAATAAATATTACCTAAAAAACGAAAAATAAAATTCTTTTTTAATTGAGAACCTCCTCCTTTTTTTTCGTCGCTTAAAAAGTATGTTAAATATGGCAAATTCAGAAAAAAGTAATTCAAGCAAAGGTGGAATTAACTTAGAAATTAATACTATTGGTTGTTTGAAATGAGACGGAACAAAATATATAATTGTAACGTAAGAATAATCACCATAACAGAGAAAGTAATACGCATACATTGATAAGCAAAAATATACTTTATAATATCAGAACCATATTCATGACCCTGATATTATAAAGTCAAAGGTCGCTAACATTATTAATTAAAGAAGAATCCAATCATAAGCCAAGTATCGACTTTGTTATCGTAGAGCGTCACGGGTTAATCAAAATTTGGTTAATATAAGACGGCCACCAGCACAAGATGCATATGTTCAAGAAGATGCACATGTTCACGAAGAAGTCCCAGTCCAAGAAGATGCTGCAGTCCAACATGATGCGCCGGTCCAAGATGATTTGCACCAGCACAAAGTCCGTCTGTTGTTGATACCACAGAATTGGTACTACCTGGGTTTTCTAGACCACCAAATACGGGATGAACGTGTATCTTTTATCAATGTCGTCGACAGTCACGTCATCTTATACCGGAAATAAAGAAAATTCGCTTTATATTGGATAATAACTACTACATTCCTCAATAAGCAAGGGTTTGTCAGCTTCATCTACGGTAGACCAACACAGAGGGATTGATAAACGCACCGAATGTTAGTCATAGCTTTAACGCTGACCAGGTTACTGAGGCCCTAGACAAAGTGACATTCTATCAGCGATGACGATGATGGAAAAGGCAAAAATGTATAGGACTGACATGAGCTATCGAAAAGCTTATGTCATCCCTGTTGAAAGTCGTTGTAGAAAAACGAAACGCTTTCGAAGCGATTGCCACTTACCTAGGCCCTGATATAGTGAATATGCTGCTGAAGATTCAGCGAGATTGAAAATATAAAGCAAATGGATGAGGACGAACTATAATACTTTACTGGTCGAAAACGTGAGGAATTTTTAAGCAAAGTAAAACAGATTCCATCACTAACTGCAAGTTGCAACCGACCCAATACTGCTCTTGCAATAATGTTAACAAAACTAAGAACAGCAGATACAAATGATAGACTATCACAGATCTTCCAAGAACCGAAGGAGCTGGAACGTTTAATGAAAATCACACGTAACACAATAACTAGAGACTATGTTCCCATACATTTAGGCTGGGATCACATCACCATAGAGCAAATAATTCAGCGTAATGTGCTTATACCAAACGCTTTATTTGGCAACCCAGAAGCCGATCCTAATGACAGAAACGAAAATATAATATGCGATGGGACTTGTTTATATTAATAAAAATTATGTAGGTAGTAGATTTTAGCCGCAAAAATAAACATTATTCGTCGGTTAAAAAGTATATTAAATATGGCAAATTCAGAAGAAAGTAATTTAAAAGTGTTCAGATCAAGCAAAGGTGGAACTAAGTTAGAAATTAATACTACCTATTGGTTGTTTGAAATGAGACGGAACAAAATATATAATTGTAACGTAAGGATAATCGCCATTTATAACAGAGAAAGTAATACGCATACATTGATAAGCAAAAATATACTTTATAATATCAGAACCATGTGCATGACCCTGATATTATAAAGTCAAAGGTCGCTAACATTATTAATTAAAGAAGAATCCAATCATAAGCCAAGTATCGGCTTTGTTATCGAAGAGCGTCACGGATTAATCAAAATTTGGTTAATATAAGACGGCCACCAGCACAAGACGCATATGTTCAGGAAGATGCACATGTTCACGAAGAAGTGCCAGTCCAAGAAGATGCTGCAGTCCAACATGATGCGCCGGTCCAAGATGATTTGCACCAGCACAAAGTCCGTTTTTTGTTGATACCACAGAATTGGTACTGCCTGGGTTTTCTAGACCACTAAATACGGGATGAACGTGTATCTTTTATCAATGTCGTCGACAGTCACGTCATCTTATACCGGAAATAAAGAAAATTCGCTTAATACTGGATAATAACTACTACATTCCTCAATACGCAAGGGTTTGTCAGCTTCATGTACGGTTGACTAACACAGAGGGATTGATAAACGCACCGAATGTTAGTCATAGCTTTAACGCTGACCAGGTTACTGAGGCCCTAGACAAAGTGACATTCTATCAGCGATGACGATGATGGAAAAGGCAACAATGTATAGGACTGACATGAGCTATCGAAAAGCTTATGTCGTCCCTGTTGAAAGTCGTTGTAGAAAAACGAAACGCTTTCGAAGCGATTGCCACTTACCTAGGCCCTGATATAGTGAATATGCTGCTGAAGATTCAGCGAGATTGAAAATATAAAGCAAATGGATGAGGACGAACTATACTACTTTACTGGTCGAAAACGTGAGGAATTTTTAAGCAAAGTAGAACAGATTCCATCACTAACTGCAAGTTGCAACCGACCCAATACTGCTCTTGCAATAATGTTAACAAAACTAAGAACAGGAGATCCAAATGATAGACTATCACAGATCTTCCAAGAACCGAAGGAGCTGGAACGCTTAATGAAAATCACACGTGACGCAATAACTACAGACTATGCTCCCATACATTTAGGCTGGAATCACATCACCATAAAGTTATTTGCTCTATGGCATAGAGCAAATAATTCAGCGTGATATGCTTATACCAAACGCTTTATTTGGCAACCCAGAAGCCGATCCTAATGACAGAAACGCAAATATAATATGCGATGGGACTTGTTTATATGAATAAAAATTATGTAGGTAGTAGATTTTAGCCGCAACAATAAATATTACCTAAAAAACGAAAAATAAAATTCTTTTTTAATTGAGAACCTCCTCCTTTTTTTTCGTCGCTTAAAAAGTATGTTAAATATGGCAAATTCAGAAAAAAGTAATTCAAGCAAAGGTGGAATTAACTTAGAAATTAATACTATTGGTTGTTTGAAATGAGACGGAACAAAATATATAATTGTAACGTAAGAATAATCACCATAACAGAGAAAGTAATACGCATACATTGATAAGCAAAAATATACTTTATAATATCAGAACCATATTCATGACCCTGATATTATAAAGTCAAAGGTCGCTAACATTATTAATTAAAGAAGAATCCAATCATAAGCCAAGTATCGACTTTGTTATCGTAGAGCGTCACGGGTTAATCAAAATTTGGTTAATATAAGACGGCCACCAGCACAAGATGCATATGTTCAAGAAGATGCACATGTTCACGAAGAAGTCCCAGTCCAAGAAGATGCTGCAGTCCAACATGATGCGCCGGTCCAAGATGATTTGCACCAGCACAAAGTCCGTCTGTTGTTGATACCACAGAATTGGTACTACCTGGGTTTTCTAGACCACCAAATACGGGATGAACGTGTATCTTTTATCAATGTCGTCGACAGTCACGTCATCTTATACCGGAAATAAAGAAAATTCGCTTTATATTGGATAATAACTACTACATTCCTCAATAAGCAAGGGTTTGTCAGCTTCATCTACGGTAGACCAACACAGAGGGATTGATAAACGCACCGAATGTTAGTCATAGCTTTAACGCTGACCAGGTTACTGAGGCCCTAGACAAAGTGACATTCTATCAGCGATGACGATGATGGAAAAGGCAAAAATGTATAGGACTGACATGAGCTATCGAAAAGCTTATGTCATCCCTGTTGAAAGTCGTTGTAGAAAAACGAAACGCTTTCGAAGCGATTGCCACTTACCTAGGCCCTGATATAGTGAATATGCTGCTGAAGATTCAGCGAGATTGAAAATATAAAGCAAATGGATGAGGACGAACTATAATACTTTACTGGTCGAAAACGTGAGGAATTTTTAAGCAAAGTAAAACAGATTCCATCACTAACTGCAAGTTGCAACCGACCCAATACTGCTCTTGCAATAATGTTAACAAAACTAAGAACAGCAGATACAAATGATAGACTATCACAGATCTTCCAAGAACCGAAGGAGCTGGAACGTTTAATGAAAATCACACGTAACACAATAACTAGAGACTATGTTCCCATACATTTAGGCTGGGATCACATCACCATAGAGCAAATAATTCAGCGTAATGTGCTTATACCAAACGCTTTATTTGGCAACCCAGAAGCCGATCCTAATGACAGAAACGAAAATATAATATGCGATGGGACTTGTTTATATTAATAAAAATTATGTAGGTAGTAGATTTTAGCCGCAAAAATAAACATTATTCGTCGGTTAAAAAGTATATTAAATATGGCAAATTCAGAAGAAAGTAATTTAAAAGTGTTCAGATCAAGCAAAGGTGGAACTAAGTTAGAAATTAATACTACCTATTGGTTGTTTGAAATGAGACGGAACAAAATATATAATTGTAACGTAAGGATAATCGCCATTTATAACAGAGAAAGTAATACGCATACATTGATAAGCAAAAATATACTTTATAATATCAGAACCATGTGCATGACCCTGATATTATAAAGTCAAAGGTCGCTAACATTATTAATTAAAGAAGAATCCAATCATAAGCCAAGTATCGGCTTTGTTATCGAAGAGCGTCACGGATTAATCAAAATTTGGTTAATATAAGACGGCCACCAGCACAAGACGCATATGTTCAGGAAGATGCACATGTTCACGAAGAAGTGCCAGTCCAAGAAGATGCTGCAGTCCAACATGATGCGCCGGTCCAAGATGATTTGCACCAGCACAAAGTCCGTTTTTTGTTGATACCACAGAATTGGTACTGCCTGGGTTTTCTAGACCACTAAATACGGGATGAACGTGTATCTTTTATCAATGTCGTCGACAGTCACGTCATCTTATACCGGAAATAAAGAAAATTCGCTTAATACTGGATAATAACTACTACATTCCTCAATACGCAAGGGTTTGTCAGCTTCATGTACGGTTGACTAACACAGAGGGATTGATAAACGCACCGAATGTTAGTCATAGCTTTAACGCTGACCAGGTTACTGAGGCCCTAGACAAAGTGACATTCTATCAGCGATGACGATGATGGAAAAGGCAACAATGTATAGGACTGACATGAGCTATCGAAAAGCTTATGTCGTCCCTGTTGAAAGTCGTTGTAGAAAAACGAAACGCTTTCGAAGCGATTGCCACTTACCTAGGCCCTGATATAGTGAATATGCTGCTGAAGATTCAGCGAGATTGAAAATATAAAGCAAATGGATGAGGACGAACTATACTACTTTACTGGTCGAAAACGTGAGGAATTTTTAAGCAAAGTAGAACAGATTCCATCACTAACTGCAAGTTGCAACCGACCCAATACTGCTCTTGCAATAATGTTAACAAAACTAAGAACAGGAGATCCAAATGATAGACTATCACAGATCTTCCAAGAACCGAAGGAGCTGGAACGCTTAATGAAAATCACACGTGACGCAATAACTACAGACTATGCTCCCATACATTTAGGCTGGAATCACATCACCATAAAGTTATTTGCTCTATGGCATAGAGCAAATAATTCAGCGTGATATGCTTATACCAAACGCTTTATTTGGCAACCCAGAAGCCGATCCTAATGACAGAAACGCAAATATAATATGCGATGGGACTTGTTTATATGAATAAAAATTATGTAGGTAGTAGATTTTAGCCGCAACAATAAATATTACCTAAAAAACGAAAAATAAAATTCTTTTTTAATTGAGAACCTCCTCCTTTTTTTTCGTCGCTTAAAAAGTATGTTAAATATGGCAAATTCAGAAAAAAGTAATTCAAGCAAAGGTGGAATTAACTTAGAAATTAATACTATTGGTTGTTTGAAATGAGACGGAACAAAATATATAATTGTAACGTAAGAATAATCACCATAACAGAGAAAGTAATACGCATACATTGATAAGCAAAAATATACTTTATAATATCAGAACCATATTCATGACCCTGATATTATAAAGTCAAAGGTCGCTAACATTATTAATTAAAGAAGAATCCAATCATAAGCCAAGTATCGACTTTGTTATCGTAGAGCGTCACGGGTTAATCAAAATTTGGTTAATATAAGACGGCCACCAGCACAAGATGCATATGTTCAAGAAGATGCACATGTTCACGAAGAAGTCCCAGTCCAAGAAGATGCTGCAGTCCAACATGATGCGCCGGTCCAAGATGATTTGCACCAGCACAAAGTCCGTCTGTTGTTGATACCACAGAATTGGTACTACCTGGGTTTTCTAGACCACCAAATACGGGATGAACGTGTATCTTTTATCAATGTCGTCGACAGTCACGTCATCTTATACCGGAAATAAAGAAAATTCGCTTTATATTGGATAATAACTACTACATTCCTCAATAAGCAAGGGTTTGTCAGCTTCATCTACGGTAGACCAACACAGAGGGATTGATAAACGCACCGAATGTTAGTCATAGCTTTAACGCTGACCAGGTTACTGAGGCCCTAGACAAAGTGACATTCTATCAGCGATGACGATGATGGAAAAGGCAAAAATGTATAGGACTGACATGAGCTATCGAAAAGCTTATGTCATCCCTGTTGAAAGTCGTTGTAGAAAAACGAAACGCTTTCGAAGCGATTGCCACTTACCTAGGCCCTGATATAGTGAATATGCTGCTGAAGATTCAGCGAGATTGAAAATATAAAGCAAATGGATGAGGACGAACTATACTACTTTACTGGTCGAAAACGTGAGGAATTTTTAAGCAAAGTAGAACAGATTCCATCACTAACTGCAAGTTGCAACCGACCCAATACTGCTCTTGCAATAATGTTAACAAAACTAAGAACAGGAGATCCAAATGATAGACTATCACAGATCTTCCAAGAACCGAAGGAGCTGGAACGCTTAATGAAAATCACACGTGTTGCAATAACTGGAGACTATGTTCCCATACATTTAGGCTGGAATCACATCACCATAGAGCAAATAATTCAGCGTAATGTGCTTATACCAAACGCTTTATTTGGCAACCCAGAAGCCGATCCTAATGACAGAAACGCAAATATAATATGCGATGGGACTTGTTTATATTAATAAAAATTATGTAGGTAGTAGATTTTAGCCGCAACAATAAATATTACCTAAAAAACGAAAAATTAAATTCTTTTTTAATTGAGAACGTCCTCCTTTTTTTTCGTCGGTTAAAAAGTATGTTGAATATGGCAAATTCAGAAAAAAGTAATTTAAAAGTGTTTAGATCAAGCAAAGGTGGAATTAACTTAGAAATTAATACTATTGGTTGTTTGAAATGAGACGGAATAAAATATATAATTGTAACGTAAGAATAATCACCATTTATAACAGAGAAAGTAATACGCATACATTGATAAGCAAAAATATACTTTATAATATCAGAACCATATTCATGACCCTGATATTATAAAGTCAAAGGTCGCTAACATTATTAATTAAAGAAGAATCCAATCATAAGCCAAGTATCGGCTTTGTTATCGACGAGCGTCACGGGTTAATCAAAATTTGGTAAATATAAGACGGCCAACAGTACAAGATGCATATGTTCAAGAAGATGCACATGTTCACGAAGAAGTGCCAGTCCAAGAAGATGCTGCAGTTCAACATGATGCGCCGGTCCAAGATGATATGCACCAGCGCAAAATCCGCCTGTTGTTGATACCACAAAATTGGTGCTACCTGAGTTTTCTAGACCGCCAAATACGGGAAGAACGTGTATCTTTTATGAATGCCGTCGACAGTCACGTTATCGTATATCGGAAATAAAGAAAATTCGCCAAATACTGGATAATAACTACCACATTCCTCAATACGCAAGGGTTTGTCAGCTTCATGTACGGTTGACCAACACAGAGGGATTGATAAACGCACCGAATGTTAGTCATAGCTTTAACGCTGACCAGGTTACTGAGGCCCTAGACAAAGTGACATTCTATCAGCGATGACGATGATGGAAAAGGCAAAAATGTATAGGACTGACATGAGCTATCGAAAAGCTTATGTCATCCCTGTTGAAAGTCGTTGTAGAAAAACGAAACGCTTTCGAAGCGATTGCCACTTACCTAGGCCCTGATATAGTGAATATGCTGCTGAAGATTCAGCGAGATTGAAAATATAAAGCAAATGGATGAGGACGAACTATACTACTTTACTGGTCGAAAACGTGAGGAATTTTTAAGCAAAGTAGAACAGATTCCATCACTAACTGCAAGTTGCAACCGACCCAATACTGCTCTTGCAATAATGTTAACAAAACTAAGAACAGCAGATACAAATGATAAACTATCACAGATCTTCCAAGAACCGAAGGAGCTGGAACGTTTAATGAAAATCACACGTAACACAATAACTAGAGACTATGTTCCCATACATTTAGGCTGGAATCACATCACCATAGAGCAAATAATTCAGCGTGATATGCTTATACCAAACGCTTTATTTGGCAACCCAGAAGCCGATCCTAATGACAGAAACGCAAATATAATATGCGATGGGACTTGTTTATATTAATAAAAATTATGTAGGTAGTAGATTTTAGCCGCAACAATAAACATTATTCGTCGGTTAAAAAGTATATTAAATATGGCAAATTCAGAAGAAAGTAATTTAAAAGTGTTCAGATCAAGCAAAGGTGGAACTAAGTTAGAAATTAATACTACCTATTGGTTGTTTGAAATGAGACGGAACAAAATATATAATTGTAACGTAAGGATAATCGCCATTTATAACAGAGAAAGTAATACGCATACATTGATAAGCAAAAATATACTTTATAATATCAGAACCATGTGCATGACCCTGATATTATAAAGTGAAAGGTCGCTAACATTATTAATTAAATAAAGAAGAATCCAATCATAAGCCAAGTATCGGCTTTGTTATCGAAGAGCGTCACGGGTTAATCAAAATTTGGTTAATATAAGACGGCCACCAGCACAAGATGCATATGTTCAAGAAGATGCACATGTTCACGAAGAAGTGCCAGTCCAAGGAGATGCTGCAGTCCAACATGATGCGACGGTCCAAGATGATTTGCGCCAGCGCAAAATCCGCCTGTTGTTGATACCACAGAATTGGTGCTCCCTGGGTTTACTAGACCACCAAATACGGGAAGAACGTGTATCTTTTATCAATGCCGTCGACAGTCACGTCATCTTATAACGGAAATAAAGAAAATTCGCCTAATACAGGATAATAACTACTACATTCCTCAATACGCAAGGGTTTGTCAGCTTCATGTACGGTTGACCAACACAGAGGAATTGATAAACGCACCGAATGTTAGTCATAGCTTTAACGCTGACCAGGTTTCTGAGGCCCTAGACAAAGTGACATTCTATCAGCGATGACGATGATGGAAAAGGCAAAAATGTATAGGACTGACATAAGCTATCGAAAAGCTTATGTCAATCCTGTTGAAAGTGGTTGTAGAAAAACGAAACGTTTGCCACTTGTCTAGGCCCTCTGATATAGTGAATATGCTGCTGAAGATTCAGCGAGATTGAATTATGAAAATATAGGGCAAATGGATGAGGACGAACTTTACTGGTAGAACAAGTGAGGATTTTTTAAGGCAAAGTAGAACAGATTCTATCACTAACGGCAAGTTGCAACCGACCCAATACTGTTCTTGCAATAATGTTAACAAAACTAAGAACAGGAGATACAAATGATAGACTATCAAAGATCTTCCAAGAACCGAAGGAGCTGGAACGCTTAATAAAAATCACACGTGACGCAATAACTAGAGACTATGTTCCCATGCATTTAGGCTGGGATCACATCACCAAAGAGCTAATAATTCAGCGTGATCTGCTTATACCAAACGCTTTATTTGGCAACCCAGAAGCCGATCCTAATGACAGAAAAGCAATTGTATTATGCGATGGGACTTATGTTTATATTAATCAAAGTTCGATTTTTTTATTTCAGATCAAAACGTATTGTCCTCACAAGTACTTCAATCTGTTAAAGCCTTTTCTATTCGTATGTTCTGACGGGTACATAGTAGAGGTAACCGGGCCCCATGGAACCAAACAATCAGACGCAGCAATTAGCAGAGATGTTTTAGATAATGATGAGTTTCATTGCTATTTTAGAAGAGATGTCTTTGTCTTAGAGAGGATTCCGAGATGTGATTCCCGACCTCAATGCGTTTGGCTATTAAGGATACATGCTACATTCACTCAATAGAGGTGAACCTGCGCTGTTCTGATATGTATGGCATGGAGGCTTTACTTATGCAGCGTCAACTCAGGTGGTGTGGACATGTCCTTCGCATGGAGGACCACTGTTTACCCAAAGCGGTCTTCTACTCTGAGATGGCGGAAGGTAAATGAAAGCATGGCGGTCAACATCTCCGCTATAAGGATGTGTTCAAGAGGCATCTAACCACGTGCGCTATTGATCCAACAGGTTGGGAGAGGCTCGCTTCACATAGGTCGTCTTAGCGCTCTACTATTTACGAAAATGTAAAAAATTTCGAGAAAAAGCGAATCGATACACTAACCGAAAAACGCAACGAGAGACCGAAGCCCTCCTATACTTATACCTTGAACTCTGCCGGGCAACTCTATTGCATCAGTTGTGACCGGGTATTCAAAACAAAATTCGGTCTAGCGAGTCATATTAGGGCACACGCTAGGAAATAATGGTTTTAAAGGGTTTAAAGCGTTATCGAAATCGATAAGGAGGACTATATATATAGAGTTGAAACACAGCTGACGACATCCCAGGCCAATGAGTCAAGAATGGTCACTCTGTGCCGATGGGTCGTAGCAGTGATAAACGGTCGCTTCAAGCGCGATTATAAATGATTCCACCAGTAATATTTTCATAGTGCCATGTCTCATATGAGTGAGGACTTCAGAATTGGCGCGGCATTGATAAATGCTTTTCATGACCCTATTACTGACAATGAACATGCGCCACAAATAGTATAGAGAACTCTTGAAAGAAAAGACATGCAGAATTATCTTGGGTGAATATGTCACAAGACGCAATCTGAATAGAAGTAGCAGAGAGCAGGTATCGTTCCAGTCAATGAGTGCTGATTTACCTGGATTTGAGACTTTTCCCAGACTATCAGAAAATGAACTTAATCTGTTTGCTCTAGGAACGTACCAACTAAAGTTGGCAAAGAGTTATTACAGCGAACACGCGAGGAACGGAGTATAGCTTAGCTTCTTCGCGACAAGGTCCTATCAAAGGGTTGTGGGTGTCGCTCAACAACTTACTCAGAGGACAACAAGTCGTTGCATCAGAGAAGTTGTTGAATCCATGAAGCGAACACGCGAGGAATGGAGTATATATATGATCCTACCAAAAACATTTTCATGTAAAATCCCGGGCCATGACCAGCGTGTCGTGCGCCTAGAAAATATAGGGCAAATGGATAAGGACGAACTACGACTACTTTACAGGTCGAACACGTGAGGAATTTTTAAGAAAAGTAGAACAGATTCCATCACTAACTGCAAATTGCAACCGACCCAATACTGCTCTTGCAATAATATTAACAAAACTAAGAACAGGAGATCCAAACGATAGACTATCACAGATCTTCTAAGAACCGAAAGAGCTGGAACGCTTAATGAAAATAACTAGAGACTATGTTCGCGCAACGCAATAACTAGAGACTATGTTCCCATACATTTAGGCTGGAATCACATCACCATAGAGCAAATAATTCAGCGTGATATGCTTATACCAAACGCTTTATTTGGCAACCCAGAAGCCGATCCTAATGACAGAAACGCAAATATAATATGCGATGGGACTTGTTTATATTAATCAAAATTCGATTTTTTTATTTCAGATTAAAACCTATAGTCCTCACAAGTACGTCAATCTGTTAAAGCCACGTTAGCACGTTTTTATTCGTATGTTCTGACGGGTACTTAGTAGAGGTAACCGAGCCCCATGGAACCAAAAGATCAGACGCAGCAATTAGCAGAGATGTTTTAGAGAATTATGAGTTTCATTGCTATTTTAGAAGACATGTCTTTGTCTTAGAGAGGATTCCGAGATGTGATTCCCGACCTCGATGCGTTTGTTGATTATGAAGGATACATGCCAAATTTACTCAATAGAGGTGAAACACAGCTGACGTCATCACAGGCCAATGAGTCAATGGTCACTCTGTGCCGATGGGTCGTAGCGGTGATAAACGGTCGCTTCAAGCGCGATTATAAATGATTCCACCAGTAATATTTTCATAGTGCCATGTCTCATATGTTTGAGGACTTCAGAATTGGCGCGGCATTGATAAATGCTTTTCATGTCCCTATTACTGACAATGAACATGCGCCACAAATAGTATAGAGAGCTCTTGAAAGAAAAGTCATGCAGAATATCTTGGGACATGACGCAATCTGAATAGAAGCAGCAGAGAGCAGGTATCGTTCCAGTCAATGAGTGCTGATTTGCTTGGATTTGAGACTTTCCCCGAAAATGAACTTATTCTGTTTGCTCTAGGAACGTACCAACTGAAGATGGCAAAGAGTTATTACAGCGAACACGCGAGGAACGGAGTATAATATATGATCCCACCAAAAACATTTTCATGTAAAATGTTGCCAAGACGAGACCATATAGCTCGCACTGTCAAAAAGTTCTCAAATCTCATGTAGAGCCAAGGTTTTACAAAGTAACATTCGATTAGCGATGACGCAGGTAGACAAGCTAAAATTGTATGGGGTTGACATATGCTATCGAAATGTCACGTGATCATAGGTTAACGAATAGAAATTAGCTAGACAATGTTATCATCATTCGATTCCATGAATAGAATCGACGGCGTCGAACGATAACTTCCATACAGATGCGTAGCCAAGTGGCACTTTTAGATAACCGTTAACGCTAGTTTTCGATTCTTTTGATGGAAAAAGTTTGGCAAGCCAAGACCCCGTGGAAAACGAAACAAAATGGCCATTTTAAGCTGTCGGTTGTCAGTGTGTCAGATGCTTTGGTCGTTTATTTTGAAAATTTGAAATAAAATACACACTCTGCGTTTACTGTGGGCAGCACGCAATGAAAGTGTTTGGCTTAGACGCCAAAGAAGATTGCGCTCCCGGCAGCAATTAGAAAGTCTCGACGAAATGCCAGAAGCATTATTTGTAGAACATTTTAGGCTCAGCAAAGCCATATTTAAACAGCTTTGCCAGGAATTACGGACTTCGACTGCACTAAATAAATTAAATGTGTTAGAGATTAAATATAAGTAGCAATAATAATGAATGTGATATTGATAATAATATCTAGTTGCTATGCAATATAATTATTTAAGTTACTTATGTAATAATACTTGCTGCGCCCTAACAGGGTCATGTACTCATAAGTTTTAGCATAGCCTGTAACTGAGTGTACATTGTGCAAAATAAATAAATAAATAAAAGGGTCCCTAGAAATACCTTTCGAAACAAAGGTAAGAAGTTTGCCGAATACTTACGTATTATAAATATATACCAAGTACCTAGAAGTTTTTGTTGTGTTTTGGTTTGATTTTACATTGGTACTTACATATTTTAACTGTACATCAATCATATTTTTATTATTTGTCCTTTTTTGCCGTCGCGGTGGTCGGGGTGCACGCGGTGATGTAGCGCGCAGGGTGAGCATCAACCCAGTACATTTTGGGTAGAAGAAGCGGATGACAACTGCTCAATAATAACTTCTAGTGACGATGATGTCAGCGACGAAGACTTGAATGAAGCTATGTATCAAATGTCTTGAGTCAAAATACAACCATCACAAAAGATACATATTTACGTTCGAGAAGATGCGCATGCTCAAGAAGATGTGCCAGTCCAAGAAGATGCGCCAGTCCAAAATGATGCGTCAGCACAAAATTCGCTTGTTGTTGATACCACAGAATTAGTGCTATCTGGGTTTTCTAGACCACGAAATATGGGATGAACGTGTATCTTTTATCAATGCCGTCGACAGTCTCGTCATCGTATACCGGAAATGAAGGAAATTCGCCTAATACTGGATAATAACTACTACATTCCTCAATACGCAAGGGTTTGTCAGCTTTATGTACGGTGAACCAACGCAGAGGGATTGGTAAACGCACCGAATGTTAGTCATAGCTTTAACGCTGACCAGGTTACTGAGACCCTAGATAAAGTGACATTCTATCAGCGATGACGATGATGGAAAAGGCAAAAATGTATAGGACTGACATAAGCTATCGAAAAGCTTATGTCAATCCTGTTGAAAGTCGTAAAAATACGAAACGCTTTTGAAGCGATTGCCACTTGTCTAGGCCCTGATACTCGTATAGTGAATATGCTGCTGAAGATTCAGTGAGATTGAATTTTGAAAATATAAAGCAAATGGATGAGGACGAACTATACTACTTTACTGGTCGAACGAAAGTAGAACAGATTCTATCACTAACTGCAAGTTGCAACCGACCCAATACTGCTCTTGCAATAATGTTAACAAAACTAAGAACGGGAGATCCAAATGATAGACTATCATAGATCTTCCAAGAACCGAAGGAGCATCACACGTGTTGCAATAACTGAGACTATGTTCTCAAACATTTAGGCTGGGATCACATCACCATAGAAAAAATAATTCAGCGTAATGTGCTTATACCAAACGCTTTATTTGGCAAACCAGAAGCCGATCCTAATGACAGAAACGTCCTCACAAGTAGGTCAACCTGTTAAAGCCTTTTTTGTTCATATGTTCAGAAGGCTCTACATAGAGGTAACCGGGCCCCACACGAAACAAAATGGCCACTTTAAGCTGTTGGTTGTCAGTGTGTCAGTTGCTTTGGTCGTTTATTTTGAAAATTTGAAATAAAATGCACACTTGCGTTTACTGTGGGCAGCACGCAATGAAAGTGTTTGGCTTAGACGCCAAAGAAGATTGCGCTCCCGGCAGCAATAAGAAAGTCGCGACGAAATGCCAGAAGCATTATTTGTCGACCATTTTAGGCTCAGCAAAGTTGTATTTAAACAGCGTCGCCAGGAATTACGGACTTCGACTGCACTAAAAGGGTCTCTAGAAATACCCTTCGAAACAAAGGTAAGAACTTTGCCGAATTATAAATACGAGTAATATACCCACGTACCTAGAAGTTTTTGTTGTGTTTTGGTTTGATTTTACATATTTTAACTGTACATCAATCATATTTTTATTATTTGTCCTTTTTCAGGTGCTTTGTGCCCTTACCTTCTTCGCGACAGGGTCCTATCTCGACAACTTACTAAGAGGACAACAAGTCGTTGCCTCAAAGAAGTTGTTGAAGCCATAAACCACGGCTCTATTTAAAAAAATTGATTGTTTTCCCCCAAACACCACAACAACGGGAACTCATCAAAGAAGAGTAAGTGGATATTTCACATTCAGCTAATATGTTTAAATCTTATTGATGTTTTATGACTATAACATCATTTTTGAGCAAACAAATACCTAGAGTTTTCTGTACTTATTGACTTAGGACAGATGGGTATCATATGGTATAAATACATAGGGACATTTATGTAGGATTTATACACCTTGCCTGATTTAATACGGGAGCATATACCTATTATGTTTTCACAGGTTTCAAAGGAGGTAAAATTTACCTGGCATAATTGCACATATATTGCGATTGTAAAACCGGTGGATGAGGAACACCTTTATTACAATCGCAAAGGATATCACTCCCTAATGTTCAAATGGTAAGTGAGTAGTATTTACCCATGAAAGGGTAGGTATAACTATATGGTTATAAAGCTTATTAAAGAATTGCTTGGTTCTGAATTGTCTATAGAACATCACCTAAAGAAAACCTATTCGAAGAAATCTTCTTCACAGTACTTATATAATCCATGTTTACAGGTATGCAATCATGAGTTAGAAATAACAAATGTCAATTCAAAGTTTGGTAAAGAGACTCATGACTTCTACATATGGTCACCGAGTCAAGTAGAGCCATACATGCGAGGGCTTTACCCAAGCGGGGAACGTGTTTGGTTATTAGGTAAGACTATTTTATTACTATTAGGTACTGGCTTCGTCACGTAAAAAGAACGCTGGCGTAAAAAGGGCTTATTCCCAAAGTACTCCAGCCCTTGGATCTAAAAAGAAAAAAATCTCATACATTAATTCCAAGCTCCAAGGAATTTTTATCACTTAAAAATACTTATTATTTTATTCCCATTTTGCTCCATAGGTATCTGGAATTATTCTCAAAGTACTCCACCGATTATTCGTTATCAATTGTCAAACTGCTCCATCTATATAAAAGGCAGAATGACTGATTGACTGATCTATCAATGCACAGTTCAAACCACTGAACGGATTGGGCTGAAATTTGGCACAGTCTTATGCCGTAGGCGCGTACTAAGAAAGGGGGGATTTCGTCAGTCCGGGGCAGTGGTCCAACTGCTCTGTCCAACTAGTTGGACCATGGGTCTTTACTAGGGGCAGTTGTCCAACTTTAAAAATAGTTGGACCACAGCACCTTTTGAGAGTTCCGTGGTTTCTTTTTTTCATTCATTTAAAAAATAACTTGCTAACTCTAAAAACCACAACTGCATCTTTATGTGGTACCTACTGGTTTACGGTTATATTGAACTTCTTTGCAGTAAATAGGCAGGTACTGGCTGGTTGTTATCAATTATAGTACAATGCATTTGTCATGATTGTGGCAGTAAAGTTTGTTATACTTTGACACAGACTTTGATCGAAATAAAATCGTACAGAAAATTATCTAATAAGTAATTACAAATATAATATTTAAAAAATAATGGATGACGAGGTTGCGTGTGTTTATGTTGAAAGAAAAGGTGGAACGGTGATGCTATGGAATTGTCGTCAATACTATACAGTTCGTGTTTACAAAAGTGGAAATGCATATTGGAGATGCGCAAATAAAAGGAAAATGAGTTGTAAAGGATCGGTGACCGTTAATGTACGTATTAATAGGTAATTCTATATATCCTTGAATTTCTATTTATAGTCCAATCCTACAGTTATTATATTATTCGGTTAATAATAAGTAATGGAAGATATTATTTAATTTTAGGTAAAGGAGGAAGTTGTAAACATAACGCCACATTGTGATAATTGTATTCCAAATGAAGTACAAAATGAAATATCGCTATCAATAGACAACTTGAAAAAACAAGTAAAGGTTTCCGATGAACCTATTCCAAAACTGTATAACGATACTTTAACTAAATATAAAAATACAACATATGATACTATAACTATATTTCCATCATATTCAAATTTGAAGCATAGCCTTTTTATAATGCTAGAAACCAATCATTGGGTGTTTCAAAAACGGTATTTTCTAATACGGAAGTAATAGAAGTACCACTAAAATTTAAAGATTTTCTATTTACTGATTATTATTATGAAGGAACGCGTATATTAGTTTTTTGTTCATTAAAAGCAAGAGAGTTGATGAATAATTTAAATGAGTATTTTGCGGACGGAACCTTTAAATGTTGCCCCAGACCTTTCGTTCAATTATTTACTATATTTGGCGATACGGGAAGCACAAATGACTCTACTAATGTTGCGCCTTTGGTTTTTGCTTTTCTAAGTGACAAAAAGCAATCCACTTATTTTGCGTTATTTGAAATGTGACAGTTAAATTGGGATCCAAAAATATTTCATTGTGACTTTGAAATGTCTATTCTGAACAGCATTAAAGAATTTTGTCCGACTGTTAAAATTGTAGGCTGTTATTATCATTGGTCACAGTGTATTTGGAGAAAAGCAAAAAAATTAGGTATCTCAAAAACTAAACCAAAAAGAGTCAAAAGAACTATTGCATTATGCTCAGTTTTTCCACTATTGCACAGTGATAAATTTGTTGAAGGCTGGGATTACATAAAAGAAGAAAGTGGTGTTGAAGCTAACAAACTGATTCAATATATAGAGCGTTATTGGATTAAAGGAAATTTTGATGAATTTTCTCAGCTTATAAGCGTATTTGGCCAGAGGCATAGGAGTAATAACATTTCAGAAAGCTCACATGCAAAACTAAGTCGGCGCATTAATGCAAAAAATGTAACAATGTTACGTGTATTAAATGTTTTAGAAAATTTTACAACTTTAACGAGCGAAATCCCACACAAAAGGCGTAAGGTCCAAGTTGAGAATGATGATTATATACGAGGAATTCAGCTACAACTAATTTCAGGTGATATTACTGTAGGTCATGCTTTAGATAAATTTCGTTAAATGTAGTAAAACATTGTAAAAAAAATAAAGTTTAAAAATTAGTCCCGACTTTAATTTTGTTATTTCACTGCAAAGAGGTTCAATATAACCGTAAACCAGTAGGTACCACATAAAGATGCAGTTCTGGTTTTTAGAGTTAGCAAGTTATTTTTTAAATGAATTGGACCACGGAACTCTCAAGAGGTGCTGTGGTCCAACTATTTTTAAAGTTGGACAACTGCCCCTAGTAAAGACCCATGGTCCAACTAGTTGGACAGAGCAGTTGGACCACTGCCCCGGACTGGATTTCGTTTGTATGTAAAATCTTATTCTTTGAGTTAATAGACTTGAAACTTGGCACAAATATTTATCTAAGTGAATAATAAAGTTTATCATTTTTAGTTTTTCTAAACTGCCCCCTAAACGGGGATTGGAGGGTGTCAAAGTTTGTATAAAAGAATTTTAACGCGTGGTCCGATTAACTCGAAACCCGCTATACTTAAAACAATTTTTTTTAAAGTACGTGTATCGGGGTTTCGCAAAAATTAGCTTCTAACGGGATGTAGAAGGGTAATAAAGTTTTAGGGGTTAAAGATCACAAATATTAATTTATTAAACTATCTTTCCAAGGGGGTGGAGGGGTTGTTGAAGTTTTTGGAGGAAAGTACGAAATCCATGCGGACGAAGTCGCGGGCAAAGTGTTAGTTACCTTTATAATACATATATTTCATTACAGTCGGTCACAAAAATTCTTAAAAGAATGCTTACCTGCAACCTGTACTAAAATCTGAGTATGCAAACTTCTTTGAGTGCAATGAGTGTCACCATAGAAACCCTGTCATGTATAAATATAAGTAATTAACATTCTCACTGCCATGTGGTACGTCGGCCGCCCACACGAAATAAAGTGCAGCAGCTAAAGTGGTTGATTTTTGAACCTGTTTCGGCAGACTATGGGGCGGCCGGCGCCCCACAAATTTCGCGGCCAAACTTTTACATTTTCGTCTGTTACTAACTGTCAATATTCAATCAGGCAGGCCATCAGTGTAACTAACTAACTATGCCAGATGGCCGCGCGCCGCCCACTGAGCCTGCTAAAGGGTTTTCGCGCGCTTTTTTTACGCGCACTCAACATCAACATGTCGGATTCCGAAACCGATCCAGACTATGTACCATCGTTAGAACAAGGTTCATCGCAATCTGAATCAAGTCATGTTTTTTCAGAAGGAAGAATTCTAGTTCGTGCTGGCTACCGATTCTACCTACACCACACTGCTGGTGATGGATCTCAGATGTGGAAATGTATGCGAAAAACCTGTTCTGCGAGGTTGAAAATATTAGGGAAAAGGATTTTGCGAGAACATAAACATACATGTACGTTACAGAGTTCAATAATTGAAGAATTCAAAGAAGACTGCATACGTAGAGCTCAAAATGAGGTTACTGCTATTCCAAAAATTTACGAGGATGCCTACAAGTCTTTTCTAGACAGGGGATATAATTTTGTAGGGAATACGGTTTCATTCCAAAGTGTGAAGTCATCAATGTATCGTGCAAGAAATTCAAAGTTGAACGTTTCGAAAACAACATTTAGACACCAGGTCAAGTTGAAATTCCAACTAAATATGTTTTTATTTAAATATGTTTTCTAAAATATTATCTATTGCAGTGATGACAAAGGTTAAAAAATTGACATAGATTGCTTAGTAATTAAAACGTCCTAAGTGCGGCATGCACTGTAAAGGATCCCAAATCTTAGTTATTTTGATGGTATCAAACAACACACAATTAATTTAAAAATAATTTGCAAATTTGTTCTAATGAGTTAAGCACTGTATTTTTTTCTTCTCTTAACTGCTTTATAATTACTGTGGGACTGCATCGATATCGTTAAAAATAAACAGCTTCTTCTTTAATAGTTTGTAAGAACTTAAGCAGCTGCTGCTTTTTAGTGATTTTATTACAGGTATGCAATCATGAGTTAGAAATAACAAATGTCAATTCAAAGTTTGGTAAAGAGACTCATGACTTCTACATATGGTCACCGAGTCAAGTAGAGCCATACATGCGAGGGCTTTACCCAAGCGGGGAACGTGTTTGGTTATTAGGTAAGACTATTTTATTACTATTAGGTACTGGCTTCGTCACGTAAAAAGAACGCTGGCGTAAAAAGGGCTTATTCCCAAAGTACTCCAGCCCTTGGATCTAAAAAGAAAAAAATCTCATACATTAATTCCAAGCTCCAAGGAATTTTTATCACTTAAAAATACTTATTATTTTATTCCCATTTTGCTCCATAGGTATCTGGAATTATTCTCAAAGTACTCCACCGATTATTCGTTATCAATTGTCAAACTGCTCCATCTATATAAAAGGCAGAATGACTGATTGACTGATCTATCAATGCACAGTTCAAACCACTGAACGGATTGGGCTGAAATTTGGCACAGTCTTATGCCGTAGGCGCGTACTAAGAAAGGGGGGATTTCGTCAGTCCGGGGCAGTGGTCCAACTGCTCTGTCCAACTAGTTGGACCATGGGTCTTTACTAGGGGCAGTTGTCCAACTTTAAAAATAGTTGGACCACAGCACCTTTTGAGAGTTCCGTGGTTTCTTTTTTTCATTCATTTAAAAAATAACTTGCTAACTCTAAAAACCACAACTGCATCTTTATGTGGTACCTACTGGTTTACGGTTATATTGAACTTCTTTGCAGTAAATAGGCAGGTACTGGCTGGTTGTTATCAATTATAGTACAATGCATTTGTCATGATTGTGGCAGTAAAGTTTGTTATACTTTGACACAGACTTTGATCGAAATAAAATCGTACAGAAAATTATCTAATAAGTAATTACAAATATAATATTTAAAAAATAATGGATGACGAGGTTGCGTGTGTTTATGTTGAAAGAAAAGGTGGAACGGTGATGCTATGGAATTGTCGTCAATACTATACAGTTCGTGTTTACAAAAGTGGAAATGCATATTGGAGATGCGCAAATAAAAGGAAAATGAGTTGTAAAGGATCGGTGACCGTTAATGTACGTATTAATAGGTAATTCTATATATCCTTGAATTTCTATTTATAGTCCAATCCTACAGTTATTATATTATTCGGTTAATAATAAGTAATGGAAGATATTATTTAATTTTAGGTAAAGGAGGAAGTTGTAAACATAACGCCACATTGTGATAATTGTATTCCAAATGAAGTACAAAATGAAATATCGCTATCAATAGACAACTTGAAAAAACAAGTAAAGGTTTCCGATGAACCTATTCCAAAACTGTATAACGATACTTTAACTAAATATAAAAATACAACATATGATACTATAACTATATTTCCATCATATTCAAATTTGAAGCATAGCCTTTTTATAATGCTAGAAACCAATCATTGGGTGTTTCAAAAACGGTATTTTCTAATACGGAAGTAATAGAAGTACCACTAAAATTTAAAGATTTTCTATTTACTGATTATTATTATGAAGGAACGCGTATATTAGTTTTTTGTTCATTAAAAGCAAGAGAGTTGATGAATAATTTAAATGAGTATTTTGCGGACGGAACCTTTAAATGTTGCCCCAGACCTTTCGTTCAATTATTTACTATATTTGGCGATACGGGAAGCACAAATGACTCTACTAATGTTGCGCCTTTGGTTTTTGCTTTTCTAAGTGACAAAAAGCAATCCACTTATTTTGCGTTATTTGAAATGTGACAGTTAAATTGGGATCCAAAAATATTTCATTGTGACTTTGAAATGTCTATTCTGAACAGCATTAAAGAATTTTGTCCGACTGTTAAAATTGTAGGCTGTTATTATCATTGGTCACAGTGTATTTGGAGAAAAGCAAAAAAATTAGGTATCTCAAAAACTAAACCAAAAAGAGTCAAAAGAACTATTGCATTATGCTCAGTTTTTCCACTATTGCACAGTGATAAATTTGTTGAAGGCTGGGATTACATAAAAGAAGAAAGTGGTGTTGAAGCTAACAAACTGATTCAATATATAGAGCGTTATTGGATTAAAGGAAATTTTGATGAATTTTCTCAGCTTATAAGCGTATTTGGCCAGAGGCATAGGAGTAATAACATTTCAGAAAGCTCACATGCAAAACTAAGTCGGCGCATTAATGCAAAAAATGTAACAATGTTACGTGTATTAAATGTTTTAGAAAATTTTACAACTTTAACGAGCGAAATCCCACACAAAAGGCGTAAGGTCCAAGTTGAGAATGATGATTATATACGAGGAATTCAGCTACAACTAATTTCAGGTGATATTACTGTAGGTCATGCTTTAGATAAATTTCGTTAAATGTAGTAAAACATTGTAAAAAAAATAAAGTTTAAAAATTAGTCCCGACTTTAATTTTGTTATTTCACTGCAAAGAGGTTCAATATAACCGTAAACCAGTAGGTACCACATAAAGATGCAGTTCTGGTTTTTAGAGTTAGCAAGTTATTTTTTAAATGAATTGGACCACGGAACTCTCAAGAGGTGCTGTGGTCCAACTATTTTTAAAGTTGGACAACTGCCCCTAGTAAAGACCCATGGTCCAACTAGTTGGACAGAGCAGTTGGACCACTGCCCCGGACTGGATTTCGTTTGTATGTAAAATCTTATTCTTTGAGTTAATAGACTTGAAACTTGGCACAAATATTTATCTAAGTGAATAATAAAGTTTATCATTTTTAGTTTTTCTAAACTGCCCCCTAAACGGGGATTGGAGGGTGTCAAAGTTTGTATAAAAGAATTTTAACGCGTGGTCCGATTAACTCGAAACCCGCTATACTTAAAACAATTTTTTTTAAAGTACGTGTATCGGGTTTCGCAAAAATTAGCTTCTAACGGGATGTAGAAGGGTAATAAAGTTTTAGGGGTTAAAGATCACAAATATTAATTTATTAAACTATCTTTCCAAGGGGGTGGAGGGGTTGTTGAAGTTTTTGGAGGAAAGTACGAAATCCATGCGGACGAAGTCGCGGGCAAAGTGTTAGTTACCTTTATAATACATATATTTCATTACAGTCGGTCACAAAAATTCTTAAAAGAATGCTTACCTGCAACCTGTACTAAAATCTGAGTATGCAAACTTCTTTGAGTGCAATGAGTGTCACCATAGAAACCCTGTCATGTATAAATATAAGTAATTAACATTCTCACTGCCATGTGGTACGTCGGCCGCCCACACGAAATAAAGTGCAGCAGCTAAAGTGGTTGATTTTTGAACCTGTTTCGGCAGACTATGGGGCGGCCGGCGCCCCACAAATTTCGCGGCCAAACTTTTACATTTTCGTCTGTTACTAACTGTCAATATTCAATCAGGCAGGCCATCAGTGTAACTAACTAACTATGCCAGATGGCCGCGCGCCGCCCACTGAGCCTGCTAAAGGGTTTTCGCGCGCTTTTTTTACGCGCACTCAACATCAACATGTCGGATTCCGAAACCGATCCAGACTATGTACCATCGTTAGAACAAGGTTCATCGCAATCTGAATCAAGTCATGTTTTTTCAGAAGGAAGAATTCTAGTTCGTGCTGGCTACCGATTCTACCTACACCACACTGCTGGTGATGGATCTCAGATGTGGAAATGTATGCGAAAAACCTGTTCTGCGAGGTTGAAAATATTAGGGAAAAGGATTTTGCGAGAACATAAACATACATGTACGTTACAGAGTTCAATAATTGAAGAATTCAAAGAAGACTGCATACGTAGAGCTCAAAATGAGGTTACTGCTATTCCAAAAATTTACGAGGATGCCTACAAGTCTTTTCTAGACAGGGGATATAATTTTGTAGGGAATACGGTTTCATTCCAAAGTGTGAAGTCATCAATGTATCGTGCAAGAAATTCAAAGTTGAACGTTTCGAAAACAACATTTAGACACCAGGTCAAGTTGAAATTCCAACTAAATTTGAAGATTTTTTATTATTTCGTGACAATAACTCAGGAATAATTGCTTTTTCTACTACAGAAGGTAGAAAAACATTAAAAAGAAGTGAAACCTGTTTCATGGATGGGACCTTTGTGAGTTGCCCCAAACCATTCTATCAGCTCTATTTTATTCACGTGGACTTGGGGAGCAACGATTGTCAAACATTAACATGCCCCGTTGTATTTATTCTGCTGGCTAACAAATTACAACACACTTATGAAGATATGCTGAATTTAATAAAACAATACGTGTCTGGATGGAATCCTCATACAGTTATTGTTGACCTTGAAATAGCAGTCATTAATGCTTTGCGCAATACATTTCCCAATGCTATAATCAAAGGATGTAATTTCCACTTCAAGCAAGCTTTATTGAAGAATAGTCGCGATATTGGGATCAAAAGCAAAGAAGAAAAAGAACATGTGGCTAAGTGTAGTGCTTTATTTTATCTTCCAATTGAAATTGTAGAAGATGGTTGGTTAGCCATAATGGAAGTAGCCCCCGATAGTGAAAATGTCACAAAATTTAATAATTATTTTGTTTCCATTTGGCTGGACAATGCAACTTTTTCAATAGATTTATGGAATTTCGAAGGACAACGTCATAGAACGACGAATTTAGTTGAATCGTGGCACAAAAGATTAAATAATAAAATCACTAAAAAGCAGCAGCTGCTTAAGTTCTTACAAACTATTAAAGAAGAAGCTGTTTATTTTTAACGATATCGATGCAGTCCCACAGTAATTATAAAGCAGTTAAGAGAAGAAAAAAATACAGTGCTTAACTCATTAGAACAAATTTGCAAATTATTTTTAAATTAATTGTGTGTTGTTTGATACCATCAAAATAACTAAGATTTGGGATCCTTTACAGTGCATGCCGCACTTAGGACGTTTTAATTACTAAGCAATCTATGTCAATTTTTTAACCTTTGTCATCACTGCAATAGATAATATTTTAGAAAACATATTTAAATAAAAACATATTTAGTTGGAATATCTACTTGATCTGGTGTCTAAATGTTGTTTTCGAAACGTTCAACTTTGAATTTCTTGCACAATACATTGATGACTTCACACTTTGGAATGAAACCGTATTCCCTACAAAATTATATACAAAATACTTGTAAATTTTTGGAATAGCAGTAACCTCATTTTGAGCTCTACGTATGCAGTCTTCTTTGAATTCTTCAATTATTGAACTCTGTAACGTATATGTATGTTTATCTTCTCGCAAAATCCTTTTCCCTGATATTTTCAACCTCGCAGAACAGGTTCTTTGCATACATTTCCACATCTGAGATCCATCACCAGCAGTGTGGTGTACTAAATTGCCATTCATCGTTTAGATTTTTATTATTTGGTTTTCATGTTTTTTAGACTTTGAATCCAGAGCCCCACTTTTTTAATTTTGTCAGTTGATTTCTAAATATTTTTAATTGTTGAATAAAAAAAAAATATAAGACTCAAAATTATTGTTGAATTATATTATAAAGTCTTTTATTTATATGCATAATGGTACATCACTGTTGAGCATTTGGTCCAGACTCCATACATGAGCTTGACTGTACGTCTGTTACCCTTGTGTAGTAATCCGGTACATATTTAAGTTAGCTTTTTGATTTAAATGGGGTGGAGTACTTTGAGAACATTTTAATACTATCATGGAGTAGAATGAAACCTAATTAAAAATATTATATTTTTCATGGAGTAGTTTGGGAACAATTTTTGGAGTACTTTGGGAATAAGCCGTAAAAAGTTCGAAGTAAGGAAAGTACCTACTTATTATGATTCTACAATAAAACAATTAGGTACACTTATATTATAAAACTAGCTTTTGCCCGCGGCTTTACCGGTCGGAAATTATCTTTCCGGCATACAATGTTGAATTTGCAAAATGTTGAATTCGCAAAAGGTTGAATTAGCAAAATGTTGAATTTGTAAAAAGTTGAATTTTCTGGACCCGCAATATTGAATTTGCAAAATGTTGAATCCCAAAATGTTGAGTCCTGTGGATGCGAGAGACGCAGGACCGGTTGCGGTGGAGATTTTTGGGGGAAACTATGTCCAGCAGTGTTATTAAATACAATCAAGGAAGAAGTTTGCACAAATTTAAATCCAATTCAGAAAATTTTTGAAGACATGTTAACCAAGTTTGCTGAGCGCAACCCTAATATACCTGCACACCAACTACTAATAAATTACTCGGTGAGAACTTCCCTATATAGGGCACGGAAAAGATTTTTAGGATCTGACAAACTGATTTAAAAAAAAATTGAAGATGTGAAGATTCCTAAAGGTGTGTCCAAAACTTTTGAGGTGATTGAAGATGGAGACAAGGAAAAAAATATTTTATTGTGTTCTAGGAAGACGCTAAAATTATTGAAATCTGCGAAGTGTTTCTTATTATGGAAATGGTACATAATACATCTTGATGTTTATTCTGATGACAAAAGTATAAATATTTATCTGGTAATTTATCTTTTTTTGCCAAGCAAAACACAGAAAACATATACACAGCTATTTAAATTAATTAAGAATAAGCTTGGCGTATTTCATATTGCTGTAAAGAAGGTTTACACAGAAGTTAAAGTGACAGGATGCTTTCAGCATTTTAACAAGGCAGTTTGGAAAAGGGCAAAGCAATGTAATTTGGTCAAAAAAGAAATACAGCAACAGTCTTGCTTACAAATATGATAGAAATGTAGTACGATTGTGCTCTTATTTTGTTTTACCTCCACCGACGCATATGACAGAAGCCTGGCGGGATATTGTGGAAACTGCCCCTAGTGATTCAGAAAATTTGCACAATATTCTTCAGTATTTTGAAGAGCAGTGGTTCAGCATGGATCATAATTTGATTAGTTGTGCAGGCGATACTCACAGAACAAATAATTCCTGTTTTTTTTTTGTTTTGCTTATTAAAACCTTATTAAAGAAGCTACTTATTATGATCGTCAACTTGCAAGATCTTGCTTTATTCCCTATAAGAAAAATAGAAGAATAAACGATGTATTATTCGATAAACCAAATTCGTTGTTATTAAAAAAAATTGAAAAGAAAAATTTGCCACCTTTGCAATTTTTGAGAAAAGTTATATAAGTAGAGTTTTACAATTACAAGTGGAGTTTCTTTTTTAATTAAGGAATACAAGTAAATCTTTTTTGTTGTTTTAGTTAATGTTACGTATGGAGTTTTTTTTTTAAATTATTGATATGATATTAATGATACCTCATTTGTCAAATTATGATGAGTAGTTTAGAAGTTATGAGGGATACATACATACATACCGGCCAAAATCCCAACCCTCCTTTTTGCTTCGCCGCAGTCAGGTAAAAATGGCTTAAGTTAGTACTCCAGAGTGAAAAACCCTTAGAAACCAGCGTACAATAGAATAGAATACTCTCGATAAAACAGCTTTTTACAAATTCAATATTGTCATCCGGATGGGAAATTTATCTTTTTACCAATTCAACATTTTGGGATTCAACATTTTGCGAATTCAACAGTTTGCGAATTCAACATTGTATGTCCGAAAGGGAAATTATGTATGTGTTTATAGATATAGACAATAGCCTAGTACTTTAGGACGCGACTGTACCCGTGCGTAGACACATCCCCTGCACTGTCGCTCAGCGTTCTTTTTACGTGTCGACAACTACATTTACAATACCCTATGTGTGTATGTTTGGTACTTTGTCACACTGTAATGATAATTTCCAGGAACATTATTCTAGGATAGCGGGTAAAACTTGGAGCACTGCTGTTAGTTTCTCTAATAGTACTAGTACATGCACAAAAGGTTGTCTATCAGACAGATAATTAATTAATTTGCTCCATTTTTTTTTGTGGTGCATTAATCTTATTCTAAGTGCATCGTCTTCACATTTATGTAATTATATAATTGATGTATACAAAATATACCGAAATAACTTACAGATAAGAGATTCCATCAATTAAGGTTTTCCACGTACTTTAGTATTTCATTGCAGAATGAAGCCCCATTTGCAAAGCTTGCGGTCTGAAATAGCAATCAGTTTAATTACTTGTCCAGCTTGTCTACATTATGGCTACAAAGCGAACAAATTAAGGTTACCCTTAAATACTACCAGCCACTAATTTGTCCTACTGCATAGAAAAGACCTTTCCATAAAAGCAAAAAAAAAACAATAAGGTTGTGTGACGGAGACTTGGAAAAATAAATTGTTCACAGCTTTTACAGTTTAACCTTACCGATATGACCATTGCAATGACTTACTAGGTTTTATGTCGATCGTGAGCCCGACAAATGGTGACAAGTGGAAACAAAGCCGTTTGAAGAAATATGTAATACATGTATGTGATACACTTACGGACACGTATACGTAGAAATATCTTTTCTAGAAACGTGTCACGCGCGTGCAAAAATTCCTTTATTAAAAATGTATGAACCTCCCAAAGACGATAATGTTAAGTCTTTGACTGAGACGAATCGTAACAAAACGGAGAAGCAACTTTTCAATAGGTATTTTTTATCAACCTATCTATCTGCCTAGCCTTTTCCCAACTATGTTGGGGTCGGCTTCCAGTCTAACCGGATCAAAGTCAAAGTCAAAGTTTTATTAATGCGATTTTTGGTGAACAGGGTCTTAAAAATATTTTATAGTAGCTCAAAAATCTACCCTATAGGGCATGCATTGTTATGTGACAATATTAGAAATTAAGTTAAACAATAAACATTACATGAAACATAATGAAGTAATCAATATCTATAGAAGTTAAAATACAAGATATAATATATTGTAATTAATTTAATATACAATGTATAATTATGAATATTGCATCAAAACATAAAATAGTCAGTCACATGAAATTTTGTCAACTAGGAATTCGTCAATGGTATAATAGCATTTGTCTATTAAAAATTTATTTAGTTTACGTTTAAATTGAGTCAAGTTTAAATCTTTAATATCGTTGGGTAGCTTATTAAAAATTTCGGATGCAGCTGAATACCAGTTTACATGGAGCGACTGCCTATAATAGATATTTTTCATATTTTTTTTTTGTAGTTTTTTTATATTGGTAGGAACTAGGAATAGTAGGTTTATTTTTCTACATTTATATCTGTTATTTTAAGGTTTACACAATAAAAATAACAAAACAATTAGGAACAAAAAGGTGTTAAACAACATAACATAGAACGCATATTATGAGAATTTTCAGTTATTCAGATGTAAACAACTAAAATAGATTGAAATGAAAAAGGAGTTTTGCAACATGCCTAGTTCATGCTAAGCATGCGTGGAACCAGTAATGTTGGGAGTTGTAAATACTCGTGTATTTCTGAGTATTTCATAACACAAACGACCAACAAGTTTAGTAATCACACAAGTTCTAAAAGCGCCCTGAAACATGAAAGCTTTAGTTTGGAAACAGGTCCATTCGTTACTCGAAAGCAATAAAAGCACAGGAAATGTCCATTCCGATAATTTACCGGCTTTTATTAAAACGACGAGTATAAAAGCACTCATTACAGTCTAGGAGAACTATCATCTGCTTTGAAAAAAACTATGAGTCGGATAAACAAATAACATTTTCTGTGACGTCTACATGACTTCACAGAAAATAATCATTCTTTTTCTTTCGATTTCTTGGAAATGTCACCGTGATATTGTGAGAACCGTTATTTTATAATCTATCGGTATTATTTGCGTTAGATTATAAACTGTCGAAAAATTTTCGTCATCCCTATTGTCTCACGCATATCAACTGTTGTGCTTACTTTACTGAATTATCAACAGACACACAGACTTCACATGAGTTTAATAATATTAACATGTCGTTAATTTCCGTCTCAGACACCAGGTGTAAGCTAATCTCTGGTTCAAAATTGTATGGCAGTTATCCTTATGATAAAAAATGATCTAGAATAATTAATGAGATATCGATTGTCTGGTCATATATACAGCGTGTAACAAAAACCCTGTATGATCCGTGAGGAGGGTGTTGTTAAGGATCATACTGAGAGCTAGTTTTTTTTTTTTTTTAAGAAAAATATAAAAACAATGGGGAGTTTTACCGGGTTTTACATGGGGCGCGGGTGGCTGTCATTTAGCGGGTGTCTACAAGTCATAACTTACGACCTCTGTAGAAAATTTGCTAATTTATAATGAAATTGGGGTATTTTTGGTAATAAAAACGTGAATAGTAATTACTTTTTATTTTCACCATAAAAAAACATTACTTTTTAGTAATGTTATTGCGGTACCTAGGCGTCCCCTTCTGCAGGCGTAGCATGAGCACCGTTTTGTCGACGGAAGAGTAGACAAAAATGACGTTTCCTGTAGACAGTAGACAGAACGAGACGGCAGCAAAATAGAAAGAGTCAACTGCACTTTTTACGAAATTCACTCTTTTACATAATTCGACTCAGAATTCTTTGTTTTATCATAGGATTTATCGGTTGTCAGTTTGATTTTGACTGTAAGGATAGAAAACTTTCTTCCGAAATAGTCTACATATAAAAAGACCTAGACAAAGATCGTTAGAAATGAAAGACGAAATGATAGATTGTAGAAAGATTTCTACTGTGGATGTCAAAAATGAAGAAACTAACTGTCACTTTGTATAGAAAAAGCTATGTCTATTCTTCGTAGAGATAGAAAGCGCCATGCTACGCCTGCTGGATCGGAAGGGGTTCTTGTTACACGCTGTATAACACCTACTAGCTATTCATACGTCTCATACAAGTTTAGCAGCTGCAACAATCCCCATGTATTTCTTTCATGACCGAAATTATACTGGGAACGGTCCTAATTTTCCTTGTTCCTTCAAAGATTCAGCCCCCATTTCCTTTGTGTAGTTTAAAAGATGTATTCGATTGGAAAAGGTTCGTTAAGTTCCGAAAATGTTTTCTATCCTGTAATGTATTTTGTAAACGTCCAGGTACGTTTACAAAATACATATTATACACAATGCATGTACTTTATTTATTTTTCATATTTTAGGTTTTTTATAGAAAGAAAAAAAGAAAAGAAAGAAAAATTGTTTATTCTGCACAAACAAAACGCAAACACAATAGAAATAGACATGATAAGGACTGTTACAAAAGTAGCCAAAAGCCTCGTATTCACCTAACAAAAGTAAAATATTTTTTTATTTTTGATTTGAATTTTTTTAATAACTTTATAATATTTTTATAAACTACTAAATTGAATTTCGGCAAACAGTACTTCGACATTACGGAACTCCAATACGTCTTTAGTTCTAAAATACTATAGTTCGATATGCCTTTAGTCCGACACTACTCTACTCCGACAAAAAGTTTCTTCGACATGACTTAACTACGAAATGATATGACTTCGACGAAATCCTACTTCGACATGATTCAATTTCGACATACTGTACTCCGTCATGCTGTACTTCGACAATATCTTAAATCGACGTGGTGCGTCTCAGACACGTTTTGCATTTTTGTCTATCAGGCTTCTATAATTCTCTGTAAATAGAGAGGTCTGGCTCTTGTAGTTCAGAGACAAGACACAGATGTTTGTGACTTTGAAGTGTAAATGACGAAATTATTACCTATTTATTTAATTTTGTTTCTGTTGAAAGTTTTCGGGTTCTTCATTAAGTCAAGTCAAGTTGTGAAGTTAATCGATTACTCAAGTTTCTATAATGTTCGAAGTCATCAAACGTTTTGTTTGTGTTAATACTCTTGAAGGAAACTGTTAATGTCAATTTTTGAGCTTTAATACTGGAATTATGACTTGGTATTTTATTCAAATAGGGGGACCTACTACGACGTATTAATGCCACCATTTTTCCAGTGTTAGTGAGAGACGGAGCTATACAACGCCACTAGCACCATCCCTTTTTTGCAGTGGTATAATGATGGCATTAATACATCATAGTACAGCCCTAGTTCTTGGGTATATTGGTCGCGTGGGGTACCTACTGATGCGTTTAATTTCGGGTCAGCCAGTTTTATTACGTTATTCAAGCAATTTTTAGTTACAGCACGGAGTCTATTACTTACGATAAATGATTCTTGATTATTGTGTTTTCCGTTTTTGTTTCAGAAATGGAAATCCCCTGTAGTTTTTACACCTCGTACGTAATAAACAATGTCTGTCAGTCTGACCCATATACCGGACTGTGAAACGACGTCACGCATCATAAAACTGTAGTACTAATACCCATTCCGTGTCCGCAGGTAAAAGTTAAAAGCAAGTATTTTATATTAAGGAATATTTTGGCATTGAAAAACGTTGTTTCACATGACACATCAAGTCTGTATACCCTGAAGGGTTAAGCAGAGGTGCAACTATAGTACACTCACATTTCGCCAGTTATGTCCAAGTCCCATGCAACAAGGGACGAGCCTATTGCCATCAACCGAGCACAAATCTAGACTATGGGCTGCTATTGAGGAATTTCAGGTGGGACAACTCAATAATAACACTTGAGCCCAGGACCCCACGTTCAGCAGTCGAGCTTGAGACCACGAGACCAACGGAGCACTCATTTGTTCAATAGTGCGTATCTGAACACTCAGTTAAGAAATACCTTCGCTTAAATAGATACTTCATCGAATCAGTAGGTAGGTACCGAGGGTTTATCTGAGAACCTCGAAAGGCCCCCGATCAACCATTTTATACTCAGCAATTAGTCGTTAGTTTTATTTTACAGTTAAGCTTCTTAAGTGCGCGAAGGTTTTCCTCCAGCCCGAGCTCAAGGATTCATTTCCAACACACCTTAGATCGATCAAAACACTATCCAGAAAAACAACAAGCTAAAAGCTAATGAATATGCAAACAATACTTGTACCAAACCTTTTAATTATTTTCTAATTTTCCGAATAGATAATCTGGATAAATTCAGAAGTAGTGATAATGGAAAGGATTATCCACAAATCAGCACTTTAGAATTTGTTCGAACTATAAATATAAATATGTTATGCGGTAACAAAAGTTATCTCTGCCTATGTTTTCGATGATTTCAGCTCAGTACGGTTTGCGCACTCGGTAAGGGAGGTCGCGCCACGCTTGCGAAAATTTCGTAAAACATCGCGAAAACTTATAATGTACTAAGTTCTTCGTATTCAATGTTTTTAGGATGATTCCAAGTGTTTTGTTCTGTGAATTTGTGTGCAAAGTGAGTGTGTGCTGTTAAAAGTGGATTATTGTTTCGATAAACGTAAGTTATTATGTTATCTTTACTTATGCTTTTGTAATTGTTTTTATATCCTACAATTTCGATTGTTGACGTTCCTATAGTCTAATTAATTAATAATCTACCAGAGAGTAACTTTGAGACATATCAATAAAATGAGGGTAAATAAATAGTTTTCAGTACTTTTGAACGTTATCATTGTAATCTGCTTCTCTCGACCCGGAAAAAAAAATACAGGTACGTAACTCTATGTAGTGGTATTTTCCGTAAATAGGAATACTTTTTGCACATGCAGGATACAACATTGTCTGTGAGAAACTACCCACTTAATGATATAGAAGATTTCTGTTTGAATTTGATTATGAGTACAATATCTTTAGTTCCATAACAAAAAAATCTGCCTAGCTTATTCCCAACTATAGTTGCAAAACTTCTGAAAAATTCTGAATAATTCCGGAATACTTCTGGGAAAGTTTCTTTAAATCAGAATTATTCAAAATGAATATAATTAAGTTTTTTTTTTTGCTGAAAAATCGTATTTTGCATCGATCGTCGATCGTCGCCGCCGCTGCCCCTCTATGCGCCGGCGCCAGCCGCTGCGCTCCTCGAGTCGTGCGTGCAGGCAATGGCGGTGCGGGGTGCGGTAAGACGGGAGATGCTCCCCGGAGAAGTTTTCCCTCGCCCCGCGAGAAAGATTCGTACCCCGCAATCGAATGTTTCCGCGGAATATTTCGCCTGAATAATTCAATGGGAATAAACGTGTTTGTTTGTGGTGTGGTGGGTGAGTTAATTATTGTTCAGTGGCACATACGTAAGTAAAATATAAATGTTTATTTTATTATAAATGGAATTGATTAAGTATATGTTGATATTTTTATAGGTAGATAATTATGTTAGCCTGCGATTAACAGGATTTTAATTCATTTGTTTTTAGGTCGGTACCTACTTATTTCGAAATCGAATGCTATTTTGGAACGAAGTTCCTTATCGCGCGTTGTGAAAGGCTAAACGGAAAAAATTCTTACGAAAAGTTGTCACGACACTTTTTACCCGACACTTTTTGCGCGACGCAAAGGAGGGTAATGTGTTTATTACCATGGAATGGAATGGAATGGACGACTGGACTGGAATGGAATGGAATGGAGTGGTGTGGAGTGGAGTGGAGTGGAGTGAGGTGGAGTGGGATGGAGGGTCGAAAATCGCTTGAACCTTTTTTTTAACCTGCTATCGTTAAGCAAGTTAAAAAAACAGGTGCAAGCGATTTTCGACCTTATTGACATTTAAAATTTAGTTTGTTTTTTCTGACATTCTCGTTAGCTAACATTGCTCCATTAAAATCCGGTGTTTGCATAAATGTCAATAAGGTCGAAAATCGCTTGAAAGTCGGAAAACATTTGCTTAACGATAGCAAGTTAACTTCGTTCCATCCGGGTGTCCCTTGACACCTCTCAAGTTTTTTTTATGTCAGTTGTGGAATAAAAAACCAGGCCTAGCATATTTGATTGGTTTTTTTAAAAAGGGTTAGGTAAGTAAGTACTCACAACATAACTAAAATAATCTATTTTACAACTTCCAAGCGCGAAATAGGAAGTAAGGTCGATTTTCCTGGTTTTTTTTTTGACAGTTGAAATATTCCCAAAGCTTCGGAATATTTCCGAATACTTCCGAAGTATTCAACGGGAATGATTCGGAATTTTTCCCGCCAGCATCTATATTCCCAACCATGTTGGGGTCGGCTTCCATAATAATTATGTTTATTTAAGAAACGTTGTGCGCTACATAAATGTAATTTCTTTTTTGTTTTTCTCTACCTGCTTATTAGGATATTTTCTGTACATACCTAACTGTTTGTTTCCGGTTAGCCTGGAAGCCGACCTCAACATAGTTGGGAAAAGGCTAGGCAGATGATGAACTGTTTGTTTTACCGAATTAAATATATAAATAAATACACTTATAGCGGAGCAATGCGAATTATGATTTATGATTATTCTCCGTACTTAATAATTTGACATAAGCGGGAAAAACTAAATGATTTAAAATTTGTTTACTTAAAATATTTATTTATGGTAAAGCTTAGAAATGTTATAAAAACAATAGACCTAGTCCTACAGCATATTTTAGGATCGAAGCAAGTGGTGTTCTGTTGTTTCTGCCTACCCCCATGGGAAAGAGATGTGACTTCATGTAAATAAAAAATAATAAAAATATTCAAGTTAAAAAGTAAAATGTATGTGTGTGACGAGCTATTGTAAGCTATGAACATACAGATAAGGTCTATAATTACTGCAGCTAATTCTTGATTAAGAAATACCAATTTTCCGATAAAGACTATGATTATGAAAACCTATCTATAGAACCTAGTCCATACATAATCCATGACTCAATGTACTAAAATAAAATTTAATAATCAGCATGAAATGAATACTAAAAATATTTGATTTACAGCCGTTTATATAATATATAATAATCAGTTGTGTTATCTAATGAAAGCCAAAGCGACAGGTAAATAAAATAAATCGGGGATAATGCACGATACTAATGATATTGCTGGATTGTTAAAAGATACTTTAAATTATTATAAGCTGTCTGGTTTGAGCACAGATATGTCTATCTATATCTGTGGCTTTGAGCTAAGAATAATCAATCGTATCTTGAAAACTGTATGTCGTAAGAGGCTAACACGATATTATCAATTGAATGAGTAACATTATCTTCATGTTCGTTGATAGCATTATCGTCATCAACATTATTTATCAGTTTTTAGACATCCACCGCTGAAGATAGGTCACCACAAAGATCGTGTGGCGGTATCTACAACGCCACATGCGAACTACGCATCAAAGATCTGACGTCACACAAAAATCCTGACGTCACATAAATCCTGCATCGCGCAATTAGAGTTTACCGTGCGATGGACATATATACAAGAATCCAATATCAATCATTGGGCAGTTGCCCGCCAGACACAACACTCGTCTGGTCGGAGGATCTTCCCTTTTCTATGGTGGATGGGTGAACTTTACACCCTGTTCCTCATTCCTCATACCCCTAAAATCGCATTATGCCGAACGTGACGGTCGCTTTTTGTGGGTGATTGATTAGCTTAACTACTATCCGCCACTACTACCGACTGTAGCCAGGTGGCAGTCACCGGTAAAAAGCGGCTGAATAATGATACTATCCTTTGATAAACCACTGACAGAAATCTAAGAAGTCCGTTTTGACGTTTCGTTCTCGTACATGTGTAATAAAACGTTATGCCTTGAGAATCAGTTCTAAGCAATGTAGATAAGTCGTCGATAACAAACTCTCTAAGTATGATCAATCGATATGTCTCGAGAATCAGTTTATAAGAAAGCAATTTCTTTTTTCATCGCTACACAATGCGTTTTTATAGCTGTCAAAACGGACTTCTTAGATTGTCGCGAGTCTACCTATTGAATTTTCTTGTCAGCGGCGTGTCGATGGGCGACGACTACATGTTTGGCGCCATCAATAGCGTCCATTCGTTCCTGTAACGTGCAGACGACAGGAAACGCAGGCAGGACACGATATTAAGTGTCCCGTCGTTTGTGTAAAGTTGTGTCCAAATATTGCGCGGCAAGAGCGCGGCAGCAACACGCGGCGTTTGCAGGACACATTTCTGCCGCGCTCTAGTTAGGGCTAAACCGACGAATGTTTGCGCGGCACATCCGAGACACGCCGCGCACTTCAGTGGACATTAGAACTAAAATGAAAGCGGTTGCGTGTGCCCGTTCGTCCAAAACAATTACTGACGAATGTTTGCTAGAAGCGTTCGCGCACGGCAGTCTTCCAAACACAACGCACCACGCCGCGCGCGTCAGCCGCACACGATTGCCGCTCAGTGTTTGGACAAACCCTAACAGCACCACAATTGAATATTGATGTTTTGTTTTCCACCACTTTTGTTGGATAGATTATTGTCGGTCGTATGCAAAGAGCGTGTGGTCCACTGTCAAGATCGAATAAAATACCATAGTACTTAATAATTCCATGCGCTAGCTTGACAGTTAATGCCGGCTGGTATCACTTGTAATAACATTGCTCTGCGCTTTCGAGCGCTTTACCGCAACATGCATCTGATTGCATAAAAAAAACTCAGTTTTTTTGATGTTGTAATCATCTTTGAGTCGTTGAAGCTCCTGTTCTAAGCTTTGCGAGCATCAATTTGTTTGTTCCCTTTTATTGAACTTTTCTCGAGAATTAAAAGTAAGCTTCTTAGTTGTAAATTGTGCTAAAAGTTTCATGTATATCCTACGGTGCCAGCCGGAATTGCATTCACTTTAGATCCTTTCACTAATAAAACAAATATTTGTACCGCGTATATACTTATATATACAGGGTTGCCATAAAACAAACAAGTTGTTTAAAAAAAAGTAGGTATTAGCCACCTATGAAATCAGCGTTTTTTTTAGGTAAGAGAATTAACCCTCTGCACATCTAAACCGCGTTCAAGAGCTTCGAGTTCGTTCAAGAGTGTTATAACAAAAAATGACAGTGACAGCTCATGAACGCGAGACAGATGTGCTGATTGCGTTCAGTTTCGTTGATGAAATTCACTCTTAGTCGCTTTTCAGAAGCTCAATACAGCTAAAGAAATAAAGAACACTTCGCTTTTCTGCCAACCAAAAACGTAGGTAAAAAAATGGAATGCTTCGTCAAAGCTATCGCTGAAAGGCAATATACATAGAGATATCGCAGGCCGCAGCGTAAACCTCCGAGCCAGTAGTGTTTGTATTTCGAACTTTATTCCGAATTAGTTATGGTTGTTATTACAAAATCGACTCTGTACCAAGGTAATTTTTTTATGAACTTAGTTTGACTAAAATAACTTTCTTACCTTGTATATTAACGACTAGCTTCCGCCAGCGGCTTCCCCCGCGTGATATCTTTATAAATTATAGCCTATGTTACTTAGGGATAATATAGCATACAAATGGTGAAATAATTTTTAAAATCAGTCCAGTAATTTTTGATTTTATTCAATACAAACAAAAACACAAATCTTTTCACTTTCAAATATGAAGATAATATAAAATACAAAAACGTTTGGGAGACGGAGTGTGTCAACAAGATACTAGCACTGATGAAGGCGAAAAATCGCACATGTTACAAGTAAAATGCCTGCAAGGCTCCACATCAAGTTTACAAAGTTATTAGGTCAAGGCGAAGAAGTGTTTATGGGGTGACATTGTTTGTCTTCACGCTTAAGCTATTTTAAATGAACTGGAAATCTATAATGGCTTACACGACAGTTTGGGGACGGCTTCGTATAGTTCTGTAAATTTATTGTTGTGCTGATATCCTGAAAAAAAACTAAAATAAAAAATACTGGTATTCAGCTGCATCCGGTTAGACTGGAAGCCGACCCCAACATAGTTGGGAAAAGGCTAGGCAGATGATGATGATTTAGTTGAGCAAGTCGAGTTTAGGAGAGCAGTGGTGGCCCAGTGGTAAAGGCCGCGACTTACGAGTAATTGTAGGTCGTAGGTTCGAACTGACAGGCGCTTTACTTTATGTTAATAATTTCATCACCACTGCTCTCAAAACGGTGAAGAAAAACGGCATGTCCTACAACCAAAAATTCGAAGACATGTGACATCTACCAACCCGCAGTGGGCCTGCGTGGTGGATTACGGCCCACTCCCTCTCACAGAGAGAAGGCTTGTGTCCCAGCAGTGGAAACATTATAGGCTGATTATGTATGTATGTTATGTATATTTAGTCACTGATTTTATGTATTTTTTGCTCTATTAAACATTTCACATAATCGGATTAAACCGTGCTTAAATTAATAACTGAATGCTGCAGTTAATAAATCTGGGACCGTAATTAATAATTACTAATTTAAACACGGTTTAATCTGATATGTTCAATTAAATTTAATTCTCAGTAGTGTGTCATGTAGAGATCGGATAATCGGATGCATATTTACCTGAAGTTGAGGTGTTGGCTATTATGGATACCAGGATCGACTTTAGAGTTCTGATTATAGAGTCCAATGTATATTTACTTACGTTCAGGTGTTACCTAATATGCCACTTTTGTACCGACCCAAAAATCCCACGATTCCGGAATTGATAAATTTAGGCATTTTTGACAAAAGAAATGCCAGCTAGTGTTGTAAAGTAGCAGTCTAAACTGGCATAGCACATAGTGACAAACCACTCGGTACCTCGAGTGTCGTTAAAACATGTTTAAAAGCATATTAATTTTTATGTTAACACGGAACACCGCGAAAGAAACCTTCATAATAGGGTTGATAAGTCGTTTCCATACCATGTATCCGATTATTTGTGCATTCCCGGTATTTTTTTGGAATTCCGTATTCCGTATTCCGATTTTTTTTTATTAAAAAGAACTTCCGTAATTTCTTTGCCAAAAATTAACTTTAGGTTAATATGCGTCCTATTATCCGATCACTGGCTCATGAGGTAGTTATAAATACTAACATTCATTCCATGGATGTCTAAAGCTTAAATTGACTGACATAAATAAACTCTTCAGTTGAGACTAATGGGCATTCGTGATATCGAATATCGATAAAATTAAGGGAAAATTGATGTCAAATGAAAATATGATTTTTGTTCACATTTTAAAATAAACAAAAATATACATACATGTATATGTATATTTTTGTTTGTTGTATCATCAGCTTTTTATATTCAACGTCATATTTCATTTATTATACGGCAGCTAATTCTGAAGTGTCTGAAAATGTTATGTAAAGTCTAGCGAGCAGCAGCTCATGTGTATTGAACATAAGCTCGCTAGACTTTATATAAAATGAATTTTCAGAAACTGAGCAAGTTTTTGAAAGTTAATTTGAACAAGTTATAGTTATATAATTATATTTTATTGCAGATTGTAGGCTCCTTAAGAAGCACATATTGTAATTTCATTATTTAGTTAATGTTTTTTTTCTAAAATATACAATCATCATAAGCTAAATGAATAATATAATCAATACACATATCACGGGTAACAGAATACGGAAAAACTTGATACGCCGCAATGATACTAATTGTTACACACAGTGCTACATTTTTTATTCAATGTTGTTTCATTAAACTTTATGTTGCAATTGATTATTTTATTGTATGAATCTAAATGTTAACTAAGAGCACTCCTCCGATTGTACACAATTGAAAATCTTCTTAACAATTATTGGTAGGTAATCAGGTATGTAGGTATCGTGGCGTTCTGTCGTTTCTGCCTACCTCCATGGGAAGAAGGCGTGAGTTTATGTATGTGTGTATGTGGTAGGACGGTATGTAGTACACAAGTAGGTACAACTCTATTTTAATTAAAACTAAGATAACTAAAATCAATTTAATGGTTGGACTAATATTTTTTGGATTTGCGTTTATTTCATTTTGCATTGTACAATCTGCGTCCCTGCTTTTAGATATTTTTATTGGATTTTAAAAGCTCATAACTACATACACTTTATTTAGTCTTGAAATATAATGCTTCTCTAAAGTTCGATTTAGACCAAACGAGCGATGCACATTCTATCCCGACTCTACAAAATTCTTTTTGTGTAAACAGCGACTGAAAATTCCTTCGTTACGCTATCCTTAATAAAATGTCAAGAATATCAACAAAAGAATGCTCTTGCTCTTGTTCTGGTTCTGTGTTCGCTTGGTCTAAACCAGCGATGCACAGACCACGCCCCGCTGAAGATATGCCTGGGGCCCGCCAACAAATTAAAAAAATGCGAGAAATAAAAGAAAATTATAAAATACCAAAATGTTGACAATATTATATATCTAATGCCGGTATTTAATGGTAACTTGCTCAACTTCTACAGTTGCATACAATACGTATAAAAAATTGCGAATAAATGCACTAAAATGTGCTAAAGTTATTTGCATCGACGAATACTTCTGAACGAACGTTTTCACACTTATGAATCCGAATGAATCGTAACAAAACGAAAAGTCGAAACCGCCTAGCAAATGAAAATTTGGAAGCAATATTACCTACGTGACAAGACAAGTAATCTGGAGCCAAATATAAACAAAACGTTATTGCAATGCCATGCATGAAACTAAATATTGTAAGTTATACAAAGAAGGCACCTATAGGCCCGCCTATAGCACATAATGTGCCCGACTTGCCCCTATTCTCCCTATGTCTGTGCATCCCTGGTCTAAACCCATCCTTTCGACAAAATCTGCAAGCATAAGCGAATTATTTACATGTTGGACCTGGATCTGTGTCTAACTAATTAGACTGCCTGTCCAGTCTCTCGGGGAAATAGTGATACAGCCCTGTAGATTAAACTAGCTGAGCTAAACGAGATTATACTGGAGGTTTATTTACATTTTAGAGGTGATTCGAATCAGAATTGTACCTTTACATGATTAGACGTGAAAATGTCGTTCTACTACGTCGAATATAAATCGCAGTTAGGGTACAATTCCGACGGCGACTGCAATCGCAAACCGCAGCGGCAAAGTCGCCCACAATCGTTTGACATACAATGAAATAAAACCATTGCAATGTCGCTATTTACGGAAGCGATTTCATAGAGTTAAATAGCAACCTGTCGTGTTGCTGTGGTCTGTCATGGCGACTGGGGGCGTTGACGCTGCGGTTTGCAGTTGCGGCCGCCTTTGGACCTTTACCTGTGATTTTGTATCGCCAAGTAGAATGCTCTTAAAGACTCGCTCTTTCTGAAATTAATCAAGTCAAATAATTTATTTATTTGCAGGCACTTTTGAACGTCAAAAACAAAGAAATAGAATTGATTCTAGTTGCCCCTTCCAAAAGGTAGTTTTCGCATGGAGAAGAATGGGCCGTTACTCTTTAAAAAATGTTTTCCAATATTTTGTATACATAAATTATAATAGTTACATGTGAAGACGATGCACCTAATCCTCGATGAACTTGCGCTTTCGTATCCTAAAAGGGCTGATCAAACAATTATCATAACATAACATAACATCACGCCTGTAATCCCCAAAGGGTAAGGCAGAGTATGTTACCAAAACAACAAGTAACGTAGAAGACAATATCATTTCATCATCATTCTCCTGCCTTTATCCCAATTTATTTGGCGTCGGCGCAACACGTCTCTTTCTTCCATACTCCTCTATTAGTCGTCATCTCGGTAGTCACCCCCTTTCTAGCCATATCATCGAAAGATATATATGTATGTGAAAACATAGTCAATCCATCGTTCTTCGGTCTTCCACTACCGCCATCGACATAAATACTCAAAACTTACTTCACATTTTCCTCATTCGTCCGCATCACATGCCAATAACATGGCAACCGATTTCCGCAACTTTTCAGTCAAAGCACCGGTGTCACTTTCAGAAGGTCTGAAAGTGACACCGGTCTTAAAAGGCATGTGTGGTAATAATAATAATATTATTCTATTTAAAAATGTAAATATATAAGAAACAAAATAAATACACAAACGAAATAATATTATTCTATCCATTCGTGTAACACACGAAATTCACGATGCCCCAGGAGTTTTGCACACTCAAGTTGATGATGTGGCGAACCACATAATTTCATATTTGTAAGTACTGTTTTAGTTACCAACCATATTATTGCATGGCATGCATAAAAAGAAAACTTTTACTTTTGATTTAGGTATGTAGTTCGGTTTCTCCTGTCACATATTTTCGTGAAAATAATTCTGTTGTTTCTATATTTAGCTTTATTGGAGGCTTTCATGGTTCACCTATAAAATAGGTAAGTAATTTCCACACATTCCTTTTAGTATTCTCATCACAGCTGCATGAGACATCTTGAAAAAATACATTTATGAGACTGAAATGAATACATCTTGAACTATAATTTCATCAATTTTAAATCTGAATTTTTATGAAGAACCTATCCATTTCGTCATAGTTGCATAGTTATTTTAAATTATAATGTAATTATATATTTTTAAGTGATATTTATTTTAGAAGTATGTATGTAAGTATATTCTCATTATGTATGTTTATATTTAATTTTTGAATTGTTTTTGATTTATGTATTCTGTTTCTCTTCTACTCTTACACACGTTGTCTACATCTCTTTTATCTACTTTCCTATCGCAGGTATGCTGGAAGAGATTTCTTTAGAAATAAACATTGCCTTTGTACGAATTTTTCTGTTCCTTTCTTCTTTTCTGTATTTATATGTGTGTGCATAAATGGTTAAATAAATCATCATAAAAATGCTTTGAGACTATTTGCTAGTGGATGGGTCATAGTTAAAGAAATATCACGTTATATTCTGAAATAGTTTTTATTTAGGGTTCCATAACTAAAGGTTGCTAAGTGCAAACGGTACCTAGACTCGTAACAACTATATATTATGTGGTCCCAATTTATTTGCCCTGTAGGTACCTACATAAAACCTACTAAACCTCTTTGTATAAATGGGTGAATGGGTGCTTAGTGGTCTTTCGGCCCAAATATTTAGTTATTCCAAAATTGTTAGTCGGTTTAGAGATAAATAAAAGCAATTTGACAAGTATTTTTCCGCCCATCAATGTCACGATTGTGATAGCTACATCTTAGATACAGTTCTTATCTAAATACAGTACCTATAGTCACTATCTGTGGTAGCAATTTTTTTAACAAATAGATTTAGTGATCTGATTATATTGTAACACGCTTTCCTTATCTTCGACTTGCTCGTCTTATGAGGAACGCTTGACAAATATTTGTGCAAAAATAACTTGAATGAGATTTTGCGGAAGATTTCATTTATTTAAAACTGTTAGGTAAGCTTTTTTAACATTCTAGGAGACCTTTGCTAGTTTATTACCTCTAGAATTTAATACCTTTTGCTTTTACTTGCCCTTTTTACGAATATTTTGTCCATTGTCGAATCCTGTTTTGAAGTCCATGCCAAAAGTTTGTGTTTTAAAGATTTTTTTTCACGGTTGGATACCATAGCCAATTTAAAGACGAAGGTACTTCGAATGACAAATCTACACACGTCGGATTTCGGCGCACTGTAGTCAATCATCAATTTTTATCCACCATTCTCGTAGGTGCGAAGCGTGCTTAGTTTCACCAGATGAAATTTTAACCACAATCATTAAAATTCTGGATTAATAAAATGTTACAGAGCCTGCAATGAGCACTTTATGATTAGTTTATTTGTTAGAATAATGTTTAATTCAGTAGAAAGGTAAAAGAATGAAAGCTACAATAAAATATTTTGCATAATAGTAAGGGATATCTGTATACACTGAACAATGACAAGAATGAAGGGTTTGTACTTTGTGAGGACACACTGAGATGAGATTCCGTCCTTAAATCGATCTTTGTCGGAATATATTTTGTACATCGCATATTATGGGTATGGCAAAGATGTAGGACTGCAGAATGTACATACTTTATCCTTGTATTAAGGTATTTGTGTTTTGTGCATGCAAGAAGACACAAAAAAAAGAAAAAAATAGTCTCGAGTTTCGAGAATAATTTGACCAAAAAGGAAGTTTAAAAAATTTGACAAAAAAGGAAGTTTAGGAAGTATTTATTGCCGATATCTAAATCTACCAAAAAAAACAGATTTTGATTTTATGTTTGAGATCAAGTTGACAGCAAGAACTAAAAAAAAAATATACCATTTAATAATCAAATATCATGTAAAATATTAGCAGGTGGCGTTCTGTAGTTTCTACGTGAGTTTTTGTATGCATGTACATAATATTCCTAAGTTTAACCTTTCAGTTCGGGTCAAAAAGATTATTGCTCGGGTCCAATGTCAACGACGTTAGGATTTCTTTATGTATGCTCTTTGAACTTTTTGGGTCAGTTTTATTGCCATTGGAAAGATTTATCTGTCAGACTTGAAATCTATTTCGAAGTTGTTTGGACATTTACTGAGATTTGTTTTCAGAAATTATAGTCCCGGGAGCCGCCCAAGCTTATAAAGCTTTTCGTTTTGAAGCTAGTCGCTTACTTTTATTTCCGTTTGTCATTATTTATTTAAAATTTGAAATCGGAATAATAATTATAAGAACAGTTTAATTGCAGCAAGTCGTCTTTTCGCGTTTCTCAGTGGCAAAAGTAGCGTGGAATTTTTGAAGAAAACAATGGTTTTTAAAGTAATTTTGTTACTTCCAAGGTTCGGCATGGAATTAATTAATGCCTCTATGACGTGCACTAGAATGTTCACCCATGCTTCCAAGATGGCAGTTTTAAGTGGCAGTGCAAAGTTTGTGGAGCTGGTTCGAAAACGCCTCTTCAGCTCATCCCATAAGTACTCTATTGGATTAAAAGTACTCTATTCCATTACTGCGATCCTAACGTTATACAGGTATTCTTGAAGAACTCTTGCCATCCATGCGTGTCCAGAGCGACGTAACTCCGATTTACTTGTTCTTCAAATCGTGAATTCACAACAGAAAATTGGAACAATGGTGATACCGAAATGATGACCAGCTTCAAAACTGCATAACAACTTCCGACTTATCATTATTTTGATGTTTTCAGCCCATAAACGTATAATTGCATGGTGGCTCGATTTAGGAGTCCGGGAGTGTATTTGTTATGCGAACGGAATACGAACTCAACGAAAAACCTACTAGGCAGCCTAAACTTCGTTCCATAGATTGGCAACGCGTTGGAAATCCCTTTGGTATTGCGAAAGTCTATGTATTTTTTGTTTTTTGTTTTGGGGTACCCTTCAAAAGGCGCCATTGGGGCGGGCTTGGGGGATAAGATCGGGGAGTAAGGGATTTTTACCCCACTAAAGCCACCCCAGCGGTCACCATCTACACTTGGAAAGGGGCACAACGTTAACTGTAAAAATACCGATCGGAAACCCTTGGGGAGACTGTAAAGAGTACGTCTAAGTGCCTATAGCTGAGGCCCTAGACAAAGTGACATTCTATCAGCGATAACGATGATGGAAAAGGCAAAAATGTATAGGACTGACATAACTTACCGGAAAACTTATGTCAATCCTGTCGAAAGTCGTTGTAGAAATACGAAACACTTTCGAAGCGATTGTCACTTGCACCAAGCCTTGTGGTCGTCGCGTCGGTCAGTTTTCCGATCATAAAATGTTTATATCATAAAGTTATAAACGCTATCGCTGAAATGTTTGTACTATGCTCATTTCAGTGGAACTACATGAGTAGATAATCAAACAGAGACAACAAGTTTCGTACAATCTTGCTGCGATAGGCATACTGTTGCATTTATGTGTAGGTATAAAGTTTGAAGAAAAGTTGTTCCATTGCAAGAACACGTTTCGCGCGTGTATTCGCGTTTCCTTTATATAAAAATTGTAGTGGGATCGAACTGACGCAAATTCGAACTGAACATAGCCACAGGTAACAATGCCCGTGTACAGCTTGTGCGTTACTGGAAAGACAGGCATGGTGTCAGACGTGATACGTAGCTAACTTGCGGAAACTTCTGTGCACAGCATCCGTTTGTCCTCCGAAGCAATGGAATATCTCAACTAGTTTAACTCGCTATTAGCTTTTATCCACTTGAGGCGATTGCGTAAATGCTTCGATCTGATTTGCATGCACGTTTAGTTATGCCATCGCGATGAAGGCGTCTTCAAGTAGATTACTTTCCTGATGCAGCGCAATCCATGTGTTAAGTGCGTAGTATGGTCGCTGTTGGTTACTTACTCATGTGGCGGTACTCTTTGGGGGTCACAATACCGTAATAACTTTACTACACTGTTATCGTAGTATTTTGTTTTGCCGCTTATCACATAATATGATGTCCCGTTAAGTAATCAGATTACTGACGTCAATTCCCGTCGAATATGGACGAATTTTACGTCAATTGTCAATAAATTTTCTTGCAGCGAACATTGACGGTCGATCAGGTTGCTAATTCAACTACTTTTAATGCATTTGTCCACCACAGCTCTCACCGGGACGTCACCGAGAACGAAATGAAGGTGCCGAAGTAGCGATACATACATTTACTAGGGCCACGTATCTAACGCATGTCCGTCATTGATTGCCGTCATCCCGGCCGCCCAAGTTTCGCGTATTTCGGCGCGACCGCTAGAAGCGGTATAATCGCGTCATAATGTAGCGTAAAATAAATTAGCGTCATAATCTCGGGCCTCGGCCCGAGATTATGACGGGCTGATGTGCCGGAACGGCAATACACCTTTGATCTTTTCCACACACTGTCATCGAACCGGTGCCGTTCATCCGGTTTTTATGTTGTCTATCATAACATACTGAACCACCAAGTTCAGTCACGTTGGAGACACGATTGCCATCAGCGGGATGTTAAGTTCGGTTCGAATAACCTGGTTTCTTGGCGACGGTCCGATGACGGTGGCGGTGGACAAACGCCCTTATTGTATTTATGTATGTGTAACGTTCCCGAAAACTTTTCTTTTTCCCTTTCTAATCCCTGTTAATTATTATTTGACGACATTCAATTACTTAAACCATCATTCTTCTTCTTTGTTACAAACGTTTAACAGTTAATCATGTTTAATTTATTCAACCACATAATCAATGGGTAATATTTGGCAAATTTTGCGTAATGAGTACTCATTCATTTTTGATGTTGGTAACGGTCGGCATACATTTTAATTTGTAAATGTTTATATTGCAAGCTAGAATTAACATAACGTTTTAAATTCTTAATTGAGTTTTTGTTTGTTTATGTTACCTTTGAGTGAGAAATCGGTGGAGTTGATAAATGGGTGTTCTACGCGTTGCCCGGCTTCTGCGACAAAGTGTAGGGAGTTCAATCCATCACTCGGCTAGAGGGCGAAAGCTCCTAGGAAGTAATAAGGACTGGCTTTGTGACTGCAGCACTGTCTTTAAATCCAAGCAAATTTTATACATTGTGTAAAAAGACTCATACGCATTCTGCACATGAAGCTAATTGACATTGCACAAAAAATAATTGCTGTGAAACGACTTTTATTTTTGGTGTGAAAAATCGCTGTTTACGATGGTGCGCAATGTAACACACGCAAAACATTGTGTTTAAAATTAATTTACAACATTTAAAACTTGCTTTATTTAAAAAACATCTGAAAATGTTGAAACTTTTACCTTCAATATCTCCGTAACCAGAAGGTTCCCAGGTATGGTCCAGAACAGAAAATTGGTCACAATGATGGGAATAACAAGTGACTTTCAGCTTCGTTAAGCGTCTTTTTACACCCGTTATGTTATCCTGATAATAAATTAAACTTCATCGATCCGGTTTAGCTCTAATGTCATTTTCTTTCGTTTTGACAAGTAGGCAGACATCTAAATCGCTATACCATACATGTAGTAGGTACGGCAACAAAATATTTGTTCTGTCTTAACATCCACTCCTCAAATAACGCCTGTATGAAGGCAAATATTAGTATTAATGATACGTTGGTACAACTATCAATAATAATGGTAATTTGGTACTTATGTCGCAGGATTACGCAAATGTTAATGCCGCATATGGAATTGACGAGAATTTGGTATTTGTTTGCCAATACCTCAGATTACACTCGCGTTACTGTATGGATGAGAGCTGCCGAGAATCGAGCTGAATAGTGTGCAATTGGAGAGGCCTATGTCCAGCAGTGGACTGCTATAGGCTGATGATGATGATGATGATTACTGTATGTTGTTTTTTATATGATTATACGTCACACAACCGAAAATAAAAGTGAATGCGTCATACCAGTTTTAGAAAAAGGGGTAGACACGAGTAATCCTGTAGTATATCTCCACTAATATTATAAAGAGGAAAGATTTGTATTTTTGTGTGTATGTTTGTAATGAATAAACTCAAAAACTACTGCGCCGATTTCAAAAATTCTTTCACCATTAGAAAGCTACATTCACCCTGAGTAACATAGGCTATAATTTATAAAGATTACACGCGGGCAAAGCCACTGGCGGCAGCTAGTAATATATATAAAAGATAAGGGTCATAAAAGATCATTTATTTGTAAAAACATTCAAGTACTGGAAGTATGGAATTGCATTCAATCGTGTATTAAAAGTTGTTTAATCTAATAGTGGGTCAAGCGTGAGAATAAGGCATTACCTACCCATTTTTAATCAGAGTTGTATGTTAAATTCTTAAAAATTGAAAATTTGTAACAAAAAAAAACATGCGGGTCAGTCTTTGGGGACTGCCGATAAGTGAAAACTAAGCAACAATGCGTAACCCCAACGTAATTCAAACGATACTCGGTAGATGGCGCTAAAAACATTTCTTCAAGCGTGACAGAGACGATGACGCGAGTTCCATGATTTTTGTTCACCCAAAAAGTGCTCAATGCGCCTAAAGAAGTTTTCACTTCAAAAATAAAAAATAAAATTATTACGTCACTTCCGGATTTTTAAAATATAAAAACATGACTACAATATCCTTTCATAAAAGGAAGATAGTATAAGCTCGTTGCGTTTGTGACTAAGTATACGAAGCAATGCATCTGCGAGACGGTATTAAATTTGCTGTCATGATAGATAGAGTATTCAGGCAAACTGAGGTAAACCAGGGACACCTTATCCAGTCCTTAGGTTACACTGTAAGACGTCCGGATATTTGATTGCTGTATCCGTTACAGCAATCAAATATCCTGACGTCTTATACCAGATATCAGACGCAAAAACTAAATTATATTCTTTTATATAATGTAGGTATGCTTCCCTCATGGTGGACGGTTTTATGCAGTTATGGACAAGTACCGATGTCCTTGGTGAGCGGTATGTTTAATTAATTAAATAAATACTTTTTAACCCCCGACGGAAAAAGAGGAGTGTTATAAGTTTAACGTGTGTCTGTCTACGCCATCGTAGCTGCCAAACGGCTGAACCGATTTTGATTTTTTTGGTTTTGTTTGGAAGGTGACTTGACCGAGAGTGTACTTAGCTAGAAAGAAAATCGTTTATTAGATGCTTTGTTTTTGTCGGGGGTTTTTTAAATTTTAAAGGACCATGACCAAGGTCCTATACATGCATACCCTTACTAAAACGATCACGTTACTAAGCTGCACATGGTGAATTTAAAAGCACTTGTTGACCTACATTTTGAAAGAATTCCTCCTGTTTCAGATAAACTAGCAGTTTCTAGTATATTCGATAACAAAAAAAATCTTTTTCCTGGCATTTTTGATCCGTTACACTTAAAAAAACGATTGATTGCGAATCATTTTGTGTCAGGCGTTTTTATACATAATTTGTTCAGTAACGAATTTCGATTTAAGTAACAATTGGCTTAACCTAGTAGGGCTTGACTAGATTTAGCAACATAAATAACAACGTTAAATCAATCGCTTTCAAGAATGTGTATATCGAGCTTAAAGTGCAAAAAATGTGCGGCTAAGTGTTTAATAAACAATAAATAAACAAACAAACAATAACACACCAAAGAGCTCAACGTCTGAACGTAACAGTAGGTGACGTAACGAACATGGCTCCTGACTTGTTCATCACCCGTCATTGTGATCATTTTTTGTTCTGGTCCAGACCTAGGAACCTTCTGGTTACGGTTAAAGTTTCAACCTTTTCAGCCGTTTTATAAAGAAAGCTAGTTGTAATAGAAAAAAAATGCATTTTGTTCCGATCTGATCCCATCTGTGGAATTCGTTAGTAATAAGGATTATAATATTAATATCCGAACGAAATGATCACCTGTTTGAATCGATAAATGAAAATAAAGAGTACCTATATAATATCGAGATAAATATTAAAGTAGGTTACAGGATTATAAATATTAAAATACAAAGAATGTCACTTCAATAATAATGTTCTAAGAGAGAGGCCCGCTAGCGCTGCCGGTGCGTTGCGCCCACGCAACTGAACGTAGGCCCGGTAGCGCTGACGGTGCGTTGAGTCGCCGCAATTGAACGCACCGTGTGGCATGATTTACCCACCGGCAACGCTTCGTGTGGCTTCGCTAGGAAGTAGAGATTACAACCATCACTTTATGTGGCCGGTAAAAAAATATGTTTCGTCGATTCTCAGACTGACACTAATTTTAATAAAATAATTAAAATTAATAACTAATTTATTATTTTAAATCATTATACGGTATAGATATGTCTGAGCAAAATCCATCAGGGTCCTCATAGAAGATAGAAGTAAAATGTATGTTCTGTTACGTGCTGGGCATCATTACACCAAAAAAAGACAAACTAAAGAAACCAGCAGGCGTAGCATGACGCTTTCTACTTCTACGAAGAATAGACATAGCTTTTTCTATACAAAGTGACATTTCGTTTCTTCATTTTTGACATCAAACCGTAGTAAACAGTCTGTAATTTTGTCTTTCGTTTCTAACGATCTTTGTCTAGGTCATTTTATATGTAGACAATTTCGGAAGAAAGTTTTCTATCCCAACTGTCAAAATCACCATCAGAAAAAATATCCTATGACAAAACAAAGAATTCTGAGTCGAATTATTGTCTTGTCACCGGAAGTCAGTTTGTGTATATCTAATGACAAACGCAACTGGTTATAATATTGCTAAACGCATACGAAGCCACATATGCATGAACGATGACTTACGACTATGCTTACCAAGCCTTATGTATATGGCTTTGTGCTGTAATTTCAGCAATAACCATTGTATTTTTTTCACAATAACCATTGTAACTTTTTTTTGACTTGTACTTCTTATTGTAGCTCAATAAACAAATTTTTGCATAAAAAATAAAAATTGTGCTCCTGCCTTCATAATGCAATGGCTTTGTGCTGTAATTTCAGCATTTATCTTTTTCTTGAACAATAAATAAAATATTGCAAAAAAAAAAATTGTTCCTCCTTCATAAATTCACATATCACAGAGTGTCGTTCTTAATAATTTGTTCAGGTAACTAGCTTGTGGCTAACCAAAAATACTGCAGGATAGAAATTAGACCAGACTATACTAGCGATACCCGTGCGCGCAGTGATAGTCAATCAATCAACTATGTATCTAGGAACATTGATTGATTGATTGATACCGTACTCCTGCACATACCAGCAGAACGAAACGTTTCAAACACACACAGTCGGAATAATCAAATTTTGTTAAAAATTCGAAGCGCCGACTGAATTTTCGGATAATTAGTTTAACTCCCAAACCAATATGAGCACTTAAAATGGAGTCGGCCAGTCCAGGCAAGCACGCCTGAACTACACAAAATAAAGTTCAAAATCTAACGTTAGATTTATAGTAATTTGCATTCCGAACGTTGATTAAATAATACAACTAGCGATTTGATTTACCATATCCAGGGTTACAAATCGACAGCTTAAAAATATACAGTATGCAAGGGTAAACAGTCTTGTCACTCAAACCATGGGTACTTGACTTAAATATAAAAATAAATGACCCAGAAACAACAAAAAAAAAACCTTATTTTCATTAGAAGATTTTAAAAAGTTCCTATCCGACATCGTCCGCTAATTCATGGATTATGCGCCCGGTCGCCGCCCGCTACCTACCTACACAACACTACACATACATAACCTGTAATGCAACTTTCCCTTCATACTTCATACCTGGCTTAGGACAGGTAAAACCTTAGGTGTGCGTGTAATGTAAATTTGATTCGACAACAAACAAAATGAAAAACAAAAACCAAAACCTTGGGTAGGTATTTTTGGCGTATTTAGAAAGTTAATCACATTTATGTACAGTTCAATTAAAAATTACCGGTTTTTACACTGATTGAATATCTACACTTACATCTGTTCAAAATGGGATCCATTTACGGCCACGCATGCCTCCGCACGTTATCGTAGGTTGTTTCGCACTCGAGAAAGCACAACAGTGTCATTTCTTATGTTTCTAAACGCACTACGAATCCAGCTTTTGAGTTGCAGATCAACTGGCAGCTGCTGGTTGCCACGACCCTGAGCGTGGGCCGGCACGGTGAACTGTGCGTAGGTACGCATTCTCTGTGTAGCCGCCAACATTGTTTCACGGCTTGGTACACGTTGTCTAGCGAATAGTTCGGCGTACATCCTACGCCCCTCGTTAAGGTTATCACCCGCGATGGCGTAAAGCCGTACCATTTCGGTAAACTGTTAATTCGTGTAAGACATCCATACGTGTAACTACTACTCACAAACTACAATTATTATTGTTTACGCGCGAGAAATGAGCGGCGGCGCTACGACGCGGCGTTACGTGCGCTCGCTGGCGAGACAGCTGACTGACTGAAGTGAGGTAAGAGTGGGGAAGGGGACGCGCGGACGTGGCGTGTTCTTCGCGCCCGCGCCGCGCCCCCGTGTTGAGACGCAAGTTCGTTGCCCTAGCCGCTAGCGCATAGGGTGAAATATTCTTGTGTTAAAATGTAGATATTCCTAAAAAAAAAAAAGTTGTGATTTTCCATTGATTTTAAGTTCTATAAATGAAACCAAACCACTGGTTTAAAGGTTAAAGGTGTTTACCCTAACACCCTGTATAAGTAAATTGTTATACAAAAGTGACGGGGCCGAGGGATTGAGAGAACGCATGTAACGTAAAAATGTTGATTTAGATTTTTCTTAGAGCTACAGTAGCTTTACAGGGGATGCGCTAAAGGTAGCCCGCGTTTAGGATTTTTTTACGATTTTTGCTTGAGCTTATACGTTTTTTGCAATTTACAGGTAAGTATCCGGTTGAATGTTGATCAAAATATGATTCGCGACAGTAACCAATACATATTATAAAACAAGTCCTCCGCCGCGTCTGTCTGTCGTCCTGTTCGCGATAAACTCAAAAACTGCACTACTGAGAGAGATAGAGTGGAAGGTTTTAGTATATAATAACCGACATACACGCGGGCCAAGCCGCGGGCATCAGCTAGTATATTCTTATAATTATAATCATTAGAATCATGAATGCAACTCTCTATGTTAGAATTGGCCTCAATTATCATTACTTCATGAAATGGTCATTCAATAGGGTTAAATAATTTTATCAACTAACTTAATATTGATCTGCAAATTGCGAAAAACGTAAGAATCTTCTGGAGCTGTAAAACGTATAGGATATTGAGGCAGGCAGAAGGAATTATTAGATGAGTAGCCATACTGGAGTTTACAAAGGGAAGAGGGTAAAACAGTAAAAACTGTTGCTTTGTTGCGCTGCTGTGACCTTTCAGAACTTAGTGAACTACCAACTCAATTATTGTGGCGGCTTTCGAGTTTTTATTCAAGTTATTTTTTTTACTCATTTAACTTTCCGACTTCTTCAAAAAGGAGGAGGTTCTATGTTCGTCCGTACGTATTTTTTGTGTATTGTTTCATCGATATTTTCGCCAATTGTGAACCGATTAAAAAAAATCTTTTTTAGTTCGAAAGGGTATACTCCCGAGGTGGTCCCATATAAATTTTATTAACTTTGCTTGCGTAGTTTTTGAGTTAGCTTCAATATTACGTATTTTTCCCACTCCACTCCACCCGTCACTGTTATTTACATAGCAGGTAGTGGTATTCGAAATTGTGTGGGGTAGGTACCACAACTAAAAAGTGAAAAAGAAAAACTTTTTACAAAAAAAAACAACCGACTTCCAAAAAAAACTCAAAAAAAGTGAAAAATAACTTTAATTTCGGAAGTCGGTGTCTTTGCTTTTCAATTTTCGTTTTTTGCCAGTCGGAAGTTGGTTGTTTTTTTTTTTTGTAAAATGTTTTTATTTAAATACATTATGAATGCCTAAAGTGGTTATATCATGATTTATTCATTAACCCCGGCAAAAAATTCACTGGTGAAGTTGGTCTTGACCTGGCGGCGAGGTCGTTAAAAGATCCCATCCATAGATAAATATCACCCGTCTCGCCACTAGTTTATGCCTACTCTAGGATGCATATCCGGGGGTTATTCCGTTTATCCACCCCAAAAAATCCATCATAAGGTGGATTATAGGAAACGTATGTCCGAGAATCCACCCTAGGCCTAGTTGGATGAACGGAATTTATAGGTTTAGGGTGGATTCTCGGACATACGTTTTCTAAAATCCACCGTTGCACGTTTCCGAGTTTTTTAGGGTAGATAAGCGGAATAAAGCCATCTCCAGTATGGCTCGCAAAGAGGCTCCTGGGACTAGTGCAAATCTTGGGGTTCATTTAATTTATCGAGTCTGGTTACCAAACCAGACTTGATAAATTAAATGAACCCCAAGGAGACCCTGGGGTCGGTGCATTTCATTCATTCATAAAATATCCACGCCTGGCCTACTTAACGGACCTTCGACACGGATTATTATTACCAGATGATTTAACATTGCAAGAACATGATTTCTTGTCATGGAGCGCAAATAAATGCAAAACAAATGTATGAAGAATTATACTCACAGCTCGCATCAATCAGTAGTCGCTAAGCTGTGGCCGAAGCCAGTCGCTTAGAAGATAAACGGGAGAATAAAAAGAACAAACAAAAACACAAATTCAGATAAAATTATGAAGCCCAACGCTCGATTACGTTTCATTACACAATCAAGTCTGTACCTATTCGGATAACGAGGAATCCCTATGATTCAAATTTAGATAAGCACAAACTCCGCTGATAACCCCTAATCCCGCAATTAAGCTCGACTTGTGTGTTCCCAGAAAGGGATTACTGTTTTTTTTCTGGCAACCCTTGAAGTTTTTGCTGCGGGAAATGATCACAATATGACATCAAACATTTTCATGTATGGCCTCAATACATACGTTTTTATTAAAGCTACGCTCGCGCTCGGTTCTTCATTTCATACTTATTTGGAGAAAACCACCTTGAATTAAACCTATTTTGATACTGTTCTCTTCTCTTAGATAAGAATACGTTTTGTATCCGACTGCGGCGAAGCCAAAATAAAGGTGGTCTATGTGTTTGACCTGTATGTATGTCCGTCTCTATGTTCCCTCGTAACTACTAAATGAACCTTTCCAGAAGGCTTTTCGGCCATTTCAGATGTGAGTCTATACTGAATGTTATAAGGAGAACGAATTTTGTGATTTTGTGTATATGTGGAGGTAATCTCCCGAACCAAAGCTCCTATTTGAAAAATTCTTTCACCATTTGAAAGGTACATTATTCCAGATAGACATAGCCTATGATAATAATAATGAAATACTATCTTGCTCAGAACTTTTGCACGTGTCGTATACAGAATACCGTCTTCACATGTAAATTGCACCCGTGCGAAGCTGGGGCTATATTATAGCATTAAAATATGTGTAACAAAGGATGTCCATAATGTTACTCGATTTTTTGTCTTAAAATGAAAGAAATGTTGTGCAAAGTGGTCCTTATGTACCTACAGAGTTCATTGTGTTTTTATTGCCTGGCACAAATAACAAAATAAACAATTTTACGTGCTTGTCTACCAATATGTTTCTCTGTATCATACAAATTGTGTTATTTATTCATGAATATTGGTTTCCTTCACTAACATGATTATCATAATACGAACTCAATGCTTTCTATCAGGATTTCGGAGAGTTTTATTGGGAAAAGTAATATTTTTATACGCGTAAAAAGATATTTATTTTGAGTATATGTTTTTATGTTTATTACGTGGTTTCAGTGGTTTGTATGATAGTCACGTTCATATTACTGGTCACGTAAAAGGGTCATTATGATACATTCGAGGGTTCCCACTTTTAGCACTGATTTGAACGGCACTTCTCCCAACCGCACCTGAGCACGTCTACTAATAGCACTGAAACAAAATTTTGATAAGTGCGGTTCGGTGGAACAGTTTGTTCATATTATTTTCAGTCTCCGAACAGCACCTGCACACTACAGTTTGTAGTGATGGGACGTATGTATCCTTTGTCCAGGACATTACCAACATATCGATACGGCAACTGCATGTCGACCCACGCACAGTAAGTCCGCTTGTACACGCTAAGAAAAGTAGCCGCCGTCGTTTCTACACACGAACTCTTGAACACTGCTTTTCGGCGCTGACCAAGAAAAAAATCTTATCTGCGCTAGACGCGACACGCGACATTACTGGGGTGTTCGTGCCTAGATCCGACACAATCCTTGTCGTGTACATGATGAATTGGTCCTGACTGCAGCAGACACGGTGAAATTTCTTAGCGTGTACAAGCAGCATAAAGGGCTCCGTTATTGTACGTAATGGTGATTAAGGAAGACATCTGTCAAAATGACGCAGTCGTATCTAGTTTCTACAATAAGCTAATAGTATAGGATTTATTTTTTGCGAAAATAACTCGTTGTTGTGTTCCTTAATACTTTGAAATTGGAGTCCACCTTTTACGAGATACCGTAAGAATAGTAGATTGTAGCTTATAGCTCAAAAGAATTTAAAGTGATCGTAAAGTTTTTGAAATAAAGTTTTTCAACACGGCTTGCGGTAGACTGGTAGAAATCGTCACGCGAAAAAGCATTCATACTTGCTTCTAATTCAAAGAGGACGAAAAAGAGGGAAAGAGAAAGTCTGAATTTGGTCAAAATGAAAATCTACGATTGCAGCTGCAATTTTCATATTTTTCGTCATGAGTGTCGTTTTCACACTTTTCGAGAGCGCTAAAGTCAATCGTGAGGTCAAAATGTAAATCCATGATGACGTCTTTTTATTAGACGACTATTTATTTTATATCATATATGAGAAGGAAGTTCCTGACGGGGGTCATTGTTTGTGTCCTACTGCTGGGCAAAAGGGCCTCCCTCTCTTTTTATTTTATTTAACAGAGTTCGAGGGTTACGTCAGAAAGAAAAAAAATGATATGATTACCAACCTTCCCCATTAAAAAGGAGAATATTCATTTGTAAAGGAACCTCTGTAGTAAAAACTACCTATTCAATGACATTCTAATATGTAACGCCGTTAGTACACTGAAGCCGCGAACCGCGGTGCGACAAAAGGGTTACCTCACTTAGTTTTTTTATTTCCTGATCTCGTGTACTGAATTGACTGGCGTTACATCGAGGTATTGAGATGTTTGTCTGATGCTGATGATTGATGTGATATCCCCATCTGTTCACCAACGATAATTATATAATTTTTCGGTCCGTGACTAAGATATAAAATAGCATAAAATGGTCCGCAGCCGGTTGCCCTAGCAAAAGTGACATCAGTTACGGATCAAGTAGAAAAGGGGCCGTAACTCTTAATTATAACAAAAATCAGTAAAGAAAATTTAGGGTATACAGAAGCGGTCACTCTTTTTGGCGATGCTTGTCTCAACCGTGTACAGGGTACTTGACAATGGATACTTAAAAAGAGATAGTAAAAAAGAGATAGTAGTAGTAGTAGAGATAGTAATAACCAAGCACACAACCTCTTTCAACCTCTTAGACAACCTTAAACATCAAGTAACTACTACTGACGAGCCTAATACCAAAGATTTATAAAAACGTTTTTAATCATTTAAGAGATCAGGGTCTCCCCATGGCTGTCGATTTTATTCGAAAACTCATTACAATTATTACGAGGCAACACGCCAAAGATACGCGTGAAAAACATAACCAGGTCTTTGCTGTCACGCAGTAGGGTAAAATTTGGATAACTCAGTATCGGAATTGTAATATCGGAACTAACGTTCCGAGATTCCGATATTCCGAGATTCATGCCCTAATTTGTATCGATATGTTTTGTTTGATAATGCCTTGGACAAAAAAGTACGTCCCATCACTAAAAAAATATTTTACGTAGGTGCCGTTCGGAGACTGAAAATAATATTAATGAACTGTTCCACCGAACCGCACTTATCAAAATTTGTTTCAGTGCTATTAGTAGACGTGCTCAAGTGCGGTTGGGAGAAGTGCCGTTCAAATCAGTGCTAAAAGTGGAGTACCTCATACATTCAAGGATGATGCCGAGTTTCCCGAAACGAATAATTGTAGCCTAGGATTTTTTGAGTGAACAATAATCGTGGAACTCGCGTCATCGTCACCGTCACGCTTGAAGAAATGTTTAAACACCATCTACCGTCTACCGTTTGAATTACGTTGAGGTTACGCATTGTTGCTTAGTTTTCACTTATAACGGCAGTGCCCAAAGAATGCCCCGCATGTTTTTATTAAGTGTTTCACCATCAGCCATGACAGAAAGTCTTGAAGTGGAAGGGGCTATCGACGGTTAAGCTGCGCTTGCCGCGGTCGGTTCTTGGATGGGTGACCATCCATTACGTGTCTTGGAAAGTAGGCACATTTAAGTTGCTAGTCCCGGCTATAATTCTTGGATCTTTTCTTTGAAGCCCAAAAGTCTGACAACCAGTCTTACAAAGAGTAACGTGTTATCCATTGACTGGGTTGAGGAGTTCAGATAGGCAGTCGCTTCATGTTATCATATTAGGTAGTGTATTTATTTTATTTCTTATTTTGTTATTGATAATTCATTATACTGCACCGGTTGACGTCATGACGTCAACGCCGGCTGTCACTGAAAACCAGCGCTGGGGCTCTGTCTCGCATAAGATCGCAGCCTTATGCTGAGCGATGGCCATTTTGCGTGAAAGTGAAGCATATTTTCCCCCAACTTCTTATTTTCGTATAAGTATTTGTCCTTTCTTAGCGTCATGTTTCCCGCAAATAAACGTATTTTCTTTCTTTGTTTTAATTCATGCAAAATACTGGTATTCAGCTGCATCTGGTTAGGTTACGGGTAGTCAGAAGCCGACCCCAACATCTGCTTCATCAGCTGGATATAGGCTTGGCAGATTGAGTAAAATGTAGAAGAGATATAAGGTAAATAATTATGAACCGTAGCTTATATTAGGAGAGGCAAGGCCCGTTCATCTTTGGCCACAGTTCGCGATATATTTAGCTCCATTGATTTATACTGAGTATTATTAATATTTATGACGGCTATTAATCTTACTATACAAATAAACTCGGTGTGGTTCCGAATATGTTTATTCCGAAAATTCTGTAATTTAATTTGTAATATTAAATTTGGATTTTAGCTTAACGGATTTATTATTATTATTTTTGTTGAAAGGGATATTGTGTCATATTTATTTTATTTATGGAACCTTTATTGAACGCATAGAATGAGCCTTTATATGTCAAAAGGCAGTATGTAATAGGTTTCCCTTTCAAAGAGGCGGAGAATTTTCACAAGCGGTTTTCTTGAAAACAGGAACTATAAAACGCTTTTCTTGGAGAGCAAAAATATTCTCGGCTCTAGGTTCATCTTGCTTTACTGCATTGGTAGCAATTAACCTTTCAAGCTTCGCTTACCTTTACGGGGATAATTACTTCTTTATTGTTATCTGTAAACTTCGCTTGCATACGGATTAAAAATAATTTTGGGATCAAAATCTAAATCGGAAAAATTTCGTAGGATGCTACATTCCAAGATTTGACCTTATTACTACAAAACCGTGTTTATCAGTTGTTTAGCCTAGACACCTTTTAGGCTGATTTTAGAGTCACGCTGAGCGTCGCTGAGTGTCGGCGCTGACGGCCCAATATGTATGATTATCGCACGGCACGGCCGTCAGCGCTGAGCAGGATGATGATATATATTCATACATATTGGGCCGTCAGCGCCGACACTCAGCGACGCTCAGCGTGACTCTAAAATCAGCCTTAAACACGACATTTTTGTATGGAGTTTGACGTAAGACTGACATGAGACGCGCGTTGAACAAGACAAGTGTCTAAGTTTTTGTGGCAAGGCCCTAGAGGTTTTGGAGGTTTGATTTCAGTCGAGCGAGTGACATTGCGTTTTTACACGACTACGGCGAAGCAAAAACGAGGGTCATTTACTATGTAAGATTTAAGAATACCTACCACACAAAAAAGGGCCACCCTAATGAGATGCGTAAAAGAATTGAACAGCGAGACGCGAAAATGCGTTACCCTTTTGTTACCTTAATCAACACCAGCCGAGGCTACAAAATAAAAGGCTTGATTAATGTTTACTTTTTTATTACTTTGAGTCAAAACAAACGAAAAGTGGCCACATTAAAGATTCATGAAAAACAATGTTTATTTTGGGATGAGACCCTTCACGGTTAAAAAAATATTTATGAAAATCTTAACATAAATTCGTTGCATATTTTTGTCACGAGCTGACGAACTTATTAGATCGAGGACTTTACAGCAAAATCAGCAAAAACTCGTTATCCTATCCTAATTTAGATATTAGTTGTTTATTTGTACAGTTAGTTTTATTTAATATTAGTTAGAAAATTGTTTAGTGTTAGATTGTATATTTTATTGAAATAATTAATTAAGGTCTTGTAACGTTGAACAATACTAATACTATAAATGCGAAAGTGAGATTGTTCGTTTGATACGCTTTCACGCTAAAACGGCTGAACGGATTTGAATGAAATTTGCCATATGGGTAGACCATGACCTGGAGAAGGACATAGGCTTTTCATCTTGGATCGTAGACGAAGTCGCGGGCAACAGCATAAACTAACTCAAAATAAATCATCAGTTTTTATAGAGATACCTTTGGGGGTTTAAAAATAGTAATGTTTAAATTGTTGAATCAATAATTTAGGCACGCCCTCGTCCTCGAAAGTGGAAAGCTTCCTACACTGAATGATTAATTAGGTGCCCTGACAAATAAAGTGTCAGCAGACCTTCGTTGCTGTTGGAGGCGGAGTTAATGTTTGAAAAGAGGTTTTTAGCAAATTAAAATAAATATTGGTCCTTCCTTTGTCCACATGAAAAAAAAGGACCAATATTTTGGAACGCAGTTCTTTTACGCGCCTTGTAAACTTTCAAAAAATGGAACGCTAAAAGCGTTCATACTTGCGCCTGTCTTCTTCTAATTCAAGGAAAGAGAAAGAGACAGAGACAACGCCGCCGCCGGCAGAAAAAAACAAAAGAAAAGAGGAAAGTGATTACAGTGTCGAGTGGGATAAAGTGGTACACATCGGCCCGAGTACATCTGCATGGCGGAGAGAGACAGAAAAAGTGTTTTTTTGGTCAAAATGTACATGGGTGGTTCATGGGTATCGAATCGTGGTTTTCGAGGGTGCTAAAGCCAATAGTGAGGTCAAAATAAAAATCCAAGATGGCAATCGCGGTCGCCATTTTTGAATTTTAGATTTTTCGTTATGGGTGTCGTTTTCATAGGTTTTCGAGGGTGCTAAAGCCGATGGTGGGGCTAAATCAAAATCCAAGATGGCGGTTGCGAAAATTAATTTTGTTTTTGTGTTAAATCCTACGTGAGAAGGAAATTCGTTCCTGACGGGGGTACTTTCGGGGCACTTTCAACAAAGGGAACTGAGAAAACATTAAGTATAGTGACGAAAGCAGTCTGAAAACGTTTTTCACCACCAACCGTTTATTTATGGCCGATTCCTATAATTTACGGACCGTTATTGGTTAAAATTAAGACTCTTGTATCTTTACCAATAATGAAGCAAAGACCTCATAGCTTTGTATAGTAGACCCTCCCATATGGTAGTAGCTATCACAGGTAAAATTAGCTTACGAATCTATTTATGTGCCCAGATTGGCGATAAAAAAATACTACCATTGGTAAGTAAAACGATTCGTTTTCGTATAGATGAACCGAGCATTAGTAAAGAACGTAAAAACGTAAAGGAAATATCTCAGCTTCGGGTGATTGATACTTATGTGTTTGCTAAACAAAAAATAACGTATTTTGTTTTACAATAATATTTGACTTTTTGAATGCAAATATTACTCTTATTATCAACTTGCTGATGCCCGCTAAAACCTTAATCGAGAACCACTATACATTGGTGAAAACAGCATGAAAATCGGTGCAGTAGTTTTTGAGTTTATCGCGAACAGACAGACATACAGACGCGGCGGAGGACTTTGTTTTATAATATAGTGATATCCATTTCATTGTTAATCGAATTGGATATTGTATTTTATGCGTCAGCTTTGTTGTCGTTGCGAGACGTTCGGATCGTGACAGTAAAAGCCGTTTTTCATGTCTTTTCTCGTCACAATAGTTTTCGGGTAAAATACTGAAGTGTCACTACGTATCAGTAGATCTATACTAAACTTAATACAATAAAAACTAATCTCGTACTAAACGAATACTTACTACGTGCTAGAAATATTTTGTTCTATAAAATTAGAGCAACATTCTTAAGGCGAGGCGAGGCAAGGCGCTTTACTAAGAACATTGTCAGCGGCAGCCCACTTACGATAATCGTACACGCATCCCACTCACACTATCTGTAACTTATGAGGAAAACTGCGAGTGAAGATAAAGTACCGAAGTACATACATAATTATGTACTGAGCAATCTTTATGATTCTAAAATAGAAAGTGTTGGTAGGTCTAGCCTTAGTCGGCCATGGTACGGAGCGAGAGGGCATGGGCAGCCGTCACCTCCTTCTGCGAAGCAGTAATGCTCGCGAAGGAGGAGGCGGAACGCGTGATCCCTCAGATGCTAATTTCGCGCCCTCACGCCCCTAGCCGCCGCAAGAGGCCCTGGGCGTCGGGAATGGGTAGCAATGGATAGCTCGCCGTCCGATAAGGACCAGGCCCGGGTCGACGGCGTGTTGTGTTCCACACACGCCAATTGACGGGGTCCGCTAGGGCCAATACCTGCCAGGGTTGCGGGAAAGTCCAAGAGGGATACCGGGGTCCTTGGCAACAAGCAACTGAAGGAACACGGGTGGGTTTTAGTCAGTAAAAGTCTAACGCCCTCCGGCTCCGCCCAGAGCGGGAGAAGATATTTGATAATTTACAAACACTAAAAAAAAAAAAGATCTAGACTTAGTTTTAAACCTTTAAATATATGAAGTTAAAGTAAATTAGCCTCTTAACAGTTTTAACACCAAATATACTAACACTAATATGCTAAACTAAGGTATCTATTATTTTTTACAATGTTCTATGTATGTAAAGAAAAGGTTTGGTCCTTTTCAGGCTACGAGTCTTGAACCTACAATATTGGTCTTAATTAAATACATTCTATTTGTGAATAGAATTGTAAATGCTTGACTTCGACTATCAATTGAAAACCCTTAACAATGCGCGCAGTGACGGTAAATCCCGAGTTGATGTTTCATTGTGGAATGGAAATCGGTCAAGGCTATATATAGATACAGTACTTATAAATATCTTCTATTTATAACCATACTTATGTATTTCTTGTTGATTATATTGTAGTTGTATGTAGTTTAGTATGTAAAGAAAGAAAAGAAAATATATAATATTACGTTTTCGAATAGAATGTTTGATGGAATAGAATAGAATGTTTGATGTGAGTTCAAGAGGAAACTTTTAAATTAGTTAAATAAGACCAGTGGCCCTGAGTTACAAGAACTAGAAAGTCATGGGGAAACTCCTTTGCCCAGCAATGGGGTGAAACAGGCTGGTTAGCCTGTATCACCACTTCAGTGTAGGAAAGAGATGAAGCTCTACAGGACGTATAGCTCCATCTTTTTCCCCCACGAAGTAAGATTTAAATAATACTGCTGCAAGCGGTGGTGGTAGGGCCCCAGTAACAATATGTAAATAGATCCTCACCAAAACTAATTGATTATGAAGAAAACTAATTTAATAGTGTGACTACAAATTATGAAATTAATTTAACTTTCGAAAGTATTATGAAAATAATTGACGGGCGAATTTGAAAGTTTTATTTGGTCCTTTTAGACAATTTTCCCGTAAAATTTGGGTTTTTGATTAAATTCATTAATAAATAGCACTGGGGATTCTCATTTCATCATGACCACTGAAAATTCAGAATTCACATTATTCATGCATGGTCATATAAGACGGAAAGGAATTATTTTCTGACCGAGTTTCCTCTCAATTTAAAACGCATATTTTTGAAATTCGAACGTTTTCTTACCCTGGGAAACTCTGCGGACGTGTGGCGTAAATAGTATGACGTAGAAAGCAATATTGGCTTTGAACTATTAGTAATTCTATCAGTCAGTCAATCACATGACACCAGCAAGTTTGCAGTTTCCGGACGAGAATACATTTATGATTTTGTGATCAGTATTTCAGCTGTGTAAGGTACATCGTTCAATTTAGCAGACTATTGTAATGAAAATTTGAATTTCACGAGCTACACTGAAGTACATTGACAAGAGAATTAAGTTGAGAATTGAGAACTAAGTAATTCTCAACTTCAAATTCTCAACTTCAAATTCTCAACTTCAAATTCTCAACTTCAAATTCTCAACTTCAAATTCTCAACTTCAAATTCTCAACTTCAAATTCTCAATTCAGAAACCGGGTAGCCAATGTAGGTATCAATGCTGCTTAATCCTTAATCGCAGACAGAGCCTCAAGGCTCTTATCCTCAACAAATACACGGCGGTCGCTCTTGGCAACGATTCTCAAATATTATTACAACCCGCTAATAGTTTTATCCATCCTCTCATGCTGGTATCGATCACGGCTCTTAGCTATCGTAGAAGTGTAACGACCATATCTTATCTGCCCAATACAATATAATAATATAGATTTGCTTCTGTAGTACATGAAGTTTTTATGTGTGAAAGTATACCTGTGTGAGTTAGTTTACTGCGGACGTGTTGTACGATCGACTTGTAAACCACGATCACGGGCTATTGAATTTGGAAACTTGTTTAGGTTTAAAAAAACAAGCTAGCTTACAGTAGTCGCATATGATATGTGTAACAATCTTGGCTGACGGATATAAATGATATCACCATTGTCATCGTCATCATGTTAACAACCTCTCGGAAAATGGGTTGGTACATCTGACGGCCAACTCTAGCACCGCTCGCGCTCATTGGTCAAATCAAATAGCGCGCGCTTCCCCGGCTTCCTGTTACACACTTCCGTCCCTTTTCACGAAATCACTCATACAGATTGCAGGAAAGTGAGCGTATGAGGAAAGTGAGATGTTACACATCAATAAACTGACATATATCACAAGTGACCGATGGATCCGCAATTATAATATACTATCTGATGCCCGCGGCTTCGATCGCGTGGTTTTTTTGTTATTATATACTAAAACCTTCCTCGAGAACTGTTCCTGACGTCACATCGGCATCGGGCCACACACCACACCACCGCGACCGCGGGCTTCCCCCGCCACTCACTAGCTCGCCGACACCTTGAGCGTGCGCACACATCATCGGTTCTCTTTTAAATATTATAATCAGTACCTACCTCAGGAAATACAGTACTTGTCTTTTTACCACAATCAAGTAGTTTTATTCAAGACCACCAGCACCCAACTGGAGCTTGATACTCAACAAGAACCACTATCCATTGGTGAAAACAGCATGAAAATCGGTGCAGTAGTTTTTGAGTTTATCGCGAACAGGACGGCAGACAGACGCGGCGGAGGACTTTGTTTTATAATATGTGTAAGGAAATGACAAACTCTTTCAATGCATTTAAATCAGTTTAAGCAGAAATATATTATGAAAGTAAGCTTTTTTTTGTCATAGTTAGTTTTAGTTTAGAGGGTAAAACTAGCAAGTTAGCTCGCCGTGTGCGTCGTTGACTGACTATATTGACTGACTAAGTTTATATTGATTGGGTGAGTTTTATGTTCGTGTAAATACTCTTGTTTCAAATTCTAATTTTATTTAAGAGAATTGCTCTTCTAGTAGGATTGGTAGTTAACCTACTGTTGTGGTTTGCCTTCAGATGTAATTCAATAAAGGGTTTCTGTAATGTCACAGCACTAGTGTTTCATTGGCGTTCTGCAAACGACGCAACCAATCACAATCTTGCTAATTACGCGATAGTTAATCACGTCGTGTAGGACCACCATTGAAAATAATTGAAATACTAGTGCTGTAATATTCTGGATACTCATTGTCGATTTGAGTTTGTAACACGTTACTGTGTAGAGGTATGAAGAACAGCTCGTAAAGTTCAGTCATTCTCTATAAAAAAGGGAGGATCCTCCGACCAGGCGGGTGTTGTCGACTGTCATTCTGATTTTCGACAGATCATTATTTCGACAGCGTCTCAATTTCGAAACACAATAGTTCGACTACTCATTGCTTCGACAGAACACATCTTCGAAGAACACTACTTCGACAGACCATACTTCGACAACACACACCTTCGAAGAACACTACTTCGACAGAATACTTAAGCAATCGCTTACGAGAAAAACATACCATTTAATTCTGACTACTAGTCCACAAAATAAAAATGACAACTTCGCATTTTCTCAGTTTTTAAAGAAAATTCACATTAAATGTGATTTTTTTTTAAATTTTCATTTAAATGATTTACTTGTAATTGGTTAGAATTAAATCAGCCTGCTATATTCTAACGACTGACAAAGTAATAACAGCTTTTATAACATCAAAATTAGTAATATGATAAACAAAGGTCAATAGATTGTGGGGTACATACCTCCATGCCTACATTAAACAACCTGTACAGACACATACGTCAATCAAAACAGAAAAAAAGAGTTTTAAATTTTTTCAACGTTTAAATTACATTACATTTGTTGTTTTGAATTGTCTTATGGATATGGATTTCCATCGACACAAAATTCAATCGAAAGCTGGCATATGAGGTGGAATACTTTGCTCAACAGAAAAAAAATGAACATTTTTAAAACTTTGGCCGAAGTTAAAAAAGAAATAAAAAGCACACAGAAGGAAATACAAAGAATTTTGGCTCAAAGTGAGAAACCTAAAAGAAAAAAGCAATTGCAGCAGAATGAAACATTTGCTTCTAAAGAATGACATGGATACAATTTAGTTCCTAAGCGGAATAGCATACGTTACTCACATGTCTAATAAAATATATTCACATTCAAGTCGCAATCTGTCAAAAATGTTGGTATATTGATGGTTTTTTTGACAGATTGCGAATGAGATGCGAATGTGAAATAAGGGAATTGCCCCGCAGGTCGCGCGGTAAACTCTGTTTGCGCAATTCAGGAGTTTGTCTGATGTGTAGTTCACATGTGGCGATGTATACGTAGATATCGCCGGATTTTATGTAGACTTTTGAGTAGCTTCGTGGACCTCTGATTCCATTTGTTTGGCCCGCGATCAATTGTCATCTTGTGCTTACAAGCTTATTAATTATTTAATAATAGAGCTCACAATGACATTCTCGTTCAGAAAGAAAAAAATTTTTTTAGCTTATACACTGGGGTACAGTAAAGTATTTATTTTGATTTTTTTATAATTACCTCTAAGTTAAACTGAAGTTTTTATAGATTATAAACTGTGCAGAATAATTAATTTGTCTTCTATTTCTTCTTAGTGTTTAAAGTGTAATGAAAAATGCTGAACAGAAGTTTCAACAACACGTCACTTTGAATGCTGTTTAACATATTTATTATTTTATAAAACAGCGCTGAGTAAAATTATGAAAGTTCAACTTATATTTTAAGTTTAGTTTTTAAAACTTCACTTAGATATTCTCAAACTAAAATTACTTGGTTTAGGTTTAGAAGTACCAACAAATTTTTAAGCAATAACCTAATCCTAACTAATATTATAAATGCGAAAGTGAGTTTTTGTTTGTTTGTTTGTTACGCTTTTACACTAAAACGGCTGAACGAATTTGGTTAAATTTGGCCCATAGGTAAACCATGACCCGGAGAAGCGCAGACGAAGTCGCGGGCAACAGCTAGTAAATTGATAAATAATGGCTGGTTCACACAAGCACAATTTTTTTTTAGATATACCTTCTTGATCCCACTTATTAATTCTATGGTGTTGTGATTTTCTTCTCAACACTATTTTTAGTAATTAATAAATAAAGTTACGTAAAAGATATTACAAAAATACACCGTATCTATTCAAACATTCATTTTACATGATTAAAATTTTCCTTTTGATCATGTTTTCCAAATAAAAAACATTTCAAAATACAGCAAAATTATTACTTACATATTTCGTTTTCCCAGAAATGCTGGAAAGCTACACGTGGTTAAAGGTTCGCTATAAATACACGTGCGCGATTTATGTTAAGTAAAGTAATGTACCCCAAATAAATAAAGCCACGTTAAAACGAAAATTTTGTTATAGGTACGAGTGAAGCATTTCGCATTTGATCTAGGTACTAGTAAAACCATAATTTAAAAAATGAATTTGGAGAATTAAAATGCTTTAACATTTGTTTATTTTTGAATCATGGATTTTTTTTTAAGAAGTGCGCTTTACTAATCAAAGGAGGACCGGACAAAATGGTCCCCACGACCAATAACAACCAGACCTATGTCATTAGATAGGCATTTTAATATAGAGCAAAAACTACTATGGCGGCTCTTTTGAAATCGCTGTGTGAAAAAAGTTGTGGCGATGTTTCGCAGGACGGACCTACACACTATGCTATCGGAACACTTGAATATTAATAATTTCTAGTGGTCTACTTTGAATATTTTCAAATATGTGCGATTATACAATTATTTCAATAATATGGTACGATCGAGCTAATCTGATGATGGACCTGGACTCGTTGAGAAACATCTAATGAGTCCACACTCGATGGGTTTACTGGTAGCTATTCAAGAGTTCCGTTATCTAGCGTCCAGGTTCATAATCAGACCAACTCAATGGGACCATGTAGGTGTCTAGGTCATTCATCAGGTAAAATGAACAGGTCTCGTTGATACACATCTAACGAGCCCAAACTAGATGGGTTTACTAGTAGCTATTCAAGAGTTCCGTTATCTAGCGTCCTGATCAGTCATCAGGTCCTCGTCATCATGTAAAATGGATAGAACTTGCTGAGACACATCTAATAAGCCCAAACTAGATGGGTTTACTAGTAGCTATTCAAGAGTTCCGTTATCTAGCGTCCAGATCAGTCATCAGGTCCTCGTCATCATGTAAAATGGATAGAACTCGCTGAGACACATCTAATAAGCCCAAACTCGATGGGTTTACTAGTGGCTATTCAAGAGTTCCGTTATCGAAGCGTCCAGTTCCATAATCAGACCAGCTCAGTGGTTCCATATTATCATCGGAATGCATACATTTGCAAACATTCCAACTATGATCATCAGAAGTGATTAACAGGTCAGTCCTGCGAAACATCGTCACAACTTTTTTCACACAGCGATTTGGAATGAGCCGCCATAGTAGTTATTGTATTATATTAAAATACCTATCTAATGGAATATGTGTGGTTGTTATTGGTGTTGAGACCAGCTTCCATATATTCTTGCCGATCCTCCTTTTAAATGAATTTGGTGAGTTAAAATGCTTTAACATTTATTTATTTTGGTAACACGGATTTTTTTGAAAGAAGTGCTAATTTCTGGTAAAATATTAAATGAGGAAAAAAATTTACATACATCGTATTTATGAAGTTGGTTAAAAACAAAGTCGCTTTTCGTGTGATCAAGATTCGATTAGATCTTCTTAACAAGATACACACGGCTACACATCAAGCTATACATTTCGAGTTCATGCTGATCTCGCAATGTATAGGATTTCCAAGCAATGCAAGGTCAGCTTATACTGGAAATGTATAGCTTGGTGTAACCGTGTGTACGCAATAAATTTTGATGCGGTTTTCACCGTCATTGAGCATTTATTCCGAAAGGCATAATTATAATAATACTGTAACAGTTATTTCAAACCGCTCCCGCCACAATCCAGCTTCTAGATTATTCTAGAAGTTTCACAAAATACCCAGCGCGCATTACACATGTTTTTTGACATCCGTCAAGTGCTTGGCAGCCGAGGGAAAAACTATAATATCTTCGACCCAAACCCTATGTTTACATTATACCTGGTGTGTATGTTAAAATATGTATTATACAAAAACTTAGAAAAAAAAAACTAACATTACCACAGAAATCTTGATGTTTTGACATGTCGCCTTTTCACCCGTGCGAAACAGGGGCGAGTCGCTAGCAGAAGTAATAATTTTAGAGTTGGAACAAACATTTTCAATTTTCAGTTCACTTCTCCGACAAGTCGTGAAGTACGTTTGTGTTGTTATGTTGTTTTCTGTAACTTTATCCGTCATTTTCAACCAAAAGTTATGTTGTTTTGTACCTACACCGTAAATGGCAAAACATGCAGATCTATCTGTTATTTTAAGACCTCGCACATATTATTTAATGTATGCTCACGCTGATGATGTACATTTGTGTTTTACAATAAATATTCTTTTCTATTCTATTTTTTTTCCATTTTACATCTCCGTTATTTGTAATTGCAAAAGATTAACAGACTGTAATTCTGATGTTGATTTTTCTAAACAAGTACTGCAGTTCCTATAAAATCGCTGAAGCCTTTCGAGTAGATATTTATACAGCTAGTACGTAAATACAGAGCAATGTAAGATTATTTTGCTATTTTTAACATTATGCCGAAATCCTCGTAACATTTGTCTAGATGAAGATTTTTAAAAACTTGAGTGTTTTTTCCTTCAGTCACTCTCTCTTCTTCCACTCAGCCTATCGCAGTCCACTGCTGGACATACGCCTCTCCCAGGACGCACCAAAACAACCTGTCCTCCGCATTCTGCATCCAGTCTGTCCCAGCCACCTTTAAGGTCGTCGGTCCATCTAGTTGCTTCCTATACTACGCTTGGCTATACGCGGTCTCTACTCCAGGGCTCATCTGCACCGCTTGTCTCTCTTGTCCTTACATGCGGATAAAACAGTTGTTCACCGAATAAAATAACACTTCGCGACACCTAAATGTATTGCCTAAAACCAGTCAAACGCCCGGCAGCTATGGCAGCCCCAAAATTGTATGGTTCGGTACGCGAAACTGGGGCGCTTGAGTGCCTAATACAAGTGCACCGTTGAATTTTCAACGCTCGGCTCAGCTCGAGTTAAAGTAACTTTTAGTTCAGTAATTGATATCTTAAACCCCGCCCGAAAGTCTGACAACCAGTTTTACCAAGGGGTATCGTATTACCCATTTAAAGGCGGTAAATAGTATATAGTAGTAATAGTATAGTATGTAGTATTTTTTGTAGTGTTTGTTTTTTCCTTTTGTTATATATTTTTGTGGTGTACAATAAAGTATATATAAATAAATAAATACCAGTATTTTACATAGACCGACTGCTCCATGTAAAATACTGGTATTCAGCTGCATCCGGTTAGATTGGAAGCCGACCCCAATATAGTTGGGAAAAGGCTAGGCAAATTGAATTGATATCATAAACCCGCCTTAACTCTCGCGATCTTTTCAGAGCTTTTTCATCTTTTATTTACAAGAACCGGGATCATGGGAGCAATGCAATGTGAATAATATACAAAAGAATGTTTACAAACGAATAAATCAAGAATAAATAACACTTGTATGACTACAAAACACGTGTAAAAGATTATTCCTTTCTCAAAGGGAATATTAAAGGTGCCAAAGAAAGGGAGAGCTTAAGGGAGGGAATTTATTAAACCTTGTTTTTCTTTGGTCGGCTTAAGCTATACGAAAATAGGTCATGCTTATGTCGTATTAAAAATCAGCTGTCACCTAGGATAGGGGAGGACTCTGGATGCACTTGAATCACTTAAGCTGTCAACGTCACTGGTGCAGGTTTAATTTTGCATATTTAATTTGCACTGAAGTACATTTTCTTTTCAAATTTAATGTCCCAGCGCTGTAAATTTATAAAGTTAATTTAATATTTTGTTTTTTCGACTCTCCACGTGGGTGTCCTTGGCATCTAGGAAGGGGTTAAATATCGAAATGATTGATTGAATGAACGGATTGACTTGAAAACCAAACGCGTATACAAAAAAATCTTGTTAAAATATACAACTTAAATTACCCCTTTACCAGGGATCGGCATCCTAAATGCGACTACAGGATTTTCGGCACTGAACTGTTAAAATGAAAAGAACAACAATCACTGCTTAAAATATATAATTATATTATTATGATATTAATTATTTAAATCTATATCTATACTAATAAAAAAATGAAGAGTTTGTGTGTTTGTTTGATCGCGCTTATCTTTGGAACTACCAGTCAGATTACATGGAAAAAATCTTTTTGCAGTTGACAGTCCAATTCTTAATAGTAATAGTAATAGTCCATTTATTTGTGAGAATATTGTTACATAGAGATGTTACATAGTTTTGAAGTACATAATATTCTGCCGTTTCCGGCGTACAAATACATTTTCAGGGTTTTGGTTAGTTTTGTTGGTCACACATTGAATTGGCATTGAATTAAATAGATTAGGATAACATTCAAATTGAAAATTAGTCAAGTAATAGTAATTATGAAATGTCAGAAGGATAGAATTAGGTCAAAGATAATAAGAAGAAAATATAATACTGTTTCCTAATATTTATGTCAACTTTTCATTCATAAAATCATTAGTCGAGTAGTAGCATTTATTTAGAAGATAATTGAATAATTTACTTTTAAATGTCCTAAAGCTTAGAGTTTTCAAACAGTCTGGTAGTTTATTATAAACTTTGGTCGAATAGTTTATTATTTCATCTAGGTACATGGAACATGTGAACTTTGCGGCTAGGTCTGGATACAATATCATTATGCAGAACAAATTCATGCTTATTTTGGTACACAAAAATACATATTTCAAAAATATACAATGCTGGAAGTGGTAATATTTTAATGTTCTTGAATAGTGGGACACAGCTGTCCAATGGGTGCGCTCCACATATTGAGCGAATACATTTCTTTTGCGCTCGAAATACTCTCTTAAGTTCTACAGAATTACCCCATATTATAATGCCATAACGCAAAATTGATGCGACATAGCCATGGTATGCACATAGTGCCGCATCAACACCAGCCACACGTGTCAGTCTGTATAAAACGAATACAAATCTGTCTAATCTTTGTGCAGAGTTCGTCAATATGAGCTTTCCAATTACAGTGTTTGTCTATTGTTATTCCTAGGAACTTTGTACTCTCAACTTCTTCAATTGTGTCATTATCATGCTGTATTTTTAACCTTGTACCCTTACTATTGTAGGTTTGGAACTGCATCATTTTGGTTTTGTTTATATTGATGTAGAGATTATTTTGTTTCAGCCATGTGATAATTTTATTTAGTGTTTCGTTAATTTCGGTCTGGTACTCACCTACGTCATGATTATTGTTTTGAATGCAGAGGGTCGTATCGTCAGCATATAGGATGCAGTTGTGGGGGGTTACCTTAGCTAAGTCATTAGCATACAGCAGAAACAATAGTGGTCCCAGTATGGTTCCTTGGGGAACACCACAATTGTTTTCCCGATAGAGAGATCTGCAGACGATTTTTTGGCGGCCTGTTTGTTTTGAGATCTCAACACATTGTTGTCGATGGGTGAGGTAGCTTTCGAGCCATTTCAATGCGTTTCCTCTTATCCCATATCGATTCAATTTAAGAAGAAGCAATTTATGATTGACGAAATCGAAAGCCTTGGACATGTCTAGGAAAACAGAGGTAATTGGTATTTTATCATTAAGACTTTTAGTTATTAATTTCATTAAAGCAAAACAAGCCAATGTAGTAGATTTGTTTTTCCTAAATCCAAATTGTTCTTCATTTAAAATGTCGTATTTCATTATGAAACTGTAAAGTTTAACATGCATTACTTTTTCAAAAACTTTTGAGATTATCGGTATGAGCGTTATTGGACGATAGTTGTTCATGTCATTGGTGTTGCCCTTCTTGTGGATTGGTTTAACAATAGAGAGCTTTAAACGCGAGGGGAATAAGCCTTGAGTAAATGATTGGTTAATCATATGGCTAATATGTGTCGACAAAATTTTTGAGCATAGTTTGAGAATGTTGGTGTTTATGTCATCATACCCCGTAGAGTTGGTCGATTTTAAGGAATTAATTGTTTTGAAAACAGTCCTCTCATTGGTTGGGGTCAAAAAAATAGAATTTGGAAGGTCAGCTATCGGTGGGGTGAAGTCAATATTTGTGTCAATGGTCTTATTTGTCATGTCAATAAAAAAAATATTAAAAATGTCAGCTATTGTTTCTGGTTGCGTGTAAGTTTGCTGGTCTAATTTAACTTCGTTTATGTCTTTTACATTTTTTGTGTCACTACTGTTATTTTTGATTATTTTCCAGGCAGCTTTACATCTGTTACTGGATTGGGACAGATAACGTGTGTTTTCTACCTTTTGCGCTTGTAACATACAACGTTTTAGGACTGTGGTATATTTGTTGTAGGTATTTCTGTGTAGGTTTTTATTTGCTGTTGTTAAACGATATTTTAGGTATAGGCGCCGCTTGTTTACACAGCATTTTTTTATACCTTTAGTCATCCATTTATGTTTTAGGGGCTTGATGGTTACTTTTACCTTTATTATAGGGAAGCACAGATTATAAAATAAGGTCAAAATGTCATGAAAGTAATTAAATGCAGTGTCCGTGTCTTCCGTTTCATATATTTCTGAAAAGGACAATGATGAGAGGCAGTTAACAAACTTTTTGATATTTTCGTGACTAAAGTCGCGTCTTTGTTCAAACCAAAAAGATTTTTTCATATTCGTCGTGTCTACATTCGCATCAAAAGATATCGTTTGTCCAGTTTCGTGGTCAGATAATGCAAGATAGTGTATTTGGGGCTTAACGTTTGGGATATTGCTTGCAATTAAGTCAATACAGGAGAGTTTTCTTGTTGGCTTGGTAATGTGATTCGTTATATTAAAGTTCTTTAGAATACATTCTAATTCTTTAAAATGCTTGTCTGCTTTTACAGCGTCTAGATTCCAGTCCCCACATAAAATGGCGGTTTTATTTCTCTTTAACAGGTTTCTTAAAAGAAGGTTTAAATTTGCCAAGAATAATGTAATACTTGAATTAGGTGTACGGTAAATGCATATTATATAAAGCTTTAGAGTAGTTATTTCAATTCCGCAGCATTCAAAATAGTACAATTTAGGCTCTATTAGATTATTTATGGGTTTGCAGTCAAGTTCTCTTTTTACCAATATGCAGGTTCCACCTCTTCGCTGATGTGGCCTGGAATAGGCAGAAACGAGCTTATAATTTTTTAAAGTGAGGTTGGCTTCTGCTCCTTTTCGTATAAAAGTTTCACATAAGCATATAATGTCAATACTCATCTCAGTTCTTTCTAGTTCAATTATTGATGTTTCAAGAAGATCTTTTTTATTTAATATACCTACCAGCTATGTTTTGATGAAGAAGAGAGCACTTTCGTTTAGCTTCGAAAAAACCTCGGTTGACTACTATCATGGCTATCTATAGGCTTAGGAACTTGATTAGACGTTTTATTTTGTTTTGGAAAATAATATGGGATAGTTCCTTTTGTACATAAATTAGTTTTCGGTGAAAAATTGGTGTTAATTTTGTATTGTTTTTCTTTGTTAGCATTTCTTAACTCAAGTTGTTTAGCTATTAATTTTTGAAAGTTAACATTATCAATTTCTATATTTAACTTAGAACACATAAAGTTCCTCGATACAAAATTATAATTATTAGTGCTTATCATAACATCAGATGTATCAATAAATTTGCAATTTGGGTAATTTTTCACAAATAGTTTTATGTTGTAGTTTAAAAATTCCGTATTTAGGTAGTGATTATTTAAGACATTTAGGATAAACATTTTGTTATTTTTCAATTTATGGAGTAAAGAACACAACTCTGTTAAAAATAAGTATGGATTTCTGTCATTACTTCCAATACCTAATACAATGATGGCGTCACTTGTCATATTTTTTATTATCTCGTCGAAGTTGCTTAAGACCTGTGTACTCGTTGCATAAGGTTTTGATGTTCCCGATACGGAGTAGATATTGTTCCATATATTATTGTTTCTTAAGAAAGGTATAGGATAATTAACACCAGGATTCGAATCATAAGAGCCGAGCAAAAAGAAAAAACAATTAAAGAACGCTTAGCGAAAATTAAGTAGGTAATCCTAAATAATAAAATGCGAAAATGAGTTTGTTTATTTGTTTGTTCGTTACGCTTTCATGCTAAAATGACTGAATGGAGGTAAAATTTGGCACATGAGTAGACTATGAACTGAGTTCGGACATAGGATACTTTTATCCCGATAGTCCTACGGGACCAAGACTTATGCGGTTGAAACCGCAGGGCGCAGCCAGTTTATAAATAATCCGATTTCAATTATAGTATATTTTTTTATTCAGCCACACAAAACTGGAATTACAATATGCATCCAATGGATTTGAATGAACGGATTAAACAAATGGACTGTCGAGGATTGGATAGCAATTAGGCCAAAATGTTTACTAGCTTCTGCTGCTAAATGTATGCCTAAATAAAAGCGCGCTGTTGGATTTTCAACTTTCAGTGCTAAGCCGAAGGTTGATAATTCGAAAGCGAGCTAGTGAAAACAAGCACTAGGTTCCATGCACACATTTTTCCTGCATGGTTTGTTTTGATGTCAGTAACGTTTGATTTGATGGAATGAAATTGCTATTTCCAGGATCAACTCTGAAATGTTCATAGCTCATTGTACAATAATTAAAAAAAAATAATTGTTGCATTCACATGTTCTTCAAGATCAATTTCGTATGGCTGCTGTGGTTGTTCCTCGTTATTTACATTCGATGTTGTTTTCCTAATGCGAAAGTGGCAATCATTGTGCTGCTACCTCTTAATTCTGAAATAAAAAAACGTTTATCAACCATCAAGTGGGGTTCGCATTACATAAAATAAACATTTCTGCCAATAAAATTGAAACATTTAAATAAATGATTATTATAAGTTGAAGGAATAAAAAAAAAAAAACGGATTTCAAAACAGCGACGTTTTTCAATCGGGCGCGCCTATTTATAATACGGCGTGTTATGCGATAAGGCTGCGACATATACAAGAATCCAATATCAATCGTTGGGCAGTTGCCCGCCAGACACAACACCCGTCTGGTTGGAAGATCCTCCCTTTTCTGAGGTGGATGAGTGAACTTTACACCCTGTTCCTCATACCCCTAAATTGGTGACGGTGACCCCGTCGTGATATAAACACGCAACCTTCTGACCCTGTTCCTCATACCCCTAAACAATAATCCAAAATCCCTGATTTCAAACAACAAGCACATTTTCACAAAGCATCCGATTTTAATAGATTAACAGTTTTGAGCAAAAAGATAAACCGCCTGATGGTGCATCAACCAGAATAACAGAAATGGGTTGGTATCAAAAATAATGTAGATATGTAGGTTACTAAATTATACACAAAGATAACCTAATGAACCTAACACATTGTGATAAGCAGTTCATGAGTGACGAATGATTTGTATTCCTTCCGCTTTAGAATATATATATTTTTTAATTATTTGAATCACTGACCAGGGTAACGAACACTTAAAAACCGTTTCAACCAAATCCAACTGTTAGTTTCGGAGATTACCTCCTACATACAAACTTACAAATAATTTTACCTCTTAAAAAGAAAAGGTATTAGGTATTTAAAAATATAATTATATATAAGGTCCTATTAAAATAGATGGATAAACTTTTAGAAATCATTCAGATTCACCAAAATAAGAAAAAAAACTCTTTACATACTTACAAGAAAAAAATCAGCTAACGAAAATACACTATACATGTTGGTTACTAGGGGTGAGGCGTATTCATCGTAACAGACAGAAATAACACATATTAAAAAACAAGCGCGAGTGCACAAGTTCCTACCCATAATGGATGTGTTTATTCTAGTGTGCCAGCAATTATTTTTTTTATGTCAAAATAAAATCACTGTTTTTTTGCTTGGATATCTTTGGTAATGCCGTGATCTGACGGTGCGCCATATTACGGACGGACATAGACGAGCCCGCACGACGCACCGTGGGAATGTGTATGTGCGGGGTATCGCAGACATCGGAAGTTCCTTGGTGCGCGGTGCGTGGCGGTCTGTGGTCTTCTGCCGTGCGTGTCCGTCCGCAAAATCGCGGATCGTCGGATCTCGGCATATGAACGCTGTGATAAAATTTGTCTATCCATTTTAATGGGACCGTATAGATTATTATTATTAATTATAGTATTAGTATAGATACAATGAACTACTATTCATATCATTTATTATAACTTTTTTTTTTTGGGTTTATACTTAATATATTTTTGAAATGTGCTAATTTAAGCCCTTTCAATTGATAACCAATACGGCTTCATAATAACATCCAAGTCTTTCCAGCATTATTTTCATCTTACATAACCTAGTATTACTACGGTGAGCTAAAAATACTTTCCCCTCTTATTTTCTTTAACAGAATTGTATGAAAAGCCTCATGATCAAAGAGTAGAAATACGAGTACTGTAATGTAATGAATGAGTGCAGCAATTAACCTTTCAAAGGACTGTCGCGACGCGACGTAACAAATTGTGCCCAACCTCCACAGACCACAGAGCAAGGTCAAGCAGTGTTGCCAGTTATTACTTATTACCATGTAAAGTACCCGAAAAGGGTAAGGTTGAAATAGGGTAATAAAAAAAATCTATGAAAATAATGTGACCATTTTATGAACAGTTGGTCCACAACCAGAGATTAGAGGGTTATTGACGTGAAAAAGGCTTTATTACGGAAGAGAGTGTCAAATTGTTCATGAAATGTATATTTTCACATCGATAGTAAGTTTGTTCGCGATTTTTCTGCTGAAGAACTACGTTTTTATGTAAGTAAATATTTATAATCGACCTCAGAAAGCTCTATTCGAGGTGTATTTTTTTATAGTTCACAACATCAAAAGCCGTATAATCAAAGGGAAAGAAAATTACCCTGAAAAGCAATTAAGGTGTAAAAGGTTGGCAGTGAAATTGTACCCCCGACGAAATCTATGCAAGATCATGGGACAATGTTACCAGGGGCCGTAATTATGTGCAGCTGCTTGGGCGGAGCACCGCCGTGTCCTCGTGGAGGCGATTCGCGGCAATGACCTCTCGCGTCCGGCCCTGGGCCACGCCATGGTAAGGAGCGAGAGGGCATGGGCAGCCGTCACCTTCTTCTTGCGCCTCAAAAAGAGATGTCAGCACAATTGGCGGGGTCCGCTAGGACCGATGCCTGCCAGGGTTGCGAGTTAGTCCGAAAGGGATACCGGGACCTTGGCAACAGGCAACTGAAAGAACACGGGTGGGTTTTAGTCAGTAAAAGTCTGACACGCCCTTCCGCTCCACCCAGAGCGGGAGAAGGCATTTGATGATTTCCCACCCACAAAAAAAAAGGGGGCCTTAATTATGAAGTATCAATGCCATCATGATTCCAGTACGAAAAAGCGTTGATGCTACCGGTCATGTTTTCATCTCTCTCACGAACGGGAATCATGGTAGAATTAAATTAGATGGTCGGCTCCATACAATGCGTGAGATGACGAAAAACAATGGTATATTATTTGTGATGCCTGCGGATTAATTTTTATATTATTTTATCATATTTATTTACTTATACGTATAATTGATTGTGTAGTTGTATTATATTTAATATTATATTACATTATTTCGTTTATTTATTTTGTATCTTAAGATACTTAATCTGTACATCTGTGAAAAGACTACTAAACTACACGCGTCACGTGCAGCTAGTGCCACTGCACTTGCGATAGACATTCTTTTCAGAGGGCCTAGACAAGTGACAATCGCTTCGAAAGCGTTTCGTATTTCTATAACGACTTTCAACAAGATTGACATAAACTTTTCGATAGCATATGTCAGTCCTATACATTTTTACCTTTTCCATCATCGTTATCGCTGATAGAATGTCATTTTGTCTAGGGCCTCTGAAAGTTTGAGTTTGTGCATCTGTTTTCGCCCGTGGTATGGAGCACACCTTCTGGACCTATTTATTCTGTCTGTGCCTGTACAACGGAAATGGAACTAAGTGGAAGACTAATGGGACTTTAATGGGAGTTGGAGCGTTGTTAAGCCATACTTTGAAGGTAGGATCCGCAAACACATAGCAATTAACATTCTATTTCAACAAGTCCCTAATTATAGGCATTTAAGAATAGGCTTAATGATATGGATAAAACATTAAGGACCGAACTATGATTCTAAGTGTAGGGAATGTAGTTACCGGGGGGCTGACTATGAAGTATTAATGCCATCATTATTCCACTGCGAAAAAAGGATGGTGCTAGCGGCCTTGTATAGCTCCGTCTCTCACTAACACTGTAAAAATGGTGGCATTAATACGTCGTGGTATAGGTGCTGGTCCGCGGCCGTGCGTAACGTGCGTAACTGCCGCGCACTCAATACTGATGCGTATTGATATACACTGAGATTTCGAAGCACGTCTTTCTAGCCGTTATCTATGAAGATATTTATTTATTTATTTATTGACACACCAACGACTTATTCACTAAATCACTACATTAAAAATATATTGTATTTCGACAGTTTTGCGGTGAATTCGTCACTTATAGGCGTGCACAGCACTTGTATAATCAATAATAAAAAACTAAAATGGAATTATAATTATGATAATAACAAAATTAAAATTTGCAAAATATTCACATTGAATTCAGAATGTCACGTAGTTAAACTAAAATACAAAAAACATCAATTGAATTGGAATAGAAACACAATTATAAATTAAAACTATAAAAATAACAATAACAAATTAATTGGGATACATTACATAATAGAATAGATTAAAACTTGAGTTAAACAAAAAATTAAATTAAATTAAATTAAATTGTACATTGAATACCTTGAATCACACAGTGATGGAATGATAACAGGGGCAAAATACTTTAAATAACTAATTTATTTAGAAGATTTGCATTACAAAAATATGTTAGCAAAACTTGACAGATAGAACAAACGATAGACAGTTCCATATTCAACAATATGTCAGATAGCAGTAATGCGGTCCATACTTTCATCATCCTCTCCTGGACGCAAACGCTTCAAAGTTAAGCCCATTGATGTGGTGAACCCTTCATGCTTCGGACGATGGAGCCCTTTAGTTAAAACATCGGCGACCATGTTTTTAGTTGATCGATATTGAACCGTAACTTGATTAGCAGCAATCTTCTCTCGAACAAAGTGATAACGAACATCAATATGTTTGCTGCGTGGATGGTACATGGCGTTACCTGAAAGACTAATTGCACTTTGATTATCACAGAAAAGTGTGATTGGCGTACCTTTCAATTTAGATGAAAACTCTTCTTCCAGCTGTTTTAAATAAAGTGCTTCTTGTATTGCAGAAGCCATTGACATATATTCAGCCTCTGTGCTGGATAACGCTATAGTTTGCTGTTTTTTTGAATTCCAGCTTATGGCTGCTCCCTGAAATAAAAATATATAGCCTGTGCAAGACCTTCGGTCATCTACGTCATTTGCCCAGTCTGCATCACAATAGCCATAAATATTTTCATTCATTTTTCTCTTGAAAGTAAGTTTCATATTAATTGTACCTTTCAAGTACCTCAAAACCCGTTTCACAGCTGCCCAATGTTCACCAGTTGGTTGGTTATTAAATCTGCTCAAAGAATTTACTATATAAGTTATATCAGGCCTGGTTCCTTGTGATAAGTACAATAGGCAACCAATTATTTCTTGATATGGTATATTCTTTACAATTTCATTTTGAGTTTCAGCCTTTTTTAACTTTAGATTGACATCAGTAGGTGTCCATATTGGCCTACAGTCTTGCATTCCAAAGCGGGTAAGTATCATTTTGATATATAATGACTGATCTAAGGAAATTTCATGCTCAGTTGTATTTTGAGAAATTCTAAATCCAATGCATTGCTTTGCAGTCCCCATATCCTTCATTTTGAATTTCTCTTTTAACTTGTTCTTTATAGTCTGAGATGTTTCTTCATTATTATAAAAATACAACAAATCGTCGACATAGACTGCTATAAAAAGTATGTCCTTTTCATCTGTTATACGATAGTATATACAAGGATCTACTTTGGAACGAGTCATCCCTATTTCTATCAATGCAGCATTTAATTTTTTATTCCACTGTCTGCTAGCTTGTTTCAGGCCATATAAAGACTTGTTCAAACGACAAACTTTATTTTGTTCTTCATAGCCGGGTGGTGGAATCATATAAATTTCTTTATCAATATCTCCCTGCAAAAAAGCAGTAACTGCGTCCATTTGATGAATTTTGAGATCATATTTTGCAGCCATGCCAATTAAGTATCTTATAGAACAATAACGGACTACTGGAGCATATTTTTCTTGATAATCAATACCCTTTACTTGTTTATATCCTTTAATTACAAGTCTAGCTTTGTAACGCGCTATAGATCCGTTTTCATCTATTTTTGTTTTAAAAACCCATTTACAGGGAATCGCTACTTTTCCTTCTGGTAAGTTTACTGGTGTCCAAGTGTTGTTGCTTATTAATGACTCATGTTCTTCCTTCATAGCTCTTTTCCATTCATCAGCCTTGTCACTGTTGAGAGCTTCTTCAAGATTCTGCGGATCTCTATTTAATAAACTCATAGTTGACTCACCGTTCATACACATAAATGATGTGGCATCATTATTCTGAAGTCTTTCTATTCGGTGTGGACGTGGTCTGAGAGTCATGTTGAGTTGTGGCGGAGATTCCAATGTTACATCAGGTAAGTATGTTTCATCATGAACATCTTCAAATAGATCGGAGTCATCAGAAGAAATTTCGTGAATTTGAGAGGTAAACTGTGTTTCAATTATGTTATCTGTTCCAGATTCATCGTGATCTTCAAATAAAGGTAAGTCTACTGTTTTCTTTTCTTTTACTAAATCATTTTTCTCCAGTATATTCTCCTTTTTATCTGAACAAATTTCCATTTTCTTCTCTTCAATAATTTCTTCCTTTTCTTGTATTTTAACAACTTTATTTTTCTTTACCGTAGCTTCTAAGAATACAACATCTCTACTTATAATTCCTTTTTTTGTTTCTGGTTCTATGAATCGGTAACCCTTAGAGGAATCACTGTACCCTACAAATATCAACTTACGTGATTTGACATCAAGTTTTGTCCTATTTTCCATCGCGTGACACCCGAAAATCCTCATATGACTCAAATTAGGCTTCTTTCCAGTCCATACTTCATGTGGGGTAACATCTAATAAAGCTCGAGTTGGCGAACGGTTGACAATATAGGCGGCTGTGGCTACTGCTTCAGCCCAGAATATGTTCTGCAATTCAGCATTAAAAATCATACATTTAGCACGCTCTATTAATGTCCTATTCATCCTCTCGCTGAGACCGTTTTGCTCGGGAGTGTAAGGATTAGATGTCTGGTGCCATATTCCATAGTTCTTAAGATAGGCTTCAAATTTATTATTTTTGTATTCGGTACCATTGTCGCTTCTTAGAATTTTTATTTTTCTGTTCGTTTCATTTTCTACTCTGTTCTTAAATTCCACAAATTTGTCAAAAACTTCGCCTTTAGTTTTAATAAAATATACATGTACACGACGGGAAAAGTCATCAATAAAAGTTACAAAATACCTGGCACCTCCAATAGAAACCTGTTTCATCGGTCCACATACGTCACTGTGAATGAGCCCTAGCAGCTCCGTTGCACGCGAGCCTTCGCTGGGAAACGGTTGCCTGGTTTGCTTGCCTTCGAGACAAGTTATACAAATACTATCTTCCTTTTGCGGTGACAGCTTTACCCCCTCTGTACATTTAGGCATTTTACAAATATCTGAGAAATTTAAGTGGCCCATCCTTTGGTGCCATAAGTAAGTATCATAATCAGTCTTTGCTGTCATTGCTTGCATTTCTTCATTTTTGCTTGACTTTAACTGATATGTGTCATTAATGAGGTTTGCTTTTGCGACTAATTTATTATTTTGATTGTAAATTTTACAACCAACCTCATTAAACTGAATTTTGCATCCATTAGCAATTATTTTGCTTACTGACAGCAAATTCGTTTTTAATTCTGGTACATATAAAACTTTTCTCACCTGTATTGCCTCGGTGCTGCCATCATTTGTATTCACTTTTATAGATACATTACCACAACATTCAACTTTCAATACCTTATTGTCGGCAATTCTTATATTCTGTACAGGTGGAACCGTGACATCGCTAAGCCAATCCCGGTGCATGGTCATGTGCATGGAGGCGCCAGAGTCAACATACCAGTTCATAGAATCATTCAATGTGAATGCTGAAAACGCTGCTACAAATCCTGTGTTATTATCAGTTTTAGCATTGTTTTTCTTGAACCAACATTTTTTACCGAGATGCCCATATTTGTTACAATTAAAACACCTTGGACCTTTTTTAGGTTTTTGCTGATCATTTTTAGGCTGAAATTTTTTTGTGTTTGTATAAAGTGCGGTAGTGTCTGATGTCTTAACCTCTTGTAATAGTTTATTTTTTACTAAATCAGCACTAATCTTCATACCCGAACTTTCCAACCCCATAATCATTGGCTTGTACATATCTGGCAAGCCTGCCAGCATCAGAGTACCTAACCATTCATCATCTACAACGAATTTTATATTTCTTAGTTTGTGTGCCGCCGACATTATTTTATTTACATAATCTTCCACTGATAAACTGTTATCCAAGTTAGTATTTATTAATTCTTTTAATAATCCAACTTTTCGACATAAACCACTGTCTTCAAATGCCCTTGCTAAACTATCCCAAACCTGTTTAGCATTTACTGCCTCTTGTATGTGTACATACAATATTGGGTTAATTAATAATATCAACTTCGATTTGGCTTTGATATCTTTCTTCATAGAGTTGGGTTCAGTGGATATTGGTTCCTTGAAAATGCAGTCATATAAGTCTTCGTGTTGTAAGTAAGCTTTAACTGCAAAACTCCAACTTGCCCAATTATCTCTGCCAGTTAGTTTCTCAATTGATATCAATGAATTATTAGCCATATTTCCAACAGTCAGTATCTGATGGAATGATAACAGGGGCAAAATACTTTAAATAACTAATTTATTTAGAAGATTTGCATTACATAAATATGTTAGCAAAACTTGACAGATAGAACAAACGATAGACAGTTCCATATTCAACAATATGTCAGATAGCAGTAATGCGGTCCATACTTTCATCACACAGTCACACAAATACACAAATTAACATTTTGTAACAGAAATAAACAAACAAATCGATCAAGAACTGAGGACGTATCGTTTGAATTCATTCAGGCTGTTCGAAAATATGTCCAGGTTGTTAGTACGCGTGCTCAGCTTATTGTAGCTAGACAAAAACCGGTATAAAGGAGCTGAACGACCAAGATTAGTTCTATTTTTAGGCATTTGGAATGTGTCTGTTTTAAAATTGGATCTGTATGAGGTACGGCGGGGCACATTTAGACCAATCCCCGAAACCAACTCCGGTACATTCGCCAAATTATGAAGGGTCTTATAAAGGAAAATTAAATCTGAGCAACTTCTTCGTTGTTCCAAGGAGCTCATTTTGAAATGACAGAGCCTTTGAGGATAGTCAGCTTCGCGATCACAAGTCTGTGATCTGTAGCGCAGGTATCTCGTAAACTTTTTTTGGATACACTCTATTCTGTCGATGTGGACACGATACGCTGGATTCCATACAGGAGATGCATACTCCAGTATACTCCTCACCAGAGAGTTATAGAGAACCTTAAGGGTGCCACTTGACCGGAATTCCTTGCAAGTTCTTTTTACAAATCCGGACATTTTATTTGCTTTGGCGACAATAGTGTCAAAGTGATTTAAAAAGGATAGTTGACTATCAAGTTGGACTCCCAAATCACGAATGGTATCGACTTTTTGAAGGGTTATGCCGTTTAAGTGATATGCTGAAGGCCGAATCAGCTTCTTCCGTGTGAATGTTATATGATAACACTTTACGGCATTGAGAGTCATAATGTTACTATGACACCACTCATGAATTGCGTCCAAGTCCTTCTGAAGCAAAGCAATGTCGGCGCTTGATTCAATTTCCTTGTATAATTTTAGATCATCCGCAAACATAGAGCATTTTGAGTTTTTAATGGAGTGTATGATGTCGTTCACAAATACCAGGAAAAGAATAGGACCAAGATGCGATCCCTGTGGCACCCCAGAGGTTGAGTAATAAAGTGGCGACTGATAACCCTTTATAATAACTCTCTGTTGTCGTTCTGAAAGATATGATACAAACCAGCGTAGCAAATGACCATGCATACCATAGTTCTCAAGTTTTTGAAGTAGAAGCACATGATTTACTTTGTCGAACGCGCTACTGAAGTCAGTGTAAATTGAGTCCACTTGCACACCGGAGTCTACGGATCTGCTGATATCATTAATGTAGTTAACTAAGTTGGTGGTAGTAGATTTATTGGTACAGAAACCATGCTGTTGCGTAGCCAATTGAGATTTAATGAGCGAAGTTAACACAGGACAAACTAATGATTCGAACAGTTTCGAGAAAATTGAAAGAAGAGAAATGGGCCGGTAATTTTTAACATCATTAGGCTCCCCTTTTTTAAATATTGGAACTACGTGTGCGATTTTCCACTGCGTGGGAAACTTAGAAGACATAAGAGACTTGTTAAAAATAAGTTTGAGGGGTAGTGATAAATATTTGGCACATTGCCTTATGAAATGCGGCGGTAGGCCATCAGGCCCTGGACCTTTGCAGATATTTAGTTTTTTTAATTCTTTGAGTACTTCTCGCTCTGTGAAATAATGGCTTCCTAGCGCAAGTTGAGGGTACTCTTTTGACTTTGTTTGTACCGGGAGTGTACCAGCTGGAGATGCAAAGGTGGCAGAAAAGTGTGAGGCAAACAGTTTACTCACTTCATCTCCAGAAGTTGCCACTTTCCCGTTACAGTACATCTCAGATGGAATATCATTAGACTTAGCTTTTTTGGCCTTAACGAATGACCAAAATGCCTTCGGATTCAGTCTGATGTTATCTTCAGTGTTATTGACGAATGTGCCGTAGCACTTTTTGATCATATTTTTAGAACGTTCCTCCAATAAACGGTATTCATATTTGTCCCTAGGATTTTTGTATTTCTTAAAACGAAGTCTTAATTTTTCTTTTTCGTTGAGGAGTCTGATCAAACATTTTGAAAACCATATAGGAAATTTTTTATTGCGTGTAGTATATCTAGGAACACATTCATCCACTATTCGATTCAATTGTGCGTAAAACGTGTCTACCATTAAGTCCACATCCGCCAGATCTGAAAACAAACGCGCCCAATCGATGCTCTTCAACCTCTCATTTACGAGTGCATAGTTGGCTTTCCAAAAGTTATATTTGAGAGAACTCTTACTTTTTAATATTGCGGGTAAAATATTCTTGATGGTGATGTCAAGAGGAGGGTGATGGACATCGACCAGCGACATTGGTTTTTTACATTCGCTAACAGATCCACCGTGGAAGTTGCATAAAATAAGGTCCAAAGTTCTGTTGTAAGAGTTCCTAACAGTGTTTATTTGCTTAATGCTATTTGACGACATAAAATCAACCAGTGAGTAGCCTAACCTGTTCGCAAAGTTCCTAGTAGTTGTACACGGTGAGCTGGAGAGAGTACTGTCCGGGCTCCAGTCGATGAACCCGAGATTGAAGTCTTCAGCAATTATTACATCTCCTCCCGTTGATTCGATCACTGCATCCACGTTGTCAAGGATTAAGTTAAGTGGGGCATGTTGCACAGGTGGTGGTAAATAGGCCGCACAGATGTATAGGTTGCCCTTTCTGCTATTGGTTTTGAGCTTGACCCACAGATCTTCAGCATCTGATTCCCATTTTGTTACGCGTGTTGAGTCTATCGCCCTAGAAACAGCGATCAGCACACCTCCGCCTTTTTTGCTGCCAAGAGGAGTAGAAGCTCTGTCTCTACGATAAATGATATATCGGGAGTCGAATAATTCGCCATCATTTACGCTGTCATCAAGCCATGTCTCTGTTCCAATTATCACATCATAGTTATTAAGTTGTGCGGCTAGGCTGAGATTATGCAATTTGGTCTTAAGACCTCTGAAGTTCTGATAATAGATGGTGAATTCTGACAGCAAGATCACGGTTTTATGCGTCTTTGATCCCTTTATAGTAAAGAGACAGCCTCCAGGCTTTTTAATTGCTTAGCTTGTTGTCCATCCTCCTTCCGTATCAAGATTTTGCCATCTCGAACCCAAACATATTTGTAACCTTTTTCTTTCGCGACTTTTCTGGCAGCCGCATGATTTTTTTTGTTTAGGGGTGACAGGTGCTCCGATACGAAGACAGGCCTAACTGAGTTGCCGTAGCCAAGGTGTTGCGAGTTAAGTTTTTTGTCATGGTGCGCTTTGTTATAATTCATCACTGAGGTTAGAATGGTATCCCTCAGCAGCATGCTACGCAGCTTGACAACTACAGTTCTGGGGTTATTGCTTTCTGGGTCCAGTTTCCTTACCCGTACTACAGATAGGATGTCGTCTTCTTTGACGGAGCAAGAGACTACAATTCCAATTTGCTGAACAGTCTTAACCAGATTTTCTGCTTTGCTTTCTGGTATGCCGTTGATTTCTAAATTCTGTTGACGTGCATGCTGTTCAATCAAGTTTACTCTTGATGAAAGTTCAGAGACTGTGTGCCTGAGAGAATCGTTCTCCTTGTGAAGGATTTTATTGCCGTTCCTACAGGTCTCGAGTTCGGCCTTCATCCGATCAAACTCTTCACTTATAAAGTCGACTGACTGCTTAAGGTCATGGAACAATGATTTTATATCACCCAGTTCATTAGTGAAACTTTTTTTTATGTTGGCTGATATTTCCAATGACAGGACACTCCGTATTTCTTGCCGAATACAGTCGATCAGTTCACTTTTTGAGCATTGAAATTCTGGATCGGGTGAGCCATCAATGCGTGGGCGTTTCTGTCTAACGCATACATTTGATGATTCAGGTGTACTGACAGCAGGTATGTTAGGTTCAGAGGAAGCCTGAGTTATGTTACTCCCACCAGATTCTTTAGGCGGCGTATATAATACTGTTCCTTATTTATACTGTAGCTCGGAGCGATAATCTAGTTTTCATGCAAATTTCATAACAGAGACAGACCGATTTATTGATTTGTTTACTATCTAATTCTATTCTTTCACTTTGCCCTTTTTACCCATAAAGGCTCACACGACACGACAGCGAGACTAGTAGAACAATTTCGATGATAACTTGAAGTTCTAACAGAATCGCGTCGTACCGTCGCGACGCGCCAGTCTGCGGGAGTCTTAACAACTGGCCTGTTGTGAAATTGTCTTTGGTTCCATTTTATAAGGAAAAGGGAATTGTTTTTTTGACAACTGTCTCTCAAGAAAAATATAGTATGAAAAGTCTATCTCATGTGTGATTATTTATATCTTTTCCACCCGTTGTTAGTAGATTAAAGTAATTTCTCGATCATTCTATGATAGGCCTTTCGAGCATAATAGGCACCCTATACTTTTGCTTCGTGTCTATCCATACAACATAGCCATTCCGTTCTGTTTGCCTACAGCAATTCCTAATATTATACAATACGATTACAATAATATTTGTGTACACCGTTATCCTCGATATCCGTCAGTACCCACTCCTATAATGTCGGCACGTACGCCAAAGTTTGCTTTGATCATTCTGTATTTGACGTTCGAGCGATTCAAGGACTTGTTGTTAAAAATAGATTTAGGTATGAATATTGACGATTTGCTGCTGTCCAATCAAAAATAGAACAAAAAATTTCTTAGGAATTCAATTAGGTTTGGCCTTGGATTCTGGTACACACGGCTACACATCAAGCTATACATTTCCAGTTTAGGCTGATCGCGCATTTTATAGTGTTTCCGCACAATGCGAGGTCAGCTTATCACTACATAGTATAAAACAAAGACGCTTTCTCTGTCCCTATATCCCTATGTATGCTTAAATCTTTAAAACTACGCAACGGATTTTGATGCGGTTTTTTTTAAATAGATAGAGTGATTGAAGGGGAAGGTTTATATGAATAATAACATCCATTAGTATTTAGTATCAGCATTGCACCCGTGCGAAGCCGGGGCGGGTCGCTAGTACTGGATATGTTTAGCTTGATGTGTAAGTAGCCGTGTGTACCGTGATCGAGTCCAAGAAAATCTAATTCTACGTCTGCTGACGTGATTATTTTACAAAAGAAACAAGTCTGATCTGAGAACTGAGTTCAGCAATTTCACTGAGTTTTCTTTTGTAGGTTCGTACGTACGTACCTAAGGTTAAAGAGGTGATGGTCTATAAACTTATTGAACTAAGTATCAATTAGAGGAGCTCGTGGCTAAGTAATAACAGTCGCACGGGTCGATCCATCAGGTTAAGCTACGCTTGCCGGGGCTGGTCCGTGGATGTGTGACCATCTTTACATATCGAGACTCCTCCGTGCCTCGGAAAGCACGTTAAGCCGTTGGTCCCGGCTGTCATTTGTGGATCTTTGACAGTCGTTACGGGTCGTCAGAAGCCTGAAAGTCTGACAACCAGTCTTGCCAAGGGGTATCGTATTACCCAGTTACTGGGTTGTGGAGGTCAGATAGGCAGACGCTCCATGTAAAATACTGGTATTCAGCTGCATCCGGTTAGACTGGAAGCCGACCCCAACATAGTTGGGAAAAGGCTAGGCAGATGAGGTAAACATAGAAATTAAATATTCATAAATAGTGCTTCTCATTTTGCGGGGGGGGAGGGGATGTTTGAAGGCCTCCTACAAGGTGGACCGATGAAGCATAAAACTGGTTACAGTGGCGGTGCTTGGGGCAGACCTATGTCCAGCAGAATCATGATTAAGATGATTCATATTATGTAACGTTTGTTGGAATTAATAAAGAAGAATGGCAGGCTAGTATGGAAGTTTAGTACCGCTGTTAATTTTCGTGTTTTGTGTAGTTTTTATATTTAGTCGATAGATAATATCATCAATAAATAGATTATAAATTATCTGATTTTTAGAAGTTAGGGTTCAAAAGTTATTTTACTTTATTTTATGTATGAGAGGTTACATTTTGAGGTAGATAAGTAGGTATATTGTAAGATGACAGTTGATTGTCAAATGTGGTTGTTTACAAACTAAAACCTACTTAGTCACTATTATTCCTTTTATTCCTCATATTTAGTCTGTGGTTGATCCTGTCGACGTTAAGAACAGCCAAGATGCTCACCGAGTTTTATAGACTATTGCTAATAATCCCTTATCATTATTCATGGGTATCTCGAAAATGCATTCATATTTTACGTAAATAAGGTGCATACTATCTAAACCTTTTTTAATAATATGTTGTATAGTTTTCAGTAAAATAAAACAATAGTTTTGTTTAAAAAAGCTTTTATTTTAATGCATTCAAAATGTTCGCAAAATCACTTCATCTAAGGGAGCAGGTCGCGTCATACCCTCATGGCGAGCATAACTCAAGTACCAAATGATACTCAGTACATGCGAGCAGCACCCCACAGTTCTTAAGCCAATACAGCAATAACTTAATATTGCTTTCCGACCATTCATATTATTTCCACAATCGGATAGTGTTGACCAGGCCCTCACTCTCGTCTCCTAGAGCGTGCCGTCTCATGCTAGACAAACTCAGGTTGCAATTAATGCACTGTACACTCGACATCTCGTCGAAATCCAACACACTATGCACAAGAATGAAATTGAGCGTCCTTTCACAATTGTCACAACAATACCACTTATTAAGCGTCCATTCGCAAAGTAACGCCAACAATATCAATCGCTACGGAGGAAAAATGCTCAACTCAGCGTATCAACGTAATCAAAAAGACTTAAAAATGCATAAACGGATTCACACACAGCAATTCAATAAAACAGCAAAGAAGCCATTGACAAGTGACAGATGATTTTCTTGAAATATCATTTCATCAACCATTATATGGTTTTATTTTACACATGGCTAGTTTTGAAAATGTGCATTGCGTTTTGTTGTCAATAAATTAACGTTTAGTTATTTAATTGTTATCATTTTTAAAATCCCTTTTTTTAAACGTTTCCAAAGTTTTAAAAATATAATAAATACGTAAAAAGAATTACTTTAAGGTCCTTTATAAGTGCTGAATGTCTTATAGCGAAACACCAACTAAAGTTGGCGGTACCAAATCTGCCGTTCTTCTTTATTTACTTATTATGTATGTTGTAATACGAATAATATTTTAATTGGAAATGGCTGCGGTAGCTGTTATATGTACTTTCGTTGTATTCAATAAACAAATATCAGATATGTAATATAAACTCCATTGCGTAAAAAATCCTAAATCCTTTTAATATAGGATCAAGCAGATGAATTTTCAAGAAAATGGATTCAACAATCGATTATCATATCAAATGCAGCAGCTACCTTGCTTACAGTGCTTAAGCACAGGAGTAAATGATTATTTTGTACTGTACTAAAAATGGCTGTTCGTACCTACAACCTCTTAACTCCGGTTCAATTCCTGATAGGCAGACCTCTAACCTATAATGGAGGCTAGAGGATCGCAAAATTAATCGCCTCGCCCGTTTCTAGCGTCTAAAGCAAGGCAAGCAACACAACAAAGAGCTTCTAGATGATTTGGTACTGATCAAGAATGAGCAAACACGGTCTTTGCTGGCGGCTAGGAAGAGGCAGACTACGACGGTATACCTAGAGCAGTGTTACTCATAGTGTTCAAAGCCTCTGTGAAACAAGTTTTGCAACATCTGAAAAAACTTGGCGAACGGTTTTGATTAAGGTTCCGTAAAAATTTTCGTTTTGCAAAAGGGTTCCGTCGCCAAAAAAGTTCGAGAACCGCTGACCTAGAGTGACTGATGTGAAGACAGCCGAAGATACGATTCGACGAGCTCTCAACTGTCGCTGCCTACTAAATACTAACGTTGATTGATGGAGTTGAAAGACAAGTAGAGGTTTCAACAGCTGGCAAGATGTCTGTTTACGCCTCCGTTTACATAAACGAAAATCGCACATAGAAAGTGTCAAGATCCAACAACAAATCATCCGAAGATCGGCAATTTTCCGTACGTAAAATAAAATGAAACAAGAATGGGGACAAAATGGAATAAATCATGATAACAGTGTTGTGATTCGCGGTTTAAAAGCCCATAAACGTAACATATTGACTAAATAAACAAACAAATGAATACTTTACCGCTCGTATATTTCTGCGTTAATGGCGGATGTATTTGTTCATGGCATGTTCCTTTGTAAAATAACAAAGGGATAGGTAGAGTTGTATAGTACCAACCTACACCACTTTTCGCCATTGTGTTGAAGTACATAAAATGACCATCGAGAAATTCCTTATGGAATACTGAGATTGAACTCAGGAGGACCCTTCATACTACCACCAGTCTCCAAGACTACCACTTGACTTTGTTGGTACCGTCTGAAAGTTATGGCTTTCAAGATTACTGGCGATAGATTTAACTGAAACCCAGTTGGCAGGATCTTGATTGATTTGAAAATAATCTCACTATAATGCATCAATGCCATGGTTAAATCCCTTGGAGGGAAGACAGCTGCGTTTTCGTAAACAAAATGTAAATTATGATAGTTGGGCCCTTATAATAGAGACAAAAATGGCCGACGTTGAGGTAAAGTCAGCGAAATTGGTTCGCGTGTCTAAGGAATTGTTAACGCCATTATTATTTCAGTGTAAATAAGGGAAGGCGCTTTACGTCCTGTATATATCCATGTCTTTCTTGCACTGGAACAAATGAAGATTTAACACTTTCCATAACCGCCCGAATTTCCCAAACGTAGTTAAATATCATGGAGGGTTTTAATATACCCCGATTTCCATGTTCAGACTCGTTTCCACGGCATTATGTAGCAATGAGCCGGCAAAATTACCCGTAAAACCGATAACCGTTCTCGTTCCGTAAAACCCAATGTGGGACGCCTTTCAGGGTACTTCTATCTTTAGCAGCAGCTGGATGAGACAGGTGAAAGCATTTATTATTTAAATTTTCTGTTTCAGACTTGGATAATTCAGGTCGAGCTTCGAAGACTCAATAGTCAGCCAGTAAACGCTTCTCAGTTTTAATTTCTTTTTTTTAGCTTTTCTTGTTTTTTTTTATCTAAGACTTATGCGGATGCGGAGGAATTTTTCGACGCCATATTTTAGTCAATTGTTTATTTGTATAGTTAGTTTTAATAATTAATTTATTTTATCTATTATATAATGTAAATAGTAATTACCTAGTAATTACGTAAATTTTCACTTCAATGGGTTGGCCTGACTCATCCAAATTTGAATAGTAGATTAGTAGTTTTTTTATATAATTCATTGTTGCTACCGAAAAGTAATATCTGATCAAATCAAATCAATCTACAAAATTAAATTTAGGAATCGTTTTTTGTTATCATCACGTAGAAATATTTAAGCACCTTTTCGTAACACACATACCTATTAATGCCTAATCAAGAGATTAACCTCAAAATAGTATGATCAGTTTATCGTGGTATTCAACGGCAGCTCTGATTGCAAAAAAATAATCAGACATGTGCCAAATGCAAACAATTTAATTTAGTTTTTGGGCACCAGTCGAAGACTTTCCGGGAACTGAACAATAATTAATTCGCGGTAGATCCAATTTTTTTTCTCTATAATAAAGTTCTGAAAGTTCCGAACTCACTTGGTACCAAAATTAACAACATTCTAAAAGTTAAGGAAATCACCGTTTAACAGAAATTGAATTGCGGAAAATTGGGATGAAATCATAAAAAAAACCGGCCAAGTGTCGGACCATGCACAATGAAGGGTTCCGTTATTGGGATGGATTTATCCCAAGAACAATTTTAACAGTTGAAAAACGTCAATATACGTCACGGTCCATTCTCCAATTGCAAATATTAGTTTTTAGTCGAATTTTTTTAATGTGATAAAATTACAAATTAATATTTTGTCACAGACGCACACACACATTGACACATTGTCAAAGGGATATATTATGTCGCTTAAATGGCCGTAATTTTTTATTGCGTTGACTAGAAACTTGATTTTTTTTAGAGCCCCAAGGCGGGCCCCCGAGCCCGAGATATACCTATATATTAATTTCAACTTTCTCCGGAACGCGTGTGTTGATAGACAGACAGACGTACGGACGGACAACGAAGTGATCCTATGCGGGTTCCTTATTTCCTTTTGAGGTACTGAACCCTAAAATCAGCCAAGACCAGAGAGCGAGATTTACTTATAAAGTATGGGTTCCGTAGATGTCATCAACTCTTTAGTAGAAAGCTCACGCTTACTCATGATTTCTCATCGTTGCACACTCATTTGAGCAACATATTTTAACCTCACGATTTTTTTTATCATTTCTAAAAAACGAACCCCAAAAAAATGTTGGCCGAAATAACTGATAAAATTTTATTTCTCATTACATATTTGATCACCTTCATTGTTCGTTTCCGAGCATAATTTCCCTTTTTCGAGCGAAATCTTTTCGCGAATTTTTTCTTGGTAACGTGTTTTCAATAACTTTTTCGGAGCTCTCTAGGTTCTATAGGTTCTATAGGTCTCTATAGGTCCTGAGTTCGTTTCTGTTCTAGCGGGATGTGGACTTCCTTTTATTTTTAGACCTTTTTTAGATCTTTTTTTAATTACTGCTCTACAGTTGTCAATGTAATTGTGAAAATCTATCTATATAATATATATAGATGTCATTATTTCAAGAATTTATTTTATATATGTTCCTGCTCGGTGTTGTACTAACGTATATCCTTTTGGTTCGCTTCTTTTGTAATTGACAAACGCCGCGCGCCCCATCCGTTTTGAGACGCAAGTTCTTTGCCCTAGCGCATAGGTGAAAGGGTGGAATACTCCAGAGGTAAAATGTAATAAAATAAAAAGTCGTAATTTTCCATTGATTTTACGTTATATAAATGACACCAAATCACTGGTTTCAAGGATAACGGTGTTTACCTTAACACTGTATTTTCGATACTCTCCAATGATTCCGCTTCAAACACCTGCCTCACCGCCGACGAGTAATCGACTAGCTATCAACGATTTTCTCGCTAAAGAAACGTACAAAGGATTGTAGGTCCCTTGTAGGTCCAGGGTTACGGGAACCCAGTGTTGCGGGAAAGTTCGAAAGGGATACCGGGACCATTGGCAACAGGCAACTGAAGGAACACGGGTGGATTTTAGTCAGTAAAAGTCTGACACGCCCTCCCGCTCCGCCCAGAGCGGGAGAGCGCCCTCGTTTGTGGGAGCGACAAGAGCTATCAAAGAGAGTTCTCGCTCAGCGACGCTCGGGTATGTGTGCCTCGGCTTCGCCTTGTCCCACATTTTCACTATCGTCCGTCAATGCACCCGTTGCAGGTCGCGACAGTAATGTACTATAATTACGACTTTCAAAGCAAAAAAATACCATTGAAATAAAAAACATGCGGAGCAGTCTTTGGGGACTGCCGATAGAAGTGAAAACTAAGCAACAATGCGTAACCCCAACGTAATTCAAACGGTAGGCGGTAGATGGCGCTAAAATATTTATTCAAGCGTGACGGTGACGATGACGCGAGTTACATGATTTTTGTTCACCCAAAAAGTGCTCAACGCGTCTAAAGAAGTTTTCACTTCAAAAATTCTTCTGTACCGGTAGTACTTACCTGTTTGAACTTAGTACCAGAAAACCAAGAGTTTTCTTTAGCGTTGATTTGTAGTTCTACATTATTTTTAATCCAAGACTAGTTCTAACTTTTACGTCGCCTTTTCTCTTAATTAAATCTAGGTGTAACTTAAAAGTTTTGCCGAGCTAGAAATCTACTTTAGTTTTACTTGTAAAAGTTCTTGGTGTTAAACTAAGCCATTTGACTGAGATTATTTAAATTAATGGTATTAGTTTAATTTTGAAAAGTTCCAACATTCAACTCTGGAGACCTCCTTATAAACTGTAGATAGTTGTTTGATTAATTTATGTAAGTACTAAGTTTAGACTGGCTTTGAAAACTGACCTTATTACTTACCACAAAACCGTGTTTATCAGGTTGTTTAGCTTAAACACCTTTTAAACATGACATTTCTGTATGGAGATTGACATAAAACTGACATTAAACCACGCGTTGATCAAAGTTTTTGTGGTGAGGCCCTGACAGTTTTGTTCATCTGTTTAAAAACTAACAATTACATCATTTTTTTGCGTTTTCCGTGTTATAAATGATGACATATTATTTAGGGATTATTCATTCAAACTAATTCGAGTGCAATTCAATCAACTCACTGCACTGCAAAAGGGTAGTCACAATGATCACCAATATCACAGTCACCATTATGTGATCTCCGCGATCTTCCTTTATTTTTCCGCCGCCGGCGCCGCCGCCGCTTCAGCACCCGGGACCGGGGTTACGTCAAGTTGACAGCTGTCATAATCGTTCTAAAATCAACTCTGTAATGTTGGCATTGTAAAACTTCACTTACTCGATGGAACGTCGTTTACATTATTGTTCATTCCATGTGATCGGAGACTTATGATTATTCAGAATATTATTGAGTTTCATTTACTTGCATCTCCTCGCCCGCATACCCACGCGAGATAATAAAACCTCTTTTGATAAAGGCGACGTATTGCCTATATACAATACTAATAACAAGTCTACGACGTATAAAACAGAAAATAATAACACGTTGTTCTTTATATCGGCTCACAATCTTGCACAACGCTATTTCTTAACTTCAGGGAAATATCATGGAAATCCTTTATTCCATATCAACATGTCACATATGGCAGATGACTGATACGTTATTATTGTTCGTTGGGTATTTTATCGCTAAATCAAAGACAGAAATAAACACTTTATCGCACTTTTTCCCCTACTTATCGGTACCGATAAAAGTCTTGTGTTTATTTGTAATAACTTGTAGTTCTGTTGTAATGAGTGATTCGGTCGTAGTGAAGAATTTGATGAAGAAAATTGAGAAATAAACTCGCGGAGAAAAAGAAAAAGTGATTTATCGTTGTCCGTTTTATTACGTAAAAGCCGGTGAGATAGGTAAAGCTAGATATTCTAATTAGAGGTGATAAATATGAAAATGAAAACCGGGTATGATGTACTTTATTCGTTTATAGTGTAAATCCGCTATTTTCTTACCATTTGCCCTTTAAGACCATTACATTTGGTACTTCGAGCCGGATCGAATGTTCCATACTCCACCAACAATTAACACTCGCAAGTGCTTCAAAAAAAGCAGCTAGCGTAAGCCTTCAGTCCAAAAGGTTCCATCAACACTACCAGCGAGCGAGGAACAAGTATGTGCAAAAGACTTACAGCGTCAAGGTTACAAACTATCTCGAAAGTGTAGTAGAAAACTTATGCTATTATAGACTATGCTATAATATAGCCTATGGTATGCTATAATATAGTCTATGCTATAATATAGACTATGCTATAATATAGACCATGCTATAATATAGACTATGCTATAGTATAGCCTATGCTATAATATAGCATACGCTCGAATGCTATGTAAAAAGTTAACAAAACAGTGCAAATGCGCAGTAGGAGCAGACTTACTGCGGCTGCTGACTTCCCCGTAACATAAAACTCAAAAACTCAAAGCATTTATTTCAATTAAACCATTTACAGGCACTTTTGAATTGTCAAAGAATCGGTCAGTTAGTCAAAAAGTTGAAGCTAGTTGCCCATTCCAAATCGTAGATCTCTATGGAGAAGAACGGGCAAGAAACTCCAAGGACACTCTTTTAAAAATGGATATAGATATTACAAAATCCTGGGTACAGTATTCTTGGTGCTTCTATATGTGAGAACAATGTCAAATGAAAAATAATCAAAAACAATTCAAAATATAAGATTAAAAATAAGCCCTGGCAGATGAGAGATGACCAGTCTCAACTGACAGCGCCCGTTCACGAACATGACACGTGGGTCAGCACCATCCAGCTCAACCATTTTGTAGGGAACCGAATGATCCAACACACGCGCCACCATTAGCGAGACATTTAAGTGAGTATGACATACTCTCATCAGCCATGCTCTTTCAAGTCAATATAAAACATGATACCATATTAAACGGCTCCATGGTACTCACATTTACAAAATTGAAAAAATGCTTCTAATTTATACAAAACTATAATTTGCAATGTACATGAAAGATTAAAATAATAGAATTTAAAGAAAAAAATAAATAAACTTAAGTTTGTAAAGTCAGAAAAAAAAAGGGGAAGCAACTCTTCCAAATATTAAAAATTTTAACTAGTAAGCCCTAGTGCCTGTGGAGCAGGACCAGCATTAAGCCAAGCATTTTTATCTACAATATAATCATCCAACTTATAATATGCCTGTCTACATAGTGTGCGTTTAATGCATGTTTTAAATTTCTTCTCATTTAGTTGAAGAATAATGAGTGGTATTTTATTATAACATTTTACACAGTACCCCATAAAAGAAGTATGTACTTTAGACAATCTGAAACGTGGTTGATCTAATTTGTTCCTATTTCTAGTGTTAAAGTTATGCCTGTCACTTATCTTACTAAAAAGATGTAGATTTTTCCGTACATACATAATGTTTTCATATATGTACTGACAAGGAACCGTCATGATGTTAATTTTTTTAAACAGTTCCCTTAGAGATTCGCGTCTGTGGAGGTTGTAGATGGCTCGGACAGCCCTCTTTTGCAAAATAAAGATAGAATCAATATCTGCAGCCCGTCCCCACAGCAAAATACCGTAAGACATGATGCTATGAAAGTAACTAAAATAGACCAGTCTCGCGGTATCCACGTCTGTTAGTTGGCGGATTTTCCAAACAGCGTAAGCGGCTGAACTTAGTCGCCCTGCAAGTGATGTTATGTGAGGACCCCACTGTAGTTTTGAATCAAGCGTGATCCCCAGGAAAACTGTCTTTTCGACGAATTCTAGTATCTCCTCGTTCAGTACAACATGACATTCACTACTTCTTACATTCGGTAACGTGAATCTTATGCATTTAGTTTTCTTCTCATTTAATACCAAATTATTTAAAGTAAACCAATTATGGACCTTGAACATAGCGTTATTTACGTCGTCAAGCTCCCGTGCATGTCTATTTACTTTAAAAATCAGTGATGTGTCATCAGCAAATAACACCATTTGTGGTCGATTTTTCAGTAGTTGAGGTAAATCATTTATATATACTAAGAAGAGGAATGGACCCAATATCGAGCCCTGTGGTACACCCATTCTAACTTTTAAACCCAATGAGTTCACACCGTTTATTTGAACTTGCTGCATTCTATCATTCAAATATGATTTTACTAAGCTAAGCGCAAGTTTACCCAGTCCGTAATGCTCAAGTTTCAAGAGCAGCGTTTCGTGATTCACGCAATCAAAAGCCTTAGATAGGTCGCAAAAGATGCCTATTGCATCTTGTGCCTCTTCCCATGCCTTAAAGATGTGTTTTAACAAGGTGACACCGGCGTCAGTTGTGCAACGTCCTTTGGTGAAACCATACTGTTGATCGTGTAGGATGTTATTACGATTAAAATGATTGAGCATTTGATTTAACATTACTTTTTCAAAAACCTTGCTGAAAACCGGCAAAACTGATACGGGTCTATAATTATTAGTGTCTTTGCTGTCCCCGGATTTGAAAAGTGGAATAACTTTACTGTACTTCATTAAATCTGGGAATACCCCTTGATCCACACACAAATTAAATATTAAAGCTAAGTAGGGTGCAATTGTCTCAATAATGGATTCACAAACTTTAGTAGACATGCCCCACAGATCTTCGGTAATTTTGATCTTGAGTTGCTTAAAAGCTTTTACAACGACCACAGGGTTTATATGTTTAAATTTAAATTCCACAGGACAGGCTGAAACATTCGCTCTTAATAAATCAATAGCAAGTGAGGGCGAGGAATTTAAAGTTTCCGTAGTTTTAATTGGAATATTGGTAAAAAAAGTTGCAAATTCCTGAGCAACATCGATGTTAGCGCTAATGAGACCGCGGGAAGTGTCCAGTGTGTAATCAGTATTATGCCTTTTGCTCTTATTAGTTTCATTGTTAATAATTTTCCAAACTGTCTTTATTTTATTGTCTGCTGATTTAACCTTGTTGCTAATGAAAGAAGCTTTAGCTACTTTGCACACTATTTTAAAAGTTTTAGAGTAAGTAGCAACATATTTATTAAAAGTTTCCGTGTTAATATACGGCTTAAGGCCATACAGTTCAAATAATCTTTCCCTACTTTTCCTGATGCCTTTAGTTGCCCAGTCACTGAATAAAAACTTAGGGCAAATAGTTTTCGTTTTTTTCTTAAAAGAGTTATTAAACTCTGTTTGCACTAATGAAAAGAATTCTTCATACAAAATATTACCATTGTTTATATTTAGGCCCTGAGTACTTAACTTACTAATTAAAGTGCTATTAAACCTATTTAAATTACCCGATGTTATCGGTCTAGTTTGTATTTGCACTTTTTGAAGTGGTGTGTTGGACTCAAAATTAACGGTTTGACCGCTGTGATCAGAAGGGAGATAATTTACAATGGCTTTATCTAAATAGCTGCAGCTACAAAAAACATTATCAATACATGTAGCAGTAGTCGTAGTAATTCGCGTTGGTTCCAAAAACACATTTGACAGATTGAATGATTTGAAGAGACTTAATAATCTACTGCTATTTGAATTATTTTCCAAAATATTAATATTAAAGTCACCACAAATGATTACTGATTTATTACCCGTTGCAAGTTTTGCCAAAACATCTTCCATTACTGACTCAAATATATAGTAGTTTTGATAATTAGGAGGTCGGTATACGCACACTATATAATGCTTATCTAGCTCAACACAGGACAGTTCAATGCTATGTTCCACCGATAGTTCAACTATGTCTTTACGAGTCTTAGATTTTATACAATTTTTAATTAAGATTAGTGAACCTCCACGCAGCATGGATTTTCGGTTAAAACAACTGCCCACTTTATAATTCTCAAAATTAATTAGCATTTCATAATCTTTCAACCAGTGTTCAGTTATGCAGATAATATCAAACATTGTTTTTTCTAAAAACAATTCAATTTCCAATTGTTTGGAAGAAAAACCCTGAATATTTTGATGAAACAATTTCAAGGTATTCTGCTTAGCCCCTTTTTTGCAATTAACTAATTGAATGCTAGAAGATACCATGTTGGTGGTGACATAGACAATGAGTCAGATTAAGTTTGTTGCAACAAGGTAAGGCAATTGCAAAGACAGGGTCGTTTTTTTTCGCGCATCGCTGGGCAAATCGTTGGATGCCGAAGGTTGAAAGATATGGTGGATGTTAGATGGTCAAATCATGAAACGGCGGCGTATTGTGAAATGGCCAGGCAGATCACGATAAGGCCATTTCCACGGAGCAAATACATCCGTGGCCATTTCTACGATCGGATCACGACATATAGATAGTGTTGATATAAATAACGTACAAAATAGTTTTTACTTTTACAATTTGTAATATCAATATGCCTCATGCTGTATATCATCAATACATCTAAACATGGTTTGGCGTTGATTGAAGAAATAAATCACGAACGACTTTTATTTCACGCCTCCTCAAACGGGCCGGCAAACAGAAGTTAACATCAATAGAATTAAACAAATGCTACATGATGACAGCGGTTACGCTCACAGAATTTACAAGGCCATTGATAGATGGGCGAGTCACAACTCACAAGACCGCTGTAACTGCGGTATGTCAGTACCTAACTTTTTGTACCCAAACATTGCGCGGCAAAAGCACGGCAGCAACATGCGGCGTTTGCAGGACACATTTCTGCTGCGCTCTAATGTGAACTAAACCGATGAATGTTTGCGCGGCAGTACTACGCGGTATAACCGAGACACGCCGCGCTCTTGCTTATAATTCATCCAAACACAATAAAATTACTGACGAATGTTTGGTAGAAATGTGTATGCGCGGCAGGTAGACAGATGAAGCGTTCGCGCGCGGCAGTCGTCCAAACACAGCGCGGCAGCCGCGCACAATTGCTGCTCGATGTTTGGACACACCTCAATGATAAAAAAGTCGTTTGTCTGTGTTTTTGTTTTACAGTCTATTATTCTCAGTTCTTCATCATATTACTTTTTAAGCTCTTTTGAGAGAGATAAACTACCTTATTGCAATTTGCCTCACGCCCTTTGTTTCTTTTTGGTCAAACTAAAATAATTAAAGTAATAGTACTACTTAGTAGTTTCTTTATAACATGCTAATAAACTATTCATATTTACTATTTATTAAATTGTTGTGCCCGATATCCTTGTTGTGAACTTTGTATAGAACTCGTAAAATACATGTAAAATGTCATAAATATTTGAATTTGTAGTTTGCTGGTCATTTTAAAACGGTTTGCCGTTAACATCTGCCTCCTGTTAGCATGAAAATGATAACATTTTTCGAATTTATTTACGCAATCTTCTTTGAGCGAGTGGTTTCACTTAAGGCCTTTCCTATGGACATTTATCTTTGAAAAGAAAGATAAATGAACTTCGAGATTGATATAAAGGAAAAAGGTTCACATATCTCGGAAGCGTTTCGTTGGAAAAGGGACTTTTTATTTAGTTTTCTATTTTATTTATCTTTTTCTTGATTTTCGGCAAATTGTTACTGCTTGAAGAATCTTGTCGTAATCGTAAAAGACGTTTCATTCTACCAAGAATATAGATACAATTGTATTGTGGCTTTGCCGCCGCTCCGGGGCGCGGTGCCGCGTAGATCATAGACTCAATCTGAGATATTCTGAATTTTTTTCACCTTGCGGTGAAAAAACGAACTACCTTGTGTGGCTCCGGCGTCATGTACGGGAAGCCTAACTGGGTGTTATTCAGAAAAATTGTACATTTGCTTCCCTCTCCGCGTCCAGCTCGATTATTTTCTATTTGCAATTTAATTATTAGCTCAATTTTATTCACCCTGATTCTAAAAATATCTAGGAATACAATTTTATAATACACAGTAAGTAAGCGAAAGCAAGATATTCTAATATAACAAATTTTAAAACTGTGTTTAAGAAATTTCATACAGAAAACTATGTCCATTTTTATTCAAAGCAACATTACAAATATATTTAAAAAAATCGAATTGTGTTAGTATTTTTTTAGTATGTTTATTAAGATTATTCGTAAAAATAAATAAAACAAACAGTAATGAATACATCATTTCCATATTTAAATGGAAGTCCAATATTCTACTCATATCTGTTTTTCATGTTAGTTACAGTGTTTTACAATATTATTTCCACCTTGGAAATAAAATTATCTACTGGAAAAATTTCACAACAAACACTGTAAACAGATGGCGTAACTATGGATTCGGTCATTTTGTTCTTTCACTCAGTGCGATCAATTTTGTGCGACTACCAAACGGAACTTCGACAAACGCTACTCTACGACATGATTTTACTTCGACATTACGGAACTCCGACACGTCTTTACTTCGACAATACTTTACTTCGACATGCCTTTAGTCCGACACTACTCTACTCCGACAAGACGTTGCTTCGACATGACTTAACTACGAAAAGATGTGACTTCGACGCCATCCTACTTCGACAATAACGCTAGTTCGACATGATTCAATTTCGACATACTCTACTCCGACATGCTGTACTTCGACAATATCTTAAATCGACGTGATGCGTCTCAGACGGGACCCCCTCTTTTTGCATGTTTTTTTTTCCTTATATTCTTTGGCATAATGATTTTGGCATATTTTTTTTCGTCTAATAATTATTTATAAAATTAAATAATTATTGATTTATAAATATTGGGATAAGGGAGCAGAAGGATGATTTGGAATAAATAAAAACTTTAAAATCATCAATAAAGAAATGAAGCTTACTTTTAATTTATGATAAGCCTAAATTTTCTACGAACTAATTTTATTCTTTTTCGTTGATTCTTCTACGTTCTTTGTCAGTCAATAAACATACCGATCAACGCACAGCGTTTCGATTAGAACATACTAGCTGGACCAGTGTCCCAATTCCAAGAATTATTTTGCGTTTTCAACTTCTGATAAGGATAGAGTAGTTCACAAAAAACCGACAAGTAAACTTCCTTCTGAGGTTTTAGAATTAATAATACCCCCTACTGTTAATATATATAAGTTCTAGTGTAAGTCTTAGTAATTTTTGACAAAATATTAGTACCTATGCCAGATTTTAATGTAGAAGACTCTTCAGAAGAAGAATTGAGTGATGTAGAATAAATTTCTAAGCTGTGTATCCTACTAACTTTGTAATTAGTTGAATCATATTGATTTTTTGAATACTAAGTTAGTTTTATGATCTGCATGTTATGTAAAAAAATTGTTATTGAGTAGTAATGATGTCCCATTATGTGCCTTTGTGTAATTAGTAGCTAGGTTATTAGTAGTTGAGTATTTTATGACTTACTGCCCCGTTGGTCTCGTGGTTGCAAGCGCGGCTGCAGAGCGTGGGGCCTGGGTTCGATTCCCGGGTGGGTAAAGTGTTATTTATTGGATTTTTCCATTAGGAATTTCGTAGTAGCAGCCCGGAGTTTGGTGGCTCGGAAAGCACGTTAAGCCGTTGGTCCTACGCCTGATCTCTCTCCGGTCGTGTCGGTTTGCCGTCCCATCGGACTATGAGAGGGAGGGAAGAGAGAGTGCACCTGTGTCTGCGCACACACATGTGCACTATAATATCTTCCGCGCCGAAGGCTAGTCTCCATTGAGATTGGCCGCCGTGGCCGAAATACGGTCTGGAGGACTATATTTTATGACTTATGACTGTTGCTGATAATTTTAGGACTGTTTTTCTACATGTCTCAAATACGAAATATTTATTGTCACTTGTTGTTTTATTTGGTACGCGGGGCCCTGCTTTCTTTTATTTGGGTGTTTTGTGCTGAAACCGCATTAAAACAACATAAAAAAGCCGTACAAAGCAAAATACCCCAATAAATAATTTTGTCTAGCTAGCATGTTCTAATCGAAACGCTGTGCAACTGTGACAGATCCATATTAAGAAAAATATAAATTAAAGAAGATTTTACTTCAACATAGTGCAGAAGTGGAGCCACCAAAGTGTTATTACGTACTAATAAATAAATACTAATAATAAAGCTGAAGAGTTTGTTTGTTTGAACGCCCTTAAAATTAAAACTATATTTTTACCTTTAAAAAAATTACACAAGGTCAGTTGTTTCTCAACGCAGAATAATTTTGAATTAGCATCGTGTCCTGAGACGCATCATGTCGATTTAAGATATTGTCGAAGTACAGCATGTCGGAGTAGAGTATGTCGAAATTGAATCATGTCGAACTAGCATTATTGTCGAAGTAGGATGGCGTCGAAGTCACATCATTTCGTAGTTAAGTCATGTCGAAGCAACGTCTTGTCGGAGTAGAGTAGTGTCGGACTAAAGGCATGTCGAAGTAAAGTATTGTCGAAGTAAAGATATGTCGGAGTTCCGTAATGTCGAAGTAAAATCATGTCGTAGTACTTAGCGTTTGTCGAAGTTCCGTTTGGTAGTCATTTTGTGCGTATCGATAAAATTCGACATTTTATTTGTGATATTTGTTTTCCTAGTCTATCTGAATTCTGTAAATACTTTTCGGGTTTTACATTATTATGAGAAAATAATTATGGTTGCAGAAATGAAATTGGTAGGAGGAATTTGTTAAAACTAATTGATGACGGCTGTACAAAATATTTTGTAGGTTTAGACATGTGCTAAATGTTCATGGATGATATTTTTCCGTTACATTTTTCTATTACAAAAATATAAAGCTGCGTATATAAGGTGTTATAAAATTAACTCCAAGAAAGGAGAATGCCACGGGGCCGGAACAATATGGGAGGGAGCGTGTCACAACCAAATGAAGTTTATAAAATTACTCTTTTTTTAATTAGATTTACCTTTTTGTTATGAAAACGATTTTCGGTTTTCGCACATCAAAAATAAAAGTATGTGTCTTTTCCGAGAAACATTGATGGGATCTTCAAAATTTTATAACATACCTACAAATGATATTATACGAAAAGACTTTAAGGAGCTGATCACGCCAGATGAATTGTCTATTACATTACCTTTTGTTTCTAATACCGGTGGAAAATGTCAAACAAACCTCGTAATTTATTTTTTGATTCTGATGATAGTGACGACAGCGTCTCATTTTTGTACACAACCAAAAAAATTAGGATCAGCATAGGAACTCCTTAATGAAACAAGATAGTACCATCGTGTTTGGACTCATTGGATATGTATTGACAATTGTTATTACACTAAGTAGCTGGTGTTCAGGGACTGGTGATGGAGCTGGAAAGGGGAAATACCATAAAAATGGACAAATAGATTTATTTGTCACAGTGTGTACAAAAGAACTTAAAAATATGTTCTCAAAACTGGATTTGATTTTTAAACTGTGGAACTAAAAAGAGTGTTGGTCTTGTTGGATATCTGGTGATATAACAGATATTTAAACAAATTATAATGCTAAAAAGTACAAAATAAAATATAAGTAAAAATCTTTCTAAAAACAAGCTTTTAATTCACTAAAAAGTACTAAATAAAACTGACGTAAATAATAGAACTTTAATATTTTCTTGAAAGCTCGAGGCGTAAATGTCCTTCTTATACGAAAATTGAAGATAAGCCGTTCATATCTGTTTCATATCCGTTTCGTACAATTATTATGAATAACATCCAACAATGTATCTTTACACGGACTTTCTTGTAGGTAAATGTAGAATTGAATCGGTGGGTTATTGAAGAGTTAAAGCCTGTTTTGAACGGTACAGCAGCAGTGAAAGCAGAATGTACCATTAGTTTCTTCGTGATTTCAATTGATGGTGGTCACTTGAACTATTTTCTCTTGATCAATATAATATATTTTCCCTGACACTATGTTCATTTATTTTAGTACTAAATGCGCCCCGCGGTTTCACCCCCGGAAGTCTCGATCCCGTGGGAATATCGGGATAAAAAGTATCCATGTCCTATTCCAGGTCATGGTCTACCCCTGTGCCAAATTTCATCTGTTTAGCCGCTTTAACCGCAACAAACAAACAAACTCACTTTCGCATTTATAATATTAGTTAGGATATCTAAATCGTGTTTGATAAAAACCCTGTAACAAGAATTCATACCGTAACTTTCCTCATTTTCACTAAACGTAATAAATGTATGTATAATCTGAACTTACAAATGTATTTCTTAAGAATAGTAGCAAGTTTTAATTATAATCCCGAGGCTTTAGTGCTTTATGTAAAGAACAGACGACCTAGCGTAGTTAATAACGATTATGGCCGACGGAGTAGGGCGCTAGCGGCTCTCAAACCTCGAAAAGTTTAGGTAATTGCTTTTTACGGCGAAAATAATGGTAATTAAAAAAAAAACAAAACATAAGACCTGCTTTATAAATACTTCAGTTATTATTAAACGTTTCATGATCTAATTTGAAGAATTTTTTTAATACCAGCGGTTTATAGTTCTGTTTAGAGGTAAATTTGGATTTTTTTTCAATCGAGAAAATTTTATGTTATCGTGTTTTCGCGAAACATAGGACCTAGCATCAATCCTCAACTTTAACATGTTTATTTCAAAATGAATGCTGCAGTATTTTCGGCAAAACGGAGGATCATGCTAAGTAATTTGAGGTAGGGTACGCCCTTAGAATTAAGTACTCATACTAACGCATAATCAGGTTATTATGAAAGTTTCAGAAAGCTTACAAAATTTTATTTTTCATGCAACTTGTTCGAATCTGAACATAGATTTTAAGTATATTTGGTTTTATTATGCTGGCTACGGGTGTTTTTACTGGCAACAAATAGATTTCCGCTCTCAATAACATGATTGAATGGCATTGACATTACAGAAAAATGTGTACTGAATAAAATTATGCTAAAACATCTCTCTGCTCTCTGGATAATAATTTGGTTGGTTTGGTGAAATCTTGTTTGATCATTTTAGCATAATCAGCCTTCAATGTTCGCGCAGCTTAAATACAGGCCTCCTCTCAGTGAGAGGGAGTGGGCCGTAATCCACCACGCGGGCCCAGTGCGAGTTGGTGGATGTCACCATTTCTTAGAATTTTCGGATCTAGTTAATTTTCGGTTCCTCAAAATGTTTTCTTTCACTATTTTAAGAACAGTGGTGATGAACATTCATCATTGATCATGATGAATGTTAATCACCATTCATGAATCGTTTGGGCGCGGAATGCCTAATGCTCAAAATGGCAAGTGAGTCTTTAATGGCGGCCAATTTTATAAATAAGTACATACTTCTCAAAAAAGGACCATTATTGAGAAAATATGGTGAAAAAATACCCGTGAAATAAAGGAGCTTATTGGACAGATTAGATAGAAATTATTGAAAATGAGTCGTCGGCATTATTTGACAGGTTTGTAAATTACTACGCCAAATAATGGTATCCAAAAATGAACCCTGCGATTCTTAGTTGCGGAGAATAACGTCACCACAAAACGAATGTAAAAAAAAAATCTAAAGCTCCCAAGATTATTGTTTTATACAGACGCTTCGGAAAGAAGCTTACCATTTCGACTGAAAGATTATTAAAAACAGTTTGGTTGTGAACAAAAAAAAAAAAAGACGAAGCTATTAAAAAAAAGAAGATATTTTAAAATGAAATTCAGGTGGTGAAATCACCGTTAGACACATTTGACGAAAATGTCCTCCCAGCTAGTTGAACGAAATAAAAATTTGAATTTCTTTTACCTTCCATTAATATTGTACGTGAACCACTGCTGTATGGTTCACGTACTGACTAACGTTAAGATATTATTTTAATTTAATTTAATTTAATTTTGTTTTATGTTTATTTTAATTTGTAATTTTAATTGTATGATCCAAGGTTGATTGAAATAAAGATAATAATAATAATAATTAATATCAATTATGAATTACCCACGCGGCTACGGATAGACAGACAGACAACGACAGGGGGAATAATTTATAAAGACGTAGGTGACGCGAAATAAACCCGAATATTTTACATAACATAACATCACGCCTGCATTCCCCGAAGGGTTAGGCAGAGGTGTACTATAGACACCCACATTTCACCAGTTATGTTGGAGTTACATGTAATAGGGGGCGAGCCTATTGCCGTCAACCGGACACAAACAAATTCAGACTCGGGGCTGCTATTGAAATCGAAGCCAGGATCTCGTGCTCAGTAGCGCTTGCGACCATTAGACCAACGAAGAAGTCCGAAAATTCTAATCCAGACAAATCGTTTAAAAAATAAAACAATAGACTTAGATTTATTTAGTAACCTTTTCCCCTGCGTGTTACCTATTCTCTGTGTCCAGCGCTCGGTGTGGCAACACGTCATGTTCTGGTTGTCGATTGGTCAATCGTCATCCTCAGGATGCCTCGTCGTGAGACAAGCACGTGTCGTGTTTTTACAGGGTTTTTATGACTCGTGAGGAATAGTTAAGAATACGTTACTAAATATATCTACGTCTATTGTATTTTATAATGAGTTGTTGGGTTGCCGCAAAGTCACGCCTGAATCAATTAACTATTTTAAAACGTTTAAAGTAACAACGATCCCACAATATCAATAATGATCTCCACTTATTTTCGTGTGGTTAGTAACTAACTTGTTGTCAGAGTTTTAAAGCCGCCCTTGGGCCACCGACTTGGCTTCCCATGCCGTCGAGAATATCTCTCAGGAATGCCGGTTTCCTCATAATGTTTTCCTTCACCGTTTTTTACGCAAGTGATAATTCTACAACACGCACATGAATCCGAAAAGTCAGAGGAATCAATAATGACAACTGTCATAAATGCGATATTCCCGCGACTAGATGTTTATCATATCACTCTAATGTGGCATGAAACGAGAATCAGGCGCCAGATATCGCATCAAATACCGCAGCGCGTCGTGAATTAGGAGCCTGAAATTTCTAAAGAACCATTTTGACGTAAATGAATGAATGAATTTCAGAGAGCTGTAACCTCATTACTAACGTTAATAAATTACGAAAAGATTCGGTGTTCAAATAGGTTTGATTTAAAGATAATTAATGACGATTGATTGAGTTCAAGGGATTAAGAGACAAAGAAAAATCTTAAATCGAATACTTCAACCTTTGACTTATTTTCGACTTAATAAATAATTTCGATTGATAATCATTTTTGTTTGGAGACTCGTGTTTGGAGCGGTCTCGGAAGTCTTCCTATATAAGAAAATAATCTCTGAATACCATACCTAATTATTTACTGTCGGTTCCTGTGCGGTGACTGTGCAAGCCACTTTTATGATATTTTACTTTTATACCTTTATCTATGATACTTTTATATCTTTGTCTATTTTTCCTCGCTTTGATTGACTTATTACACTTTTGTTTCTACCTAGAACCACCGCCTTTTTTGCCTTTTTTCCTTTTTCCTTTTCCTTACATTTCCAACACCAATAATGACAATGACAAGTAAGAGATCTAAATTCAATTGATAGGCTATGAATACTCTGCCAGGGTTACGGGAAAGTCCGAAAGGGATACCGAGGCCCTTGGCAACAGGCAACTGAAGGAACACGGGTGGGTTTTAGTCAGTAAAAGTTTGGCACGCCCAGCTCCACCCAGAGCGGGAGAAGTCATTTGATGATTTACATACTCAAAAAAAAAAGGCTATGAATATACTGCTGCCTATTATTTCATAGCTGTGTTGGTAACATCGTGTCTCATATGGACAGATGTCTATCATGTGATGTTTGTTATAATGCCTTTCCTGTTCTTTTCCCTACACTCAGTTAAAGTTAGAACAGTAAAGGTATAGTTTAGGCAGGCAATGTTTTGCATTAAATCCGACCCGAACCACATCTGTCGCGTCGACTCAATGAGTCGAGTTACCCAAGGGGTTAGTTAATTGATTCAGGCGTGACTGCGGAAATCCATTATAAAATACAATAGACGTAGATATATTTAGTAACCTATTCCGCTTTACTATTCTTCAGGAGTAATGCCTCCAGCACTCGGTGTGGCAACAATCCATGTTCTGGTTTGCAACTGGTCAATCGTCATCCTGAGGATGCCTCGTTGAGAGGTGAAACACGTGTCGATTTCTTACAGGGTTTTTTATGACTCTTGAAGAATAGTTAAGTGGAATAGGTTACTAAATACGTCTATTATACATATTTTACTGAAGGGGTTGATTGACGTCCGACTCAATGAATAGAATTACGATCCAGGGGAATAATGGGTTTGGATTCATTACAAACAAAAATACAAATCTTTCCTCTTCATAGTATGAATGTCGATGAGGTAACAGATTAACACATAGCCTGTCAAAATCATTACCCCCCTTTGGCTTTGCCGAAGTCGGGTAAAAACAGAACAACTTTGGAAAACCTAATTCAGTAGAAAGATTCATACAATTATGTTGTTGAACAACAGCTATGTTTATTCAAGAAGAACAATCTGATTAACCATGAATAAATTGCTCAGACAGTATCACAATTACTTTTCTGTTCAGAACTCACTGAATCCAAAAAAGAAGCTAAGTTCAGAAGGCATAGCTCGCATATTTCGCTTATACGATAAAAACTTTTTAACAAGCCTTCTTAGTAACAGTTTTCTTTGGTCTTACTTCCTTTGATACCGTTCAAACTTTTCCTCATGATTAATTCGTTTGTTTCAGATTTCGTGCAAGTGTTGTGGAAAATGAAGTGATGTTAGCAATCATGTGAAGTGACCGTGTTATCGATAAAAAAATCGCGTTCAAAGTTCGAACTATGTAAACGTTAATTTTAAAACTAAGCCCAATTTTAAAAGCGACTCAATTATCTCGTTCTGATTACGTTTTTAATTAAATATGGATGTGTTACATTAGAGTTTTTTGTTAAAGCCAAAATGCGGTGGTGTGTATTTATATTGCTAGGTTTAGTGAGTGAGGGAGTTTCCCAGAACTGTCGCGGTGAAAAGCCGAGACTCCGGGATTGTGACAAAGTGTGCGATGATAGTGGTACCTGCAAGATACGGGCGGCGTTACTGCTGCCGAAGAATACGACTTATGATGCCTGTCTGTCAGCTGTGAGTATAAAATAGTAATTAAAGGTTAATTTTTAGCACTTACTCATAACACTCGTGGACTTAAAAAAAATTGGTACCAATTATAGATCCGATTCAGTACAATCAAATCCATTTTGATAAATAAGTTGGTAAAACTGCATAAGGAATGTACTTCAAACTGGCGAACATATCGGGTAACATATTTCAATACAGAGCCCTTAAAGTATAATACCTTATCTTCGATGTCTATTTATAGCTAATGGAAATGGAAGTACGTACTATACGTTTTAGATAAGATCGGAGTAAATTCGATAAAATTGATAACATAATTCACATTCTATTATTAGAAACACGTAAAACATGAAATCTTTTCATCAATTCGATTAGTTGGAGTCGATAAAATATTTATCGATAATGTCATGGCGCCTCACTATCTATTTAGGGCAATGTTGCAATACAATAGCGTTATATAAAATAATATTTATTTTGACTAAAATCTATGTTCTTATTTAACTTCTTTGGTTTGTGGTCACATGTAAAAATACCGCATGTAGCATTATAAGTTACGTTACTTGTAAACTCTTTACCTTGCAACACATACAAATGCACACAGTTCAAATGTTCATTTGTGTCAATATCTAAGTTTTGGAGAAAAACAAAAATACGGATATATCAATTCCAAAAGCCGCGGGGATTTTGTGTGGATCGTCACGTACTGTACCCGAGCAATCCTGTTGTATCAAGCCTTCGTTAGCATTGTATTTTTTCCTTAGTGAGTTTACGTGACACGAACCCAAGCTATACGAGCTAAAGGTGAAAAATACATAGAATATTAAACTTTGGCCGGGATTTAGATCGTATCCTAGGGAAACTACTACATAATACCGGGTTATCGTCATTTCAGCCAAAAGACCTCAGAAATGAGTTTTCATAGTAATTTATTCGGCCGCTAAACACGACAACTATGGATTTTCATGAAACATTGCCGGCCGAGCGCTCGCATGTATTCGACCAATAAGTACCGCATTTTCGATTTATCTCGAAGAAAATAATGCTCGAATTTCCAAGCATGTTTGAGACAGTAAAATTAAAACAAAACTGTTTTTATTATTCATCCGTATATATGCAATGCTGAGTGCAGTCGGCGATAACGCAAGACTGCGGTTGAACAATGTGTTCTAAGCACATCGTTCTTCCCATTTATTCCATTCTAGCCCGTATCTCAATGCTCATAAGATAATAAATACAAAAAAAAAAGAATTATTCTGCAGTAAATTGTGTCCCAATTGTGAAGATAAAAGGCTCTTTTTTACACCTTCAAAAATGAAAGGTTGAACCTACAAAATAAAATCACTACAAAATTAATAAAAAGCTGTGTAAGATCAATGTTATGATGTACTTACTACCCACCAAGTACTACCCCCACTGCTAACCCATATTTTGTAACAAAATCTTTACATTTATTATAAAGAAAGAAAAATGCGTTTATTGGTATTGTCACAGAAAAATACACCTTAAAACTAAAAAAAAAACAGAAAACAGTCATAACAATGCCAAAAGGGCCTCAGCTCAGCATATTGTCAGATGGCAACACACAGTGTACCACCTGACGCTGATTTTCAGCTGCAACCATTATAGTCGCTTCGAGTTCGCACGCAACAGATTTTGATGAGGTTTTCACCATCGTTTAGAGAATTTATTCCGGAAGATTTATGTGCAAATACGTTACTATTAAAGTTACAGATAACTGAGAAATCTCGATGTTTTGTCAAGTCGTCAAAACCGAGCGAAGCAGGAGCGAGTCGCTAGTTTTAGGCTGCCTTTCCACCAGAGATGAGCGAGGATGCGTAGCGAGGAATGTCCGTAAATCTAGCCAATAACAACGCTAGCTTAGCTCAAGCTATGACAGTGAAGCGATGTTATTGGTTCGTTTCACACACATCCCTCCCACCAGAGTGTCCATGGAGTTTTGTTGCCCGTTCTTCTCGAATGTCCGTAAATCTAGCCAATAACAACGCTAGCTTAGCTCAAGCTATGACAGTGAAGCGATGTTATTGGTTAGTTTCACACACTTCCCTCGCTACGCAACTTAGCTCATCTCTGGTGGAAATAATATAAAAGAGTGTCCATTGTTGCCCGTTCTTCTCGATAGGAACCTTCTAAAGGCTCTTACATACTGGCGCGATTCGTCGCGCGATGCGAATTTTAACAAAACAATTTCTGAGAAAACTTCACGGCGAACAATACGGCGGCGTCGCGTCGCGCGGCGAATCGCGCCTGTATGTAAAAGCCTTAACGCTTACGAATTACGAACGTTTTGTAATGGCATATAGCTTCATCTTTCTGACCGACCGACCACTTTTTTTTTTGAGGTTGGTTATCATCTAATAACTTCCCGCTCTGGGCGGAGCGGGACCGCGTGTCAGACTTCTACTGACTAAAACCCACCCGTGATCATTCTGTTGCCTGTTGCCAAGGGCCCCGGTATCCCTTTCAGACTTTCCTGCGACCCTGGCAGGAACAAACCGACCCCTTGGAAGTTCAAAAGTGCCTGTAATTGGTTTATTTGAAGAAATTGCTTTGATCATAAAAAAGTCGGTAATCTAATTTCCTACGAAAATTATGGCAAAAGTTTATTTACGATTTTTTGTACTCAAGCTCAGTTGGTCAAATAAGTTTGTTGATCCTTATTAGGATCTACCTACAGGATATACAGGATCGATTAGTATCAAAGTTTTTGCCCTGCCTGTAGTGTTTTTCAGAATCTGTGAATGCTGATCAAAATGTCTCAAAAAGTTAGCCTGTATACGGTTTTCCTGCCTGTATTTTTATTGATGAAAATAAAAAAATACAGGGTGCAACTAATAAACGTCTCACATACAACGTACTATAGTTTGCAAAAAACTTAACAATTTTTTAACTAATTTAACAATAGGATACTAAATAATGGCTCATGCCCATGTTAACCAGTGATTTAAAAAAAAATTGAACCTTGCTCCCTAAAAATAAAATAAGTAATATATCCTTCTCAGGTTGGGCCCGCACTGGACCTTGCTATGGAAGACCCGGTCATCCAGAACGCCTTCCCGCCTTGGCTGACGGTGGAATGGATGAAGTATGACGTCACAGACTGTGATGCGGCCTACGCCGTGATATCAGCGATAGATGCTTACAATGACTGCGCTCATGTGTTTTTTGGACCGTCCTGCGATTTCGCATTGGGTGAGTTACTTGAATTTTTATACAAAATTTTGTAGATATCTGAATTAAATACTTCAGTGGAATGTGACGGAAGTTAAATACTAATAATAAAATAACATGACGGATTTTTTTTTTAAAACAAAATCGAAATGACAATCGGGAAAAGTGAATTAGGATCAGTTCCAAAAGAAACGACGCCGACGTTTGGTCCTTGGAATCAACTGGCGGATATCGCCTGATAAATATTTATAAAAAGAAAGTTACTTCAAGTTATATACTTACACGGAATTTCAGGAAGAGCGGCTGTAACATGCAAATCGCGGCTCTGAGTTGTCTTTACTTAAAGCTACTTGTAAGCCCTCAATGTCGTGAGTTTACGTAACTTACACTTTATTATCACTTTATTATCTTTATTATAGGTACCTACTTAGCTCGTGCCTAAGTAATAACAGCCACTCGGGTCGATCCATCAGGTTAAGCTACGCTTGCCGGGGTTGGTCCGTGGATGGGTGACCATTTTCACATATCGAGACTCCTCCGTGCCTCGGAAAGCACGTTAAGCCGTTGGTCCCGGCTGTCATTTGTGGATCTTTGACAGTCGTTACGAGTCGTCAGAAGCACGAAAGTCTGACAACCAGTCTAACCAAGGGGTATCGTATTACCCAGTTACTGGGTTGTGGAGGTCAGATAGGCAGTCGCTCCATGTAAAATACTGGTATTCAGCTGCATCCGGTTAGACTGGAAGCCGACCCCAACATAGTTGGGAAAAGGCTAGGCAGATTGAGTGACTTCGGTCTTCCTCACAGTATTTTTCTCCCCTTCCCATGCTTTTGATTAAGCTACGGCTAGTATCTTAATCCTTCAAGAGACTTTCCACTTTACTAATGAAAGTTTTTATTTAATTCTCATCTTATTTTCGCTATCTGTCTTTTGTCTTATTTTTATAAAAGTAACGAATATAAAAGTGCCAGACTGATACAGATAGTATGATAAATGAGGTATATTTAAAAGTAAACAAGTGTTATAATAAAATTAAATCTGTGGTTTTCTTTGTGAATGAATGGAATAGGACAAAATATTCAGTCAGAAAAAAAATACTAATAACCAAAAGAGGGGAACAATACACGTTGCGTAACAATGTGAAACTGACAACAAACAAAATGCCGATTGCAGAGTGGAAAATGTTATAACTTAAAACTACGTTCGTAACCAATAAATACAAGTGAAATTAAGTCAAGCGTCGCACAATGGTCTGAAAATCGAGCTCCATACTCATAGAAACTTTTAGGTCACGAAATTACAAAAAAACAACAAAAAAAACACAAAACTTTTTTCCTCACGCGTGGAGCTACTGATACCATCCATACGTTAATATCACGTAAAGGGCATTTACCAGAGACATTACAATTTTTTTTTAAATTTCGTGTCTTAAAGTTGCTATGAGTATGGAGCTCGATTTTCAGACCACTGTGCGTCGCATTTGTGCAAAAAGAGGTTGTTGCTTGGCAAAATACATGTATGTTAAACACAACTAAATAAAGAATTTCAATTTACGAGTCCTTATAATAGACAATTTATACTGTTTAGCAGTTAGCCCAAAATATAATGAGCGAGTTAATATTTAAAATTCTTCGAACGCGTTTGTTTAGAGAATGAACCATCGAAAGATTTATGACGCTGCCAGTATTAAGATTTTCATAATTTACAGAAGTCATTAATTTGCCTGTTCATAATTTTCGCTAGGAATTTATGAGAAGAAAATTGGACCATAATGTTTAGTTTGATTTACTGTGTGTATCTTGGGAATTAAGTTATGGCTGGCATACCTACCATAGTATGTAAGTAGGTATTCAATCCGTATACGCGAATCGACATAGCGCGGAAAAAACCGTGTGTGCATAGATCCTAACTAATATTATAAACGCGAAGGTGCACTTTTTGTTTGTTTATTTGTTTGTTTGTTTGTTACGCTTTCACGCTAAAACGACTGAACGGATTTGGATGAAAGGACATTGTCCACTTTGTATGGGATTTTGGCTTGGTGTGAACAGGCACTTTAAGTTTATTTATAATGCAGGTCTATTAGCTAATACCAGTAGGAAAGAGAATATTGTTATAAGATTGTATCATGACGCTTGTAAGACTTGTTCTGCTTACTTGTTATTTTTTTAAATAACACACATTTTTATGAATACATTTTATTTTTATTCAGGGAAGAAACAATGAGCTTGAGTATCCGAAGCTCTTGAAATGTTGGGCAGATTTATTGTTGCTTGGCTTGAATGAGATGGCTCTGAAGGGCGAGTTGCTGCTCGATCAGCTCGCTGTCAACAAGGATGACAGATTTGATCTGACCCTCGCAACTGAAATAAAAGCGATAACTATATAATTCAGTATAATCTACTTCAATGTACACACTATACTAATCTATTTTGATTGGGAATAAATAAGCTTGCCTTTGAGCTAAGTTCTCACCTAAGTAAGAACTAAGTAAATGACTATGCTTTGTTGATGTAGCACGCATCCCTAGAAGATACTTAGTTACTTTCTACACAGACTCGTGCAAAAAGTTCCAGTTCTAAGGTTAAGAAGGACTACCATATTAGAGCAGGACTATGAATAAACTTACTTGACGAGGCATTATCCATTGTATTATTACGTTTCTAATGCGAGTCTTTCTTTCTGTATTAGTACTCAGCATGTGAGATCTTATTCTCAGTAATGAACATTCACAGTTAGTGCAAATGTGTCGATGATGTCCACTAGTAGTTGTAGCTTCGGTGTTGTACATTTGCGAGTTTGATTCATTCAAAGCTACAATCCAGCAAGAGTGACATATTATACAGTCTGTTCCAACCTGTTATCAAACAAAAAAAGTGTTTGGTTTAGTGGTTGCACAGTTATTAAGATTATATTATAAAGAAATTATGACGATGGATGCAAACGTACCACTTGTGGAGCGACCCACTGCCGTATAACAGCTTCCACTTCCACAAGATTGAGGGTATGCCTTCTCCTTTGCGTGATATTAATACCACAATTCGCACATCGGATCACAGTTTCGTTCGTATCCGTAAGATTCAGGTCGGCGAGTTCGATATCCATATTCAAGCTGGGGTCAACGATGGGATTGGTCTCGGAGTCCATAGGTCAACGTGAGAAGGGGTATCAGTGTCCATTTTCAAAGCCAAAACAATACTTAAAAAATAATCACAGGAAAACGAGAAAAACAATATTTACGATGCCAAGAAACAAAGTGAATGACAAGTGACTTGAAGTGACAGGTGACACGCAAGACACGTTATTTTTTATAATCGATTTAATAATCAATTATAAATTGTAAGTCATTGACCAACATCGATACTTTTAAATACTTTTGTTTTCCAGTATAAAGATAAAACATGTTCGAAATAATGTAAGTGATTACAAATAACAGCTTTAATTGAGTGTTAATCTCTTATACGAATGAGGAGGACTTATTTTAACTTCAAAAATAACAATCGGAATCAATTTGTAAATAATTATTTTAACCTATACGATTAATTTTTGACATCACTATTATAAATGAAGGTGGAGTACTGACATTCTGTCGAAGAATAAAACAATTTCAGTACTTATTATAATACAATATTCATGGTTTCAAGTTGATACAAAAATAAAGAAGAAATAAGCGTTTAAAAAGGAAACATAATTTTCGATTAATTTGTATCTTTTTGAGCATCGTGTCCACGCGAAGCCGAAATTAGACAAAGTCCTTTGGCACAGGGGTAGACCATGACCTGGAATAGGATACTTTTTATCCCGATATACCCACGGGATCGAGACTTACGCGGGTGAAACCACGGTGCGCAGCTAGTAGTAAATATAATAATATTCCGTTGTTAAATTGGAGTACGTGATAGACAGTCAGATGTGCATAGACTTTTCTAAGGCCGTTTGTCCACCGCCACAGTCAACGGGACGTCAATGAGAAGGAGATGGAGCGGCGCAAATATATGTTTTTGTGCAAAGGGTGAACTTCCAGGGGCTTGGGTGACCACATCTATCTCACATCCAGTCCAAGGACTAGGGACCATGATGTCTCCTTAAGAGCATGATGCCGACACAATGCCGCTGGAACTAGCCGCTCCGTTGCTAGACAAGGACGGTGGCTCGGTTACCGCAGGGAAAGCCGCTTCGTCACGCTTATCAGTTCGAGAGAACTGCTAGGGACCATGTGATGTGTATGAGTGCGTGCCTACACTATTACCATATTTCCTACATCAGAGATAGCGAATCGATAGCACACGCGCCACGTATGGCACGCGACGGAACAGAACGCGAAGTCTCGTACCTACTTCGTCGTTAGCACACCTCCGCCGCGAAACCGCGTGTTGTGTCGCTATGACAGTAATAACCTAGCATCCAATCGCAACGCTGGTTTCATTCGGTAGCTGACAGATCAAAGAGCTCTCCAAAAGAGCATGTTGCCGACGCAATTCCGCTAAAAAGCCGCTTGCGTCACTAAGTGTTGCTCTGTGTACTCCGAGTACAGATGTAAAGTATCGTGAGAGTAATGGCTGACCAAATACCTGTTTTGTTGTGTAAGGGTGGGTTACTCAAAAGTTTATATAAAAATCTACTTTGCAATCAATCTGCCTAGCCTTTTCCCAACTATGTTGGGGTCGGCTTCCAGTCTAACCGGATGCAGCTGAATACCAGTATTTTACATGGAGCGACTGCCTATCTGACCTCCACAACCCAGTAACTGGGTAATACGATACCCTTCGGTAAGACTGGTTTTCAGACTTTCGGGCTTCTGACGACTCGTAACGACTATCAAAGATCCACGAATGACAACCGGGACCAACTGCTTTCCAAGGCATGGAGGAGTCTCGGTATGTAAAGATGATCACCCATCCACGGACCAACCCCCCGGTAAGCGTAGCTTAACATGATGGATCGACCCGTGTGGCTGTTATTACTTAGCCACGAGCTCCTCCAATAATATACTTTGCATCCCTCTATTATTTATATTATAGCTTTCTAAAACCCACATCCAATGTATTTTCATAACTATGAATTCCTAAGTATCATTTAGGTACCATTTCTTTAAATCTTTTTAGAATGTTATCAGCCTAGGTTAATTTAGGAACAGTCACAAAGAATTTCGTCCACCAAGCCTAAACTTACAACATATGGAAATAGTGAACATGAAATTCCCGTCGCAAATTGCATTCCACGGCCTCGACAGTAAGTCTATTATGGCGTGAATCAAATTACGACGAGCCGGGGCTACGTTAGAAAGACCTAAAATTTTCAACTGACACACAAAAATTACGTAATATTTTATCGTTTCATCATTTATTTCCACACAAAAAGTCGTAGATTTAGAAGTTAGCTACTTTTTTGTAAGGCGGTAGATACATTTTGTTTTGACATAGGACCACATTAGAGTATTACATTACAATCTCATACTGCTTAACATTTAACATTATTTATTTCGTCTTTTAAACAGGTAGTCTATTGAGGAGCTCATGGCTAAGTAATAATAGCCGCACGGGTCGAGCCATCAGGTTAAGCTACGCTTGCCGGGGTTGGCCCGTGGATGAGTGACCACCTTTACATACCGAGACTCCTCTGTGGCTCGGAAAGCACGTTAATCCGTCGATCCCGGCTGTCATTCGTGGATCTTTGACAGTCGTTACTCGTGTCTGACAACTAGTCTTACCAAAGGGTATCGTATTACCCAGTTACTGGGTTGTGGAGGGCAGATTCATTCAAATTCAAATTCATTCAAATTCATTTATTTATTGTTTGTCACAGGTAAATAGTCAGATCTTACAATAGTAGATTACTACAGATAGGCAGTCGCTCCATGTAAAATACTGGTATTCAGCTGCATCCGGTTAGACTGGAAGCCGACCCCAACATAGTTGGGAAAAGGCTAGGCAGATTGATTTTGAAGCAGGTAGTCTATTACGCATATAAGGTATGTGGAACGGTTCGTACTACCAAGCTTCCGCTGTTTTTGTGAACCTAAAAATATTAAATAGCCAAGTAACTGCGACCAACTTGGAGGTAGCGCTCGCCGCTCGCTGCCGCGGCACCGCTCGTTTCACTCGCTCGGCTCGCGCGCGGTTCGTCACATTGCTAACCTAACCTAACCGGGTGCTTAGCTTGGTTATTCTAGCTAAGTTTCTAGACGAACAGTTAAAAATTTACCATGAAAAAAACATAATTGCGAAGATTTTGAGAAAAATGAAGCTGAAAATATAGTCGAAAGATACTACAACCAATCTATTGAATCATTACAGAGAGGAAAACAACAGAAATCCCAATTTTGACACGACACATGACAAAAAAAAACTTGGAGAATTATTATTGTTGTTTATAGAACACAGAAACTGCAAACAAAATGTTTACAAAAACGAATCTTAAACTTCTCAAAGGAGATTTAGTGGATGGGGCTAAAGACTGAATTGGCCTGGGGTTTACTAATAGAGGTAATACTTAATTATTCTTTACAAAACCTGTTAATTAATAGTTACACTGTAAAAATATGACGAACATGCTTCTTGTCTAAATTGCTATAAAATACAGCCATATAATATTTAAAAAAAAAAAAAAAATTGAGTTTTAAAAATTATCAATAGTCTGAATAATCTCCATTTATGTCGGCACTCGAATCAAATCCAAAATAACTGCTAATTTTGGAGTATATAAACAATAAATAAATCCATCGATTCAATTTGATATTGGGGCGGGCAGTAAACTGGTTGATCCAAGAAAATCGTTCACACGACTGTACTCTGTCTAGTTGATAATCTGGCCAGCTGCGAAATTGTCCAGGTGAGAATCTATCCAGTTGCGAATCTGTCCAGTTTATTTATTGATTTGGCACCTCAACGACTTACTCACTAAGACATACACAAAAAATATTACATTTAAGTATCGTGAATTCGTCACTTACAGAAGTGCACAGCACTATATTAAGAGAACTTAATGATTATAGGGCGTTTTACGTATCGTTAGTTGAATCCAAAACAAAAGAAAGACGAGCCAATATGATGCAACGTGCTTAAGTTAACTAAATAACAAAAAAGACCTAGAAAGAACGATATGGATGTGGATACGACTTTATAAAAATCCATCAATTAGGTCGAAAAGGATTTTTCAGTTGAATTACAACATGAAAACTTTTATTTTATTTATTTGTAGTGTTAATGTGTTACTTAGATAAAACTAAGATAGCCGTAGGATACCACTTAATAATTAACAAAGTAACGGCGAATTTCTGTGAAAAACATGAATGCAGGTCAATTATGGATTTGCGGCTCAATACATATGGCGTGTTCCACGTATTTTACAAGCTGCGCCTTGTTTCGGAGTAGCTACGACCAAAGCCGATTAATATATCATTTGACGTTTGAAAAATTCAAAATCCATACCAGTTTTCGCTTTTATTGATATATAAAATATTATATGATATATAAAATATTATATTTAAAATGTTAGAAACACGCTCAGGATGTAAAAGTGAGTGTGATAATACGTGTATCCTATTTAGTGCGTACGAGTATCAAATCAGTGACACGTAGATATCGCGTTCAATTCTTGTGGAGGATCGCGAAAAAATCCAGTTTATTTATAGCTAGGACCATTATTGTGAAATAAACAAATCGACACCTACGAATTCCGTATGAAAACTCATAAGCGTAGTATTGTGCAACGTCTGCTAGAATTGTGTATACAAGTGCTCATTAATCAACCGCATACCTGAAAAGCACTTATAATAATTACATAAGTGACATAGCACCTGTGGGTACCATCAAACATTTAAATAAATCACTGCTGAATGAACAGAGAGACTTTTGTTCTATGAAATATTTAATGAAAAGGTGCCTTCAGGCTTCAGAGTCATCTAAAGTTAGTTATTTGTGTTACATTCCCTTTGTCTTATTACAGAAATTTTCGGTTTTACCGATCTTAAATTCAAAGTCAGTGAAGAATAAACTTGTATCTCATAATGGTCTACCTCGTTTAAGTAAATACCTGACATCATCTTATCTCCGAAAACTAAAATGAATCATGCAGACAAAACGTTTTTTAAATGACTTCAAACAGGACGCGGTTCTCAATTCGAGTATAGGTACCTACGTTTTTTTATTTATACTTTATTGTACAGGGTCGTCAGAATCCCGAAAGTCTGACAACCAGTCTTACCGGGTATCGAATTACGCAGTTACTGGGTTGTGGAGGTCAGATAGGCAGTCGCTCCATGTAAAATACTGGTATTCAGCTGCGTCCGCTTAGACTGGAAGCTGACCCTAACATATTTGGAAAAAGGCTAGGCAGATGATGGTGATACTTTATTGTGTACATCAGATTATACATTACAGAGAGAAAAGAGTCTCCGGAGGGGAGTGAACGCCACATGCGAACTATGCATCACATTGACGTCACGCAAATCGATCAAATCAATGACGAAACGACACTGGCTGGTCGGAGGATCCACCCTTTTCTATTGAGGATGACTGAACTTTACACCCTGTTCCTCTATAGTTTCAAAAATTCAACTCCCAACTTATGTTTTTGCATTTTTTGTATGAGTAGGTAGTTATGAAAATACTGGCTTAGTATTCGTGCGTTCATTTTAAATGCTTGAAGAAGAGTTCACACAAGAAATACAAATTGGATTATTTTTAAAACCTGTGGTTATTTTGTTATTGTCAATACCTATATTTTGTGGGTGATGAAGATGTCAGGGAGCAAACATTTTTTATTTTATTTATTATGTGACTAAAACATATTATTTTTCCCTCTCCTTTATAGATATAACCGTAAAAAAGACGAGGTTTGTGCAGAAATAGGGGCGACTTTTGGTTCGGACTGGTCAAGATGAAAGGAAGATCGACCGATCCTTTCGTAAACTATTGCGGGTGTATCAGTAATTATATTATCTTGAAAGCTTCCAATACTAAAACCTAGTTGCCTTTGAAAAAATAGGCAATCTAATAAAGCTTTTTTTCCGACGGACAATAATGGCAGGTTAAAAAAAAAACTTACTCAGTTTTCGTGACCAAAACGATTCGAGACATTTTAGTGTCTAACTGGTATTTAACCCAAATAATATGAAGATTTCCCGATACAGAATAAACGAACATCTCTGTCCTTACAGCTTAATGTGACAGCCTGTCAAGAAAGCTGACATGTGACACTTGACGTGTAAAAGGCCCCGAAACGGGCATGTTGTTTTGTGTAATGTATGGCTGAATTACAAAAAACCTCAAAGAAAGCCTATCATTATTAACTTGGCCCGTTAAAATCAATACTGTGCCTGAGTAGATATTCATCCTAACTTCGGAACCCTCCACTATGCTTGGTCGACGCACTCGGTCGGATTTTTTTATAATATCCATTAACTTTTTACGTAGGTATCCGATTTACAACGTGGCAGTGCTGCCAGCCTTTTGGGCACTTTTCCTGTTGACAGCGATGCGGACGAATTTTTTGATGCACTATGATTATTTCCCCCTCTTTTTTATATACTTATTTTAAGTCGATAATTTAAATGGCGTCAGAAAAATATCGCAAGAAAATAAAAGATTACTTGAAAACTCAAGTTATTTTACAGCCCGAGGCTGCACTATGAATTTGCGTAATGTCAGTTTCTGAAACGCCACTTTTTCCCATATTTTTCCTGCGAATTCTCTAAGGAGTGATTAAATACTAGAGCAAAACCAACAACGCCAGAAATTCTCGCGATAAAAATCAGTCTTAACATTTTCGCGTCCATCCTGAGGTACGAGCGTATCATTCAACACTTCCCAAGGGATGCAAAAATCCAAGAGAGTCGGACATGTAATTTATTATCCCAAATACCTACAGTGAAAAAATGTGGACTCAGATGCCTGTCAAAAAATATCCCAGCGGCCTTAGTTAACCGTGACAAGGAAGGGATGACATGTCCCTTTTTTTTTTTTTTTTTTTTTTTGGGTGGGAAATCATCCAATGACTTCTCCCGCTCTGGGTGGAGCGGAAGGGCGTGTCAGACTTCTACTGACTAAAACCCACCCGTGTTCCTTCAGTTGCCTGTTGCCAAGGTCCCGGTATCCCTTTCGGACTAACCCGCAACCCTGGCAGGCATCGGTCCTAGCGGACCCCGCCAATTGTGCTGACATCTCTTTGAGGCGCGCGTGGAACATGACGCGCCATCGACCCGGGCCTGGTCCTGATCGATCCTGATGCGTGAGGGCGCAAACTTTGCCTCTCCCTCACGCGTTCCGCCTCCTCCTTCGCGAGCATTACTGCTTCGCAGAAGGAGGTGACTGCTTCCCATGCCCTCTCGCTCCGTACCATGGCCTGGACCAGAGCCGGACGCGAGAGGTCACCGCCGCCAATCGCCTCCAAGAGGACACGGCGGGGCTCCGCCCAAGCGGGGCAGACCTCCACCGTATGCTCCACCGTGTCCTCCGGGCGATCCACACAGTGGTGACACCCGGGCGTTTCCTCCCCTTATACGAAACAGGAACCTCCCGAAGCAACCGTGTCCGGTGAGGACCTGCGTCAGGCGGAAGGTGAGGACGCCGTGGCGCCTCTCTAGCCACTCCTCAAAGAGGGGACTTATCGCCGCAATTGTGGCGTGCCCAAAGGGATGACATGTCCCTGACACACTGGTTTTAAAAATATTACCCGCTCTGGGCGCGTTTGATAATGGCCTGCGCTCTTCCACAGAGGCGACATCGGGCCTAGCAATGGGAACATTATAGGCTGATTAGATTATACTTTGTATCTATACTGAAGATGATTAATGTTGTGTTAGGCATAGCCTACCAATAATATTTTAATGCTACGGCTTCACTTCGCGTTATTGCGAACTTTTCTTCGTGCACTCTCTGTTGCTCAGCGAGTAATCGAGAGAGGGCGTACGAAGAAAAGTTCGCGATAACGCGAAGTGTAGCCCCGTAGCATAATAAACAGTTTGAGTTCGACGCATCTCCTTCCCGTAATTACACAATTAATTGCGTCTGCAGCTTGTAAACACACACTCTTGTAAACACAAGCTGCAGCCAAGAGGAGGGCGTTCTAGCCCCTCCTCTGAGATTATTTTCCGAAAAAAATAAAAGAAAATAAAAAGTCGTAAACACGTAAAGATGGACTCACTTTCACGTAATAAAAACGGGCTTATTCTTGGGCGTCTTCAAGAAGCAAGAGTTTTATATTCTTTCCCTTTACTGCCTTGTATTTTTTTTACTCTTAGCGTTATTCCCCCTAGAAATGCTTCGGGTTGCTAGGTTAATCTCTTCCACTCCGCTCTGGATTTCGCGCCCTCCGGGTTATGTCAACTCCAATGACATTTCTTCAGGAAGGATTTTTTAAACTTTTTATTAAACATTCAGAAAAATTGAATTGTCGCATAGGAAGGAAAAGCGAGTTGTATTTAGGTGGAATAATTTTGTGTATTTAATTTTATTATTGTAAGTCAATGCTCAGTTTTTAGGGTTCCGTAGCCAAATAGCACGCACAAATTATACGGTTGTGTGTCGTAAATACCTGTTATGGCATTTTTTTTTATAATGCTGACGTTGCTTTGTTATGTTTTTTTCAAAAATAAAGGAGATTTATTAGAGACGTCCAAATGCAGTTATAGCGCAATGAAATCCATAGGACATGCATTAGACAAATTAAAGTTAAATAATAATAAATTGGACCGATATTGTTTTACAATTTTTCTAATCCCAATACTACTATGATGGTTTGGTTCAGTCCCACCCTACCCGCAGGGGCATAGCCAGGATTGTGATGGATCCGCAGTGACTACCCCTGACATTGTTAGAAAGACAAGTGTCAAGGGACAACAACAACACATTTCTTTTTTCCGTTTCTTTCGAATTGCATGAATTTCATATTTTATATTTTTCCTGTGTGGATTGTAATGAATATGGAATCTTCAAGATGGTACAGAATTTACTACAGAAGTATGTTGTGTTAATTGTTCAGTAAGATTTCATCACATGTGCGGTGCGGTAACTTGTGAACGCTTTTGTATCAAGGGCGCACGGGGGTATCAATATGAGAGGTGGAGCGACCTGCATCTTTTTTAGATGAAATACTATCTACTTCTAAGGCGTCTGACGTTGAAATTGATATACTTAGACCCGATTTCACCAAACTATCCTTAATGAGCCATTAAGAAATGTTTCGTTAAAATTGATGTGGACGTTAAAGAGGTTTACTTGTCCATTGTTGTGGCCCGATATCGCTGCCGGTGCGTTGCGTCGCCCCAACTGAACGCACCGTGTGGCATGATTTACGAACTGGCAACGCATCGTGTGGCTTCGTTAGAAAGCAGAGATTGCAATGTTCACGTTATGTGGCCGGTATAAAATATGATTGGTCGATTGTCAGACTGACACTAATTGTAATAAAATAAGAGTCACACCAGTAACAGAGAAGTCGTATAATTTATTATTTTAGATCATTCTACGGTATAGATAGATATGTCTGAGCAAAATCCATCAGGGTCCTCATGTATAATAATAATATAATAATAATAACGTTTATTTAGCCAAAAATACAGATTGGTACAGAGATTTTAAGTTGTAGGTTATTATTAGGTACATTCAGAGTTCATGATGCAATCCGTCCAAGAAAGGTTCCTCTACCTCTTAAACTAGGAATTTCCTGTATCTTAAGAGGTAGTGTTCGGCTAAGGTAACAATAGTTAAAGGACAACAAAACTGAGTCTGACAGATGGACTAAGCGGGCTCGCCATTTGGCTTACAAACGTGTATAAACTAAAAGATAAAAAGAAAAAGAACATAATTTAAAATTAAATTTAAAAATGAATTGTGGATACGGGGGTATGAGAAGGTAAGTGTACTGTGTGTGTGTGGAAGTGTGCGTGTTGTTCGTGTTTGTGTGTTTTATGTATGAGTGTGTGCTTGTTTGTGTATGGACACTTATATGATGTGTATAACACATTGGATGTGTGTGGGTGGTTGTGCATGTTGGTATCAGGCAATATATGCTAGTAGGGACTCCGTGTATGAATAGTCCCTCAGTAGGAGCCAGTCTGTTAATTTAGATTTTAATTCAAAAGTGTTTAGATTTACAATTTTTATATGTTTGTTAATTTTGCTGTATATATGAGAACTTAATGTATAATATTGGTGTTTTGCAAAGGTGGTCTTGTGTTGTGTGCTTGGTGGAAGAAATATACGCTTATTTGGATTTGCGGGTGGAAGGCTACTGTGCCTTTTGAGGGTGGATTGGAGCACAAAGAGTTGTCGAACAGTGAGAACTTTACAGAAAGAATATAGTTCTGTAGTTGGAAACTTGTATGGCTTTTTTGTCATTACTTTGAGTATTGCTCTTTGTGCTCTCTCCACTCGTAGAAGGTTAGTTTTTGTAGCGCCCCCCCACGCAACAATGCAGTACCCAATCACTGATTGGCACAGTGCGAAGTAAACCTTTTTCAGTGTGTCAGGATTGGCCGATTGTCTCAGCGACTTGAAGGTATGAATGAGTCGCAATGTTCGGGTGGTGATGGCATCAATTTGTTTGTCCCACCTCAGACCATCATCTATCAGCACCCCCAGATACCTCACGGTGTCAGAACTTGTGAGTGGAGGGCAGGTGATGCAACTGGATGTGTTTGCGCACGAGTGAGCCGTTAAGGTAAAGGAAGGGGGTGGCTTATTGTTACGTCGGATAGCAAACGGAATGTATGTGGTTTTGCCTAGGTTAAGGGTAAGGAGATTTGTATTTAGCCATGACATTACCCCAGACATTGCAGTCTCCGCATTCATCCTAACAGTTTCCCAGGTAGGCCCATCTATGAGAATCGCGGTGTCGTCCGCGTATGCATAAATCTTGCAGTGTGGGAGGCTCAACCTGCAGAGATCGTTGACGTATATTAGGAACAGCGTAGGGGAGAGTATGCCACCCTGGGGAACGCCGTAGGACACGGAAAACTCATCACTAAGGCTTGCTTCAATCTTAACACATTGTTTACGGTTGTGTAAGTAGTCCTTGAAAATTTTCAAAGGTGTTCCTCGGACTCCGATTCGTTCCAGTTTTGCAATGAGTGAGGGAACAGAAACTGTGTCAAATGCTTTTGAGAGATCTAGGAAGATGCCTAGACATTTACGCTTCTGATCTAGATTCAAAGCCACCTGTTGGGTGAGATCCAAGACCGCATCCTCCGTAGATAGTTTTGACCGGAAGCCATATTGGTTATTCGCAATGATCTGGTGTTTGTCGAGGAAGCTACGCAGACATTTGTTTAAGATTTTTTCGAGGATTTTAGACAGTGTGGATAAAACTGAAATCGGTCTGTAATTGTTGACACAGCTTCTGCTCCCACTCTTATATATAGGGTGAACTATGGCTTTTTTAAATGCGTTAGGAAACACACCCACCTGAAGGCATCGATTTAAAAGATGGGTAATATGTGGAACCAGTATATGACGGCAGTTTTTCAGCATTATAGACGATATACCGTCCCAACCAACAGCACAGCACAGTATAGAAGTAAAATTTATACACCGAAATGGTGGTCTAGTTCTGTTACGTGCTGCATCAATAAACATGGATCATTTGGTTCGGATATTAATTAATCAACATTCCTAACGAATCCAGTCGGAACAAAATGTAAAATTTTTACGTTTCTAAAAACGTTCCTAAAAACAACACGTTCCTAGGAACAAAATGCGGGCCCTATCAGAATACCAGCGCTGCGGTATTTGTTTATTTTTTTCACAAATATCGTAGCATTATGCTGAGATAGGAGCCTTTTTGGCCTCGCGCAGGTTTTCTTTGTAAAAAAAATTCTGTGTAAAAAAATTAAATACTTGGTTTTTTTTTTTTAATTTACGACTTGTTTTACTGATTTTGTTAGTTTTAATGTTTGTTTTTATTGTTTTATTTCCTGTGGGTGTCCCGAATAAAATATTTTTCTTTCTTTCTTTCAAAAAATTCATTTTTTCCACGCTCCGATCGGAATAAGCCGTAAGAAAGGCAGGTTGTGGACTTTAAGAACGTCAGAGATGGTTCAAGAGCGGTATGGAACACGCGCGACCACCAACAGAATTATGTTTGAAGGGCAGCTCCGTCAGCCGGGCTGACGCATGGCGGCGTTGGAGGTCGCAATTTAAGCTATTTTTAAAAGCATCGGGGGTGCAAAACGGTGACTGATTACTCCTTTTCTGGTAAGTTTAAGAGAACAAAGAATTTCTCCAAGGATAGAGAAATGGCAAGAATCGGGACAATTATTAAGGCTGCAAACTAGAATATTTGGTTATCGTCAATTCCAATCAGAAATCAAAGAGTTACGGCGGGTGCAACGTTAGAGGAGGATTGTACGGTGTTTTTGGACTTGCGAATTATTGAATACGAATCATCTAAGTGAGTGTGTATTGTTTCATTTCCCCTTCTGAACACCCATTACAGAAGAAATTTTTGAGAGAATTCAATGATGTACTCACACCACTTAAGCGAGTGTCGGAGCTAACAGATATCATAGGAATATTCAGTGGACACACCCAAGGAATCATAGACATGACACACTTTCACAAGAAGAAAAAGGAGACGTAAGAGAGGTAGGTGCATACGTCTCATAAAACTCAAACGACGTGCAGGAAAAAGAAATGTTCCGCCGGATAACCTAATGCGAAAACCAGACCATGACAATTCTCAGACAGAAAAAGATTTTTCATTTCGATTGGAACATGAATTGGGTTGAACATCAAAGCAGAAAGGTGAATCGACGTTTCTCGGCACGCGACATATTACATACTAAAGGTCAACTATGTCACCTAATGTTGAAAATAAATCTTCCTTAAAAGGTGGTTGAGTAGGTATGTAAGACCAAGGTTTGTAGCATCGCTGTAAGCGGAAAGGGAATTAGAGCGAGTTCAGTACAAGATAAATTATTTATATGACCGGGTAAAGTACGGTTCAGGTAGGTTTTCATCATATAAAAATATAAATTATCGTAGGCACGTTTCATTAAAATCCATCGTATTTTTATTGGCGTGTCGAAGTGACGGTATTCCTATTTAGAGTTTAAAATGTTTAAAGTTAGTAGTTTGAATGTTTAGTCTAGAATTAATTGAGCTCATGGTGGTTTTGTGTTTCGGAATCGATTTGTAATCGTTGTGTTTACACATTCTACCGATTCATCTTGTTTTAGACGTTCAGGTGATTTAAATTTGATTAGTTCACCAATGAAATAACAACAAATCACCAACTGCTTCTAAAGAAACACATTTTGGGTAAAACTGGAAAATTGTAAAGTAAAAAAAAAAACAACGAACTTCAAAAAAAACACTAAAATAGTGAATTCGGAAGTCGGTGTCTTTGCTTTTTAATTTTCGTTTTTTGCCACCGACTTCCGAAATTAAAGTTATTTTTCACTTTTTTAGTGTTTTTTGTGAAGTCGGTTGTTTTTTTTTGTAAAAAGTTTTTATTTTTCACTTTTTAGTGGTGGTACCTACCCCACACATACTACCTGCTATGTAAATAACAGTGAAGGAGTCTAATAATTATATCGTCTACATAGACTGTGGGAAAAATACGTAATATTGAAGCTAGCTCAAAAACTACGCAAGCAAACTTAATAAAATTTATATGGGACCATCTCGGGAGTATGCCCTTTTTAAATCGGTTCACAAACGGCGGAGTAATCGGTGAACATACATAAAAAAAAAAAAAACAATCATCCGAACGTGGTACCTCCTCCTTTTTTGAAGTCGGTAAAAAGAGAAAAAAAATGAAGAAGAATAATTTTATTTGGGACACTCGCAGGTAATACAACCAGTAAAAAAAAAACAAAATCATTTTTTTTTCGAATAGTCAAAACAAAAAAGGCACGTTAAGCCGTTGGTCCCGGCTGTCATTTGTGGATCTTTGTCAAAGTCAAAGTCAAAGTCAAAGTCAAATAATTTATTTCAAATAAGCACATATATGGCACTTTTGAACGTCAAACAAAGAAATAGAATTGATTCTAGTTGCCCCTTCCAAAAGGTAGTTTTCGTATGGAGAAGAATGGGCAAGAAACTCCACCGTTACTCTTTTAAAAATGTTTTACAATATTTTGTATACATTAATTATATAATTATATGTGAAGACGATGCACCTACCATAAGATTACTGTACCACAAAAGTTAAAAAGAATTATAAATGGAGTAATAATGAATAAATTAATTACCAGATACATGGTGCTCACATATTTACAAAGATTGTAAAAGTATACGATATTACAATAGTCCTAACATTGTTACAAGTAGTACATACAACTAATAAATAAAAAATAAAAAACTAAATTAGCTATCAGTTTGATTTTGTCCAGACACTAAATCGTCCTATGGAGCAACACCAGCATGTTTCCAAGCATTCTTATCTTGGATATAATCCTCTAATTTGTAATAAGCTTGTTTACAAAGTGTACTTTTTATATGAGTTTTAAATTTTCTTTCATTTAATTGCAATATATCACAAGGTATTTTGTTATAGCATTTAACGCAGTACCCCATAAAAGATGTTTGTACTTTAGCTAATCTGAAAAATGGTTGATCTATTTTATCTTTATTTCTAGTATTAAAATTATGTCTATCACTTATTTTATTAAAAAGATTTAAGGTTTTTCTTACATACATAATATTCTCATAAATGAATTGGCAAGGTACTGTAACGTCTTACGGACGTTACTTAGATATGTGAGGGTGTGTGGTGGAGGTAATTTCAAAGAGGAGGAGGTTTTCCAAGGGTTTATTAATTAGAAGACACGTTTATACATATTGAGGGTCCGGGCTGCTCTGCCCCTCACAACATAACAAAACACACCTGTCAATATTTAAATACCGACTGCTGGAGCGTTCGCAAGTTTAAGGCTGCGCTTAAGTCAGCCAGCCCAACGTGAGGTTGCATATCGCATAAAACTTCTACATCAGCTACGCCCCTTAATTGAATAGATGGATTGGCGCAGACAAACAAACAAGACTTCTATTCAAAACGCCCCAACAGTCAGTCCCTACCTACCTAAGCCTATAAGAGAGATTACCTAACGCCAGGGAATATACATGGTGAGGTCTTTCTTTTGCAGAAGAAGGCTTAAGTCAGGACGGACGAAAGTCACCCCGGCTTGTGACAGTTAAGGTAGGCTTAGCATGTGCCATATTGCACCTATATCAGCACAACGCCTCGTCCTGCTTAAACCTCGTCATACCAAAACTGGCGGAAAAGATATGACAAAGCCTCCTAGGAGAAAACACGATGTGACGAATTCACATCTGCCCGGATTGGGCTTAGAACCACTAGACCATAACATCCTTAAACTTGCCAGCCGTATAGACGCCACTGAGTCCACGGGTACCAAACTTCTGGATATATGCGCCCACCAAATGAAAACAACATCATGCTCGCACTCCAGAGGGACAAAATATAAAAATAATCCTACACTCATATTTACTGTGGGCCCTCAATCAAAAATGTACCATAGGCGTCAATCAGACGCCCCTCACAAGGCCAGGCCCGTAAGTGAGGTTGGCATCACCTCTGACTGAGTGGGCACCACCAAACTGTGGAACTGCACTCATAGATTGGGCCAATTGTATTAATCTAACACACTTTGCAAGGCTATGCCCCGTTTGCAAAGTCGGCCTGAACTGAAGTTGAGTGCCTCCATCCCCCTTTTGTAAGCGGGACCATAGTTGATTTCCTCCTAAATCCTCTGGAGCACATTCATGCTACGCTAGCTCAAAGACAATTATTAAAGATCGGCGCGATGTCCCCATGACTCCATGGCGAAGTGGGAAGTATCACCACACACGCTCCGACGCGCTGTGCAGGTGACGTCCCACTCGTTCGCGGCCGGCGGCTGCGTCTGATGTTTTTTCTCCGCAATATGAAACGCACATAAATGAAAATGTATTAATAACACATTGAACTAAACACACCAAACTTATTATAGTATTTCTCTTGCGTGGCACTACAACAATAACATATAAAAGATTGTCAAATAGTTATATTTACTAGATAAAAATAAATAAAGTCATTATAATCTGAAGTGAAAAGGTTTTAATCTATTTACATGAACTATGTCTTTGAACCTCCTATTGTGTAATTTCCTAATTACATAATTAACATTTGTTAATCTCCTAACTATTTGGTAAGGCCCTTTATATAATCTACATAACTTTATGCTTCTGTTAGTTATACGCCTAGGTGTATATACCATGACTAACTGATTTGGCACAAAGTCCTTCACTTTTGCCTTTTTATCGTAAGTAGCCTTTTGTTTCAATTGTGCTTTTCTTATATTATTTATAGCGCAATTAATCAGAGCATTATGATAACTTAGGCGCTCTGCGTAATTAGTTGCACCTTCACGACCACCTCTGATAACAGACATGTCAGTGCGAAACAATGGCTCTCTGGCATACAACAACATATAAGGTGAAATCCTAGTGCTTGATTGTTTACTGGAATTATATGTATAACACACTAAAGGGACATAACTACACCAATTTCGCTGGTCCGAAGACACATACATAGAAAGCATTTGTGTTAGCGTCCTATTAAATCTTTCAACCAACCCATTCGACGCGGGATGAAAAGCTGTAGTATGACACGACTTGGCTCCAAAATAACTTATTGTTTCCCTAACCAAGCGGGATGTAAAAACTGACCCTCTATCGGACACTACCTCCCTAACTCCTCCTAATCGACAGAAAACCTCCTCTATCAGAAACTCGCTCACCTTCTCTGCTGTAGCTCTCGGGACAGCCTTACAAATCGCAAATTTCGTAGCATACTCCACACACACGATCACATATCTATTACCCCGAATCGACTTCCTAAAGGGACCTAGCAAATCAATTCCTACTTTCTCCATCAAACGCGTCACCTCCACCGGTTGCAACTGAGCTACTTGCTTACATTTCTTCCTCTCCTGACACAACAGGCAGCTTCTCACATATCGAACTACCTCATTCTCTGCGTCCTTAATGAAATAATTTGCCCTGAATTTCGCTAACGTTTTTGCGAGTCCTAGATGACCTCCGGACCAAGGGTCATCATGCAGCTCCTGTAAAATATCTCTGAGCAATCGTTTTGGAACCACCACTAACTCCTGGATTCTATTCGATCTTCTAGCCTGTCTGCATAAAATGCCATTTATGACTTTGAAACCACTACAAACATGAAGATCGCCCGACGCAATCCTATTCAACCATCGACTACAAAATTCATCTTCCAGCTGCTCATCTCTCAACCTCGTCACCTCAATCTTGTACACCTGCAGACCATCTTCTTGACACGTCCAGCTCTGGTCCTCCTCCTCCTGGTATAGGGGGTTCCTGCTCAAGAAATCTGCTACGACATTGTCTCTTCCTGCACAGTGGATAATATCAAACTCATACGATTGGATGCAGAGAGACCACCTAGCTAACCTTCCATTCATATCCTTCCTATCTCTCAGCCAACATAAAGCCTTATGATCAGTCACAACTTGGAACTTCAGACCCCACAAGAAATGTTTGAAATAATTCAAAGCCCAGACCAAAGCCAGACATTCCTTCTCTGTCGTTGAATACCTCTTTTCACTATCACTCAACTTCCTTGACGCATATGAAATTGGATACATGACGTTCAAACCCTGCATGAGACATGCTCCTAGCGCTTCCCCACTAGCATCGATATAAAGGCGGGTCAACATGTTTTTATCACAAATTATTTCATTAAGGACGCAGAGAATGAGGTAGTTCGACTACCTCATTCTCTGCGTCCTTAATGAAATAATTTGCCCTGAATTTCGCTAACGTTTTTGCGAGTCCTAGATGACCTCCGGACCAAGGGTCATCATGCAGCTCCTGTAAAATATCTCTGAGCAATCGTTTTGGAACCACCACTAACTCCTGGATTCTATTCGATCTTCTAGCCTGTCTGCATAAAATGCCATTTATGACTTTGAAACCACTACAAACATGAAGATCGCCCGACGCAATCCTATTCAACCATCGACTACAAAATTCATCTTCCAGCTGCTCATCTCTCAACCTCGTCACCTCAATCTTGTACACCTGCAGACCATCTTCTTGACACGTCCAGCTCTGGTCCTCCTCCTCCTGGTATAGGGGGTTCCTGCTCAAGAAATCTGCTACGACATTGTCTCTTCCTGCACAGTGGATAATATCAAACTCATACGATTGGATGCAGAGAGACCACCTAGCTAACCTTCCATTCATATCCTTCCTATCTCTCAGCCAACATAAAGCCTTATGATCAGTCACAACTTGGAACTTCAGACCCCACAAGAAATGTTTGAAATAATTCAAAGCCCAGACCAAAGCCAGACATTCCTTCTCTGTCGTTGAATACCTCTTTTCACTATCACTCAACTTCCTTGACGCATATGAAATTGGATACATGACGTTCAAACCCTGCATGAGACATGCTCCTAGCGCTTCCCCACTAGCATCGATATAAAGGCGGGTCAACATGTTTTTATCACTTGAGTAAAAATGTAAAATCGGAGGGTTATCCATGTAATTTATTATCGTGTCAAATGCTTCCTGATGCTTCTGAGACCAACCAAACTGAGTGCCCTTCTTTAATAATCTAGTCAAGGGTAAAGCTACTTCGGCAAGGTTGTTGATGAACTTGCGATAATAAGAAAACAAACCCAATACAGATTTAACTTGTTTGGTATTGGTGGGGGGTTTCATAGATTTTAAAGATTGTAATTTCTTTTCATCGGGTCTAACCCCGTCCCCCGAGATCTCATGACCCAGTACGGATATTTTATTATATCCGAAACTGCATTTGTTCGGCTTTAAAGTGAGGTTTGCTTTCTTAAGTCGCACCATCACTTCCTTTAGAGCCTCTCGGAACTCGGGAAAAGTTTTCCCCCATACAAGTACGTTGTCCACATAGCAAATGGCGTTTTTATATTTCATGCCAGCTATGACCTTGTCCATTGTTCTTTGGAAAACAGCTTGACTTGTTTTAAGACCAAATGGTAGGACATTGAATTCGTATAAGCCTGATGGGGTGGCAAACGCCGTCTTGTGTTTGTCTTTTTCCCGTAACCTATATTGCCAATAACCTGAATTTAAATCTAAATCTGCAAAAAATTTTGCCCCTGATAAATAAATCATAATGTCCTCGATAATTGGCAGCGGGTAACTATCTGTGATGACCTTTTTATTTAATTTTCTATAGTCAACACAAAAACGCCAAGTTTTGTCAGGCTTTTGCACTAGTACGACCGGCGAGGCGTAAGCACTTTTAGATTCGCGAATTACCCCGTTGGTCAACATTTCTTCTACTTGGGAATTGATAATGTCAAGCTGTTTTGGTGACACCCTATATGGTGGACGATGGACTGGAATTTCATCAATAGTATTAATATCTACTTCTACTAAACTACAACTACCTAATTCTGAGGCCGTAAATGCAAAGTTCTCTCTATAAGAAGAAAGAAGTTCTTTTATTGACAGCCTATCTTTCGAACTCAAATCTGGATTTATATTGATTTCATCCATCGTATTTGTAGTATTATTTAATGATAAAATAAATTTTTCATCGTTTTCCTGTATTTGTCTTAGGAAAAAAGAATAGTCATTTTTTGACATAATTCTGGAACTTCTTTCTTTGAAAAAAAATTGATCACACGTGTCAGAATTAATCTTTGACATTCTGTCAAGGTGATCATGACAAGTTAGGGTATTCGACTGTGGCATATCATTTTGTGTCGTATGTTTACAAAATTCTGCACGGAAACGATTCTTGAACATTATGCAATGATTAGGAAAGTCGATGACCGCATCGAATTTATAAAAAAATCCTGTCCGAGGATCAGTTTCAGGTTAATATCTCTTATGACCATAAAACTGTGAACAAATACGCATGAGTCCACTATTAAACTAATGTTCGTTTCACCCGTGACTTGCAGCGAAGCACCCGAAATTGACTTCACAAAATGTTTCACCTTGTCGTTGGTATACTGAAGTTCGAGATCCAGCATTAACCGTTCTGATATACACGAAATTGATGCTCCTGTGTCTATCAGAGCTGTGTAGGCCTGTTTAGCTATCAATACATTAATAAGGGGTTTAATATTACTTTGTTTGACGTCGTCTAATGGGAGCCGTATATTTCTGGACACAGCCTGCACCTCCCGGTCATCATTTAGCGTCTGTGTCCTTGGTCGTTTGGGCGGCTCGGCGACGTCGGGCTTCTTGTGCTGGGGGCAAAGGGGGAACGGTAACTCCTGCTCGTGCCCTGGTATCTAGGGCGTAAATTATACCTCGGGGTATGGAATGTGTCTCCATCCCTGTGATCACCAGCGGAACGTAGAGGCGTTGCCGCCGACCGCGACGGCGCAGGGCTTGACGGTCTTGATGCGAATGGAGGCCTTTGGCTGTCCATGGAGAGAGGATGTTCAATCCTTACCTTGTTCAAGATACCTTTGGGGGCATGCAAGGGTAGGTTTACTACCTCGTGTTTAGCTTCCCTAAAAATTTCTTTTATCTGTTCAAGAGTAGCTTTGAGTTCTTCCTTCGAAGCATAAACTTTGGAACCCAATTTGAATTTGTAATCTGGGGTAACCCCTTTTAGAAATGCTTTTATGAAGGTTCTTTCGTCTTTGATCTCTGCTTTCAGAGCCAAGTCCGCTAGCGTATAGAAAAATGCCATAACGTCCTCGTTGGCTCCTTGCCGAGCGTTATAAAATTTTTCTGTATAGTCCACACTGGACGGGAATTCGGCTTTCAGTAGCTCGCAAATCCCTTTAAAGTCTAACTCACTCTTATAAATTAGCTTAAAATATGCTAGAGCAGGGCCTTGCAAGTAGGCTCCTAAGATGAGGGCTAAATCACTCTCAGGCCACTTATTTATCGCCGCGACTTGACGAAATTGCATCAAAAAATCGTCGAGGCAGTACGCCCCGGTGCCCGTAAAATGAACGGCCTGAGACATGATGCCGCTTTGCCGAAACCACTTAGCTGTTATTCCGGCGTCGACTTCGTGTCTTCTTCACTTGTTTTTCGCACTAACCGCCTTCGAGAGGTCGCAAAAGATTCCAATGGCATCTTGTGCTTCCTCCCAGGCGTTAAAAATGTTCTTTATGAGGGTGACACCGGCGTCAGTAGTACAACGCCCTTTGGTGAAACCGTACTGATGTTCATGAAAGATGGAATTTTTATTAAAGTGACGTAACATTTGATTGAGCATCAACTTTTCAAACACCTTACTGAGAACTGGCAGAATTGACACAGGTCTATAATTGTTGGGTTCCTTACTATCACCGGATTTGAACAAAGGAACTACTTTACTGTGTTTCATGAGATCCGGAAAGACTCCTTGATCTACACTGGTGTTAAATATGAAAGCTAAATAGGGCGCAATGGTTTCGATGATAGATCTACAGACTTTTACAGACATTCCCCATAGATCTTCTGTTGATTTAATTTTAAGATCTTTAAAAGCTTTTATAACCACTTGGGGGTTTGTATGCTGAAACCTAAACTCCAAAGGGCATGCCTTTACATTCTTTCTAAGTAAGGCAGCAGAAAGCGCGGGTGAGGAATTTAGAGCTTCAGTAGTTTTAACTGGAATATTTCCAAAAAAGTTTTCAAATTCCTGAGCTATTTCTACATTTGAGTTGATTGGGCCATGTGCAGTCTCTAAATTAAATTCAGTACCAAGCTGTTTTTTCCTACCTGTTTCATTATTTATTATTTGCCAGGTAGTTTTTATTTTGTCATCAGCTGATTTTATTTTATTGCTAATGTAAAGAGCTTTAGCTATTTTGCACACATTTTTAAAAGTTTTAGAATATTTTGCAACATACTGATGAAAGGTTGTATTATTCATATGTTGCTTTAGGCCATAAAGTTCAAAAAGATTTTCCCTGCTTTTACGAATACCTGGAGTAGCCCAATCACTAAATAAGAACTTTGTGTAAATAGTTTTAGTCTTTAGTGGAAAAGTTTCATTAAAGTGTTTGTTTATTAGTGAAAAGAAATCGGCGTAGAACTCATTTGGGTCACATACATTATTAAAACTCTGAACACATAATTTACTGGCCAACGAATTATTTAATTTTTCTAAGTTTTTACATGTAATTGGCCTAAACCTTATTTGAATTTTTTGTAAAGGTATGTAGGCGCAAAATGTTATTGTTTGTCCACTGTGATCAGATGGCAATTTATTTACAATTTCTTTATGTAAGTAATCACAATTACAAAAAATATTATCTATACAAGTGGCAGAAGAAGCTGTCACTCGGGTTGGTTCAATAAAAACATTTGACAAATCAAATGACCTAAAAAGACTTAATAATCGGACAGTATTCGAGTTATTTTCTAATAAATTAATGTTAAAATCACCACATATGATTATTGACTTACTATTAGCACTAAGTTTCTTTAGCACCTCTTCCATTACAGAATCAAATATAGGTAGATTCTGGTAGCTTGGAGGTCTATATACGCATACTATAACATGCTTATCAAGCTCAACACAGGACAATTCAATGGTGTGTTCAACAGACAGTCCAATGGTGTGTTCAACAGACAGTCCAATGATGTCTTTCCGTTCTTTTGATTTAATAGAATTTTTTACTAATATTAATGAACCGCCATGTATCATACATTTTCGACTGAAATGGCTAACTACACAATAATTTTCATAATTAATTGACTTTACTTGATGGTCTTTTAACCAATGTTCTGTTAAACAAATGACATCAAACTTGGTATTTTCTAAAAACAATTCTATTTCCAGTAATTTGGAAGAGCAACCTTGGATATTTTGATTGAATAATTTTAACGTATGTTGCCCCCCCTTTGGTTTTTTATTTTTGTGTATAATATTGCCAGAAGATACCTTTTTATTATTCTCTAATAATAATAATTGTTTATTTGAAGGGGTAACTTCTGTTGTCTTACTTACTAGTTTAAAACATTATCCGGAGTGACCTCCACAACTACAACTGAAGCGTCCAGAATGCCCGGCGCAGTTCCAGCAGGAAGAGAATACCTTATCTGACTGGTAGTGGCCTCCAAAGATGTTGGTATTATAGGTGGATCCTCCTTCGTACAACATGATGATTTATAATTATTACTCACTATGCTTTTAGTATAACTAGACAACACAGACTCGTCACTAATACTACCATTTGTTATATTAGCTATAACCCCATTAATATTATATGCTATCAACATAGCAATCAAATGTCTACATTCCCATTTGACAGCCGTTACGGGTCGTCAGAAGCCCGAAAGTCCGACAACCAGTCTGACCAAGACAGGGGTATCGTATTACCCAGTTACTGGGTTGTGGAGGTCAGATAGGCAGTCGCTCCATGTAAAATACTGGTATTCAGCTGCATCCGGTTAGACTGGAATCCGACCCCAACATAGTTGGGAAAAGGCTAGGCAGATGATGATGAGTCAAAACAAAAAAGGCCAAAGACAGTTTTCAATTTGAACTGATTAGTATGTAGGTTCAGGAGCGGTTCTACCGTTAGAAAATCAATACAGGTGAGAGTATGGCACAGCATTTACTATCTAAAATTGAAATTCTTGCAAAACAGTTGCGAGAATGACAAAGCACACAGTATAGATCCCTTGACTTCACGTTCTTAGTCTATCCATACTAAGACTAAGAACGTCAAACATTTCACAACTTAACAGCAAGATTACCAGCAAGTTTGAAGTGTGATGAGGCAGGCTGCCGTGCCTTGCTTGTATCTAGATAGAAAAGTTCACGAAATGTGCATCGCTTTGTATGTTTAATGTGGAAAATAAGGATTTTGAAGCATCGTAACAACACCGGGCCGTAAAAAGAAAAGTCTACTATTAATGAATGGTCTTGATATTATTGATCAATATAATAGTATATTTAACAGTTTAGAAACACACAGGATGAGAAAAAGAGTGTCTTTAATCAGTTACACGCCGATATCGCGTTGAAATTCCAGGCAAGTTCAATGTTATTGCTTTTAGTCCGTATCAAATCCAGTATCACTGGTTATATTCCACAACATGCATAAAGCGCTTCACGGTTAGCGCGTGGGTAAAATGGGAACTGATGTAGTTATTTTGTTTTTACAATACACAAAACAATAATTGCACAAATGTTTACCAACAGGGGGGGACTGTTGAACCCTCCCCCTTTCAACATCACTCGGGCGCTTTGTAGCAGTGTCCTTAGTATTATGTCGCCTCGAAGGGCGCGTCGTATGTCATATAAATATAGCTTAACTGTAACGGAGGAGGTGTCAATTAATGCATAGCAACGCGCCTGCTGTCTCATCCCAACCAAGTAGACTCTTTATAATGTTTAATTTTTTTTCTTACTTATTACTTTCTCCATAAACTCTATACTCTCACTCCTTCGCTATATGCTTTATACTCCTTTTTAGCTCTAAACTTTATGTATACTATCACTCGTCCTTACCTATGTACTTCATACTCTCAACTATTACTTACTCCTCACTTATAAACCTATTAGGCAAACTTTACACCTCCACTATTTTCTAAGGCTTTCCAGCCATCTTACTTCGAGAATCTAAACTTTTTCTCATAAAGGGTAACCCCCCCCAATCTTTAACCTCTTCGAGCTGTACCTACACAACTCGTAAAATAAGCCCATGACTGTGTAAACCTTCCTCTCTCTCAAAGGGAACTCTTCTTAAACTTGAGTTTTTCTTAAACTCTAACTCTTAAAACTTAAACTTGAGTTTTTCCTATACTCTAACTCTTAAACTCTTACGAGCGGTTACAATTCGTTAAAAAAAGCCCCTAATTATATTGTAAATAATCTCTTTAAACTTGAGTTTTCCTTAAACTCCTCTTAAATTCAACATAGAGTTTCTCTTTAACGTGAGTTTTTCTTAAACTTGAGTTTTCCTTAAACTTCAGTTACGAGTGGTTTGGCAACTCGTTAAAAAAACCTCTAATGCCTCGTACATACATTCTTAACAAGTTCCAATCGGCACCAACTTTTGTTTCAAGATCACATGAGACCAAACTCGTCCACAAAAAGTGCGAAAAAGACATGTAATGTATTTCATTTATGAAACCAATATAAAAAAATATAAGTAGAAATAAGTTTCGTCCCTGAGGTATCCCGTAGTTTAATAATGGTGTTTATTATGGGCATAACTCCGGAACTGGCATAAAATTTGCTCTTAGTGACGCAAATAAAAATGGAGTTTTCGTGTTCCTGGCGTTTTGGGTGTAGTTCCGCACAAATTAGCTAATGTGTGGTTAGCGAGTTTTTATTGGTTCATTCTGGGACAATGTTATATTACGTACATAATTGTATCATATTGTGCATGTGTGGGAAAACAAATGACAGCCATTTTCCCTCAATTCTTCAAAAGTTGATATTCATTCAGAATCAAAAGTCATTTATTCATACTAGGCTGAGAATCAGCACTTTTCGAACGTCAAAAATTCACCCCAAAACGGCCGCCTTTTACTTTTTTTTAAAAAGAAGTGGCACAACAAACTCTTCAGCAGCTGTCTGCTCAGTTAGAAAAACTTGATTCTAACTAACCGAAGCTTTATTACTCGGATATCCGAAAAAATCTCGGATACCCGAGTCAAGCACTTTATATTGCATTCTTCAACCCGTATGTGGGTATTGTGACACCACTATACTTGTAAAGTGCCTCGGTTTAATATAGCACAGTCATATAATTGAGCGTTATTTAAGTACCCCAAAAAAACCTCACCCCAATAAATGCAATTCGCTTCAGAATCTAAAATAGGTTTTTGTGGTTGCGTCTTTTTTAGTTGACGAGAACTGATTTGTTCTTTGAATCGTTAGACCGTAAATCAAGGATCAAGAGAAACTAATTTGATATGACCGAAGACTATTGAAAAGAATTGAACTTTTTTTTAATCGGGTGATTTACTTACAATAATTTAAACATGGTGTTATTTAAAAGAAGATCAATCTGCCTAGCCTTATCTCAACTATGTTGGGGTCGGCTTCCAGTCTAACCGGATGCAGCTGAATACCAGTATTTTACATGGAGCGACTGCCTATCTGACCTCAACAACCCAGTAACTGGGTAATACGATACCCCTTGGTAAGACTGGTTGTCAAACTTTCGGCCACCCCGGCAAGCGTAGCTTAACCTGTTGGATCGATCCGTGCGGCTGTTTATTACTTAGCCACGAGCTCCTGATTTAAAAGAAGATGTAGTGACAAAAAATTTAAAGAGTGCTTATGGTTTGGTCATGTTGAGAGGATGAATGAAAGGCGACTAACAAAAGGTATTTACAAGGCAGATGTGAGCGGAAACGACGTGAGGGGACGCCCTAGGAGGATATAAATGTATAGTGACCTTATTGGTACTACTTGCGTGTATGTCCAGATGTATGAACGTAAACGAGGTAAAAGGTGTATTATATGAATCATAGCAGGTGGTGCTCTGTAGTTTCTGCCTACCCCCGTGGTAAGAAAGCGTGACTTTATGTATTTAATTTAAATGCAAATATTTATTAAAGGTTTATTTGAATCCAGGTACTCAATTTGTTTTGTGTTAAAAATATTTGAGTTTAACATTATAGTTATTACAAGAAGTTTATTGATAGAGGATGGTTATTTCGACCTTGTCAGATATAATAATAATAGAGCGGAAATGCCCCTCAAAATTCCCAAATGCCCCGTCGGAATTAGTGGTGGTTATTTACATTTACTTTTTATTTCTGCTTGAGCACATTATAGTTCTCGTTTTTTTGGTTGGTATATTAGCGTGTGCTAGCTGACATATGGCTAATAATTAGATTTATGTTTTGTGTTGCATAATGTAAATGATTTTGCATACTTTTATATAGAATCAATTTTTTTTCTAACTGAACAGACAGCTGTGCTGCTGGGGAGTTTGTTGCGCCACTTCTTCTTCCCAGCTAAAGCACTAAGAAGTGGTGAAGGGTGGGCGTTTTTGGGGGATTATCAGGACACAAGGAAAGATCTTCTCAATAAACACAAACATTGGTTAGATTATGTGGTGATAATACTACAAAGAGGCTTCTCATAATCCATGTAAAGAGCTGGATCAAAATTACCTTAATTTTTTTTGTCTTAAACTCAGAATAAATAAAAACCAAACCAGAGCGCCGTCAACAGTGACGTGAAGCCGGTTTCGTAAACATGTGTGCTCATATTTTAGTGTAGTTTGATTGTAAATGATTCTAAATGTGTGCGTTTGAGCGTGTACGCACAGAGCGTTGGTGTAGTTTTGGCATGCTTCACTGTATCGTTCGCAGCGCTGTCTTGGTTTTTTATTTGGTCTGAGGTCTTAAATAAAATCTTTTAAACGACCAAGGTAACAAGTTTAATTAGGTTCCTAAGACTATATATAGCGATCTTCCACACACATAGGTCCTTCAAGATTGGTTAGTGACGGCACAGAAAATTCAATTGCACTGTGAAGTTCTGAGTTAGAGTTACTAAACTTCGAGCACGAGTAGTAACTTATCTGTGAAACCTAATATCGTACGTCTTGTAAGATTTATTAGTTGGCGTTGCTGCTTGTCGTGACGTATTGAGGCGTGTTAGACAAGTTCAAAGTGCACTGTAACCAAACTTATTCGGTATGGCACGTGACGTATATCGCCGTCATAGTCAAGTTTGAAGTTTACTGTAACTAGAATTATTAGTAACTTACGTATAATAGTGTGAGCAGTGGATGATCCTAACTAATACTCGTATTACAAATGCGAAAGTGAGTTTGTTTGTTAGTGTTTTACGCTTTCACGCTAAAACGGCTGAACAGATTTGGATGAAATTTGGCACGTGGGTAAACCATGACCTGGATTAGGATATAGGATACTTTGTATCCCGATATTCCCACGGGATCGAGACTTGGCTGACTTGACTGGGGATGAAACCGCGGGGCGCAGCTAGTTTTCAATAAACTTAAACATAATTATAGAGATTTTCTACTAAAGAAATCTGGGTTAAAAAGTCGGTACCGTTTACAAACACAACTCGAAATTAATTAAACGCGAGCTTTTATCCTAAAAATATCCGTGAATAAGGCTTTCAAACCGCTGAAAATCAAGTTAACAAAGTTACCAAGAGTACCTTAAATAATCTGACATGGCTTTTCATACAACCTGTGTAAATAAGGGTTAATTATCCTGAAATTTAACGAGTTGCCTCCCGGGGACTTATAATTAGTGCTTACTGGTCGTTAGGGTATTAAAATTGTAAATTATTAATGATTTCTTGTCCAGATATTTTGTTTAAATTTTCGCAAATTTTGTGCTTGTTTCCACGGGTTTTCCCAATGAGCTCCAAAATGTTCAAAAGCAAAATAAAGAAAGAAAATAATTGAAGTCCTTCTGAAAGGAAAGTTTGCGGTTCAATGTTTTAGTCGACTGCGTCATTGGAGATTGTCTATTATTTTTATTTTATGGAAACAATCATATTATTTAACTGAGCGAAAGCAATATATTTACTGAGCAAAAGCAATATATTTACTGAGCAAAAGCAATACATTTACTGAAAAAAATTAGTCTCGAGAATTCTAACTACTACTATTATAACAGACTATAATAATCAACATAGCGAGAATAAAAAATAGCAAATACCTACGCTCACTTGTTACAATTTTGTATTAAAGCATGTGTATTTTTTGTTGTGTATTTGAACATAAAGAAGTATCTAATTTAAAAAACGTCGACGACGACATTTGTTATAGTAATTTATTATTAAGATGTGAATAGATAAAACAGAAAAACAATTAATGAAATTCAAGATGCCACTTTTACTAGAATTTCCACTACATCCAGAGAAAAAATGCTGAAACCAATCAAATTCAAATCATCGCAAATCATTCAATCATTGCACAATCTTCATTGTATTTAAACGGTCAAATACATTGCGCAATTCGTGATATTCTGCAATATAATTCGTTAAGATCCCGCCTGAGATTAAAATAGTACCTACTATAAACGTACGACTAGTAGTTTTTTACTAACGTTGTGTAAGAATTTCTTCTTCATATAAATTATTTTTTTAAGACAGATATATTTAAGGAATGAAGTAAAGAAAATATATTTTACGAAAATTTCAACCAATTCAGTTTGATTTAAACTGAACAAACTACTTATCTAGGACTTCTTGGTTAAATACAATTTAGTTTTACATTCGTAAAAGTATTTACTTCAAACTCAAGGTTCGACCGTCAAATGCAAAAGTACGTTGAAAGTATGTGCAAACCGTGTAAGAGTCAAGTGTGAGTCGTACATAGCTGTTAGAAGAATACCTACACTTTGAATGGAATTTCGTTCAAACCTTTTTACGAACCCTGGTAAATATTAGCTTTTTTTTAAGGCCTTTTACGGACAACCCTACTGAAGTAATTTGCTAGGGTTGCGCGAAAAGTTTTTTTATGTAGATTGAACCCCTGGTAGTGAAAGCATAAATAAAATATAATTTTACTTTTAATTGGGTTACCTTGGATAAGCATTAATTGTTTCTGAAGTTGTTTACCAAGATACACTTCGGACTTAAATCAACATCCATTAAAAGGTTCAACTAAAAAAAACTGTCCTAATTAATCGTGGCCACATTGGTATTAAAATACAAATCTCATCATAGCGAGGAAGATCACTTAGAGACACGGTGGTTCTGTAGTTTGAAATCTGAGCGAGTTTTCAAGAATTCGGGAAAAAAATAGAATTCCCTGAAACCATATCCGTTCAGGAAAAATGATATCAATAAGGATAAAACTACATGATCAAAGTGTGGATATCAATCCAAGTCAAGCTGTGTTCTTCGTTCAAGACAACTTTGAAGTTGGTAGGTACCTAAGTGAGAAATTGCCCACTAACTTAGTGGGCAAACCAAGGTAAAGTAATATCGGGATAATCATCGTAACAGAGCATCTCGAAAACTTAAACATAATACGAGAGTTTTGTATAAACCGAGAAAAAGTATTCGAAGAATTACGTTGGCTAATAAATTATAATCCCTTATCGCGTTTTTTTAATAATCGTGGACATAAAACTAGCCCCCAGAGACTGAAAACATTAACAAACCTCAGACAAAAATTTCTAAATGAACATTACTTGTATTCAATCCCAATATAAAGATAAATCCCAATATAAAAATCAATCTCATTATAAATAATTTTATTTTGTTTTGTTTTTGTAAAAAAGTCAGTTCTTACGGGTTAGGGGACATCTCGCCCACACAAAAACTGGCCTGCGGGCCAAATGTCACCTTTTTAAAATGTGCATGGGTAGATTCGCCCGGACCAGTTGAGTAGAACGGGCCAGATGTCTCCTATTAAAAAGTAAAGGGCTATTTCGGCAAAATCGTATATTTTTAATTTTACTTATCACCAAATGGCCTAGCAACAAAAAAAACATACAGAGTAAAGTAACCATCATATCAAACGTATAAGAACCTAACCAGGTTATAAACTATCTGTTTAATTTCATCCAAATCCATTCAGCCGTTTTTGCGTGATTGAGTAAGAAAAATCCGAATACACAAACTTTCACATTTATAATATTAGTAGGATAGTAGGATTAGTTTATAAATTACATAGTTTTTCAATGTACTGTCCTTTTTAATTATCGTTCGTTAATTTAGTGACTTTTTTTTTGCTGATGATTCAATTTTTCTCTAAAGGCCAAAATAATAGCTTGAGTCCTTGTACAACTTATCTTATAATGTTGCTATATTTGGTTTTGGTCGTTACGTATGTGGCTAGCATTACCATTTCTTCAGGAAGGTGGCTCATTATACCCTCGAATGAACAATCAAAAAAATCATTTTGTATTTGACGGTAGATTGAAATAATATTTTACTGTCGCCATTCTGAGATTAGTTATTGGTTAACAATAGATGCGTTATCGTCCATCAGTAATATTAATTATATTTTCCATTGGATTTCGTGGTACGTATTGACATAATTAATATCTACCTACTGTTATTTTTACTGGCTAAATGTTGGAATAAAAAGAGTTTTTATATCGATCTTTTTGTTCCGAGTAAATTTGTTTTTCTAATTTTATATTTCCTATGTCATGCTCTGTCATCTGTCATCTTGAATCTAGGAAAAGAAAATAAAAGAAAAATATAAGTCGTATTCACAAAAAAATACTATTCACCACACCACACGGTAAGTGTACATTTAGTAACGTTGTAAATAAGGTTGTAAAGATTTTCGTTGATTTCATCCTACTTTTTTTTTGTTTATTCATTCAATAGATGGCGTGTGAAACATCAACTAGCCAAGTTAACATATCCGCGGATTTTAAGATTATTCCATCGCAAAGAGACCTTCTTATATCAAATGGATTTAGATACACAAAAAGGAGGCTGAATAAAAACGGGCATGAAGTATGGCGGTGCGCATCAGCAAGTTATAATTAAACAGGAAAAACATTCACGTACTCCGAATGAAGTAGATAATGAGGTTAAAGTTAGAGTTCATAGATGTATAGAACGAGCAGTGAATGAGACAACGCCTATTCCTTCAATTTATTCCGAAGTAGTAGAAGAATGCAATGATGCAGAGTATGACTTTGTAAAACAAATGCCATCATTTGATACTATGAAAAAAGTTTTGTACAGACGTCGAAATCGGGCATTACAGACAAATAAAACTCGTTTTTTAATAGTTCGGGATGTTAAAATTCCTGGTAAATTTCAAAACTTTCTTCTTGCAGACTATTGTCAGAATGGTTGCAGGATTCTAATTTTTGCTTCGCCAAAAGGGTAAAAAGTATTAAGTAATAGTAAGCATGTTTTCGTAGATGGAACTTTTAAATGTGTTTCGCCTCCATTTACTCAACTATACACCATACATGCAGACTTAAATAGCACCGATGATAGCAATAGTATTCTACCCGCTGTATATGCGTTACTACCTAAAAAGAAACAAGAAACTTATGAAATATTTTTTTCGCTTTTGAAAAGCCAAGTACCGTCATTTAACCCAAACGTATTTACACTAGATTACGAGGCTAGCGCAATGGCTGCAGTATTCGAAGTTTTCCCAGGTTCCAAAATACAAGGCTGTTCCTTTCATTTTAGTCGTTGTTTGTGGAGAAAGGCGGAGGAATTAGATATTAAAAAAAAATTTAGATCTCACTTTAAACGTTGTGTGGCATTATGCCACCTTCCTGAAGAAACGGTAATGGATGACTGGTTGTACATCAAGGGTGAGAATGCACAAAATGATAAAATTAACGAGTTTAATAATTATTTTGAAAATACATGGCTGGACAAGAAGTCCCCCTTTGGTGTTTTTATAAAGTTACACACAGAACAAATAACTCTGTAGAGTCCTGGAATGGGAGATTAAATAAAAAGATGCAACCAAAACCAAATATAGCAACGTTATTAGATAAGTTGCAAAAGGACTCGAGCTATTATTTTGGGCTCCATAGAAAAAATGGATTCATTAGCAAAAAATAAGAACTAACAAAATTAACGAACACTCGGATAACGAAAATTATAAAAGAACTAGAGGACCAAGAAATAAGCGTAGGACACTGCATTGAAAAACTGTGTAATTTGTAAATTAATGTTCAAAATTAAATTAAATCTATTTATTAATAGTTCTATGTGCGTTTACTGTCCGCTTAAGTGTACAGTATTCAATGCAGTGTCATACACTTATTTCTGAACTTTCAACTTCAAAAAATGCCAAAAGTTAATATTTAATTTCTATTTCCTATGTTAGTAAGGTATACGTTTGTGGTATAGGTATACTCGTATGTTTGATATATTTGAATTTGGGGTTAGATGTACTGATGAACCTTTTACTATTATTATACTAGTAGTTCTGCGAACATAAGACCTCGCGAGGTATCAAGGTAGGTATAAGTCCGTTAACGTAGAGGTACGGGTCCGTTCGAAAAGTAGTTCGAAACTTTTTTGTGACCCTATTCGTATCAAGAAATTGTATGAAACTAGCTAATTATGTACTTATAATTAGCTAGTTTCATTATTATGATGGTTATTTTACAATGTATTTTTTTTTTTAAATTAAAATGATTGTCATTTGATGCGAAGATTGATAGCTAACAGATTAAATTTAAAAAATATACGATTTTGCCGAAATAGCCCTTTACTTTTTAATAGGAGACATCTGGCCCGTTCTACTCAACTGGTCCGGGCGAATCTACCCATGCACATTTTAAAAAGGTGACATTTGGCCCGCAGGCCAGTTTTTGTGTGGGCGAGATGTCCCCTAACCCGTTCTTACTAACGTAGTTTGTAAGTCTTACTAACCATTTTTGAGCCATGATACTTGATTAAAGATAATTCTATTCTATTCTTTAAAAAAAACCCAAACCAATGTAGAATATTATTTAAAAAAATAAAACTAAAACTTATCATCGAAATTAGCATCACTGGAATAAAAATAAATGGGCATTCGGGAACTGATGAAATCTGTCACTATAAAAGTTTCAAGAACCAGATTTGTTAACAGATAATGTTTTAACTAAAATAGGTGTAATTTGTTTACCCAAACTCAATAAATTCTTCCAATCTGTATCGGGGCGCATAAAATCCATTTTGACTATGCCTCATCTGTCAGGGCGATCACACAATAAATCTCAAGTGATAAATTACATTTACCCAACATGTTCACGCGTGGTGTTGCCATTTTATAAGTTACGTGTGTTGCCTGTGCAAAAATGTGTTTTATCATTTTTTGAGGCCGCCTGATGTGAATGCTTTTCAGCACTACATGAAAAAGATGGACACTTCTCATCATTACTATTAGGACCAGTTTTTCAAACGTGTTTTAATATTCAGTAGGTACCGTAACGTACATTATACATCTATCTATTTTAACTTTGAGGACACTTTTATGTATTCATCTCAAAGATTTAAAACCATGTGAACCAACCGATATTTTTTATCGTTTGACACAGAGAGAGCACATAACTACGAGGAAAAATTAAATATGATTTACATAGCAGGTAGTAACTTGTATGGGGTAGGTACCACCACTAAAAAGTGAAAAATAAAAACTTTTTCCAAAAAAAACAACCGACTTCAAAAAAAAACACTAAAAAAGTGAAAAATAACTTTAATTTCGGAAGTCGGTGGCAAAAAACGAAAATTAAAAAGCAAAGACACCGACTTCCGAAATTAAAGTTATTTTTCACTTTTTTAGTGTTTTTTTTTGAAGTCGGTTGTTTTTTTTGGAAAAAGTTTTTATTTTTCACTTTTTAGTGGTGGTACCTACCCCATACAAGTTACTACCTGCTATGTAAATAACAGTGTAGGAGTCTAATAATGATATCATCTACATAGACTGTGGGAAAAATACGTAATATTGAAGCTAGCGCAAGAACTACGCAAGCAAACTTAATAAAATTTATATAGGACCATCTCGGGAGTATACCCTTTCGAACTAAAAAATAATTTTTAAAATCGGTTCACAAACGGCGGAGTAATCGGTGAACATAAAAAAAAAAAAAAAAAAAAAACACAATCATCCGAACGTAGTACCTCCTCCTTTTTTGAAGTCGGTAAAAACGAGGCAATGTAAAAGAAAAATGCCTGTACCATAACGAACTTAACATTAAATAAAGATATGAAAATGAACATGAAGAATCATGAACTTCGAAGGAGCGCCTAATGTTCCTACCTACGATCTTTTAACCTATATAAACTATTAATCCTTTTAACCTATTAACCTTTTCACTGCTTCCAAGATGAACATGGCATAGAACAGAGACTGACTATGCCCTTTTTTTTTTTTTTTTTTTTTTTTTTTTTTTTTTTTTTTTTTGGGTGGGAAATCATCAAATGACTTCTCCCGCTCTGGGCGGAGCGGAAGGGCGTGTCAGACTCTTACTGACTAAAACCCACCCGTGTTCCTTCAGTTGCCTGTTGCCAGGGTCCCGGTATCCCTTTCGGACTATTCCGCAACAACTGACTATGCCCTACACTCACGATAAAGCTGGCTGCTTTGAAAGTGATAATCGGACAGACAATAGTAGAAGCTGCACGAGCAATGATGCATGCTCATGAAGAGATACCTGAAGGTCTTTGAGCTGAACTCATTAACACTGCAGCGAACGTCCTAAAGCGTACTGGCTCGTTAAATGTACATGGAAAATCTCCGAGTAATGAATGAATGGACCCAGAAACCAGGTACCCTGAAAATCATTGGTTGCAAATGCACATTCTTGAAAAAAATCGAAGATCAAATCGCAAGATGCTGGACAATAAAGCTCAAAAAGGAATATCAATCGGCTACGATGGGCAAGAAGGATACAGGAGGAGCTCGTGGCTAAGTAATAACAGCCGCATGGGTCGATCCATCAGGTTAAGCTACGCTTGCCGGGGTTGGTCCATGGATGGGTGACTATCTTCACATACCGAGACTCCTCCGTGCCTCTGAAAGTACGTTAAGCCGTTGGTCCCAGCTGTCATTTGTGGATCTTTGACAGCCGTTAGGAGTCGTCAGAAGCTCGAAAGTCTGACAACCCGTCTTACCAAAGGGTATCGTATTACCCAGTTACTGGGTTTTGGAGGTCAGATAGGCAGTCGCTCCAGTAAAATACTGGTATTCAGTTGCATCCGGTTAGACTGGAAGCCGACCCCAACATGATGATGGACATGATACAGGATTGGGAATAAAATCAATCACAAATTGATGAGAGTCACTTGGATACCCTGGCAAGACCGACGCCCTAAACGATCCCAAAGCTTCAACCTCGACTAACAGAATATAATATCAATACGGGCTATCAGATCTTCAACAAGAGAGATTACAGGAAATCATGTTACAGAATGGTAATAATGAGCTGCAAGTTCATAATATAGAGCGAGATGCGCGAGAGGAGCATGATGCCAGCAGAGCGAAATCAGATCGACATAGAAGAGTCTGGACAGTTTCATGACACTAGAATCTGAAGGTGATGAAGTGGAGTACTAAAATACCCAGTCAACATTACAAGTAAACGGGATCTTTAAGAAAATATCTGCTGTATTTAGGACTGTAAAACCCGAATATTAAATAATAAACATTTCTGACTTAATTATCAGTCTAGCAGTTAATAAATAGAACAAATTGCTAAGTAGATGTGAATTTATCTAGGGCGACTGGGATGACAATAATAGTTTTCATCCTAAAGACCATGAAAGGTATCCAATCGGGGATCCAAGTTTAATGTTTTTTTAGAAACACTTGTAATATAATTAGTAACGAGGTCAAAACAGTACATGAAATATATTTGAAAAAAGAAAAGTAATTGCTATGAGGCGTGAGAATGAGTCTGATGCCGAAAATATAGGTTTTAGAGTTTCGTCCGTTTGGCTGTTTATCTGGATGTATATTTCGGATTGGCGCAAAAATGGCTGAACGGATTTAGATGAAATTTGGAACACAAATAGTTTATAATCTGGATTAACACTTTACTAATTACTACTTGGGTACTTTAATCCCGGTAGTACGTTCCCGTGGGATATTTTTCAACACCGACGCATGCAAAGACACGGGGAAAACTAATGTGTTATAAAATGAATAATAATTGACCCCTTTTGGTGACTCGAGGTGGAATTTATCAAAACTTTTCGTCCCGGGAAGGCGCTGTGAAGGTAGCGTAACAAACTTAAGTGACTTTTGTCAAAACAAGACTTGTTTGAGCACAAACAAACGACAACATATCCTACAAAGTCTAAGAACAAATTAAGAGCGTAATCTAACTCGGGGCAAGCCTAATTCAGAGTCTCCCTACATTCCCAACGGTGTCACGTCTGTACATAAAAATTAAATGTAAATGAGCAATAAACCCTGCCTGGACTTGTTTCCGACGCGAAATTATTTACTTGACGTTCCAGCAATCAGTATGACGTATTACGATGTGCTGAGCCGACATGATTGCTTTCAAGATTTTTTTTCATTATCTACGATTTAAGTAGATTTATTTTGACAGTTCAGCAATATTCATTGCGTTATTTACGTTGTTGACCACACGAATGTTTTGAATATATAAATATGAAGAAAATGCTGTAGGAATTTCCTTCAAAATCTTTCAGATTGTGATTGAAAGCGTGTTACGTAATTGGGGTGTGTAACGTTACGCTTAGCTCCGGGGAGGAATTAAGCGTAGCATATAAAATTAGATCATCTATTGCTAAAAAATATTTCAAAAACGTTCAAAAAGGAGATGTGACTGAAGTAGATTGGTAAGTGTTCTGTATATTTTTGATAAAATTCTGATTGACTGCTGTCTTTACAGTGTAGATAAAAAAATGTCATGTACTAACTTGGACTCTTCTATAGATAAACACTTTTGAATTGTCAAGGAGTCGGTCAGTCAGAAATATGATGCTAGTTAAAGGTATCTGTGTTACTAGCTATCAGGGCCGCAGCTACCGTACAACTCGATTCCTATCGGCTTCCCTTCTGGAATTCGAAACAAAACCACTCTATCGTCATTGAAAAATGACACAGTCAGTAGTGTTTAAAATGCCTTTTAAGTAATTACACTATAGGTATTTAATACACCATATAATTAAAACTATGCAAAACGCCTACATTCAATGTTTTGTCTTTGTTGTCCCCCAACAGCAAAAAAATATTCTCTAAAATAACTCGGCGGCGCGGCTGGCTTATCGCTCCTTCAAAAATCAAGGCGTCATGACGTCACTTCGGTCACGTGACACCCCGGTTTTATACGCTTCGAGCAAGCCGGTCAAATACGAGTTATTGTACCTAAAGCGATCTAACTTGCGTTCGCGTGAACGAGATGCCGCGATATCGGTTCGGTAGTTTTCGTTGAATTTCGTAATGCGTTCGGCTCGGAGTTCGGACAGGACGCTATTGTGTGGTTGCTGTTTGACGTAATCGCATTATAATTTGTTTACACTTGCAGTCAAAGTACTCTGTGCTTGCAGTTAATTTGCATTTTGTTCGTATTATTTATTGAATACATTAGTTTATCAGTTCGAGAATCGTAGTAGTAGTATTAGTTTGTTGGTATAAAACAGTGATTAAAGTGTTTTGACTTTAGTGAAAGTGTACGTTGTAATTATGTATTTGGGGTAAGTAGATAGTTAATAAGTTGAAATTTCTTAATAGATTTGAAAAGTTATTAGTACTATCAGTAGGATTAGGATGGCGGCAATAATTCGTCAAGGACTTTCTAATTAACTACAATGTCTTTTGGCCCGCGTGCGGCCCGTCTGGTAGCTTTCTTTGTGAGGAAACATGCTTTCCAAGGTTAAGTTTTGAAATTAAGAAACCAATTACGTTAGGCCGTGCTCGCTCAGATATAAGTATAAATTACAAACGACGTGATAGTTTTTTCAAACATTCTAATGTTTCCCTTTACGATAAATATGAATAGCTGACTGGCAGTTGTAAATAAAATAAAATGTATTGTTTCCCTTGTTTACTTTTCTCAGATTCTAGTAGTTTATGTAATAAAGGGGTTTTTACATTCATAATCTGACGATTTTTCGCTAATTCGTTTGAAGCTCTACACCCGCGCGGCCAATTCCCTCTAGTGGCCGTGAGCGAAAACTCTGAATTGTAAAATGCCACTCCCTAAAAATTTCTCGTTAAACGCGCCCTCTGTTTAATTATTTGTGAATTTTTTGAATGGAGATACCTCGTTCTTGTACTGACAAAATGCATTGCTTTTCTGATATTTTCGTTAGATGGCGTTGCGCTATTAGGAGCTTAGTATAGGCGGTTGAAATCACTTGTTGAACTGTGTGAGTGTGCGTGGTTTGTGAAAGCGGGCTTTTTGAATGTGAGTTTATAAATAAGTTTGAGAAAAGTACATCAAAATAGGAATTTAATGAAACGGTTTATTGACACCGTTCTTTTGTTAGGTAAACAAAACAAGAAGTAGGTTTTCGCGGCCACAAGGAAGGTCCGAAGTGACATCATAACAAGTATTATTAACCGACTTCTTCAAAAAGGAGGAGGTTCCTTCTCAATTTTTTTTTTTCTTTTTTTTTTGCTCCGGGTTCCCACCCCCGAAAAATCACCCTTCGCCACTGCTAGCTATAGTAAAGGTATCTGTGTTACTAGCTAGTTTTTCAAATACTTTATATTGTAATTTGTGGAGAACGTAGTGGGTAGCATAATTATTAAAATGTATTATTTAAGACATTATGACCGTATCTTATTGTGCTACTTGGGTAGCATAATTATTAAAATGTATTATTTAAGACATTATGACCGTATCTTATTGTGCTACTGTTTGTTTTTCCTTAAAAAAATAAAAAAGTAACCAGGAAAGTGTCTGTCTTACGTTTGCACGATAAAAGTGTAGCTGATATTCAAGAAGCTGTAAGTTCACTGATCGACAATATGGATATGACTCGATGGCGTTGACTTTCATGTGATGGTATCATGTTGTTTGAATTTAAGCTAAGGAATCTAATAAGTTTTGAAGTACTGGATGAACTGTTGTTTGTACATGAAGCGCCTCCAAGGTTGGTTTTACATAATAACGAATATGAACTGCTTTCAATCATTGAATTTGTTCCGCCTGCTATTGGTACGATGGGTCACTATAAAGCACATTGTAGGCGTGGAAATATTATGGAAATGTTATGATGATCTAAGTAAGAAAGTTTTAAGGAGTGACAAAAAGGTGGTATCACATTGCATTACGTATATTTAAAAAAAAAATGTTGCCATATACGTATTTTTTTTCTACTCTTTAGTGTTATAAAGCTGCATTAGACGCTCCCTTTAGAATTTAAATAATATCTTTAAAGGTGTATAATACATTAATTGTGTGAATATTTGTCACTAAATGCGATAGGCACTTCTTTTTAATAACTTAATACTTAGCTGTAGGACACCGGTACAATACAATAGATGATGTAACGCCTACTCAAGCATAACTGCAATGTTAAATAAGAGTTTTGATTTATATTGTTGTTGGGCGCTAAAAATATTGATAAACAACACTTTTTTGATATCTTTATTGCCGTGATAGTTACAGTATTATTGTTGTAAAACATTAAAAAGCAAACGGGAAGTAATTAGTGGTCACCGTGAATTTCAATAATTCTATTTATCAGGGACACTACGACTCGGTGGCCGGCCGTCCTGACATCAGAATGAACACTCACCCTTATAATACCAATACCTATCTTCTTAATCTTAAACTTAAACATGAGTTTTCCTTGAGCGGTTACAACTCGATAAAAAAGCCGCTAATGCCTTGTGAATAAGAGTCCCCTTAAGAGTTTTCCTTAAACTCTTCCCCTTATACTCTTTCGAGCGGTTTGACCACTTGGTAAAAAGGCCCCTAATGCCTCATTTATTCTTAACCTTTGGTTTTCTCTAAAACTTGAAACTTGAGTTTCTCTCAAACTATCAAATCTTCGAGCGGTTCCAATTCAAATCAATCAACTCAAGTAAATAAGTTTCAACGGGTTTTCAAACAGGCGCGGGTTACGAGACCTATTAAAAAAATAAGCCATCGTAAATACAACTAAATATTTCCTTGTGGAGTATGCGTCATCGAATGTGAACCATAAATTAAGAAACTCATTAAATTACACGCAGGGGCGTGTAATTTAATGAGTTTCTTAAATATTTTTCTAAAGACTTTCTGCTAAACGTGCTAAATTTTACTATATTTCTCTCAAGACGAACGACCAAATTTTTTTATGAATAATAAAAAAGATAAAGTTTCTCTTCCGTAGTAGCAGTAAATTGAAAACCCATACTTATTACAAGAAAACACCATAAAATAAAACGTGTCGTACTGCAGTCATAAAAGTAATACGACGGTAGCTTCTAACGGGATGGATCAGGTGACGACATTTAAGTGAACGGGGACTGCGACATATTTGGATTTGTGTACTCCTTGGTATAATGTTTTTGTGGGACTTTAGGGACTACTCTAAATAATATCTACAAGGTAGGCACGTCTTGACAAAATATTAAATTGGTAACACTCAGCCAAAAATAAAAAATATAGTAAATAAAAAACTCTTTATGAGGTCTTATTTTTTTTTTGAGTATAATAGAAGTAGTCAAGAACAATGGAATAAAAAAAGCTTTGTTTTTTGTTGTTTCCGCATAAACCTAACTGACCCCTGAAATTTTGTTCATGGTCCTTCGAGCCGGATATGATACGAAGTGATGGTAGTTGTTAAAATAAGTTAATCGCAAATCATTTTGATGCTACCTTAACGTCATCTACGTTAAGGTAGCATCAAAATGATTTGCGAATGATTTGCTACCATCATTACACTTTGTACAGTTACACAACGCTTTGTCTTCTTCTTTCAAAAGTAATTTGACTTTTGAAAGAATAAGACAAAGCATTGTGTAACTATACCGGCGCTATACAACGTTTATTAGTAAGGCGGTTAATGTATGAGTGCAAAACAGAAATACTGTTGACTATGTACCTAAAAAATTTCCGGAACAAAATTTCAAAAGAAAGTAAACTTCACTTTTTTTTTTTTAACAGGCAGTGGTTGGACAACACTCCATTATTATTCCCAACATCCCTTTGTTCTTAAACAAACCCATTATTTTTTATTTACTGGGCATATCAAAGGCTTAATCTAAAGGCTCACCAGTATTGTAAAATACTGTTGTCCAATAATGGCCCCGAATCCAATGTGCTGTCACGTTCGCATAAATAAGCTGTAGGCCCGCAAGGTTCCGTTATTATGTCGTTTATTTATTTTCTTCCATAGCTTTAATACAAGCGAGATTTGCTCTCAATTCGCAAGGAACCGACGGGGATGAAGTGACCAGGTACTAAACCGGACTCTAAATAAGTAACCTGTACCTGGACGCCATACGGCGAGTACTAAGATTCTCTATCCACGAGCGACATCGCACGGTCATGCACCTGGCGAGTACTGGAATTCTCTTTTAACATGTAAAATATTTGACCCGTTAGGGCTGCTATGTGCGTGCATAATAAAAGCTAAAATGATTTTACAGCAATTATGAAATGAAAAGTTAGGCTGGGATGATCCTGTGTCACCCCATATCGAGAAAAAGTGGATTAAGATATCAGATGGTTAGTTGAATTACATTGTTTCGTAGATGCTTCCCAGGAAGGTAAGGTAAGGTATGGAGACTGTGTCTATCTACGGTCCATTAATAATGTCAATGTTGTAAATGTTAAATTGCTGTGCGCGAAGGCGAGGGTTGCACCTCTGAAAGTCATGACCATACCTCGCCTTGAATTGTGTGGCGCACTACTTGGTGCTCGATTGTCCACTAAGGTAATCCAGTCAATTCGAGGGCATAAGATAACACAAAAGGTAATATGGACTGACTCAACAGTAGCACTTGGCTGGATTAAGACACAACCAAACCTTTTAAAAGCATTTATGGCCAATCGTGTAATTGAAATAAATGACTTAACACGAGGGCTTTTCGTGGAAGCATGTTCCCACTCACCTTAACCCTGCAGATCTTGCTTCCAGATCGGTGTAGATCCTCAGCGTCTGCAGGCTGAACCCTTGTGGTGGGAAGGAACTAAAGGTTCATGTACAAACACAGGTGGCTCGCGAGGACAGTCATAACTCTATCATTAATTTTAATAATTATTCCAAGTTTAATCACTTAAGTCGTGTGTTTGCATATGTATTGCGGTTTGTGCATAATTTTAGGAACGAAACGAAATTAAAAGATTCGCTACAAACTAGGTAAATAAATAAATCACATACTATTATTCTCTTTAAAATATGTCAACACGAGCAACATCGCACGGTCATGCACGTGGATGTTCATCTGGAAAACGGCCAGTAAGTTAAAGTTCGGTATTCGGAGATCTATCAAATATACCATAGCAGGTTCTTGTTTATGTGAACGCGCTATATTCACCTCCAAGAAATTTAACCGAAAACTAACTACATACAGTTTCCGGTAGCCGTTTGCTTCGCGATGACAATAAAGTAAGCTGTTGTAATTGCAAAGATTGAAATAGAGGTATGGCTCAGTATGTTTGAACATAAAAAAACTACTACAACTGTATCAACCAACTGTTAGTCTAAGTGGTGCAAGACTAAAATCCAATCGACGCGGACGAAGTTGCGGGCAACAGCAGTCATTTCTTAAAATAAAACATTTCTATTATTATTCATTTAATTTATTTAATCACGTTATACGACTCATAAACAATATTGAATACTTTACAAGGTTACGTAAATGAAAGGGTTATTTTAAGAATTTATTCAATTTTATTTCATATAGATAGCATATTATTGTTATGCAATGCAAACTTTGTCATAATTACTCGTATTCATGTAGTGCGATTAGCTTCTCTATATTAATTTAAATGCATCGGCAACTTGTCCGTCAGGTTCTTAAAGACATTCAGATTGCTGCCAACTATTCAGAAATGAGAATTATTCACTTTGAGAGATCACCTTTCACGAAACGTAGAAGTGAATGGTACCTATCCAATTTGAGACGAATCCCTTGTCGCTCGCAAAAGTGGCATTGTCAAGCGAGTAGTTTCTAGTAGTTCTGCGGAATGTCAATGTGCGTTAAAAAACTCGCATCCACTAGGGTCGCCGAGACGAGAAGAATCGAATCTCAGAAATTCGCCTTCTATAACTCAAACTCAAACTCAAAGCATCTATTTCAATTAAACCATTTACAGGCACTTTTGAATTGTCAAAGAATCGGTCAGTTAGTCAAAAAGTTGAAGCTAGTTGCCCATTCCAAATCGTAGATCTCTATGGAGAAGAACGGGCAAGAAACTCCAAGGACACTCTTTTAAAAATGGATATAGATATTACAAAATCCTGGGTACAGTATTCTTGGTGCTTCTATATGTGAGAACAATGTCAAATGAAAAATAATCAAAAACAATTCAAAATATAAGATTAAAAATAAGCCCTGGCAGATGAGAGATGACCAGTCTCAACTGACAGCGCCCGTTCACGAACATGACACGTGGATCAGCACCATCCAGCTCAACCATTTTGTAGGGAACCGAATGATCCAACACACGCACCACCATCAGCGAGACATTTAAGTGAGTATGACATACTCTCATCACCCATGCTCTTTCAAGTCAATATAAAACATGATACCATATTAAACGTCTCCATGGTACTCACATTTACAAAATTGAAAAAATGCTTCTAATTTATACAAAACTATAATTTGCAATGTACATGAAAGATTAAAATAATAGAATTTAAAGAAAAAAATAAACTTAAGTTTGTAAAGTCAGAAAAAAAAAGGGGAAGCAGCTCTTCCAAATATTAAAAATTTTAACTAGTGAGCCCTAGTGCCTGTGGAGCAGGACCAGCATTAAGCCAAGCATTTTTATCTACGATATAATCATCCGACTTATAATATGCCTGTCTACATAGTGTGCGTTTAATGCATGTTTTAAATTTCTTCTCATTTAGTTGAAGAATAAAGAGTGGTATTTTATTATAACATTTTACACAGTACCCCATAAAAGTATGTACTTTAGACAATCTGAAACGTGGTTGATCTAATTTGTTCCTATTTCTAGTGTTAAAGTTATGCCTGTCACTTATCTTACTAAAAAGATGTAGATTTTTCCGAACATACATAATGTTTTCATATATGTACTGACAAGGAACCGTCATGATGTTAATTTTTTAAACAGTTCCCTTAGAGATTCGCGTCTGTGGAGGTTGTAGATGGCTCGGACAGCCCTCTTTTGCAAAATAAAGATAGAATCAATATCTGCAGCCCGTCCCCACAGCAAAATACCGTAAGACATGATGCTATGAAAGTAACTAAAATAGACCAGTCTCGCGGTATCCACGTCTGTTAGTTGGCGGATTTTCCAAACAGCGTAAGCGGCTGAACTTAGTCGCCCTGCAAGTGATGTTATGTGAGGACCCCACTGTAGTTTTGAATCAAGCGTGATTACCAGGAAAACTGTCTTTTCGACGAATTCTAGTATCTCCTCGTTCAGTACAACATGATATTCACTACTTCTTACATTCGGTAACGTGAATCTTATGCATTTAGTTTTCTTCTCATTTAATACCAAATTATTTATAGTAAACCAATTATGGACCTTGAAAATAGCGTTATTTACGTCAAGCTCCCGTGCATGTCTATTTACTTTAAAAAACAGTGATGTGTCATCAGCAAGTAACACCATTTGTGGTCGATTTTTCAGTAGTTGAGGTAAATCATTTATATATACTAAGAAGAGGAATTGACCCAATATCGAGCCCTGTGGTACACCCATTCTAACTTTTAAACCCAATGAGTTCACACCGTTTATTTGAACTTGCTGCATTCTATCATTCAAATATGATTTTACTAAGCTAAGCGCAAGTTTACCCAGTCCGTAATGCTCAAGTTTCAAGAGCAGCGTTTCGTGATTCACGCAATCAAAAGCCTTAGATAGGTCGCAAAAGATGCCTATTGCATCTTGTGCCTCTTCCCATGCCTTAAAGATGTGTTTTAACAAGGTGACACCGGCGTCAGTTGTGCAACGTCCTTTGGTGAAACCATACTGTTGATCGTGTAGGATGTTATTACGATTAAAATGATTGAGCATTTGATTTAACATTACTTTTTCAAACACCTTGCTGAAAACCGGCAAAACTGATACGGGTCTATAATAATTAGTGTCTTTGCTGTCCCCGGATTTGAAAAGTGGAATAACTTTACTGTACTTCATTAAATCTGGGAATACCCCTTGATCCACACACAAATTAAATATTAAAGCTAAGTAGGGTGCAATTGTCTCAATAATGGATTGACAAACTTTAGTAGACATGCCCCACAGATCTTCGGTAATTTTGATCTTGAGTTGCTTAAAAGCTTTTACAACGACCACAGGGTTTATATGTTTAAATTTAAATTCCACAGGACAGGCTGAAACATTCGCTCTTAATAAATCAATAGCAAGTGAGGGCGAGGAATTTAAAGTTTCCGTAGTTTTAATTGGAATATTGGTAAAAAAAGTTGCAAATTCCTGAGCAACATCGATGTTAGCGCTAATGAGACCGCGGGAAGTGTCCAGTGTGTAATCAGTATTATGCCTTTTGCTCTTATTAGTTTCATTGTTAATAATTTTCCAAACTGTCTTTTTTTTATTGTCTGCTGATTTAACCTTGTTGCTAATGAAAGAAGCTTTAGCTACTTTGCACACTATTTTAATTACTATTTTATACAATATTAACTATGAAACTGCGTCCATTAGCGACGCCGGAGAACAATTCCTGTCCTGCTAGGACAATTAACTAGATAATGTGACACATTATTTCAACACGTTTAGTTTCAGACATTTCAAGTATGCTTCAGAATAAAGTGACATTCGATTTTGATATGGTGACAGCGCTTAATGATGAGGAACATTTTTTTTCTGGTCGGTTTCACTCTTCATCAATTCAATAATAATTAAAACAGAACAAACAAAATCACTCAACAGGCAAAAAATTTAATTGTGTATAAAACACCAACTTTTTACAACTGGCAACTTGTGCAAATAAAAAATTTCTTATTAAAATAAATTGTGTAAATAAATTCTTGTTAGTAGAAAGATAGAAAACAGGTCTAGTCATTTACTTAATGAAACATTAGAACTGGGGAAACAAATGAAAGACTGTCTCTAATTGACAAGTTTCGTCGAGTATTAGAAAGAAAAAAATTGGCAAAGAACGTTTTTCTAACGTAAAACTTCGTTCCATTGCATCTAGGATTAGACCATTTATCAAGGGAGAGTTTTTCAAACTTTTTCAAAGATGCACGCCCCTCCACAAAAATTTCCATAAAAACATTTGAAATGTTTATGCAACAGGCAGTGGAGAGGCGTGGAATTTTAAAGTAAACCTCTCTATATTTATATTGAAAATAGCTCCCAATTTATTTATTTCAAAGAAAATCATACATCATCACAAGTTCAGAAATCTAATAAAACCATTTCTGATTGTAAACTTCGGTGGTTAAAAGTACTAGAAGAACAGAATCAAAGAGATATTTTTAAAACTGTAACCTAACCTAACTGTAAAATTAAACTTCTTTAAGGGCTGATTTTACCAAAGTCAGATATCTTTTATTCGTGGAATAAAAATGGCGTCTGACAGTTTTTGTATAGAAAAACTGTAAAAATTCAAAATTTATTCGCAGGATAAGACTTATACTCGTTATAAAAGTTTGGTGAAATTCGCCCTTAGTGTTTTAAGAGTTAATCTGATTAATCTGATTTACTTTTATACGTGTATGTATATGTACTGCCGCACTATGTCATGTACGTGCAAAAAAGCAACATTTAACTGTTTACCTTTATGTAAATGCCTAGACAATAACTGTAACTTGTAAAAAAATGTACACTGTAATATTATTAAATCTATTGAATATAAAATAAATATATTTTTTAGATATACGATACGTCTGACAACCAGTCTTATCAAGGGGTATCGTATTGCCTAGTTACGGGGTTGTGGAGGTCAGATAGGCAATCGCTTCATGTAAAATACTGGTATTCAGCTGCATCCGGTTAGACTGGAAGCCGATCCCAACATAGTTGGGAAAAGGCTAGGCAGATTGAGCTATAAGATACATAATCTAACAATGTTAACAGGGGCCTCACCATAATAGTCACCAGTAACATTATTCAAAATGAAGCCTAGGATCACTACAACACTAAGGTCCGTATTACAGAACGTTCCTCAAGTCCAGTTTGATCTGCAATCAGTTGATCACTGTTTGAGTATAGAATCAGTACTTGAGCATCGGTCTTATTCCAGAGCGGCAATCAATCTTTACTCAGCTGAATTGAGACTCAAATCGAGCCTCAAGCAGAGATGTGTATTGTCTATGAATCAGCCTGTTTTCGTTTACGATTTATTATAATAACCGACTTTGATCCGATTTTCATTGGATTAGAAATATTAAAATACACCATAGAACCCCAGTTATTTAGGAAATTAGCGTTATTATTTCATTCCTGAATAGTAAAAGGCCCCATTTATTGAAGAAGTGAAGTATAGTAATTTTGTAAGCAAATATGTCAAGCTTAAAAGACTTGTATTTGTGGCCTTAAATAAGTAAATTATGCTATTTAAAATGTCAGTATGTCAAAACATCCGTGTGAAAAACATTCGTTTGTTGTTTGTCTATTTTAATTATTTGTTTAGCTGATTTTATTCACGGATCATCCCCACATTCATCCACATCTCATCACATTGGGAATCGATCGGTTAAACACTTTTAAAATACAAGGATGGAAGAAAAAAATTAGTACTTTGGAAAAAGTTCAACCTTTTAATAGAATTATCGTTAAATAAGTTATTATAATTTTGATAGTAGGTACCTAATTTAAAAAAATATCAACAGAACTCGACATTGTACTATTGGAACAGAAGAAATATTGACAATTTGACATGACAATCTATGCTCAAGCGCGGTCTCGACCACACTTGGGTGATTACAGATTTAATCACTGCTTGGGTTCGATTGAGTAACTGAGTAGCGATGTAAAATAAAGCCAAACTCAGTTGAACTAAGATCAATGAAACTATGCTTGAGCAACGTTCTAAAATTAAAAGCGGACTTAAAACTAGTTTTAAACAGAGATCAATACTTGAGTTTCCTTCTGTAATACGGACCTAAAAGAAATTCACACAAAAAAAAAATCAGAAGTTGTCACTGCAGGGATCCAGCAGAATATCAGTGTCAGGTATATTTGCCTGACACATGCTGAGTTGGACTCCCATTTGGTGCAACGTTGAGACGCACACCGCACTTTGTATGTTTCGTTATTTTTTAAAGTGTGTCATAGACAATATTGTCATCACTGTGTCTAGTTTTCTTTTATTGTTTCTAATTTTTTTTCTTGTATATTGGGCACCTTGTAGCTATTTATTAATGTAATTAGTTATTATTTAACCGTGTTTTTGTATGTTGTGCTGTCTTTTTTGTGCACCAAATAAACGTTTTATCTATCTATTTATCTAAATTAGAATGCGGTCTGCATATTATGCATACGAGTCTCCACTGGGAGCCTAGTCTATTAACTCAAAAAATCTATGGTTAGAACGCCTTGTAACTATGAAAATAATCTCCCCTTTCCGTCAGATACTTATTACCACCTCAAAGATCAATTTATGTGGAAATATTATGCTGAGCGTGATCCTCACAAAAGATTTCTCTCAGAAGTTTCAAATTGTTCCAAGCTATGAGAATATCTGGCTGACTCTTCACAAAACTTGAATAAGAATGACGCGAGAGACTTGCTTGCGTCAGCGTTTTGTTATTATTGTTGTCGGTCCTTCGAGTTAGAATCCTTAGGGAAGTTCTAAGATTCTAAGCTTTTAGGGTTGAATACGCATTTAACCTTCATAGCCCTAAACAAAATAGAAACACGTTTTACCTATGTACCTGTAATTGTACCCCTATTAATTTTCATGAATGGTCTTAAAGTACCTACTTAAGACCATGTTCATGGAAATTAATAACATCATATTTCAACATTTATCATTTAAGCAATATTTTATGCTCAGCTTTTTTTGAGAAGCATTTGAGAGGATATCCGCACAAAAATTCTGCTAAATGCTTACAACCGATTGCAAGATAAACAAGGAAAACAATGTTATGTTTATGTTTACGTTTTGTTTTGTTCCTTAACTATTAAACAATGTAAAAATAAAATAATAATATAATTATAATAAATAAGCTCAGCTAATATTCTCCTTGTACTACAAACGAGTAGGTACAGTCACGGACTTTAATTGATGAGCCACCTTCAAACTTTTCAATTTTGCAGTTTCATACATTCACGAGATTACACGATTAAACACGAACTCAAATCGCACGCTCGTAAACAAGATGACAAATAAATTACTTTTAATCGGAAATATCCATAAAGGTTGACTTTATTAGTTAACCTCTATGGATATTTCCCATTAAAAGTAAAAGTAATTTATTTGTCATCTTGTTTACTTTCATACATTCACGAGATTACACGATTAAACACGAACTGAAATCGCAAGCTCGTAAACAAGATGACAAATAAATTACTTTTAATCGGAAATATCCATAGAGGTTGACTTATAAGTTCTCAATGATAAAAATAAATACAATGTTGCATTAAGTTATCCAATCTATTTGATACCGACCTCCTTTTAATCATATCTCATTAACTCGATAATTATGAAAACATAACTGAAGACAGTGACAGTTGAAATATCAAGATGACAAATAAATTACTTTTAATTTGAAATATCCATAGTCCATAGAGGTTGACTAATAAGTTTTCAATGATAAAAAATCAATACAATGTTGCATTAAGTTTATCCAATCTATTTGATACCGACCTCCTTTGAATCATAGCTCATTAACTCGATAATTATGAAAACATAACTGAAGACAGTGACAGTTGAAATATCAAGATGACAAATAAATTACTTTTAATCGGAAATAGTCTTATCCATAGAGGTTGACTAATAAGTTCTTAATGATAAAAATAAATACAATGTTGCATTAAGTTTATCCAATCTATTTGATACTGACCTCCTTTGAATCATAGCTCATTAACTCAATAATTCTGAAAACTTAACTGAAGACAATGACAGTTGAAATATCGATGTCAGAGAATTTCTCAGTACCCTAACCTAGCAACAATTGTTTATCGTTGCTAGGTTACTGTTGCTAGACCTGCAATTGGTTGACTTTGAGTAGTCACAGTTGTCAAGTTTGTAGTTCCGCTCTCAGGTTAGCCAACCGGTAAAGATATGAAATATAATTTTCTTCTTCTAATACGAAGACATATGACTTTGCGTGTCGGGAACCGAATAAACCCGATTTGCATTACACGGCTAAAATGCGAACAGTACCAGGTGGCTCATCAATTAAAGTCCGTGACTGTACATAAAGCTTAATTAATTAGCTTTGGTTAATTATTGGAAATTAGATCACTTCTAATTATCCAGAATGCGACGTAAATACATGTTATTCAGCTATAAACTATTGAAAGGTTGTTTATTATAATGGCAACATTAGTCGTGTAACTACTATTTAGTAGTTTGTGCTATTAAATGGTAGTTCACACGACAAATATTCGTTACGATTTTTTACGTACCTACGCGGTTGTGATGACAATCGTGATGGGCCAGTGGTTAAGACACATCACCTAAGTGGCTCTAGCCATACCTCACCGGGACGCCATGGCGGGCCAGGCCGCGTCGCCAACTAAATGTAGCTGCAAGCAAGACTGGTAACGTCCTTTCCGAGGCACGGAGGAGTCTAGGTATGTAAAAATGGTCACCCATTCACAGACCAACCCTGGAAAGCGCAGCTTAACCTGATGGATCGACCCGTGCGGCTGCTATTACTTAGCCACGACCTCTTCGAGAGAAATAAATAAGATCACTAAATAGAAATTTAAATACAGTGTTAGATTTTGTCAGACCAGTTCAGATATATCTTCTGTCTTTTTCTACTATCTATGAAATTCTTCAAAATATAGGTACATTTATCTTTTTAGTGGTGGATTAGTCCGTCATGATAAAATAACCGGACCGAAGATGACATCTGTCACAATGTCATTTCATAACAAAGAAAATACATAAGTGAATAAAAATATAAGAAGAACTCGATATGTAACGCTATATACTTTTAGAAATGTATAAGATTACTAAATAATTTACATTTAAATGGTACCAGTTTGTGGGATTCGATCGCAAAATGTCCCCGAAATGCTAAGAAGTTGAAGGAGAAACCTAATTTAGATGATATTATTTGGTGGCGATTTCATATTCCATTTTTTGTTCGAAATCTAATTTAAATTTTCTGTTTATTTCTGAGCTTTGGCCGAGGATTTATTTTCATATTGTATTTGAATGTCAACTATACAGCACAAATAGAGGTTCTAACAAAAAAAATACATAACATTTTATTTACTTCAGAAAGTAAGTATCAATTATTATCCAATCAATAATATGAAAGCCATAAGAAGATAGAGAATTTCAATCTCACTAGTACGTACGAAACTCTGATCCCCTTTATGAACTTAATAAAATCTCCTTTCCTACCTGTAATATTTACAGAGACAATATGGTGATAAATACCACTCCGTACACTACCAAAGGATTTATTATTTGAGCTTCAACTTGCAGACGCCTGAGGATCGACAGATCCGCTTCTGAGAATATTAGCGTCCTTACTAATCCCTCCGGATGACCTACCTAAAACGATTGCGGTTGGGCCTTGAAAATGTCTACGTACATAAATCCATACTAATATTATAAATTCAAAATTAACTCTGTCTGTCTGTCTGTATGTTACTTTTTCACGCCTAAACCACTGAACGGATTTCGATAAAATTTGGCAAGAAGAGAGATGGTATCCTGAGGAAGGACATAGGCTACTATTTATCGACATACCACGCGGGCGAAGCCGCGGGCGGAAGCTAGTGGTTAGTACTTTTCAATCATCTCACCAAGTATTCGTTAGACAAACATGGTAATAATTATTTTTTAAATGACACGTAAATGCCACACAAACTCACTTCCAATAAGCAACAATTCTGATCACCAATTCACAATCTAATTCACCATGACAACACCATTTTAAGAAAAAGTCTGACCAATAATTTACAATCCAATTCAACTATACATGACAACACCATTTTAGAACAAAGTCGTATAAAATCTATATTTTGATGAGACCTACACGAGACTATTACCTAATAATTGTATAATTTCCAAAAAAAAACAACAAAAGAGACTAAAAATTCAATAAAGTTTGCTCAAAGGTGTTGGACGTCTATGAAACATGTCGAAGTCTCAATGGCAATGCTTTCACTAGCAAGACTAAGCTGAAGTGCTTGCGATTTCGGCAACAATGCATTTTAAACTGACCTCAATTCAAAACATCTGTATTTTATGACTCACTTTTCTACTCGCTGATTCTAGGGCCTCGCCTAACAACCAATCCACAAACAGCCACAAAGGATTTGGTAGCATGTGCCGCTAAAAGTTTGTTTGGAAGTCTTCCTAATTGTTTCGTTCGCTATCCCCTGCTATTTGTCTTTACTTATGTATACACTCTGAAGTCGGACGGGTATTTCAAGGTAATAAACGGAACCTTCGCACACCTGGTATAGTTTGAGAAATACAATTGATTTATTGGACTTGAAGATACTTTGAAATTCATGGAGAGAAACGATAAGAGCAATCTTTTTTGAAATCTTTTTCCAAAAGATGTGGATGCTTCCATAGATGGGAGGAGCGAAGGCTATATGTAAATTTGGTCAAAGCAACAGTATCGAATGAGTGTGAAGGCTAAATACATGTTAGTTTAAAAAAGTCTTTCCGAGAAATCATAAAAATTTTGTATTTTCTCCTCAATGAACGTTCGAAAAGATTTTTTCTAGGAATTATATTTGAAGGCATCGCTGCCGATTTTACGATTACGAAGCCCAATAGAAAAAAATTACGACTGAGAAACTACCGTAGATTATCCACAACTAAAACAGTCCTGATGTACCTACTTAGTAGGAATATTTTTCACAAACACAAAATCCACAAAACTTTTCAACATTCCACGTAAATCACATTTTAGGAACTGGAACGCCTTATGTGACATAAAGAAACAAAAAACAATCGCCCACCATGACATTACAATATCAAATGACCATGCTGCCAGTACGCTTTGGTAAGATTATGCTATACAGCCTTCTTATACGCGTTTCATATACAGACTATTTTTCAAGTTCGTTCAATTATTATAAAATACAGCAAAATATGTCCCTACTTTTTATATCATAAAACAAAGTAACCACGCCCCGCCGCGTCTGTCTGGTCGCGATATACTCTAAAACTTCCGAACGGATTTTCACACGGTTTTCACCAATGGACGGAGTGATTCATATGTAAGGCTTTGAATTTATGAAATGAAAATTAGCTAAAGTATCACAGTGATTGTTCAAGATGTTGGAAAAAATCATGAAGACCAGCTTTATATACTGGCGTCCGCCGCGTAAATTAATAGAGTTATATGGAAATAATGTATTACGGGATTGATAGTTTTTAGTTTTCATATTTTTTTCACCTTATTTTGTTAAGTGCCCTTTGATCATTTTCCCTTGTACATAATTATTATTAAGTAGATATTATAAGTCAGTAAGTAGTTGTACAGTCACAGACTTTAATTGATGAGCCACCTGGTACTGTTCGCATTTTAGCCGTGTAATGCAAATCGGATTTATTCGGTTCCCGACACGCAAAGTCATATGTCTTCGTATTAGAAGAAGAAAATTATATTTCATATCTTTACCGGTTGGCTAACCTGAGAGCAGAACTACAAACTTGACAGCGGTGACTACTCAAAGTCAACCAATTGCAGGTCTAGCAACAGTAACCTAGCAACGATAAACAATTGTTGCTAGGTTACTGCTGCATAGTAACGTTAGCGTACGGAGAAATTCTCTGACATCGATATTTCAACTGTCACTGTCTTCAGTTAAGTTTTCAGAATTTTTGAGTTAATGAGCTATGATTCAAAGGAGGTCAGTATCAAATAGATTGGATAAACTTAATGCAACATTGTATTTATTTTTATCATTAAGAACTTATTAGTCAACCTCTATGGATAAGACTATTTCCGATTAAATGTAATTTATTTGTCATCTTGATATTTCAACTGTCACTGTCTTCAGTAATGTTTTCATAATTATCGAGTTAATGAGCTATGATTCAAAGGAGGTCGGTATCAAATAGATTGGATAAACTTAATGCAACATTGTATTTATTTTTATCATTGAGAACTTATTAGTCAACCTCTATGGATATTTCCGATTAAAAGTAATTTATTTGTCATCTTGATATTTCAACTGTCACTGTCTTCAGTTATGTTTTCATAATTATCGAGTTAATGAGCTATGATTCAAAGGAGGTCGGTATCAAATAGATTGGAACTTAATGCAACATTGTATTTATTTTTATTATTGAGAACTTATTAGTCAACCTCTATGGATATTTCCGATTAAAAGTAATTTATTTGTCATCTTGATATTTCTACTGTCACTGTCTTCAGTTATGTTTTCATAATTATCGAGTTAATGAGCTATGATTCAAAGGAGGTCGGTATCAAATAGATTGGATAAACTTAATGCAACATTGTATTTATTTTTATCATTGAGAACTTATTAGTCAACCTCTATGGATATTTCCGATTAAAGTAATTTATTTGTCATCTTGTTTACGAGCTTGCTATTTGAGTTTGTGTTTAATCGTGTAATCTCGTGAATGTATGAAAGTAAACAAGATGACAAATAAATTACTTTTAATCGGAAATATCCATAGAGGTTAACTAATAAAGTCAACCTCTATGGATATTTCCGATTAAAAGTAATTTATTTGTCATCTTGTTTACGAGGGTGCGATTTGAGTTCGTGTTTAATCGTGTAATCTCGTGAATGTATGAAACTGCAAAATTGAAAAGTTTGAAGGTGGCTCTTCAATTAAAGTCCGTGACTGTACCTATTTGTGTGCTTAAAGAAATAAATATAAAAATACCTTATTTTGTTGTTTTATTGTTTGCGCGTCCATTTGCCCCAGTGAACTTTGTCTTTCTATCAAGAATTATTATATTGACCGCCAGCAAAAGTATTCACGACAAAATTTGGAAAAAAATCAAGAAATATCAGAAGCAATATAGCGTGAATACACAAAGAACATAAACAATCATATATTTTCAAGGAAATTCATGCAAAAAGGTTTCCGTATTAAGTTACGAACTACGACCCAAACGCTTCAGTAACTTTTAAGAGTTCTTTTTGTTCATATTTTATTGTAACGTGTGCACATACCTACGTGATCCTTTGAGACGGAAAAATGGGGAAAAACTATTGAATTGCTTATACTTACCCCTTTTTGATTCTTCGAACATTTTCCTGGTTCTTGGTTTCAGCGGGACTTTCGATATAACTACAGTGCATTGCCATTTTTTGTATGGAAGTTAGTACTAATACTGCAAACAGAACAATCATTACCTATTTCAGCCAAGTGTATTTGGAATATCAGCCAAATGTATTTCATCTTTCGAGAGGTGTTCAGCTTGAAGCTCATTTAATGCAAGCCAGAAGCCCTACAAATGGCAATCGTTTTCAAAGTGTTTCGTATTTATTTTACATTTTTGACTGTTCCATCATCTTTCACCACTTTTTCTCAACCATCTGTTGGTCATTATAGTCATTCATACCTAAAAATAAGACAGACTTACTTTATTCGAATCATGATTATTGTACAGAATATCCCATGATTTGAGTTTTTTGCGATATCTCTTCCCACAGTAATAAAAGTGGGTAGTATTTGGTTTCAGTTAAAAAGTGGGTAGTATTTGGTTTAAGTTAAAAACGTTACTTATGTACAATAAACTATAATTTCTAAGAAAGCTGATAAAATTTGCTTTATAAGGTTTTTTATTTCAAAACTCTGGCTTCTACAGTTTAGGAGAAATAGCAATTTTAAAAGTGTGGTACTAAGTATTGAAGGCCAGTGGATTTGATTATTAAGTAGTTGTTTTTTTTTTCTAACATAATCTTTTTTTTTTGTCCTCAGCTTCCGTCGCCAGGATCGCCAAGTTCCTCGGAGGAACCGGTACTCCTCTTGTTACCACTGGTGGCTTTACCTTTGACTTCGTCAAGCCGAAGCAGACTTGCCAAGACGAATTCTATATGCTGGTGCGGGCTGGACCTCTCGGCTTTGAAGACTTAGCTTACTTTATCATTGATTTGATGAGACAGTGAGTATACTACTTTTTACTTTACTTAGTATAGATTGTAATGAGAAGGTCTCATCTGTACGACTTCTTTTTCAACGATCGTCCAATAAAAAAATATGTCTGTGCTTATAATCAACTATCAACTGAGCAGCCGCAGTCCACTGCTGGACATAGGCCTCTCCAGGCTGCGCCGCAACACCATGTCTTGCGCATTCCGCATCCAGTCTATTCCAGCAACCTTTTAAGGTCGTCCACGAAGTTGGGGGAAATATATAGCTGGGTGTCTGTAGTATATGCACGGACATATTTTTATACTTAATAATTATGTTTCTGTCTTTTTGTAATGACGGTGAAAAAGCGGTTACGAATGAGGCCTTAATTTTCGGTCCTTTGACACGATCGCGCGATCTTTCGACATCTATGGGTATGTATTTGAAAGGTTGCAGGGAAAAACAAATTTTCACTTTTTGAAAAAAATCTGCATTTGGAGCTTGACCTACTTAATAGTGTTCATGTTAAAGGTAAGTAAGCACCTGTTTGAAGGCTTTGGTGCGGGTATGTTATGGGCTGTAGTACTTAAGTTAATAATAAGTACATAAAAATACTCTTTAGAACGATCGGGTGTAAAACGATGCTTAAGGAAGGCGAGAGTCACTTATATTCCCCGTCATTGTGATTTTTTTTGTATCGGACCATAGGTACTTGGGGACCTTCTGGTTATGCAGATATTGGAGTTCAAAGTTCTAACTTTTTTTAAATAACCCTACAACTCCTGTTCCGTTGCTTGTACCCATAAGCACAATGTTTTGCGTGCATTACGTACATTGCGCGCTGCTGTAAACAACGATTTTTCACATCATAAATAAAAGTCGTTTCCCAGCAATAATTTTAGCTCAATGTTACATTTTTTGATGTACAGAATGCGAAGGTAACGGCTATAATAGGTCCTTTTACACGCTGACGCATTTCTTTTTTTTTTTTTTTTGATGGTGGGAAATCATCAAATGACTTCTCCCGCTCTGGGCGGAGCGGGAGTGCGTGTCATACTTTTACTAACTAAAACCCACCCTTGTTCCTTCAGTTGCCTGTTGCCAAGAGCCCCGGTATCCCACGCTGACGCATTCCTTACATGAATATTATCAATTTATCATCTTATAACATTATTGGTTTAGGTCCCTTCATTCAGATTGAAGCGTTGTCAATCATATCGATCGCTATTCTGTGAACCAATAACAAATTAGTTTCGAACGACCCGTAATTTGCCAAAAAGTTTTTATTGATACCAAATGCCGCAAGATCTCTAGAGTAATCACAAAATGTCACTCAAGATTTGCTGTATTAATAGGTTAGTTAGTTAAATGACTAAACGAGCACAAATAAACTACAGTATTCCATTGAGCAATACTACGTATCAGAAGTGGCAGGTTTCAGTTAACATATAATTAACCCTAAAGTGTGTCCTTCGTGTCTCTTAGCTGTTTCACAGAATAGTACAGAAGATTCACTCTGCAAAATCATTTAAATAAAAAAACGACTTTTGCTACGACACACTATAGTGCAATTCAGGTCGCACAGAGCTAATTATCTACAGTTATATTCACCTCCAAGTTGCCTCTCTTCGCGTAACTCTTTTATCTTCTGACTACGTTACGCTCACTGAACTGGTCCGACAGAACGAGCCCGCCGCGTACTTGTAGCTTAATAAATCTAAAATGCGGAGTGCGCCTTCTGTAGGTACTATTCTGTGGCTGTTCACTTCCTCTCTCCTTAAACATCGTCATGAAATATAGCTCTTTCCTCCTGTTTCATGTTTATTATTGTATTGTTTATATATATATATATTTATATAGATAAGTATATGCTTTATGTATGTATGTATTTATTGTATATGTAAATGGTACACCACTGGCTAGCTGCAGTATTATCTCTCCTTCGCGCTTTAATCCATCCAAAGGTTGTCTGTAAAAGATCGCTCTTAGCGATAAGACCGCCCATTGTGTCACCCTATGTTAAATTTCTACATTTGTATCTGTATTTTTTATGGTGTACATAATAAAGAGTATTCTATTCTATTCTGTTTGCAATAACATACTTGGATGGTTTGTGTTTATTCAAATTGCAGTTCCAGTGCGAGATTTTATACATATTATACTGAATTATAAAATTGTACTCAAGCATGAATTGCCATTCTTGCTAATAACGAGCGATTCGGGTCATTAACGATCTTCACATAATTTATTCACGTCATGTACATAATTTGAGTGAATGCGCAAGGTTATTGTTATTTATTTTATGACGTATCTAATATAGATTAGTGTAGTATGTTATTGTGGGACAGAAGTACTTTAAAGCTCTTATATTATTTTGTCGTAACAGGTATTTTATTCTAGGTTTAAGGCTCGTGCACACTAGCGTGACGCGACGCGACACCCGCAATTTTGATACCGTGAAGTTTTCTTAGAAATTGTTTTGTTAGAGTCACGTCGCGGAGTCGCATCGCACCAGTTTGCACGAAATTGTAATTAGAATTGAACGAAAGGTTGCTGTTATTGTTAAAATATCTCATATATTTCGTTTTCAAAGTTGATAATATTAAGTTAAAGTAAATATTTTTTATTATATAAAGATAGTCTAAATAAAACAGACCCCAGTATCGCATTGGGTGATGTCAAAGTCAAAGTCGAATAATAATTATTCTTATACGTCACCTAATAATTATTCTTACACTTTTGAACGTCAAAAATTTAAGATAGTAAATTGTTTCAGCCGTGACTTTGCGGTCTATTGGATTTTTTTTGTATAAAATTTACATCAAAATAGACCGATTCTAGTCGCACTTTCCAAAAGTAGGATTCTGAAAATGTATCTGTCATTATAGTTATAAGGGAGAGATAAATAAATAATAACATATCCCCGTAACCCTAAAATTCCTGTGAACATAGACTTCATGACTTTGTCTTCCCAGTACCTATCAGTTATCAACCACTGAGGTATCTACCACTGACAAAATAAAGGATAATACCCTGAGATTGGCTTTAATAAGCCCTTTACTAAGCCTATAGATATACCTTAATATATTGCGTCGTAACTTGGGATTTGCTCTGCTCTTTATGATTCCGTGGTAAGATCAGCTGTTTGGTAAGATTATACTCTTTCTGCTTATATTTTGGGGCAAATTGTCTAAGAACATTTCAGAAAATAAGTAGGATCCTTATCAAGATTGAATTGGGTTGAAGAGAATCCCAATTTATTTTGATGTTTCGATATTTGCTGATATTCGACGCTGGCATTGTCAGTCATGAATAAGTTACTATAGGAGGATTGTTTTTTTGGTAGAAAAATCTTTTATTGTTGGAAATCCTTGCCAGATCAATGACAATATTTTATTATGGCCTACAAACAAAATCTAGCAATTTTTAAGAAATAACTGCCGTCCTTTATGAAAAAGACCGTGGATTTTCTGCACTTAGAAACTTGAGCATCATTTGGACTATTGTTTTGTTTGTTGTTCATTGTTTCTGCCTTAGCTGATCGCAAAATAAGACTCACACTTGAATTAAAAGACCTAAGAAATCGTGTTTTGAAAGGATTGTTGAGTTGGCCAAACTTCAAGAAATCGAGCGTCAATCCCGTTGACGAAAAAACAGGCAATCTGGAAAGCCATCCGAAACGGTGCGTACAATCAAGAGGGGCCAACCGTGACCAAAGCGAGGAGCGGACATCTGAATAGTCGCACCGCTCTACTTGTCGCTACCGCTTATGACAGGAACCACAGTCTCAACGAGGTGAGTAAGAAGACGCTGATTGAAAGTTAAACGTTATCTATCTTGTAACTTTAGTAGGAAAGACGCACCTATCAATGGTGGAATCCCACGATCGGCAATATTGCAGACGGGCACGCACGGTAGTTGACCACAGACTGCCACGCACCGCGCACCGAGGAGCTTCCGATGTCGATACCTCGCACGTACGCCTTCCCACGGTCCGTCGTTCAGGCTCGTCGGTGTCCGTCCGCAAAATCGCGGATCGTGGGACTTCGGTAAAAGCTGAGAAAAGGCAGACCATTGTGTACGATTCGACTGACGGTGTCCGAACATGGGCCATTTAGGAGACTTTTACAAATTCCGCCCGTTTCGAGGGCAGTTAAATAAAGTGATGCACGAGTTGTTGTAGGTAATGGCGGACAATAAAGAAAATTGGGGTGCTTCTTTCAGGAAAAGTTGTATCGTAAATACTGGATAACTGTTGCACTGACGGTCGATAAGTCATTTGTAGGCGAATTGACAACGGCAGAAACCGATTCGCCTGCAAAAAAAATAACTTCGTATGAATCACTTCAAGAAAAAATAATATTAGGTATTGAAAATTGTCGATTCGCCCGTTACGGGCGAGTATATTCGTGCGAATCACCAATAAGGCTTCCTGTATATACAACGGTTACCTGCCGTCAATATCCCATCTCAAAAATCCACCTTGTATAGTATGGATATATTTTGCATTGATATTCATCGTTAAACTAAGCTGAATTGACTTTCATCCGTGTTCTTGGTACAGTATTATTTTAATTTGGCTATTCGTTTACCTATAATGTTCGTGTTTTGAATAAGGAGTAACACTTTAATATTCTGTGAGTTAAATAAGTTATTGCTTTCATTACGTTTTGAATAAATTAGCTACAAAGTGGCTTTTGTTAGTATCCTCTTCACTCCTTTCCTCTAGATTGTCGGAAAATGAAGTCCGTCTTTTTTACAAGTCAAAAATCAAATTACTTTATTTCACATAAACCTACATGGACACTTATGAAACGTCAGAAGCTAGGTGCACGGTTTAAGTTGGTCGTTTCCTATGGAGAAGAGCCGGAAAGAATCTCCAGGGTTTCTCTTTTAAAAATATATGGCTATTACAATGTTCTCAAATTACAATGTTAATAGGTATGAGAGGACAGTTTAGAAGTCGCATGAAATGGCTATAACACGGCAAATTGAGGTAATGTGTCAATCTGAAAAACGATTAATTTATCCGACTGTACTGCCTCGTCGGTCTTGTGGTCGCAAGCGCTACTGCTGAGTATGACATCCTGGGTTAAATTCCCGGTTCGGGCAAAGTATTATTGGGTTTTTCCGTCAGGAATTTCTCAGTAGGTAGCAGCCCAGAGTCTGGATTTGTGCCCGGTTGATGGCAAAAGGCTCGGCCCCTATTAAATGGGTCTTAAATATAACTGGCGAAATGTAGAAGGTAGGAAGGTAATACTGAAGGTACAGCTGGCTAACCTTTCAGGGAGTACAGGCGTGTTGATATATGTATATTATTATGTAGGTATGTGTCCTGTACAAAGATGGATGAATAGCTCGGAACCTGTTAACGACTAGGGGCCGTGCACGAAATCAACTATTTTTATCACTTTTGTTCATTGTTTGTGAGAAAAAATAATTAAAAAACAAACCTTAGGTATTATTTGTGATTTAAAAAGTCGAGTTCTTTATTTTCCATGCGGCTGAAATGGATTTTTCAAATAAATTAAGTATAAAAAGAAAATCAGTAAAATTCGCAACAAGTTTTCCAAAAGATAACAGGAGACTGAACTTTGATCATCTTTTTACAAGAAACAACTACTTTTGATTTTGAATATTTAAAAATTTCATCACCATCACAATGGTCTGCTTTCACATAACCTGTACCTACCATTTTTTTCAACTTTGATACAAACTGTAGCTTGAAAATAATGTTGATAAACCCACTTTTCGAAAAAAAATCCCGGTCAGTAATGTATTTTTTCTTCATACTTAGCTAAAATTAATTGCGTAGAAGTAGATAATATAACTAATGCTTTTTATGATGAGTAAAATATAACTTAAATATTAATTTTGTCCACTGTCCACAACCCAAACAGGCAAATAACTAAGTTTTCTTGGAAAAAAAAACTGTAAATAATAAAAAAAACCTGTTAAATAGTAACGGACGATTCCGACTCGCTGGCACCCGAGCTGAGGGCCGAAGGTCGGCGGAGCGAGGGCAAATATTTTGACAGAAGATTATGGCGGCACCTATTTTTTCTATTGCGAGCGTAGCGAGTGCAAGTGTTAAATGTTTTTCGGCTAAGTGTAACTTCTGTAAGTAAACTGTAGGTGAGTCGTCCATTAGGTTTTTCTTATATAGTTGAAATGTCCAATATTTAAAAAAATAATTAGATTAATCGTTCGTTAGTTCGATTGATTTTAGTTTAATCAACATTAAGTAAGTTAAACAGTAGTTGAATCGACCAATATGCGTTATGAACTATGTGAATCAACCGTAGATAGTTATCTTGAAAATAGTTAGAAAGAAAGAAAGAAAATAAATTTATTTGACCCAGTTAGAATATACGTACCCATGGACACTTATATTTTTAAGGGCTGATTTCATCAAAGTCAGATATCTTTTATCCTTGGAATAAAATTGTCGTCTGACAGTTCTTGTATGGAAAAACTGACAAAATTTCAAAATTTATTCGCAGGATAAGACATAAACTCGGTATAAAAGTTTGGTGAAATTCGCGCTAAATAAATCAAATCCTACTTATTGTAAGTAAAAACAATACTGTCACCATATTATGTAAATTAACAAACAAACGGCACTTTCACTCATGCGGACATTCTATACCGACGCCCATTGTATTTAAAATAACAGTATCTGCTTATGTAACCGAAAACCGAAATAATTTGTTAACAAAACACTACAGTTTCCCTTCTATTAATAGAAATGGTATTCATAAACTTATCTGTAAGTTGTCACTCAAATGTCCAAAAATAATAAACATAGGTATGGGCTTTCATCCTTATCAGATTAATCTACCTATATTTACTCAGCAAAGTACGTACTTACGCATGAAATGTACGCCACTTGACATTTTCAGTGTAATGAATGTATGTTCCTGAATGTATTGTCAATGAAGGCTTCCCTTGTATCGTTACGAAACGTTACTCCATACGAAAACTATAGGTACCTTTTGGAAGGGGCAACTAGAATCAGTTCTATTTATTTGTTTTTTTTTGACGTTCAAAAGTGAAGATTATAAGTGCCTATTTGAAATAAATTATTTGACTTTGACTTTCTTACGGCTAAGAACAAAAGCACTTAAGGCTCGCGCAGAGGCGCGACGCGACAAGGTAGAACAATTTCCATGAAGTTTATACAGAAATTGTACTACTAGAGTCGCGTTGCGCTGTTGCGTAGCGCCTGTCTGCGGGAGCTTTTAGAAACAAATTACGGCTAGGAACGAAAACAAAGGAACCCAAATAAAATATTTTTCTTTCTTCATTATTCTACTCTAAATATTTCCTTTTACTTAATCAACCGATCACAGTCCCCTATGATTTGTAAGCTTCGCCCATACGTAAGTAGGCGAAAGTACCTAAATATCTCTGACTAAGCTTAAAAGGTTCTCCCTTAGCCTGAAGCAAATATAGGCACTTTGTTACTAAATTCCCGCGGGTGCGGGACAGACGCCCCGCGTAGTCTCATAACCGTGCCTACCTATTGTTTGTAGACAAATATTAAATTGTGCGGGATAAATTAAAAATTCCTACAACCTTTATGCGAGTAGGTACAGTCAGTAGCATACATACCTTACAGTTAGGTAAGTACGCAAAATTCAAAAGCGTTTTTCTCGTGAAATAAGAATTGCAACGTTGAGAAAAGACTAATTTCATAATATTTAGTAAAGATTTGCTAATAGGTATGTTCGTAACACCATAAAATATCTATTAATAGTTTACGAGATAATGTCTATTGAATCTTACGTAAGTGTAAGGTATATAAAAATGCTCGTGAAAAGTCTATTTTTTTTTTGTATTCTGATGTTTGGCATCAGAATGCAAAAAAAAAATTAGACCTTTGGAAAACAAAAGTAGAAAAAAGCTTTTGCAGTAACAGTTACTGCAAAAGCTTTTTTCTACTTTCTTTTTCAATATCTCTGTATATTTTTCTTAGATTTCTTATTTATATACCAGAAAAAAAACGGGGTTCCCAACATCTGAATTATTATATAAACATTAAGTTTGATTTGAGATGTTTGTGATATTTGTGACGTTTCTGGGCACGTTTTCCACACTTTGGCTTTGCTAACACGGTATTTTTTTCCACGCCATCTAGCTTCGAATGGAAGCAACTGCTCCTTATCAACGAGCCCGAGTCACAGCTGCACGTCGCCGGCAAGTCGACGTGCCATCTCATGATGAAGTCCTTCGCCAATTTCCTGAAGAAGGAAGAAATCCTTTACACCCCGTGGGACACCACATCAGACGCTGGCCTGAATTACACAGAGAACTTGAAGTTTTATCTCGGCTACAAATACACAAGTAAGTTTAGATTTAAAAATCTCCTGCCATCTATTGAGTTTACTGGTAGGTAAGTAAAGCGCCGCGTCGCGGTCGGTTTGAACTGAGCAGTCCACGTATGGTATAGAGATGGCGCTGTTCCCAACTTTACACCAACCTCACGAATATTTTTAGTTCCGCTACTCAACAACAGATGTCACTAGCATCTATTCTAACCTTATTTCGGTTACCCACAGATTCGGATGGGGTCGCGCAGCATTAATTTACGATACACCGGCTTACGAAGTTTTCGTGGGCGATTCTGGCGGATATTTGCTTGCTCTCACTATCCATAACTTCATGCTGACCGAAGGCATTACTGTGTTTGGCTGGGAGATGATGGCCCAACAATCTTTCGAAGACATGTTGGTTCAGATAGTAGGAAACACCTTCGCGAGTGAGTTGAGTTTTGGGTAACGGCTGAGGGTATATAAATACTACTTTTCACAGATTTAGGTGTGGGGTGGTCACCTAGGCTGTGCATTGTGATCCTTTTAGTAATTATTTGACTTTATGAATTTAAAGCTCATACGTTTATATATCAAAATACTACATAATTATAATTGATCAAAACACAGCCTTATTGCAAACTATCACGATTGGTTTTTTTTCGCACGTTTGCTGATTGAGTTTTTGCACAAACACGGTTTTGGTTGACAGAATGTCATTTATGATAAGCTATCCAATAAAGTTTTATGAGCAAAGTCTAGGTAACGAAATGTCATTATATGATAAGCTATCCAGTAAAGTTTTTATGAAAAAAGTCTAGGTACTGAGAAGAATCGAAGAATATCTAAGTTCTATTTTTAGATGAAAGTCGCAGTGTCTAAAACGCTTATCTAGGGTATAAGTTTTGAAGAGTATCTAGGGTAGTTACCTATGTAATAAAAATAACCATTGATTTAACTATGTAAATTAATAAGGTTTCAGCGAGAATCAAACTTGAATTTGCAGAACTTAGTGGATAAAAGCTTTTGTGGAAATTGGTAAAGTAAATAAGCACCATTTCACATTTTCATTTACATTACTTTGGGATAGACTATTATTTTGAAAAAGGTTAATTTAGAAATTATTACGCATCCTGAGTCAGACCTTTTAGCACTTAACGTAAAAACATTTGGAATAATAAACTCCACAGTATTTGCAATCATAATAAAAACCCTATCTATTCTAAAAATATTTTACAAGCAATTCAGAGTATTTATGTTTAATCTTTTCAAATAAAAACAAACAACTTACAATATTAATCTAGGGCTAACTAATTAGTTACGGTGCTACGAGTTTTCATGTTATAGCTACATTTACCACAGTATAAAATAAGGTAAAGTATTATGTCTTCATATAAAACGGCCGAAACGACGCACTTCGAAATCTCAGTGTAGATACCAGAGGCCCTAGACAAAGTCGTGCACACATTGTTTAAGTCTATAATTACCAAGCCGCGCATAGCAGCTTGACTGCGGGCGTCTTCCGCGACATGTGATCGTAGCCGATAACCTATCGGAGCCCTTCCGATCAGATGCGATGCGAGGTGTTTGGTAGAAATCATCCTTTACGCACGGACGGGGAAGGTTTATCTACCGAGTGACCGTAGGTCATTATTTCAAGGTCACTGCCGACACATAGTACTGTTACTTTATTATGCTGTAGCTTTAAGCTATTACGTTTTCGAAACGCACCTGTGCCTGCAATAACAATGGTAATAATCCGAAAACATCTTTACCTACGATAAATTTCGTTTTATTCATTTCTCTAACTTGATACGCAAAATATAATATTATGATTGGTTTTCTTATAATAGGGATGGAAGAAAAATATGCGAGGAATTATTGCCTTGTTATTTCCATTGCCTGAGGAAAATTATGTTACTGGAATGTAATTATATCCTTGAGATTTTGTTTTAGAAGGAACAAAAATAAAGGCGTGTAGAATCGAGCATGTTTTATCATTCTTCAAACCTGTAATGGGCGAAAGAGAAACTGAAAAAAAATTGCTTGCAAAATGAAAGGTAACGTTGGAAAGTACCTTTATGTTTTAGTTAAAATATATTTCCTACAGTCAGATATTATAGTTGGTATTATGCAGTAAAAGGATATTTCTCTCAGGATTATATTATGAAAACCGTTTGATCAAACGTCAAGCTTTAGTCTTGTTAAATGCCAGTTTTCAGGCGGTTTAAAGGCTCAGCAGGTTTTGACAGGCAGGTAATACTCGCACTCCTATTCCTATATTCAGAGGTTTCGCGAATTCGTCTACAATATTTGGAACTTAATTCCCGAAAACACATGATTAATTAATATGTATGAAATATAATGTAAGAACCACGATTTTATGCAAGGCTCGGATACCGGTTAAATTTTCAAACCGGTATGATCTACCTGACGCAAATATCTTGATTTAGTGGGTACTCTATTTTATGACATGTAATTTAATTATAATTTTGTCTAATTAGAATCAATAATATTGTCAAAAATTTGCATGCCGAATTTAGTAGGCGGAATATGAAGAACTATTTGTGTATGTGCTATAAAATCTGTAAAATACCGTATTTCAGGCAAATAAATGAATCTATCTATCTACCTATCAAAAACGTTTACATACGGTTTCATTCGCATATACCGGTTTTTTTTAAACGGTATTTGGAAGCGTGCTATATAAAGGTTTTCTCGGATTTACCAGTTTAGAACAATAAACTGTTTAACACTTCAGTTTTTAATCAGCGCGGCATCCTCACAAATAGGTAGTCACAAGTTGCAACGCTTAATAAACCGGTTAATTAAGGTTAAAATAAAGTTCTCTAAATGTTCGCGTTCTTTCGAAAAGTTCTGAGGGAAACCGAAATAAACCGGTAATAACCGGTATTTCTTAAACCGGTTCCGAACCTTGATTTTATGTGACGTGATAATAACCATAACCTGCGGAACAACATAACGCTTTCAATGACACTTTGTAAAAATACGACTAGTAGTTTAGGAGTTACGAGTTATAATAATCATCATATTTCAGCCAAAAAAAACAGCTGTTGTAAGGATATAATAATTATCTAAGGATATTTAAGTATGAATGGCTGCCTTATTATTTATACTGAACAAATATCTTTATAGTTCTCTCTTAAATCGCTCCAAAACAAACTGATCATTTTCTTTCACTAGTAAGCTTTCTTGAATATCGCCCGGCCTAATATATTTTTAATATCCATAGTTACCCACATGTTTTCGTGAGTGCTAAGTACGCTTGATGCTTTTAGTCCGCATTTACACGGGATCCGTCATTGACGATTCGTCGAAAAACACGATACGTCATGACTGATGGAGGTTCACATTGCATACGGAAACGAGTTTTTTCGTGATTCGTCAAAATATCCGAATTAATGTTCATACTTTAATTCGTGATTCAGAGTTCAATCTTGGGAGAGCGCTTCAGCGGATCCGTCACAAAAAAAACAGCGAGTTGTGTTTTTGACGAACGTGATTTTAGAAAGGCAGTACTTACGTGATTTTATACGATTCGTGATGTGGGTGAATTTAAAAAGCATTGCCGCCGTAAAAAAAGACAATTCGTCAAAAAACACGAATCGTCCTCATGTGAATGAGCCCTTACATAAATTCCCTTTATAACATCAACAACGAAAGTCGTTTGTCTTGAGGTCACATTTTCATGAAACATAAATCTTTCCCAGCTGTTACTAAAGCAACAAAAACTATGAAGGGCCTATATTATCACAAGGGACCCTTTTTGTTGGCCCTCAAAGTTTAGAACGTCATATTGGCCATAAATTCCATTTTGGGGTCAGGGAAAAACAGGAATTGATAACTAATGATGCTTGTAAGAAAACGTAAGATATCTTTAAGAGCGGAGCGAGCTTCTAGCGCTAATTAATGGAAAGGGCGGTTCGCGCGCTAATTTAGGTATTTCCTTCGTATTATTAAAACAAATGCACATTTTTATTTAAAATGTAAATGTATACGTTATAAAAAACATGTAGTTTTGTTATTATTAATAAAAACTGATAACCTTCCGCGACGTTTTTACGCCGTACTAAGGGTTTATTTTGGATTTTTGGATTTTTCTATAGAGGAAACTACAAGTAGGTAATCGTTTTTGTAAAGTGTTTGATTTATAGAATAAATCCCTTAAATATCTTACATATTAATTGCATAACTAAAGCTTAAGTAAAAACGATGCAGCAAGGGATCAAACAAACGCAATTATTTTGCAATTACCTACGTATCTATGCCTCGCGAATTGAATGCGCTCTTTTGTAAAACGTGTCATTATCCAGGCGTTACAAGGCGGGAACTGAGATGCACTTCTTTCTTATTTCTGTAGTCATCCACCTTGTATGTACCTAGTAGCACGTAAAGCTGTTGGTCCTGCGCCTGATCTCTCCCCGGTCCTGTCGGATTGCCGTTCCATCGGACTATGAGAGTAAAGGAACAGAGAGTGCACCTGTGTTTGCGCACAAACTTGTGTTTAATACTTATCTCCTGCGTACTTGGCTAATCTCCGTTGAGATTGGCTACTGTGATCGAAACTCGGTCGGGATGATTTTATCTTATTTAAGTAAGTACTATAAATGATAGAGACGACACTCGAACCGAATTTTTTGTACAATTTGAATACGCCCTTTTGTGTGATGTGACTTTTTCGGCCATTTTGAATCTCTTACAAAGACTTCTATTTCTACGTTCATATTTGTAACTTAAATAGTCTTTATATTAAAGACTATCTATCGATTCAAGTTTAGATCTAAAGAGAACCAACCTAAAATTACAACAAAAAAACTATTTGAGGAAAAACAGAAATAAAACTAAAAATTTGTAGTAATAATCTTCTGAATGACATAAAGAACGTTGATCTCGAGTCTGTTCGAACATTAAATAACAAAAAATAGGACTTACACTTGAAGCTGGTTGCAAGATAATACAAGAAGTGTCATTTATGTCGGTAATATTTTAACCATAATTTGTGTAACATTAAATTATTGTTAGGATGATAATTTTAATTGACATTTAATTATTGTTATGTAACTATGACCATATATTTATTTGTTTGTTTTTAAAATTGACATTTACTATTTGTTCGAAATTATGTAACCTAATACTTTATCCAATAAATTCTATGACTGAAATTTAAATATTTGTACGCCACTAAGGCCAAACATGACTGATCTTTTGCATGCTCTGTATGTGTACTCATGTGTCCACAAATAAACAATCTTGAATCTTGAATTCAATGCCTCGTTTGGTCTGACGGTCCTGACTGCGTTCGATTCCCGGGTCGGGAAAAGTGTTGTTGGGTTTTTCCATCAGAAATTTCTCAGTAGACTTAAATATAACTGGCGAAATGTAGGTGTACTATCGGTGCACCCCTGCCCTACCATTGGGGGAATACAGGGATGTTATTATGTTATTTTGTACAATATTTTACATGAAACGTGACAACCCACCTTACGCAGAGGAGTATATTAGAAACAAAAATACATCTCTTACGTGAATGTTACACGATCTAACCGGATGCAGCTTGCTATAGAAAATTATACCTACTTTCTATCAGTTAAAGTATAGAAAATGAAAAAAACGGCCTTTTTGATCTATAGTACTTATGTTGGTATCTATATTTTGTTGTAAGATAAAAAAGTTAGCTACAAGAGTAGTTTTCACTTGAAAAAGAACGTGGTAGTAAGTAAGGCAGGACGACAGGGCGCTGCTCCGGACGTCATTATATAACTTAGCGAAGGGGCCAAACTAGCGACTCTCGACGTGGTTTGAAATTGAAACTCACATTGAGCAATGTTAATTACTTTGGGTTTATACTTGTCTTGTCCCTTAGATGGTCATTCAGATAAAAACGCTCATGTACAACACACGAATGTAACATGTAGTAGTGATCGCAGCATTCGCAGCACAATATTGTATGTTAAGATAAGATCTATTTTTTTTTTGTAAAACATGTACCTGTAGCTGTTTAAACAATAGATTTGCATGGTCTTAAAATAACATTCAGAACAATTTCTAAAGGATATTTACACAAATGTGCCGAAACTGACCAATCAATCTGCCTTTCAGTCTTACCGGATGTAGCTGATTACCAGTATTTTACATAAAGCGACTGTTTATCTGACCTCCACAACACAGTCACTGAATAATGCGATACCCCTTGGTAAGACTGGTCAAAGATCCACCAATGACAGTCGGGACCAACTGGTTAACGAGCTTTCCGAGCCACGGAGGAATCTCGGTATGTAAAGATGGTCACCCATCCACAGACCAACCCCGGCAAGCGTAGCTAAACCTGATGGATCGACTCGTGCGGCAGTTATTACTGAGCCCCGAGCTCACGAGGTCCGCAACTGATCGAACATAGCATTTAAATTGATCGGGGTCCGATCGCACTTCAGACCACACACATTACAATACCACAAAAACGAAGAGTATATAAAGATAAAAGTTAGGTAAAACTAACAAACAGATTTTCAATATCTTAATACTTAATCGCCAGATGGAATAGCCAATAAATATACTATGTTTGCCAGAAATTGCCTTTCTTTCAGAACCAAGATTGTTTGTCTTCAAGTTCTGTAATTGTCTCATTTCTTTGTCAAACAACTTCTTATATATCTGCGTTTAATAAAAAAATGTATTTCTATTATCTTTTGGGATTACAGAAAAATATCTGTTTATTTAAGCTGCCGTCAGATAGGAGTGGTTGATGTGCGATTTACTTTGGGTATCAATCTACTTCGGGCGTGTAAATACTTGTTGGTCGTTTTTATTTTAAATGAAAATAAAAAGAAAGAAATACACAATATAACTTAGAGCAGATAATAAAAATCAAATAATAAGTGTAAAAGTGTGATGTAGGATGGACGATTATCAGAGGACTGTGCCTCACGGCTGCGCCCAGTTCAGCAAAAATGCCAGACAACTATAAACTCAAACTCAAACTCAAAGCATTTATTTCAATTAAACCATTTACACGCACTTTTAAATTGTCAAGGAGTCGGTCAGTCAGAAATATGAAGCTAGTTGCCCATTCCAAAGCGTAGTAGGTACCTATGGAGAAGAACGGGCAAGAAACTCCACGTACACTCTTTGAAATAAAAAAATGGATACAAATAAATTGGTTGCATCATGAAAATCATAATGTTGAAATTATACATGTGAATATAAGTGCCTGACGCTGGTTTTCAACTGGACCTGAATAAATTATATTCTTTCCATCATCAGTTTTTATCAGCCAGTACCTACCATCGACGGCTGAAATGAGGACTTGTCTAGTACAGGGCCCTATTTCAGCAGTACCTACAAGAATTTATTGTCCTAAGGCCTATTTGTCACCTCCCCTTGTCAGTCTTATGGCAAATAGCCTACTTTGCTCAAATACCGACGTAAAATTACACCCACGCACACACATTTTCCTCTTTTTCATAGTGATTTTTTTTGGGAAACGGAAAAGCTTAAGTGGGATGCGCTAAGGCAGCCCGAGAAATTCAAATTTTCTTTCTATGTTGATTAAAATGATGATTCGCGACCGTAAAAAATATGGATTTACAGAATTATAATCATTAGAATCTGCAATACAACTCCTTAAGTTAGAATAATCCGCAAACGTCATGATTTCATGAAATAGTTATTCGATACACTTATATGAACTTAGAGAGTTGTATTGCTGATTCTAATTTTATAATTCCGTAAATCCATATTTGTTAAGATCGTGAATCATATTTTAATCAAAATACAAGCTGATACTAACCTGCAAATTGCAAAAGACGTAAGCAAATTTGAATTTCGCGGGCTAACCTGTAGCTTTCGCCTTAAGTTCCTGTATCCGAAATGAGTTATGGGCGTGTGACCGCAAAATTTATTATTCCAAGCGAGTGCCAAATTGAGTGCACTTAAAAACGTATTCTTTCACTTATTCCATTTTATGATCGTTCTTCCAACATCAAAAAGGAGGTTTTTTTATTCGTTTAGTATGTTTGTGTTATTAATGGGCTTCTAATTCTTCTTCTTTTACGTGCAGATAGGTAATGTTTTAGAGCTTTCTAAACATGCATTTTGAGCGTAGAGATATTTGCTTTTGGAAAACTGATTAAATTAATTTTGATACAATGACTAAGGCTGCTTGCATAAACATACAAGTTCTCATTACAGGTAAGTCAGAAAGGATCACAGACACAGAGGAGACAGACAGGTGCGACGCGACTCTAGTACTCTACTAGAGTGACGTCGCGCCAATCTGCGGGAGCCTTAAAGTAGTCCCATACTTTCTATATGCGCTCGCACATAGAGCCAGGTTGAAACTTGTCGGTAGCGACTACACTTTTTCATATCGGGCAGTCCTGGTACCGACCTGTACCGACAAATCGGGACCAGAAAACCTGCATTTTTATGAAGGAGCCTATGTCGTAAACATCCTGAAAAAACTTTTTACAAAAAAAAAACAACCGACTTCAAAAAAAACACTAAAAAAGTGAAAAATAACTGTAATTTCGGAAGTCGGTGTCTTTGCTTTTTAATTTTCGTTTTTTGCCACCGACTTCCGAAATTAAAGTTATTTTTCACTTTTTTTGTGTTTTTTTTTAAGTCGGTTGGTTTTTTTTGTTGAAAGTGTTTATTTTTCACTTTTTAGTGGTGGTACCTACCCCACACAAGTAACTACCTGCTATGTAAATAACAGTGAAGGAGTCTAATAATTATATCGTCTACATAGCATACATAGCATACCGTAGCATAGCGTAGCATAGCATACCGTAAAACGAAGACAGATTCTAAAAAGGCATATTACATGCAACTGAAATCTCTAGTGTTAAGCTCAATATTTAGAGAAAAGGTAGCATACTTTAGTTTCAATATTAATAATAAAATAAAAGACCCTAAAACATTATGGAAAAATTTAAAAAACACTGTGCTACCAAATAAAGAAATTAATGATCTTCCTACTCAGTTCAGAGACCCAGACCGAATAAATAACCATTTTTTGAGTGTTCCCGGCAATCCGGTTTGCAATGTTGAGCAACGGTTATATTTTGATTCTCATCGTTTTGGGGATGATAGTGTTGCATTCGGATTACAACCAGTAACCGAAAGTCAAATTTTGAAATACTTTCGTGAGCTTAAGTCGAATGCGGAAGGCTGTGATAAAGTAACCCTAAACATGCTTTTGTTAAGCCTCCCTCACACACTGAAAGCCATCACCGATATTGTGAACAAATCAATCGACTCTGCAACATTCCCTGACATCTGGAAAATTGCAATCGTCAGGCCATTGCCCAAAAAAGAGAATCCAACAGACCTAAAAGATCTCAGACCCATAAGTATTCTTCCATGCCTATCCAAGATTGCCGAGAAGGCCGTTTGCCAGCAGTTGACCCAATATCTGGAAAATAATCAAATACTACCTGAGCTACAATCGGGCTTTCGTAAACAACGTGGTACTGCCACGGCACTTTTGGATGTCACGGACAATATATTGGCAGCTCAAGACAAAGGCTTATGTACACTCCTTGTTCTGCTTGATTTTTCGCGGGCTTTCGACTGCATCAACGTGGAGCTGTTTCTGTCAAAGCTGAACTATTATGGTTTTGAACAAAACACAGTTAACTGGTTTCTAAATTATCTCACTAATCGTCAACAGCGCGTGGAGATCAGGTTGAGCAATGGCTCATCCTTTATTTCGTCACTCACCCCTATTAGTAGGGGAGTTCCGCAAGGCTCAATACTGGGTCCCATTATTTTTATTTTGTATTGTGCAGACATTATACAGTCTTTGAAGCACTGTAGATACCATATTTATGCTGACGATGTACAAGTTTACATTTCTTTTAAGCTTAGTAACTATGATAATGCGTTAAGGGATCTCAACGATGATCTTAATAGAATAGCGTGTTGGGCTGAGAGCAACGGTTTGGTTCCAGCCAAACCAGTGCAGTGCCGGCAACACTTAATGTTAACCTTTTGGGCGAGTCGGTCAGTCGAGTTAGTGAAGCACGTAATCTGGGTCTGAACATGGACGCTGAGTTAAGATACGAATCGCATGTGGCAGCGTCAGTGCGTACGTGTTTTTACCGGCTGAAGGTCCTTTATAAAATAAGGCCTTATCTATCAGAAGAGCTGCGACTCCAACTAGTTGAGTCACTCGTACTTTCGAATTTAAATTATGCGGATACAGTAATTGGCCCGCGACTACTGGCAAAAACTGATCGACTGATCCAAAGGGTGCAAAACGCCTGCGCTCGATTCTGCTTTAATATCCCACCAAGGACACACGTAACACCATTTTTAAATAGCCATTCAATACTTAAAATGAAGTCGCGTCGTAAATTACACTTAGGTTGCCTATTATTTGGTGTTTTGATTGATTGATTATAAAGTACAAGCAACCGAGCTACCTTTATGAAAAACTTAGCTGGATCGCTAGTAGAAGGGAATGCGCAAGCAGACAGTGTTCTCAACAACTATTTTCTCAGTCGCACAAAACAGCCGCCTTCAGAGGCAGTTTCAGGTACGCTGCATCCAAATGCTGGAACAATATTCCCCCGCCAATAAGAAATACCAAAACAGTACACACCTTCAGAAGTCGGCTTCGACAGTTCCTTATCAACTCACAGAGAGAACTGGGCGTGACGATTTCGAACACGTCGTTAATTTAAATTTAGCAGTAGGCAACAGACGTAGATCTGAAAAAACAAAAAAAAAACAACATTTTATCATGATCGAGGAAATCCAATTACGCACAATCATAGTGATCGCAGCTAATCTTTTATTGAGTATAATCTTTTATTTATTTTTAATATCGTTTTCAAACACTACACACAATCATATTCATTTAATTTATACTCCTTTATATATGCCTGTTAATATTACATACACACCTAAATATAAAAACAAAGCACAAAAACCAATCAAATGTAAATAACTCACCAAATTTATCTTGCAAAACCACTATTCACTTTTTCACTTTTTATCTTCTCACATTTCCATTGTTCTGCACCTGCTTGGCGTCCGTATACCGCCGCAGGGATCCAGCAGAATACCAGCGTCAGGTATACCTAATGCCTGGCATATGCTGAGCTGGACTCCCATTCGGTGCAACTGGGAGACACGCACCACACAAGGGTTTTGCCTAACTAAAATATTTTAAGGATGTAGGTAGTTTTAAGATTGCCACAGACAATACTTTCTTTGCGTTTTTTGTTTGTATGTTCTTTTTACCCAACTGCCATGGAAGGGTTTATGTTTTTAATGTTCGTATTTACTTGTTTTCTTTTTTTTTTTTTGGTTTGTCTTAAAACTTGAACTTATGTAACTATGCTTTTGTGTTGTGTCTTCTATGTTTGTACCGAATAAATGTTTTATCTATCTATCTATCTATCTATAGGGAAAAATACGTAATATTGAAGCTAGCTCAAAAACTACGCAAGCAAACTTAATAAAATTTATATGGGACCATCTCGGGAGTATACACTTTCGAACTAAAAAGAATTTTTAAAATCGGTTCACAAACGGCGGAGTAATCGGTGAAAATACATAAAAAAAAAAAAAACAATCATCCGAACGTAGTACCTCCTCCTTTTTTGAAGTCGGTAAAAAGGAGACTGGACGCCAACATTTCCAGTCGACCCCAATATCACTAAAAAGCATTTTCACCTAAAAATCGTTATAAAAACTCTACAAAAGGTACTTGGCTTAACCCCAAAATTCTATTGTCTGTCCATAGCCCCGCCATGTTCATGATACATTGTCGGTATTCTATTGTAACCCTAGATCGCCCAGCCGTTCTATGCTTCATTAAATCTTATAGGTACATTGACCGTGACCGCCTTTTATGTCCACATAATAAATAAGATTGTATCTATAAAATATTTTAGGCTACGAGATTTATTTTTGATGAAGTAAATTCTTTCGACTGTTATTATAAACCAATTAAAAATCCAGGCTAGCTCGCTAGAACCGATGCCTGGCTGCGGCTGGGTCGCGGGAAAGTCCGAAAGGAATACCGGGGCCTCTGGCAACATACAGGCAACTCAAAGAATACGGGTGGGTTTTAGTCAGTAAGACTCTGACACGCCCTCTCGCTCCAGAGGAGAAGAAGTTATTTGATAATTTACACTCAAAAAAAAAGGCTAGCCCGCACTGCGTTGGTAAAATACACCTACAGACAATCATAATAATGTATATCGAATCCAGAACTGCTCACAAACAAAGCAAATTGCATGTAAAATATTATACAACCGTAACCGCCTCGAGATTTCAATAAGAAACCTTTAAGTATGAATATAGCAGTAGAGGGCAATTACGGAACAGAGAAGTTGCTCGCAGCATTTATAAATCTTTTTTCTTCTTTGTTGTGTCGATGGCTTGTGACAGTGTATTCAATTTTGTTGACCCAAAACTTCGCGATGGACTTCGCACGGCATCGTCGGTGGCAGCCCAAAGGGTGCGCTATGTCCGCATTTTGTTAGTTACTAAGGGCAGGATAGGAGTTGGGAATTCATATTTCTTTGAAAGGAAACGCCTTTCTTTCCGAGGCTGATTCTTTGCGTCGAAATATAGACCGATTTTTATGGTATCTAAAATAAGAGACGAAACAATAGTTAAGAATCTGGTCTAATTATGTATATAAATCCATCAAAAATATGAAGCAATTGATTAGTATTTTATCAATTGGCTTGCAAAAATAAAAACTCTTAGTCTGTTTTTTTAATTTCGTAGACTAATTTGACATTTCAAGTAATTATAATGGAGTTTGACATTTGTACCTGTCAAATTAGTCTACGAGATTAAAAAGACTAGGTATAGCGCTCTGTAGCTTATTAATCCTCGTTCGTAGGGAAGAACCCTTGGGAACCTATTCAAAATTCAACTCCCCTTTGACACATACAGGTGTTTATATAACACATATAAATTAACCTTGTATGTTTGTCTTTAATTACAAGTTTAGCATAGCCAAATGTTTGGCATGGAACCACTATTTGGCCATGATTGGATCAAATATTTGTAGCTGTAATTCCCTCAGTTATAAACAGTATTTATGCTTCGAAATTTTCGATTATTGAAAAAATAAGTAAATACAGTACTATCGGTAATTCCTTCAAATCTTGTATCTTTTATTTATAATTATATTTACCCATAAAATGTTTTCCTTAAAAATATCCCACAAAATGGAGAGTTTTTATTGTACTTCGTCGAGGTCTACTGAGGCCCTAGACAAAGTGACATTCTATCAGCGATAACGATGATGGAAAAGGCAAAAATTTATAGGACTGACATAAGCTACTGAAAAGCTTATGCCAATTCTGTTGAAAGTCGTCGTAGAAAAACGAAACGCTTTCGAAGCGATGCGAAAGGCACTTGTTTAGGCCCTCAGATCTTCTTTGAAATAACTGAGAAGTCCTGCACTAGACACGCAACCTGATTAGGCAAGTACTTCCAACCCACAAGCAACCCAAAATAAACAACAACAAAAAAACCTTTTACCTACCCACCATATCATCACAGCGTAATATCATTACTGAAGGGCATTGCGAAAGTAAAAAGGGATTCGTTGCCCTTGTCATTAATTAGAGACTTTATTAGCTTCCACTTTGTCCCTTCTGACGGCGCTAATTTCGGGTGTCGTGTCAATTTTCCTAATGATATGAGGTGTCGTATCGTTTAGAGGGGCGAGTTAATCACTTTTTTATTTGATGGCTTATTTCCTGAGCACAACGTGGAAATTGGTCATTTGACGTTGACAGATTTAGGATTTTTTCTTTTAAGCTAGCTCAATTTGGTTGACAGTTTGTAGTCAGTTAATTTATCATTCTTTACTTTTTTATAAAAAGACAAAAAAACTATGAAAAGTATTTAAGTTTAATTATCTTTTTTTTTGTTTTCGATATTGTTGGCCCAAATCAACAAGTACCATGGTTAGAATACGTGGTCAAAATATTGCCAATCAATTAAATTTCAGCCTTAGGAAGTCGGGAGTTAGTACTTACGAGGCTACGTTGATGCAGATTGAGGAGGGGCACTTGATAGGAAGTCTTTCACAGGATTAATTTTCAAGATAGGTAAAAATGTAGTGTCATGGGAGAGTAGGTAGCAAGCGACTGTATCCTTATCCTCCACAGAGGCAGAGTAGTCAAGCTTCGAAGAAAGCTCTTTATTTACGTAGTTTACTGAACAGTTTGACAACTGTGGATAGTAAACCAGTCATTTATAATGATAATCAGTCGGTCCTGCGTGATCGAATCAGGAATGAAGAGATCCATAGGAGAACCAAGGTGACCGACATAGCCCGAAGTATTGCTAAACTTAAGTGGCAGTGGGCAGGGCACATTGCTCGCAGAACAGATGGCCGATGGGGCCGAAAGGTTCTGGAGTGGCGACCCTGTACCGGAAGACGTAGCGTTGGAAGGCCCCCCACAAGGTGGACCGATGACCTGGTGAAGGCCGTGGGAATGCGCTGGATGAGAGAAGCACAGAACCGGTCGAATTGGCGGTGCTTGGGGGAGGCCTATGTCCAGCAGTGGACGTCTTTCGGCTGAAATGATGATGATGATGATGAATCAGTCGGCGCAAAAAATTGCAGCTAAAAAAATGATGCATAACAGAACAAAGCATATAGATATCAAGTATCATTTTATTCGTGAATGTGTACTGGCTAACAAAGTTGAAATAAGGAACATGTCAACTGATAAGATGATAGCGGACATCTTAACCAAAAGCGTTCTCAGCCCGAAGCTTAGAGAATTTTTAAAGGATTTATCCTCCATGTCAAATTATTCTATTATGGGGGCGATGTGTGATTAGCGTTAGATGTTTTGATATTTTATAAGAGCCTTGTTTTCTTTAATGAATATTTTTTTAAAATAATTTGTTAAAAAATGTGTTATAAATTAAGGGGGCATGTTGGAAGAGTTCGCACTCCGTCGGTATATGCACTGGCATGTTGCGCATGACACCGATTCAAATTATTCTATTTACGATATATGTATGTTTTTGTACTTTGATTTGCTTGACTTGTAAAATGAAAATGCTATTCACGAAATATACTTATATATAGTCCATTGCTTATTATTGCCTCAATTTTACATTAGCCTGAAGCCAGCCAGAATATTGAGGTATTGGTATTCCGAATATACATAAGTGTCTCATGTCAAGTTAGTGAGATAATATCCTGACCACCCTCAAGTAACATTAAGACGAAGGCTCATTATTTCTTAAGTGCGGGCGTAAATGTGACTCACGTGTAATGGAACTCGGTTAGCTGTTATATTACTGAGAGTGGCTAATTGGTTAGGTACATACCTTTCCTTTATACTTTTATATCTCACTAGGACACCTTGGTGATCTCATATAGGACACCATGATAATCTCAATAGGGCAACATGGTCGCGATACCCCTTCGTAAGACTAGTTGTCAGACTTTCGGGCTTCTTTCTCCGTAACGACTGTCAAAGATCCACAAATGACAGCCGGGACAAACGGCATAACGTGCTTTCCGAGTCACGGAGGAGTCTCGATTTGTGAAGATGGTCACCCATCCACGAACAAACTCCGGCAAGCGTAGCTTAACCTGATGGAACGACCTGTGCGACTGTTATTACTTAGCCACGAGCTCTTCAATTCAACCATATCCAATGCGCCGTATTTTTTAATATCCCTAGTCATGAAAACCAACTCCACGCAATGTACCTTGTTATGTTGTCAAGATGTCACATACTGTCATTGAAGTGTGTTACGCAATAAGGCTCATCACAGATGTAGCTGTAATACGACTTTATATTAAAGCAAGCTACCACAACACACGGAGACGATGAGATAATTATAATAATATTTTGCCTTCATTTCACTGATGGTCGGCCTAGCGTGTCATAATATGCAATAATGTAAATTAAGGTATAGGGTGGTGATGGTGACGTCATAGAAATATAGATATGCGTTATCGATCCGTTTCGATTTAGGTTTTTTTTTTTAGGGTGGTAAATCATCAAAATGACTCCTGCTCTGGGCGGAGCGGGAGGGCGTGTCAGACTTTTACTGACTAAAACCCACCCGTGATCCTTCAGTTGCCTCCTTGCCCTTCCAAGGGCCCCGGTATCCCTTTCGGACTTTCCCGCAGGTTTAGGTTAACAGTGGAATCCACGCATACTCCTTCAGATCCTTACGCTTTGGTTTTTACCATTTACTCGTACAAGTCAAAGCTTTGTAAAAGACCATTTTTGTATTAGTAACCATTATGATTCCTTTTCGGGTATATAATAATTCTCCCTCGAAGCTACTATCATCCCAACTTTCAGCCATCATTTATAACTGCAAAAACATTCCACACCAAAAATAAACTCAAACAACGAAAGGAATGAAAAGAATTTATGACTTAATACATTCATCTTTGATGGCAACGATGTAATAAAAAGCAAAAAGGCTAGAATACAATACCAGGGAAATATGAACGGGGAAGAACTGTCGTAAACCGCTGGGCGTGCGTGAAATGCCTCGGATACGAGGCGCTGTAAAACTGAACCATTCACTGTTGCAACAACTTCATGTAGGTATACATTGAAATGGAGGCTTGCTTTTCATGTGACCTTATATTTTCCACTGCAATTTTCAACAGACAATGTAGTTTCAAGGTATCGCTTTTGACAGAACGGGGTTGTTAAAATTGCTTGAAACAATAGAGAAACGTAGGCTAGTGGCAGATTTAACTAAATAGAATGGAAAAATATACATAAATATTGTTTGGTGAATTACATAAAATAGAACATTTTTTTCTCGAACAAAAAAGAAAGAAAAATATTTTATTTGGGACACGCATAAGAAATAAAACAATAAAAACAAACATTAAAACTAACAAATTCAGTAAAAAAAATTATAAAAATTAAAAAAAAAAAAACACAAGGGCAAAGAAAACCTGTGCGAGGCCAATAATGCTCCTATCTCAGCATAATGCAATTAACTGCAACCTAATTTTATGAAACTTTAGAAAATAAATAATTTCAATTAAACGTATACTATGTCGCTTGACATATAGAAAACTGCCACGAAAATTACTCACACTCCACACGCCTCGTAAGATTAGAAAAGGTAAATCCTTTTCTAGGAAGGGAAAGAAAAGGGTCTAGGAATCAAGACAAGAGAACCTACATAATGTCTAGGCTTCAGACACAAAAAATCAATGAACCCATTATATAATACTAGGGACCCGCCCGCGCCCCTACTTCTGACGACAAGTCATCGGAATTTCTGCGCTATATCTAAGTTGAATATTGATGTATTATCCTAAATATCTAATATTATAAATGCGAAAGTGAATTTGTTTGTTTGTTACGCTTTCACGCTAAAATTGCTGAACGGATTTGGATGTTTGGCACATGGGTAGAACATGACCTGGATTCGGACATAGGATACTTTTTATCCCGATATGCCCCCGGGATCGAGACTTACGCGGATGAAACCGCGGGGCGCGGCTACTAACAAATAAAACTTCCAGAATAAATGCAATACAAGACGTGATGTGAAAACTATATCAAAATCCATTGTGTAATTTATGAGATCTAAGCAGTCACATCAGATAAACACGAAAAGCGATTTTGTATATACATCTACACCCCTTTGCAAAAAAAACGGGCGGTTTTGATTTTTGTACATTATTGGTAATCATTTAGTTGTAAAGAGGATTTAATAGCCAAACTATATTACTGGCACTTAATAAAGAGTCTGGGTAAGAAAAAAAGTTAATTCCAAATTCGAAACTTTTGTTTAAAAACAATAATACTCACTTCCGCCTAGTATTCGTGATTTGAAAACTGTTTCTCTATTTAAACTTCGTGTAAAAGACCATTATCTTTCCTCTCAACTTTGAGTATTATATAGGTACCTATAGTGTATTTATGTTTATATATCTAAGCTTTATGTATTTATTTAAGTATATGTTAATTTTCTTGCGTATATGTGTAGGTATATTTGTTATTTTTAGTTAAGACTTCGCATATCCATGTTTTTCTCTTCTTGTTCTCACGCACTATTGTCTACATTTCTTTCTCATTTCTCCTTTCGCAGGTCTGCTGGAAGAAATTTCTTAAGAAATAAGCAGTAGGTACCTTTGTACTCATATTTTAATTATGTCGTATCTTTTTTGTATTTTACTGTGTGTACATAAATAATAAAATAAATAAATAATAATCCCGTTTTCCGTTTGTGACTTTTACTAACATTTTGCAGGTTTGCGGTTAGAAGGTTATCCTGGCAACTAAAACTAACTTCTCTTTATTTTTAGTAGATTAATTTATGTTTGTCGCATAATCCAGCCTTATTGTGACTTAAAAGTGATATCTTTGTGTTGATTGTAATGGCAGAAAAAGCAATAAGAGCTAGTAAAATTGTAGCGCTGCTGGAAGAGGGGTATAGCCAAAAAACTATATTCTTTTTGATTATAACAAATTACTAGTCATTTATGCTAATGACATAGTAAAAATATTAATATTATCAATAAAAAAGCCAATGACTGTTAAGGTGCCCGTTTTTTTTGCAAAGGGGTGTATAATGATATTGATTACTGTAGTTGCATAGAAACTCCTATTTCTGCTGTATAAATAAAATGAGTTAAATATGTACTGTACAATCTAGATCTACTGTTGTCAACCACGGGGTTAGTTGAAGGTGGAAAGTCGCTTGCGCATATATAATAGTCTGAAGGTCACGGTACTTTCTTCCTTCGCATTTTTTTTTGTATAAATAAACGGTTACACGTTACAAATTACACAAAATTTAAGCTACAGAGTGATTAAATGTTATAAAACCCACGACATTTTCTATATCCATACTAATATTATAAATTCGATAGTAACTCTGTCTGTCTGTCTGTCTGTATGTTACCTTTTCACGCCTAAACCACTTAACTGATTTCGACAAAATTAGGCAAGAAGATAGATAGCACCCTGGATTAGGACATAGGCTAATTTTTATCGACATACCAGGCGGGTGAAGCCGCGGGCAGAAGCTAGTAATTGTTATAAAGACAGGTTATAAAACTTCTCATGTACAAAAAGCAAATCTTTTGCGTAGTAACATCATGCTAAGATTCAGCTGTATAATTAAAATGTGCATAATAAACACTAGGTATAATGATTTCTGATGTAATTTTTGCTTATCTCGCAAGTAAGCGACACTTGGAAAGGGAAACTGGAGAACTGAATGGTTGGCCATGTTTTCATGCGACAATGACGTAGGTAACTATGTTTTCAATAAATTATTTATCCCATTTATCCATTTCAAAAATAAAATGTTATGTCAACAGAAAGTTAGAGTTACAGCAAAATGGTGATTAATTCTGGCATTTCCTACTTATAAAAAAAATAAACGTAAAATAAAATCGATTTATTAAATACAATATTTAATCACAAAGCAGTTTTTATTTCACGGATTTGAAGTTGCTTCCAGGCTAAAAGTTGTCCCTCGGTTTTACAAACATTACAAAAATAAGAAAAGGGTCTTTCATATTAGATATTATATTTATTTAAGAACCCCTTACGTTGTGAATATTAAAAAAAAAAAACAATCCATACTAATATTATAAATTCGAAAGTAACTCTGTCTGTCTGTCTGTCTGTATGTTACCTTTTTAACGCCTAAACCTCTGAACAGATTTCGAAAAAAATTGGCAACGAGATAGATGGCATCCTGGGGAACATAGGGTATTTTTTATCGACATACCACGCGGGCGAAGCCGCGGGCGGGAGCTAGTCCATACTAATATTATAAATTCGAAAGTAACTCTGTCTGTCTGTCCGTCTGTCTGCCTGTATGTTACCTTTTCACGCCTAAACCACTGAACGAATTTCGATAAAATTTGGCAAGGAGATAGATGGCATCCCGGAGAAGGACATAGGCTACTTTTTATCGACATACCACGCGGGCGAATCCGCGGGCGGAAGCTAGTTTTTAATAAAACGTCTATGCAGCTCTGATCAAACAATGGTTCTTGTTAAAAGCGAACAGTGCTAACACTGAAAGGTCGCTTGGAAAAAATCCAATTACTGAAGAGAAAGCTCGGGGTTCTACCTTTATTGCTAAATCTTGTCTAGGCTGACGTAAAGACATTAACTCACTATCTAGTTGAAAATCTAATTGTCTATGGAACAGTAAAGGTTAAACGAAGTTCATAAAGTAAAGTGGTTTTCAGGAAAAATAAATTAAGAACTACGTTTTAGTTTAATTTGATATTGAAATGAGAAATTGGATATTTAAAGCTAGAGTCAATTTGATTTTAAATGTAATAAAATAATCCTAATCTACCTATACCGAAATAACTTTTGAAAACACGTTATGTATGTACAATTACATATATAACAAAATTAAAAAGAAAAAAAATAATAAATTGGTGCCTTTTGGGCACCTTTCCCATTGACAGCGATGCGGACGAATTCTTTGATGCTCAATGAGCCCCTCCCCTTTATTTCTTTTTTCTTTTTAATTTTGTTATATAATGTAATTGTACGTACATAACGTGTTTTTAAAAGTTATTTAGGTATAGGTAGATTAGTATTATTTTATTACATTTAAATATAATTCATTAATGTATCTTGATGTAAATAAATAAATACATATTTTGTTTTTGGCCAAGCATACAACTTGTTTTTGCTCGATATTTAAGTAATTAAACTTGTTTTCATTCGAATTCAAAACTACTTACTGTTTGCAACGCTATTACCACACATCACGGGCAACGTCTTAGACAAACTAAGTATACAATAAATTCGAAAGCGTACTTAGTACCAAAAGCATTTTTAGTTTCAGCGAAAATTTTCACAAACTCGCAAGTACAAAGTTTACTTAAGAACTAAGCAACACAATTTGCTAAGGTTTACAGTGGCGGTTACTTGTCAAGTATTACAGCTCCTTAAGGCATGTAAACTTACAGTAAAAGGTTCCCACGATGACACTAAGCCGAGGAAGGTTGGAAATGAACATTTAACCTATTCACTGCTGCAGACATGTACCATTTAAAATTAAGTGAATTTCGTGTCAGATTTTATTATAAAATTAAATTAGTATGTAGATATCGCTGTAGAACGCTGAGCCTTCTTGTTACAGTGCAGCTGCTAACTATTTATTTTTATAAGTACTCCTGATCTCACATTTCTACATATATCTACTTTGTTTTAATTTTTCTGATTAAGTACTGTAATCTCTTTGTATGCACGTTTTTCTGTGACAAATAAACCTATTTTTCTTTCTTTCTGAATGAAAAGCTTCCTCATGGTAAATTTTATTTAGGTACTTAGTTGGCTAGAACGATAAAACAAAAAAAAAAACATAATTTTTATCCATGTACCATAATGGTTTGAATTCTTTTCAAAATTAATTTGTTTTCACTCAGTGTAACATCAATCGTATTCTTGTTTGCATACAACAGATCAACAGATTTCTTTGATTAACTTTATTTTTGAAGCTTTTCGCGAAATTTGGAAAATTTATTTTGTTCACTTATCCCACTTTTGTCAAGGAGTCTCTCTCACATTCACAAAGAACCCGGATTCATTTAACTATAAAGAATGTAGTTTCAAATATTTACTGAGTATTACTAGGTACTGCAAATTGTAGGTATTATTTGTCAAAAACAAACGGTTTCACCACTTTCAATGGTCAGTGTCTACGTAACAATCTCTTGTGCTTGTGGTACGGCCCAAGGGTTAAGTACGGTCGCTTTAGAACCACAAAGGTAGAGGTCCTTAGGCACAGTATGTAGAATCTTTGAGTATACGAGTACGGTTTCGGACAATAACATAAAATGTACTAAATAGGTCCTTCTAATGGCATGAGTGTTGTTTCGTGCTCTCATGTTATATCCAAAACGGTGCGATGTGGTTGTCATTGGCACAGAATTACGCAAGAATTATTTTCTAATGATTTTTCATGCAAATTATGGAAAATAGAACAGTTCATTTCTATTTTTAATCGACTTCAAAAAAGGATGAGTTTATATGTTCGTTTTTATGTATTTTTTTAAATGTATTTTCATTGATATTTTCGTCAATTGTGGACCGATTTTGAAAATTTGGTAGAGAAAGCTTCCGGTGGTCCCATATAAATTTTCTTTATTAACTTAACTTCTCTTTATTTCATTTTTAATACTTATAAATTATATTTTTAAATATTAGACTAAAAAATTATATAAAACATTTAAAAATATAAAAAATAGTAGCCCACCGGTATCGGGAACAGGGTCCAAGCTACCGGCGGTCAGGGCTCCAGAGAGAGGAACCTCCTAACGATGCGAGCCGTGTCCAGGAGTACAGCTTTCTGAATCAAGCCCTTAATCCAGCTGCCCAACGAGAGCCTCCTTAGGTGTTGGTCGAGGCTCTTGGCAATTAAGCCATTGGCTGATACGACTATCGGCACAATGATCGCAGAGTCCACATCCCACATGTCGACAACCTCGTGAGCCAAGTCAAGATACTTGATTTGTTTATCTTTCTCGGCCTTCACGAGGTTCCCGTCATGCGGGACTGTTATGTCAATGATCATTGCGCGCCGCTCTGTTCGATCCACCACCACTATATCAGGCTTATTGGCAACAATAGTCCTGTCAGTGATGATGGATCGATCCCAGTACAATGTGATATTTCCATTTTCGAGAACTGGGTCGGGCACGTACCTGTAGTACGGCACTTCCGATTCCACTAGGCTGTATTTCAGAGCAAGTTGCTGATGGATAATCCTGGCTACAAGGTTGTGTCTATGCAAGTACTCTCCGTTAGCTAGATGAGAACATCCGGAGATAATGTGACGGATTGATTCTCCCGGTCGGTGGCATGCCCGACAGATGTCAACCGTGCCGTCCTTCACAATAAATCTCCGGTAATTGTTCGTCATGATAACTTCGTCCATAATTGCACAGACAAAACCTTCGGTTTCCCCAAAGAGGTCACCGAAACGCAGCCAGGCTACGGACGCTAGTAAATCTACATCGGGTCCATGCAGGGCACGGAAAAAGCGTCCGTGAAGCTCCTTACTCTGCCATACCTCCTTGCGATCGTCAGTGTCAAGCACTACAGGCTTGCGCCAGTTCTCTTTCGCCAAGGAGAGCGGGGTGAGGCCCTTGTCCACCGCGACCACATCTCGATGCATTCCCACGTCGGCTTCTAGGAAATATTCCCTGAGACTGCATATCTCCCGATTGTGGAGGGTCTTAGCGTTTAAAAAGCCTCGACCTCCACACTTTCGCGGGATATACAGTCTCATTACCGATGACCGTGGGTGATGCATTCGGTATGCAGTCAGCAGCGTACGGACCCTCCTATCCAGGGCGTCAAGTTCGGTCTGAGTCCATTTGAGTATGCCGAAGGAGTACATCAAAACCGGCATGACCCAACCGTTGAAGGCGCGCACCTTGTTCCCGCCTGATAAAAGACTATTAAATACTTTCTTCAGGCGGCCAAAGAAGCGCTCCTTCAACGATTGCTTCATGTCAGTTACATTGATGCCTAACGCTTCCGACATACCCAAATACTTATAGGTTTCGGATGCGGAGAGGGCTCTTAGGTATATGGAATCCGAGAGTTGGGTGCCCACGGATTCCACAATCTCCCCTCGCTTTACATGCATGACCGCACATTTGTCCACACCAAATTCCATCCTGATGGCTCTACTGAAAGTTTCAGTTACTTTTAGTAGCTCCATCAGTTGTAAATTGTTGGGGGCAAAGAGTTTTAGGTCATCCATGTAGAGGAGGTGAGATATAACCTGTCCACCTCTCCTCAGCCGATAGCCTAGACCTGAGTCCTCCAGCAGTGTGCTTAGAGGATTCAGGGCCAAGCAGAACCAAAGTGGACTCAGACTATCGCCCTGAAATATGCCTCGCTCGATCCTTATCGGCTCACTATTCCTCTGGATATTTCGACATCCTGGATAGCGAAGGACTGTCCTCCATTGCCCCATACACGCCATCAGGAAGGTGCGCAGAGATGCATCTACTTTATACAACTCCAGCACCCTCATGAGCCATGTATGTGGCACCGAGTCATAGGCCTTCTTATAATCTATCCAACATGTCGACAGATCCTTTCGGGAACGACGAACCTGTTGGCTAATGGCCATATCAATGAGGAGTAGCTCCTTAGTACCGCGGGACCCATTCCTACATCCATTTTGAGAGGCAGACATGATGGAGTTCGTGTCGATATGTTTGTTAATTTTAACTCTCAAAATGGATGTAAGAACTTTATAGACCGTCGGTAAACATGTGATCGGCCTATAATTTTTGGGTTCCGCGGTGCTACCGGATTTGTGGAGCAGGTGGGTAACTCCTGTAGTTAAGAACTGGGGTAGCAAACCAGAGTCCAATGCAGTCTGGTACTGAGCCGCTAAGCGAGCGTGCGACCCTATGAACCATTTTATCCAGAAGTTGTGCAGCCCGTCCGGCCCTGGAGACTTCCAGTTAGGTAACGGGCGGACTGCACGAGCTACATCTTGGGGGCAGATGGTAATAGCCCCCATTTCTGGTATAGGATCGCAGGCTCGCTCGACTTCCCGAGTCCAGTCCCCTTCAGTGTGACTGACAGGCACCGACCAGATACTTCGCCAGAAAGAGCTCATGGCATCATCATCCGGCAGGCGCGTGTCAGCCACACCTTGGTCCGGTTGCTCCCAAGCCCTATATACCCACCTTTCATCACTCTGGAAGGTGCGGTTCTGAGTGTATCGGTCTACTCGCCGCTTATACCTACGAATACGGTTTGCCCAGGCATACACTTTCTGCTTCAGGAAGTCTATGCGCTCTGCGACACGGGATATATAGTCCTCAGGACTGATATCAGTGCCTGAGAACGCCCGTCTCACAAAGCGCATCACTCTAGGGCGAGTATTGCCCTCCCTGAAGCAGATTAGTTTGCCGATGAGCGCTCTGGCCCCACCAATACGTCGTTCAATTCTGCACTGCCAAGCTGGTACGGCTGATTTCGGTCGTGTAGCTCTAGATTCATTATCAAATTTGACGTGAGCTACACGACATGCCGCTACAGCCGCACAGTACAGAATCGAGTGAGTATCGGTGAGGTCTTCGCAGTCGTCAAAATAGCTTGACAACTGCGAATCCAGAACCGCCAACGGGGTAAGCGTGGCCTAAGTTCGGGCGGCATGAGCCGATATTCCCGAATCGCACCCTCCAAAGCACTCCTCAATTCATCATTGCACTGGGTACTTACGTTTGTAGCCCTGTCATCAATCGCGTCGTCGGCTTGACTGGTAGTGACCGGTAGTGGTACCATAACAGTCTGCGACGGCGGAGCGATGACATGGCTACTCTGCATTTCATTTCGCAGGCGATCAAGTACAGTATCATCCAACATATGGTTACGCTGGATGACCCGCACCTGATCCGACAGTCGTTGTGCCGACACGTTGACAGCTGGCTCAAGCACCTGAAACAGAGAGAGCATCCGAACACGGTACGCGGTCAGGTGGCTTCCTCCCTCTGCAGCCCCATAGTATGAGCGCATGACGTTCTCATTAATGGATCGTGTCCATTTCATGCGCTGCACACTTCCGCCGGGAGCTGGGACCCTATCAGAGGCCGGTGGGCCTCGAGGTCCTAAACCGTCCGGCGGCCGGCGTCCTCCCCGTCGACGAGCAGGTGGTGGCGTCGTGGGCGGGGAGAAATACTCGTCGCTCGAGCTCGACGCAACTACCGCGGCCGGTGTCATCACAGCGCTCACAATTGCACTGGGTACCGGCGGCGGCGAGGCGGAGCTGAGCGAAGAGTCCGGAGGTGGTGGGCGTGCTCGTCGTGCGGCCGATCTCGTCAACATAGATAGTATTCTTTCTTCATTTTCCTATTTTTCTGAACTTAACTTTATTATTACACTAGCTGTGCCCTGCGGTTACTCCCGCGTAGGTCTCGATCCCATGGGCATATAGGGATAAAACGTATCCTATGTCATATTCCAGGTCATGATCTACCCGTGTGCCCATCCTCTCCTCTCTAGAGTAGGGAACTTCGAGGCGACGCGGTGTCGGCTTCGAACGTTTCGCGTATTGCAGTTTTATACTGGTGATAACTTCGAAATTAAATGTCCGATTCGAAGGAATTAAAAAGTATTTTACTACTACATAAATACCCTTGATGTTAAAACTATTAATTTGAATAAGAATTAACATTATGTTGATAAAACTCTTTCGCAAATAATGAATTAATTTCGAACAAATTTGATTACCATAAAAAAGGTTATAGTGAGTCAATCATAAAAGATAGACATATTACGCTGTCGCGGACTTTTTTTTAGAAATTTTAATGAGGAACAATTTCATCATACATATTATTTGCGTAACTTAAACCGTTTACGCAGCGCACGCAACGGAAGCTCTCAAAAAGGAATAATTTTTACCGTTTTTGCAACTAATTTCATTTATGCACCGCTCCTGTTGGGCGTAGCGTGATGTTATATAGCCTATAACCTTCCTCAATAACTGGAATTTTTCAATTCCAACCAGTAGTTCCCGAGATTAGCGCGTTCAAACAAACAAACAAACTCTTCAGCTTTATAATATAGATTAGTATAGATTTTAGCAGGCTGCGGTGATATAATTTCGATAATGTAGCGACATGGATTGCGTTATTGGAATCTGCGGTCATTGTTAACAAGATTGCACGTCTCTCTTATGAGATTGTGTAGTCTGCACGTCTCCAAATAATGTAGGTATATCTAAGTGGTTTGGTTCGTCTTGAATCGATGCGTGGGACGTTTTCCAGATACCCTGTTATATCTCCAAGGCTCAAAGAAATCCAATATAAAAATAAAAGTTTTGAAATAATGGTTATAAAAAACGTAAAACAGGCTTAAAATAATATCATGAAAATATGACTATTGTGATATGACAGTCAAAATAATAAATTACTAGCTGATGAAAAATAGCGTACGTCCTTCTCCAGGTCATGGTTTACCCATGTGCCAAATTTCATCCAAATTCCTTCAGCCGTTTTAGCGTGAAAGCGTAACAAACAAACAAACTCACTTTGGCATTTAATGAAAATAATTAAAATTAATAAGTTAATAAAATAAATAGTCAAATTAATTAATAATTATTATATTAATAATTAATTATAATTTATTAATTAATTATTAATATAATATAATAATTATTAAAGAAGAAGATACTATTTTATCGAAACCGAAATGTATGTCTTGGGTCTTATCGCTCTAGGCGCTTTCTGCCAGACAACCGCATGAAAGGCAATATTTGTAAGTAACATTATAGACAGAGGTACTTTGTATAACTGTACTCTACAATATTTCTAAAGGCTTCCGCATACAGGCGCGACGCGAGACCGCGTCGCGACACCGGTAGAACAATTTCCGTAAAGTTTTCATAGGAATTGTTCCACCAGTGTCGCGTTGCGCCTGCTCTAACATGGGAAAAAACAAGTGCCCGATATATTAGAACTTATGTGAAACCATAAGCTACTGACGACCAAGTCGAATATATTTTCCTTTTATATCCCTTTCTTCACATCGTATACTTTGCTATGGCGTCCCTAACGACATATTTTATGTGTCCTACTCCTTTTATGGATCGTCACGAAATGTTCTTTTGAAGCTCATGATTGTGTTTTCAGAAGTTCTTGGAAGCTGAATAATTGATTGAATAAGTACCTTTTGATTTTTTGTACAAACGAAATTGGTTTTTCTACACTAAGTAAAATATTTTTATTTTTGTTTGTATTATAAAGAGAAAAGATTTGTAATGAATAAACTCAAAAAATTCTGGATCGATTTTAAAAAATATTTCATCATCACAATGCTATATTATCAATAAGGGCTGATTTCATCAAAGTCAGCTATCTTTTATCCGTGGAATAAAATTGTCGTCTGACAGTTTTTGTATGGAAAAACAGGCTATAATAACATAAAGCTAACACGCGGGCAAAGCCGCTGGTGGAAGCTAGTTTATAATATATTTAAAGTGTATAATTCTATTTACGACTCTGTGTCATAAAAAACACATAACATCACGCCTTGTTTCTCCAAAGGGTTAGACAGAGGTGTAGGTACCTATTAGAACACCCACAGTATTTCCTATTAGTATACCTACATTATTCCTAAGCTGTATGTTACCAATTTTTATCTTTTGAATTATTATTTATTTAGCCTCTTATTTATAAGTCCCACATAATAGGGGGCGAGCCTTATATTGCCTGTGTCTTATAAAGTTGGTTATAATTACGATAGCTACCTACGCAAGAAAATCAGTTTCTAAATTCTTGGTCCCTTTCAAAATAGGTTAAGTAATTGGTCAAAATACTAGTCTTGATAAAATTCTAAAAATAGCGGCTTTGAGAAGGCATTTTATTTTTGTGCAGATCCTTTTTGGCATAACGAGGGGTTCCTTTTTACTAAAGGTGAAATCAGGGTTACTTGAGAATTGGTAAGGGGTCGCAGTTAAATAAGATGAATAATAGGACAAGGCTAGGGACATAAATCTTTTGGTGCTTGTTACTGGCTTTGAAAAAGCCGGTAATTTGTGGAGGGTTGACTTAGTGAAGTCTTATAAAAAGGTCAGTACAGTACAGTACAGTACGGTATATAAAAAAAATGAAGATTATAATAAAAAAATGGGGTAAATATTTTTCAGAATGGTGAAGGCTCCCGCAGACAGGCGTGACGAGACGGCGCCACGTGAGACCGGTAGAATAATTTCCGTGAATTTTTCATAGAAATTGTCGTATCGTCGCGTCGCGCGTGCCTATCTGCGGCAGCATTTATCCCTGTAGACCATCATATTATATTTAATAAAAAGATTTTCTCAATTCTTATCTACTGAAGCAACATCAATAAAAGGGGTGCCAAAAAAAATCATCAAATCTTTTTATTTGTGTCTTTCGCGCATAGGTTCATTGCTCAAAACTCCATTCGCGGAAATTCGCGCGTCCTTTCGCGCCAAAGTCTTTCACGAAAATGACTTCCACGCAAGTGTACCAGATCCTGTTTGTGTAAATGTATGCACATAGTACGCACCTCGACACATGTTCCCATTACAATTTTCCTTACAACTTTCAGGACATTCTCGTTATATTTTATTGTGCACGTGTGCGTGCTATTTTCCTTCTGTGCTCGCATTCGGTGATTCTAATAGAGGTAATATTATACGAAAACTCTTTGCAATAAACGAATTTCTCGGCAAGTTGGAACACATGCGGAAATACGTGATTAGATCTTTCCTGGCGTTTCATTCGATTTGAATACAATGACTTTTTTTGTTGTTTTTTTTTCTCTTAACAAAAACCAATCGTCAAATTGCTTCGCGTCTTGTCAGAGCTTTTCGGCTGGTTCCTACCCCACATAGATATCACTAGAATGGCCTGTGTTAGGTGCCATTACAGGAACAAACATTCAGACTGATGTGCAAACATTTGTTCGAAACGGATACACGCTCTAAGAGACAGCACACAGGAGCCGCGACAAGCACTTTGCACCAAAAACAGACCAAGACGCTTTCTGTTCAATTTCCGAACTGCTGATTTGTTTTGTATTCTACTAGATCTTGGATAGTCTTAATTGAGTGCATGGTATTATTTAACTGTTATTAAATAATACCATGAAATAATAAAGGAGGATATTTTGCAAATCCTGTTTCACAATTATTATAGTAAAATACCTTTTCCCGTCTGTAATGGGTGTGGATAAAAACACATTCGTTAACTCCTGTTATAACTCGTTTCTTAATTCCGAAATGTTAATTTATACAAAACAAGGAATTGCACCATGATAAAACTGCGTATTGTTTTAAAACTAGCATGTTTACCTTGTTAAGTGGGGTACCTATGTCTAAATTAATGATGTTACACTTTATTTTGTTTGTGGCTCGGAAAGCACGTTAAACCGTCTTGCCAAGGGGTATCGTTTTATTGAAATTGGTGGTTTTAAAACAAAACATACCGTTTTATCGTGGTGCAATTCCTTGTTTTGTGTAAATTATAACATTTTAGAATTAAGAAACGAGTTATCACAAAATGTATTTTTATCAAAACAGTTAATATTCATATAGTACAACATCGACTGCTCCAAAAATACTTTTCACAAAATTACAAAAGACGTAAATCGTATTCTTTATGAAGGTTTACTCAATGAGCCTTTACTGTTTACGTAACTCCTTACAGTCACATTAAAATAATATCCAAAAATAACTGCAAAACCCTTAAAAATTCTGATATCAGACAACGTTATTTTGCAATGTCAAAGATACAGGAGATACCTGTTTTCTATATTGGTCACGTTTAAATTGACCTTTTGCTTGAAATGTAACTTTCGTGAGAGAGTTCCGTACAAAACAATCGACTAAATATAGAATTGGTCTGATTCCGATTTGATTTGCACAATTAAAAAGCGCTTATCCGGCTAGTGTTCTAAAAACTAAGCTTTTGCTCAACCTTTTAATTTAAATTTAAATACGGTACAATTGGTGAAACAATAAAGAGATAGTATTCCTAAAAATTAAGGGCTTTTTAGTCTGATGACGGCCACAAAATGACCACTTTCACAAAAATTATCACAGTAAAATTATTTACATTAATTATGGGACCAATCCTGAAACTGCGAAAAAAAAATCAGCTGTTCCCTACATTTATGTTCGCGTAGCTCACAGGGAACAAGTTATTTTTTTTTCGCATTTCTGGTTTGGTCCTATAGTGAAAGTTGTTCATAATGACGAGTACAATGACCCCTTAAAAGCATTTAAAAGACTAAAATGTCACCCTGTAAATTGAACAACCGATAACTGCGGACTACACAATTTGGAAAATAATAGATACGAATATGTCCTGCTCTGCTCCCTAAAAGTCTATTACTCGCTTCACTAGCCATGGAAATAAGGTCTTATCCTGATTGACATGACGAACGGTAAGATTACTATTTGTGTCCATTTCTCTCCAAAAAACTGAAACCTTTCAAGAACATTCTGTTTATTTTAGTAGTTTTACTACATTACAAAGACCTCTTTTAGTTATTTCTTTGATAGGTATTAATGAATAAATATTTCAATTATACTGTTTTTTTTATATAATTATGTATGTAGCAAGGATGAGAAAACGTTTTGCTTATGATTAATGCTTGATAAGAATAAGATGATGCACTGAAAACGCAGCCGCAGAAGTTGCTTATTTTTTCATTATTTTAAAGATACTCATTGTTAGAACAGAAACTTTACTGTACGGTCTTTATAGGTGCTAATCAATCAGTGTCATTAGTTTTTCAGAATTTTCGGCACCTACACGTTTTTTTAATTTTTTTTTTTTTTTAAAGTAAGATTTTATCAAAAACTGATAATGCTAGGAACCTAATACAAGTTTAATTTAGAAAAAAAAATGGTAAGATTAAAAAAAACGGATTGAGAATTGAAAATGGTGTCCAAAATACCCTAACCAGTCTCGGAAACCTGATTGAGACTATTGTCATAATTAAGGCAACTTCATCTTCTGCATAACCTTTTTTCGACTTAAGTCGGCTTCCAGTCTAACCGGATTCAGCTGCATCCGGTTACAATACTGGTGTATAGTACAGGGTGCGACAGCCTGTCTGTCAGTCATAATATTAAAAATCATTTTCCACTTAACTTGATCCTGAGTCAACATGGACCAATCTCTCATATAAGCCGTGAAATAATCTTGGCCACAAATCGAAAAAAAAACAATAAAAATAAAATACGATACTTACGTTTTCCTATAAATATATATATATATAAATATAAAATAAATATAATTATCTATATAATACTATAATATAGACTGACTTGCAAGAAAAATGCTAATTTTAAAGCTGTGAATATTTTTGTTAATTAATTCCATAGTGATATTTGCGTAAACATTACCAAGCAGTTTGATGAGAACGGGACAGGAAAAGAAAAAATTAAAAAATTATTGCGGTACTCTAAACCACATCGCATTCACAAGCGCAGCGAAATAATACTTGTTCCACAAAATTATGGAAACAACTCGTATTCTGTGTTATTTTTGGCAGTTATTATATTAACGGGCTTTGAAACCGGTCGCGTTAAGGTTACATTTGTAGCAAAAATATATTACCCAAAGACGTGATCTGATCATATGAAGCGTCACCTTTACTTAGCCAGTCTGCTCTGCACCGCTGTGGGGGGCGTACACGTCGCCATCTTGTTTACGCGGGAAAATCGTTAACGTATTTCGCGCGCTTCAATTTGAAAAACGAACCCAGTGTTCGGGAAATTGTGGAGTTACCAACCATAGTGATAGAAAGTGAAGTTATTAGTGAAGTGAAAAATTAAATTAGTGAGTTTGTGATCGACCAAGTTGAACTGGTTTTTAAAAGTGATTAGTCAAAAATATTATTTTGTTCTAAAATTATTATTGTTATATTGAATGCGATGATCGGTTACCTGTTTGCTGGTTTGTTAGATTCAGCTGTACAAATGTACGTGGCGTGTTTTGACGCGGATTATGCAAATTCACATACAAAAGAATTTAAATTTACAATGTCTGAAAACGATAATAGGTTGCAAACTGACGCTGTTCCTAAATAAAGACTAAAACGAGTTTTTGTCTTAAAAAAAAGCAAATTGTTTTTACCTTCGCGGGTAAGGTCATGACATACAGCTTATTAATTAGAATTCACGTACATGAAATGAATGATAGAATTAGGTAAGTGTTACACAGTGTTACAATTTATCTTAGTTATGGTGAGTCGTAGAGAAGATTAGGGCATATACGAAACAGCAAGCTGTAAAAGGACCCGCCACTGCCCACGAGGTAGGATAATTGAAGTCATTTTAAAATTGCCATTTTCAGTGATTTGTCATAAAAAAAAACATTCATTTGCAGGACTTGTAATATTGACTGCTGTAATTAAACTGGCTGCATGTTTTTCATAAAAAAATATATAGTTTCGTAAATAAAACATAATAAGTTTGTTCATCAAACCTGTAGGTATGCAGTTATAGGTTATTTCCAAATCCGATTCAATGATTACTTTAGTCATTTTATTCTCTTTTGTAATCGTAGATATTAGGTTTTACCATCCTGTATACAATAATACTTATTCATATTATAATTATACAGTTTTAACCTTGCTTCTGCGCCAGACAGTTTACTATTATAATTCTCTCTATTTAGTCGAGTTATTCGATGTTACTTGTGTTTTAATTAACTAATTTTTATTCGATACGTATGAATAAATTTAGCGGCCGGAATTCATTTTTATGGTTGAAGCAGGTACTCGCGTAAATAGCCGTAACAAAACAATTATTATTAGTGTAAAATGTTGAGGAAAATTGTTCGATAAAGCTGTGGAAAGAAAAAAATATTTGTAAGTAGTTGCTATTTTTGTAGGATGGTTTCGGATACTTTCGAATATAAATATGCTTCCAAAGCTTTCTATCATGAGACTAGAAAAGACAAGCAATGGAACAAAACTCTTTATCATTTTATTTGGTTACGTGTAATTTACACACGTATTAGACTTCCTAAAAACGTTTGTTTTTGTATTTTATTAAAACACTGTTTTAATAAGTGCGATAAAAGAGCAGATAAACAATAAATATTGTTTCTTAACAGCAAATAAACATTCAGTAAAGTTTTTCACTTGTAAAGAAAAACATTATAACACGGATGATCAAAAGTATGAAATCATTTACTGTATCGAAATAGGTACCTATGTTGGTAAATCTTTCTATCATCAAGAACTTTATAAAAAGCTGCTATAATAAAGAAGCCTTTGGAAAGAATCGTTTTTGAAGATCCAAACGTCAAAATGATTTCTCTGAGAAAAGACAACGTCCAAGATCGATCTTAAACGTTTTACTAAAAATGTTCATGACTTTTATCCACCACGTACCTAAAAATTAAACAGTATGACGTAGGTACCTATTAGGTAACGACTAGATTTGAACATCAGGCGATCTTAGTGAGATCGATATGAATGATACGATTTGAACAAAATGGCGGAAAATAGTGCACAGAAAAGTGTTCCACAGTAATATTACGAGTTACGACTCTCGAAATGAAGGTGAATTTTGAAAGGAGGCAGATGTTAATGTTAATAAGCGTAGATGTTCCTCCGATTTGATAGAGATTTCTGTCCATTGTACAATCAACGATTCATGACAATCCGGATATTTTAAATTATCTGTTAACTAAACCATTTCGATTAAAAATAAAATATTTTTAGCAAATTCTTCTCAAAAAATTAAAGAGTGCTAGCAATTTTACTAACTTTGAGTCTAAAATGATTTTGACCTATAGCAAAATATTACAATTTAGGTATATACTAACTTAGCCTTTGAAACAATCATTCATCTTCAAATGTCTGCATCAATGACAGCGAGTTTTTGATTTGCTGCGAAATGACAGCCGTTGGTTCATCTTAACCTTCAAAAAAGTTAGGTTTTTCGGATAAGCATCATGGTGCAAAAAACTAGTTACAACAGTAATATTATTTTTAGCATTTGAAATGATGACCTAAAACGGCTACATTAGCAATTCCTCTAAAAGCAGTTCATTTCCTGAATTTCCAGATGTCAGTAGTAATTCCTCTAATTTGACACAAAAGCAATTCCTATTGTGTGGACCAGTTTATGAATCTCATCTGATGCCCGCGGCTTCGCACGCATGGATGTCGGTTATTATTTATACTAAAACCTTCCTCGTGAACCACTCTATCCATTGGTGAAAACAGCATGAAAATCGGTGCAGTAGTTTTTGAGTTTATCGCGAACAAGACGACAGACAGACGCGGCGGAGGACTTAGATCCATAAATTGTTAGTAACAGGCACTTAAAGAACTATAAAGTTTTCTCAGAAATTGTTTTGTTAAAATTCGCGTCGCGCGGCGAATCGCCCCTGTATGTAAGAGCCTTTAAACTCAACTACTACACCGATTTTCATGCTGCTCTCACCAATGGATATACTGGTTCTAGTATATAATAACCGACATCCACGCGGGCGAAACCACGGGTAAAGTGCTAGTTTTGTTCATAAACGCTTTATCTGCGCTAAGATTTTGTAATAACTAATTTAGTTTCGTCTCTCTTATCTGTGGTCCGACACACTATTTTACTTTTCTCCTTCCATAATGGAAACAAATATGAGATTCAAATGGATTTTTATCAGTAAACCACCTTATAAAGTATATTTGATGATGATTGCCTCGGTCAGAAACGAATAGCATTCTCCTTTTACGAGTTTCGATAAAGAAATCAGAATTTATTCGTATTTTTTAAATACTATGATGAAGGATTTGAGTTAAAAAGAAAGGAATTAGAAAATGGCGGTCATGTATTTGATTACGTTTAACTTAACTAGGTCATCATCATCTGCCTAGCCTTTTCCCAACTATGTTGGGGTTGACTTCCAGTCTAACCGGATGCAGCTGAATACCAGTATTTTACATGGAGCGACTGCCTATCTGACCTCCACAACCCAATAACTGGGTAATACGATACACCTTGGTAAGACTGGTTGTCAGATTTTCGGACTTCTGACGATCCGTAACGACTGTCAAAGATCCACAAATGACAGCCGGGACCAACGGCTTAACGTACTTTCCGAGCCACGGAGGAGTCTCGACATGTAAAGATGGTCACCCATCAACCGACCAACCCCGGCAAGCGTAGCTTAACCTGATGGATCGACCCGTGTGGCTGTTATTACTTAGCCACGAGCTCCTCCAACACGCGCTCATTTATGTTTAACTCAATGTAACAGCGACCTTGCTGCTCCTGCTTCGAAAGCAGACAGGATGCTGTACAAGCTTGTAAACATTGGGATTTAATGTAGAGATAGATATCGTAAGATATTTTTTTGTTGTGTAGTAGGCGATTGTAACGAGGAGTGTGGCATAAAATGTCTAGAAAGACAAAAAAAAGAATTATTAAAAACTAGCTACCGCCCGCGGCTTCGCCCGCGTAGTATGTCGATAAAAAGTAGCCTATGTCTTTTCCCGGGAAGCCATCTATCTCCTTGCCAAATTTTATCGACATGCGTTCAGTGGTTTAGGCGTGAGAAGGTAACATACAGACACAGACAGAGCTACTTTCGAGTTTATAATATTAGTATGGACTAGTATGGATTTATAAGGATAAATACACTGCGTGAACTCATCTACCTATACCTGCTGAGTATTTATAACTATAATAATTACAATATTCCTAGTACCTATTTATATGTCATGTCTGTTAGTTTTACCAAATGCACCAAATATTCGTTTTTATTTAAAAAACAAACATTCGTTTTTCTCTTACAAGTTAATTAACCATAAGTAACTTGTTAGATTTGCCTCATTATAATAATAGCTACTAGAAACATATTTAAACTACCAGATACTATTTATTTTAGGCACATAAAAAACGACAGACGCTAAAAAAGCAATAACAGCCGATGTTTAAACTCATATTTAAAATGTTACTTACCTAATTTGCATTAATTATTTTTTTTAAATCAAATCAACGCATGTTTCATGTTTTTTTTTTTATTATAACCATAGATGATAAATCGTATATACAATACAATAAAACTATACAAAAAAAGGATACTTAGGCGCCATTTATAATTAGGTATATGAACAAGTCAAAGATTTTTTTAAATAATAGTCGCTTCATACAGTACGAAATTCGTAAAACCGATCACCGTCTGCGCCTTCAAAATCTCCAATCTTTATTACTGCTTTAGGTGAAAATGTTCTTAACGCTATAACTTGTAAAGTCTTATAACCAAAGACATTCGTAAAATTTAAATGAATGAAAGCAAATAAAATTTTCAAATGTATGCTACATCTAAGTTGTGTCGTTACTGTACTGGTTTAGTAACTAAATAAGAGGATAACGGGAGTTTAAAATATTATGCTGCCTAGATGCCATAGATATATTTATTTATTTAAACTTTATGCAACATAAAAGGTCAAAAACTTTTATGTTGGATTTACGTTTATCTTTACGCCCGAACTTTGTTTGGCCCCAAACTCGATCATGAGAATCTTTGACACGTGCCAATAACTGAACTCGGCTATCCCAACTCAATTTCAAAATGACTGTTGTCACTCGTAAACTGTCATACTCGAATAGACGGCAATAACGGGAGTTTTAATATAAGTCACCTAGCTGCCATAGAATGTATTTATTTAAAGGTTATGCAACATAATTCCAAGGAGTTACGCCCGAAATGAATAATGTACCTAACTCTGTTTGGTCCCACACTCGATCATCAGGATCTTTGACACGTGCCATTATCTCAACTCGGCTATCAATGTCAAAATGACTGTTGTCACTCGTAAACTGTCATCTTTGAACAGAAGGCAATCTTTAATCTGTAATGCTTTCAAATTATGGCGGTATAAGGATCTTTTGATGCGAGGCGGGAATCAGAACTAATGCCGCCATCTTAGTTTTTCAATATATACATAAGCTCACGCCTTCTTCCCATGGTGCTAAGCAGAAACGACAGAACGCTCACTGCTACGATAATTTCATACTCCCTTTGGTTCGTTCGTTCATACATCTGGTCATACACGCAAGCCGGTTGCGAGTACCTACTACGCACCTGAACTTTTTCTATACAATAATTACACAAAACAATAATTCAATGTCGCGTCGTTCGAGCGCCAAAAGGCTGTTTTTTATACTAATTTAAATGATTGAAAACTCAATCTGTGGTTCTTTCTAAACTTCACCCAAAATATAATATGAATCGTAGGTGTCAATAATTATATAAGGACTGATTACTTATTTATTTTGGAAGTAAGAGATACGCTTTAAAAAATCTCACATGACTGGTTTTCCAAAAAATCTTCCTCATCTCGAATCGTTACAGTAACGTCATTGCTAAAGTTGGCATTAAAAAAAAAACTTGCTGAGCTGCATCTACCGTTAGCATATTATTTGTGTCTCAGCGTCCAATTTTCCTTAATCTTAAAAAGATTAGTTTCCAGTTTAAACCAGATTCGACTGAATCGGTGTGTTCAGCAGCTCGATATGAATCATCGAACCTTCTTAGCATTTGTATAAAAAAAATATCGTTTAAAGGCTCCCACAAACAGGCGCGACATCGCGGGCGCAACAAGGGTAGCGCTGCCTGTCGCGCCTGTGATATCGCGCCAGTTTAGTTGAGCATTTTATTTACTTTTAATATCACAGCAAAGTGTATCTTCGAAAATATGTATCTTGTTATTGAATTCGAATAAGTGGATAAAATACTATAGCAGTTGAAAAATTTTCCTGCGTGTCTGGAAAGCGCTGCATAATTGCATATTCTTCTAGTTAAAAAAAATATTCCTTTCAGAATTACCATAATCTGCTAGGAAAGTCGTAAGGTGCTCACTTACAAGTATCAGAATGTAAATGTGATTAGTGTCTAAACTAATCCTTATTATTTATGTTCAACACAACCAGTTTAATTATGTTTCGTGTTAAACAACTGTACATGCGTTAAATGGGCCACTGTGCAAGCGATTAGACAGCGCGATGGAAATTATTCATTCAAAATTCGAGCTAAATATACGAGTAAAGCCGGCCACACACGTAACGATACATCGTAGCGATTTCAGTTAAATCAAACGCCCCTAGTGTCCATACACCACCGATATCGGCGTCGATCGTGAATTCTTCGCTCGCGCAAGAAACTTATCATCCACGATGGAAGATGATGACGCACTTGCGTTATTGGGCCCGCAAATGTGTTTAAAGAAAAAAAATAGTCGCCTTCAGAGTATTTCGATAAAGAAAATTTTGAAGAGGGTACGATAACGTCAGGACTCACAACAAGAGTGTCAATACTTGAACCATTACAAAGAACTATCCAAGACCGTGCACCTTGAACAGCAAATCGGATAAGATGTCAATTTATGAGGTATTTTGTAAGTGAAGGAAAAGTTCCTTGGCAAGACAGTTTCATTAAATTCATCATCTGCGTAGCCTTTTCCCAACTATTTTGGGGTCGGCTTCCAGTCTAACCGAATGCAGCTGAATACCAGTATTTTACATGGAGCGACTGCCCCCCCTGACTGATACCCCTTGGTAAGACTGGTTTCATTAAATTAATGTCACGAAAAATGCAGAGCAAAACTGTGCAAACGCAATCGACAACGATTTTATCTGATAGGAATGGCAACTGCCGCCGATGAACGATAATCTGCAACGATTTGTTATACATACACTTCTCATCAGAAAAATCGAAACACTTCCGTTTTTATGGTTTCTGTCCTAATTTAACACAAAAAAGTTTCCATTCCATGAGTAAAATCACATGATTTTATAGCTGGCAGTTTGGCCATTACAGTGATAAGCGAAAATTCTAAATTCAAAATTAGAATATCATTTGTTTATCCTATAAATGAAATGATTCACTGTTTTGAGACAAATGTGTGTTTAGAGTTGGATTACATTTCACCTTTGAAAACTAAAAATTAGCGCTTATCTTAAAACTTTTTGTTCTGTGTTCTGTATACTGTGTGTGTACTGTGACTGTGGGACGTCTTTTTTCTAAAACATATGGATACTTCGCCCGCAGAAGCCGCCCAAGTGGTGGCATTGCTGGATTCTGGACTTAGTCAGCGTGTTGTGGCTGAAAGATTGCATCTAAGCCTGTCGTCTGTTCATAGAGTCTACAAACGCTATCGGGAGACTGGTTTGTTTACGCGCCGTTCAGGATCTGGCAGGAATCGGGTCACTTCTGATCGAGATGATCGATTTATTGCAACAACTTCTTTACGAAATCGACGCCTTAATGCTTTTCAACTGCAGCAGCAGCAGCTTCATGTTGTACGTAGGGTGGCTGTAAGTGACTCTACAATTAGAAGAAGGTTGAAGGAACGTGGACTGGTACCGCACAAGCCAGCAAATGGGCCGAAATTAACTGCAGACCATCGAAGAGCGCGGCTTAACTTTGCACGTGAGCACCTAAATTGGTCATACCTCCAGTGGAACAAAGTCCTCTTTTCCGATGAGTGTAAAATTATGCTGTATGGTAACGACGGAAGGAACAAGGTCTACAGAAGAGATGGAGAACGCTTCGCACAATGCTGCATTGAAGAAAGGGTCAGCTATGGTGGCGGTTCGTGGACGGTTTGGGGAGGAATCAGCGGCGACGGTAAGACAGATTTGTCTTTGTGTCTGGGCCACGTCTGCCTGCACTAAACAGTCATCGGTACATCGAACAGTGTCTTGAGCCTCACGTGATGCCCTATGCACATTTTTTATTGGCAACGGTTTCATATTCATGCACGACAATGCTAGGGCTCACACCGCGAGGGTCGTACGAGATTATGTTACCGAAGTCAGTATCTCCATTATGGAATGGCCAGCAAGAAGTCCGGACATGAATCCGATTGAACATCTATGGGATGAATTAAAGAGACGAATTCGTGCAAGAGATCCTGCCCCAGAAACTCTTAACCAGCTGCAAAATGCAATCCAAGAGGAATGGAATGGAATGCCACAACATTTGATCGTGACTCTCATCCGATCGATGAAGAACCGTATGGAAGCAGTAATAAGAGCTCGGGGAGGGAATACAAGTTATTAAATAAACGTTTCTTAGCTTTTTTTTTCATTTACTTGTGTTGTTTTATCAATTTCCTTCATACTCCATTCAGGGTAAAAATAACTTGTTATAAAAAAAACGAAACCTATGAAAATTTAATTTGAATTTAGAACATTAACATTAGGATTTGAAAACCTCATATTATTGTCTATTAAACAACATTTGACATATATTCCTAAATATACACATTTTTCTGATAATCCTTACAAAACATAAACTTGCAAGGTGTTTCGATTTTTCTGATGAGAAGTGTATATACATAATTATATATAACATAATCGGTTTGCACAGATTAATTGCTATGATATATCGTTATGTGTGTAGCCGGCATAACACAATAATCATGTAATGAGTTAGTTATGCAATTAGGCTAGAAATGACTTTCCTTTGTGTCAAAATAAACCTTTTATTTCTCTGTTGCTATATTAGGCTATTTTCAAGATCCATTAATTTAGCCATTGTTCATTATTTAAACAATTTCGTTAATTCCTACTTAGTTTTATAAAGGCGAAGTACCTAATTAGCACATAAATTGCTAGACTTGTCTTCCTACAAGTCTGGCCTAACCTCGTAACAGACATAACTTATAGGTACTAAAACGACACACAGGTCACATTTTTCGTAAGAAGGTTTAAAGTAAATAAGTAGGTAATATTATTTTTAAAACTATAATTGGTTGATATTCAATAAAAATATTTGCAAAAGTTATCCATAAGTCGCTTGCGTCAAGAAAACCTTTTATATACTGTATGTACTGTAATATTTTCCCGATAACCCTAGTTTTCCATACCTCCAGGCCCCCGGGATGTAATAAAAATGAAGTATCCAAAGTTCCGGGGGTAAAAAACTTCGCTTCTTTAGTGGATTTTGTGATGACGAGATGGTTTCGGGACTGCGTATGGTACAAGGAAAGTGGCAGATTTTATAACTAGACGACCATAATACAGGGTGTTTGGTGCATCGTTTGCCGAATGAAAATGGTTGGCCCCACGGGAATTTTTAATATTCTTTTTGAAAAATCCCCATAGACAGTCTTTGGACTTTAGTAAAAAAAAAAGTTATTGGTATAATAGCCTCCAATTTTTATTTTCATTTTAGTGTGTCGTTTTGGGCGATTCTATCAAAATCTAAATTACTTGCAAGTAACATCTAGCGTTTTTCCTCATCTGGTTTTAATAAGATACCGTGGGACCAACAATTTTTTGGGGCGTGAGAAGATAGCATGTTATGACCCCTCCTATCCGCCATTTTCATTTCGCGTACGATGCACCAAACATCCTGTATATTATATTATGTACCTACCGTCGTGTCCAATCAATTTCTTGGTAACCGAGAGGTGTGTCCCAGCAGTGGTACGCGTACTGTGTCGGAACTGTGGCTTCACTGATATATGTAGATCGACCTTAATAGTATTCACTCCAATCCACAGACTTGCTTATTTACTCCGTATCTCCCAAAATTAACCTCACATGTTCATTTTTAATTAAAACCTTTTAGTGTACCGTGCACTGTACCGAAATTATGATACGAGTTGTAGGTACCTGCATTTAAGTCCCTCGTTGTACCTAATTTTGTTCATAATAAAAACAGGTTTTTAGACTCCATGTAATGTACGTAACTTACGATGGAGTGAAAAAACCTGTTTTGCTTTGCAAAGATAATTTTACTATATTATTGTCGCTGCTTGTTTATTCTTGTTATAAATATAAATTCTAATGAATCTTTTGTAAGATTTTTCTAACTAGTATTTCTACTTTTTCTTTACTATATTTTAGGAGTCTTGTCGTTCTAAACTTATGGTTGTAATGTATCTTCAGTATTTTTTCTAAAAATGAACATCAAAATCGAAAATGAACATCAATGAAAATCCTGATTTTCTAGAGAATGTGTCATTCTTCTTTGTCTTTGCTTGTAGAAATGTACTGCAAGGATATCCCTCCTGCATAGTCTTCCAAACGTCATGGTCTATTCTGTATATCTTATGCCTATTTTCAACAACATCCCTTAAGTTTAGGGATCTCCTAATCATGGTTAGGGGGTTGTTAGAAGGTGGTTTCTGTTTCACCAACAGTAAGGAGTCAGTTAAGCGTTAACTTTTAACTGACCCTTTTGTTGGTAAGCTACCTGCCACCTTCTAACAGCCCTCTAACCATGCTTAGGGGATCCCTTAAACTAGGGGATGTTGGTGAAAAGGGGCATAAGAATAACGTTCAGAAATCCAAATCACTTAGCCAGCATTTATCTGGCATCCTGTCTCCATCTTTTGTTGAAACGGTGTTCAGTTTCCGAAAGGTATATTTACCTGTTAAGATCAATTGATAGGCGATCGATCAAAGAGGTAATTTGCCTTCAACCGAACACCTACCATCAGCTCAGTTTCTAGTCTCAATTGTATTAGTTTCGCCCCGCCCGCCGGGGCTATGGAGAGTACGGGTCAGTTATGGATTCCAAGTATGACCTTTGCTTTAAAACGCATGACTTTGAATTTAGAAACTACTGGCAGTGTGTGCTGGTCCGTGGATGGGTGACCATCTTTACATATCGAGACTCCTCCGTGCCTCGGAAAGCACGTTATGCCGTTGGTCCTGTCATTTGTGGATCTTTGACAGTCGTTACGGGTCGTCAGAAGCCCGAAAGTCTGACAACCAGTCTTGCCAAGGAGTATCGCATTATCCAGTTACTGTGGAGTTCAGATAGGCAGTCGCTCCATGTAAAATACTGGTATTCAGCTGCATCCGGTTAGACTGGAAGCCGACCCCAACTTGGTTGAGAAAAGGCTAGGCAGGGTATGAAAATAGGAGCGTAAAATATTGGCATAGAAGCAAACCGATGGGACTCTTGCGTCAGTATTTTACATGGAGCGTAAAATTCATCTCCAATATATTAATACTTGTATGTTTTTTCATTCTAAGCCAAATTGTTTGTCAATTTGAGACATATACATATAACAGATAGTCTTGGAAACCAACTTTGAAGCCCTATTCACACGTTTTCAGTCATAAAATAGGATGCAAGCAATTAGTTACAATAATGTGAATTGAACCATGTAAACAAGTTCATTAAACTTTTCGCGTTATTAACAAACCTTTATTTGGTTTTATCGTTAATGATATCGTTTTAAACACACTTTATTACGTAGTTAACACCAAAAACTTGTATCGTTGTATAATTTATTATATTTATAAATAGTTCCAGTTAATTTAAATCATGTGATGTGTCTGAGTTTTCAACTTTATGACGCACTTAACGCCAAAAACTTGTATCGTTGTATAATTCAATATACAAAATAGTTCTATTTAATTTTATTCATGTGATGTGTCTGAGTTTTCAAGTAAGTCAAGGTTGCGTGTTCTTTTTGGTACCTACCGATAATTAAGAAATGTTTGCAATGTTTTTTGTTCTGCGACCAGAAGCGGATTATCTCTAAGGCAAACTAGCCACATGCCTAGGGGCGTGAGATTACAAAGGGGCGCGTGCGAAGAAGTTTTATAACAAATAAAAATATCATTAAATTAATTGTGTACTTCATTTAAAGTAAGTAAGTATCCTCATACTTACTAATATTATGTATCTTTAAGTACTACTTAGTTAAAATGTATTATATTATAGCCGCTAGAGGGGCGTCGATCAGGGGGCAAACGTGTCAGTGGTCTCACAATTATCAGTTTTTGACAGATATGCCATACAAAATCTGTCAAAAACTGATCATTGTGACACCATTGTAAATTAGTACACTTGGCCCCCTGGTGCTTACCTAGGGCGCTCTCGACATTTAATCCGCCTCTGTCTGCGACTTAAATAAGCAGGAAAGAGGGCGTTTAAGCTTATGTATAAATTCAATCAACAGAGCCGCTACTGCTATCGCCGTCCACTGGACATAGGCCTCTCCCAGACTCGTCACAACACCCTGTCCACCGCATCCAGTTTGTCCCAGCCACCTTTTAAGGTCGTCGGTCCATCTAGCTGGGGATGTCCCCATCATATGATAACTGTTTGCCATAAATTTTGTATTTTAACTTTCGCGATGCTTGTTCGAGTTTATTTTAGTTTTGTCGGGCACACCCAAAATGGGCGCGAAAGTCAAGCCGTTAATTCGAGAAACAGGTTGTCTAAAGACCATATGCGATTCGAATTAATAAGATGTGGTTCTCGTGACTAATGCAAGGACACTTAAATTCATAGAAATAAAAATTCCCTGCTATTAACGTTGTATAATATTCAACTAAATCAAAATAATTCAGAAGTTAAATAAAAAATAAATGAATTTTTAACAACTTATATTGCCACCCACGAACTCTAGCAGCCGTTTTTGGAGCGATGCAGGTGTTTCGAAGATCCACTCTAACAGACATACAAACAGTTCGAACTAAATGTATAAAACGTCCCCTCGTCAAAGATATTAATGTGTTAATACATCATTTACTGTATTCAATGACCAAATTCTTTTGTTTGCCTATTATTAATGTATTTGCCGTATAATCTTATCACACTTGTGTGACAAAATGATTATGTATGCAATTTGTTATACAAATGAGAAATAATTATAACTGCCAGTACATAAAAATCTATATTTTAAACAGTTGTCTAGCCATATTTCATATTTCCATACAGTAATATTGCCAAATTAATTAAAACAGGTAAATATTTGAGAGTTATTTGCGACGTTGCCAACTTTCAGAAAAAACGCTCTTAAGATAAGAATAGAAGAAAAGTGGAGATGATCGGCTCTCGAGCTGTCAAGCGGGATCTAGAAGAAAAATATATGTTTGTATAAAAACGTAGCTCAAATATAGTAGTCGTTATATTCGTCCCGGTACAGTAGACTACCGAAGAGTCTATTCAAGATCACAGACGATTGATAGTTTGTTTGACTATACTAAAGTAAATGTTTGTATACAAAATGGCTGGCGGTGCGTAAGCTATTTTTGGTTTGACTGATAAAATCTAAGCAACTGAAATTTACATTGTCCGTTCTTATCTGTATAATCATAGGTACTTCAAGGCGCTGACAACAGGCAAAGGGTAAAAGGCTTGATTTAAACAAAAAAAAGCCAAATCTTTATAGTTTGTGGTAGCGAAAAAAAATTATTATGTTAATGTAGAACATATTATTTCTCAGAACTTGGTTGTTACCAGAAAAAGTTTTGAAAAAAAAATCTCTATACAAATTACCGATAAACTAACTTTTTACCTTGAGTTCTAATCCAAAATATCTGTATTAAATATCAACGTACGTTGGTATTTTAATAACAAGAACGTCTTATTACAATGCAGAACTTGGTGTTTTTAATTTTCGATTATTCGTGTCATTTTAAAATAAATCAATAATTGCTTCATATTTCGAAATAAATTACAAGCGTTATGTCATCGCACTTCTCTTTCTGTTCAATACAATCCGACAGTGACCGCGGTTTGTGTGTTATCAGCGCGAGCGTTTTAAAATCAAATTTCAAAGTATATTTAGATTCCTAAAGGATGATAATGGATACAAGGTACTCACCTACCTCAACATCTATTGGTGTTCTGGCAACCATAGACAGTCCATTCATGATAACATTATTGTTTTGCTACGATGCCAAATCGATCGGAGATCATTATTCAATGCATGCAATAAGCGTGCCCTAAGGCCCAGCGCGCACTGCCGTGCGTTTTGTTACCACATGATCTGTGAACTATGGAATGTCATAGAAGCGCGCGCAATGAGATGGAAAAAACGCATGCGGTTTATTCACAGTGGGTCACCCGCTACAAATTTTCGATGCGTCACAGCACTTAATTTTGTATCGCATAGAGATATATGAAGTACCGTGCACTGCAGTGAAAAAAGCCGCCCGAAAATCTTTACATCTTACGAAAAAGAAGACTTTATTAGGCTTTACGGCGCCATCAAGGGATGTCCCCAAAACGATTTAGAGACATCCCTTGATGTTCCATCCCTGTTTTTTTATCCAACAATAAATATAATGCAGATAGTCATCTTGCAGTTCTTTCGCCGACAGTGCGCGAATCCGTGACTGCGTTTTTTATACCGTACGGTAGAAATAACCCACCGCAGTGTGCGCTAGCGCCAACTCTCGTGACGAACTGTCGGAACGGAACATTAGCCAGACTGTCTGGCATGACCGCATAACTATGAGTGACATAAAACTAAATAAATAATACGGATACGTCAAAGTCAAATAATTTATTTCAATTAGGCACATAAAAGGCACTTTTGGACGTCAAATACAAAGAAATAGAACTGATTCTAGTTATCCCTTCAAAAAGGTAGTTTTCGTATGGAGAAGAATGGGCAAGAAACTCCACCGTTACTCTTTCGAAATGTTTTAGAATATTTTGTATATATAATTATATGTGAAGTATACGTCTGTACGTAGTACCGTGTGTGTTCGAAAATAAACGGCATTACTCTATTTAGACATGAAATTCAAACGTGCAAAGTTCTTCTAGCGTATTTTTTCAGAAGAATTATCAAACTCAAGCCTATCAGACATAAAAAACCTCGCAGTGGACGATTTATTTGCAGGACTACATACCTAGGTGCGTAATTCCCATAAAATAAAATTATTTTTCCACTCCCACTTACCTTTATGTAAGTACTTAAAACGTTTAAGGAAATGATTGTGTCGAAACGGGCATGACCTAAAACCAAAAATTCTTAAAAAGACAAACATATGACTTCCCTCAACCCGCACTGGGCCCACGTGGGGAATTATGGCCTAGCCTCCCACAGGGAGGAGGCCTGTGGCCCAGCAATGGAAATATTAAAGTTTGATTATGTCAGAGATAATTTCTGAACTAAAAACAGGGGAAACTATTCATAGAATAATTAACTTTACAAATAACTCCGCTTGTATTGTTTCATGTTATTTTCCTGCCCATTTTCCGGTTCTTGGGTCATAGGTCAGACCCGTAACCACAACCGCAGTGAGGTAGGCACGCCTACGGCGTACATGATATGAACGTAATATTTACGTGTAGGTACAGTCAACCAAACACGTCCATGGTCCATTCCACAGTGGCAGTGCCTTTTTTCATAGCAGAAAGGGCGATTTTCGCAGTGTTAATAAGACGTGTGGTTGACAATACTTATTTATACGTAAATTTATGAAACAAGCTGTATCTGATTTCATGCACGAAAGGAGATATTATTTTTGGGTTTTAATTAGTAATTTGTTTGGACGTCAAATGATTATACGGTCAATTTGGAGCAGTTTAATGTTCAGTTCCAAGAAAAACTCTAACCGAAAATTAATACCTAATTATATCACGTTGTTTCTTATTAACGTTAACATAGAAGATGCTTTTAACCAAATTTAATTATTTTGAGAGGTTGTTTATCAAGCGAAACTGAATGCTGTATATTGTAATGAACACAATTCATTATTGTTATGTATGTTGCTTACATTAAGTAAAAGGACTTTTAGTCATGTGAAAATGGAGTGGCTACGGCGACCGTTTCATGGGGCCGGTTGTGAGTTGCATACATGCAAGCTGCGTAAGTATTCTTAAATACGAATAAGATTTATTAAAAATCGGGATCAAAATTTATGAATAAAAGAAATTTTAATAATAAATCTTATGTATTAAAAAAATTAAAATACGTAACATTAATTAAATACCTAAATCAATTGTATTTTTGCGCTTTAGTGTTTTTTATTGCTCTAATTACCTATGTATACGAATAAGTAGAGCATTTTTCAAAACTTAAATAATCTCTTCGTTAAAATATACAGGGTGTTAGGGTAAACACCGTTATCCTTGCAACCAGTGGTTTGGTTTCATTTGTAGAACGTAAAATCAATGGAAAATTACAACTTTTTTTTTAATTTTTTAGACCTAAATTTTACCACAAAAGACGCAAGTTCGTTGCCCTATGTGCTAGGGCAACGAACTTGCGTCTCAACACGGGCGGGGGTACGGGATGTGACCTGACTGGCAGCGAGCGCGACCCCTCCCTTAATCAGTCAGCTGTTTCGCTAGCAAGCACGGTGTCAGATAGAAACTTTTAAAAATCTTTTAATGAAAATGACGTTTTTTTTTTGTTGTGTTCGGTCATTTATTTTAATATTTAAGTCAACTACCCATGGTTTGAATGACAAGAGTGTTTACCCTTACATCCTGTATGTTATTTAATTATAGGTTTCATAAAACAAAAAACTCAAACAGCAATCGAATCTTCTAAGTTTCAAAATGTAAAACGATTTCATAAATGTAAAATGAATTTATCGAACCATAATGATCGACTTTGATGGCAACAAATTATATACTTGTTAAACATTGGATATTTATTACTTAGCAGTGACTGTTTGAGATTTTCATTATTTTGGGAACTTAACAGTGAAGTATTTTAAATAAATTATAGATGAATTTCTTAAAGAATTTTAATTTGTAAAGTTGAAGGGCATAAAATTATTTACGATGTAGGTATGTTCGAATTATGAATAATTTTAATATAATTATTGATGCTATCCACGATAAAATATTGTATAATTTTCAATAGTTATACAATAAACGACAGACTAGTTATGTACGTACCTATATAAAGCTACAGACTACTTATCATCTCAGATTATAGAAGACGGATTATAGTTGTAAAACATTCGTGTGATAATATTATGAAACTAGTTGCTAAATATAAGACTACACGACAGCACAGAAGAAATAAGTAGCAGTATTATATCTGGGTAGTGAGCTTGAAATAATTACCTACGGCCGCTCGGTATGTAGGTACATAAACCTTCCGCGTCCTTGTTTACAATAGGACCGATATAACTTAGCAGGTCTGAACATAGGCACTACGAACTTTCACGCATGTTCACTCACTCAGACTTGACTTATGTCACCATTTGGTTCCTAAAAAATGTTACTACGCAGCTCTCTGGGCGAAGTTCGGAACTTCAAAGTTATATCAGCCGTATTGTAACTGCCGCGCACGCGATACGGTTGCGTACTGAGATTTCGAAGCGCGTCGTTTCGGCCGTTTTCTATGAAGACTTAATACTGTTACTTATAATACTGTGACGACAACATCAAATATAATATAAACAACATTCTAGATGTGAATGTGACTAAACACATAAGGTGAGAGCCAAAACTACCTATATTTCTTTCATTTCTCATTGCAGTATGCACGTAGTGTGCCAAGTTGCTGCTAATCTTTGTTAAGGTACAATTCCGTAGCAGACTGCAGGCAGCAGCAGCAGGCGAAGTGTCGTCACGAAACTACTGGTTCCTTCGAAACACCTTCCGTATGAGGAACAGGGTGTAAAGTTCATTCATCCACCAAAGAAAAGAGAGGATCCTCCGACCAGACTGTTGTTGTATCTGGCGGGCAACTGCCCAACGGTTGATGTTGGATTCTTGTATATATGTCGGTAAACTCTAATTGCGCGATGCAGGATTTATGTGCCGTCAAGATTTTTGTGCGACGTCAGGGCTATGATGCGTAGTTCGCATGTGGCGATGTAGATGCCGCCACAACTAGCAACACGTCGATTTCATAGAATACATAGAAACCGCAGCAGCAGGCGACGTCGTGTCGGCTCGTCACTACTGTGTCTACTGTCGAGCCGACACGTCGTCGCCTGCTGCTGCCTGCAGTCGGCTGCGGGCTTCTACCTACCTTGAAATTCTTACGCACTGTTGATAAGTAATAATTATTATAAGTGGTAGGTAAAAGGTCAGGTAGTTATAGACGTCAGCTTTCTATCTCGTCTGCAACACGTCAGTCGATTCAACACAATCTACAATTCTATACAATTTTTCTCATGTAGATTCATACATAATTAGTGTAATTAATTTCCACTGCTGAAACTTAGAACTTTTCTATGTGAGGGAGAGTGTGCCGTAATCAACCACCACGCGGCTTCCAGACTCAGTGCGAGTTTTTGAAAGAAAGAAAGAAATAATAAAAAATATAGCATAGATATAGGTACTCCTCCTTTTTACATAAATCCGTCACGGGCTGCCACTAGGGCGGTAGAACCGGTTCTAACCTATCCAAGGCTCTGATATAATAATATGCATAAGCCGTGCGACTGATGGGTTTTCCCATCAGCAAAAATATTCCATACAAACATCCACCTCTCTCTCTCTTTCATTCTTTCCATTCGAAATCCTTCCTTAGTGCATTTTAAGTAGGTAGATGATAGCTTCAAGAATGTTTACCCACAAAGAAAGTGCACAACCTGACCTACCCCGAGCACAAAAGTAGAATAAAATTAAGCAGGTGACGTCACATGCTTAATCATAATGCAAAAGATTACACTAACTATATTTAACAGTGACTGCATCAATTTGCTCATACACTCAACTCGACTGCATGTTGCACATAACTGTAGATACAGGATAATTTATTCAGCTAGTCGATCTTAGTCTGATGTATGCGTTCTTAGTCTCTGTCCAAAATAACTATAGCGAATGCATGCTAGATGCATAGAAATTTAATTAATCTTAGATTATATATTTTATAATATACTAGCTGATGCTCGGTTATTTAAATGCTAAAACCTTCCTCGAGAACAGTGGTTCTTGAGGAAGGTTTTCACCAATGGATACTGGATAGTGATCCATTGGTGAAAACAGCATGAAAATCGGTGCAGTAGTTTTTGAGTTTATCGCGAACAGGACGACAGACACGCGTCACGCAACGCAGGGCTTTGTTATATTATATTATATGTATGAATAAGGACTAGCTTCCGCCCGCGGCTTCGCCCGTAATTCATGTCGATATATACTAGCCTATGTCCTTCCCCAAGGTGCCATCTAACTCGTAGCCGAATTTTGTCGAAATCCGTTCAGCGGTTTAGTTTGTGAAAAGGTAACATACAGACAGACAGACAGAGTTACTTTCGAATTTATAATATTAGTATGGATATAGATATATATTAGTATTATTTTAAAATTGAATGTTAAATAAAATTTAACATTCAATTTAAAGACAAAATTAGTATTTTAATGCTATATTATCCGATAAATATTGTTTTCATTCAACAATACGCTTGTGGCACAAAAGTGAGCTTTTGACTAATTTCCGTCATTATATCCAGCGCTAGGTATTCATTCCATTCTTTACGGCTGATTAGACCCCATTTAGAATTGTGCAACAATATCTATTGTTTATAGTTTAAGCGAACATTTAAGAACATCGAGGGTGGGTCATTTGCATTTCAAGCGCTTTGGTTAAAAAAGCGCTTGAAAAAAAAACACAAAGCGCTTGAGAAAATCACTCTAGTATTAGAGTAATTTTCTCCCCGTTTTCCCCAAGAAACCTGGCATTGGCATCTAGCAACAAGGTAACTTAAGCTCAGATATCACTAAAGTCTATTATTGAAGTGTGCTATGAGTTCCGTAGCTATATTGATTCTACGTAGAGGAAGCGTTTCAATATGAGAGCCTCGACTTCACAAATCAATCAGAATGGGCAACCTAAACGTACCCTAGCTAGTGCAGCTAAGTCTCCCGCTGAGCGCAACGTTTAATCAGATGGCTGAATGTCATGTAGTCATTTATTTAAATTGGGTGAAATAGGTTAGGTTAGGTTGGAACTGTGACCAACCGCGTGACCAACCGCTATTTCCTTTTTTTTTACCATTTGAATCGTTTGGCTGAGTGTTGGTTAGTCATCTTCAAAGGGCTGACTTTCAATAAGCCAACTTGTTAAACGTTGAATGATTCTAGTTCAATTAACTATCGGCCTAGGCATCCAATTCGATGCCGGCGTTTAATGCAATAAATGAAAAATGGCTAATTTAACCCGATGGCTGCGACATGTATATAATAGTTTTGCAAAGGTATTATAGAACATAAACTTCTCTACAGACCGCTTATATCAGTCGGGGAGGAGTTTATGCAGTATTAGCCTAAACTCGCCTTACTGGTGCTAGTTTGACCTTTTGGAACGCTTGCTCGCTTCACACCGGTGTAGTGTTCCTGCCATTATTAAAGCGTTCACTCATCCGATCACCGTGATTTCCGATGCTATTCCGCCCATGAGATTTATTGGATATCTATGAAGATTGAAATTTGCCTTTCGACTATGCTAACGTTAGTTAATTAAAAGCTAGTAAACTAGAGTATTTTTGCGAGTATTGCCGGAAGCTATTATGGGTTTATGTAGTGAATTCAGATAACTGCTTTCGTTGGTGTCAAAAAAATTATGAGCATTTAGTTCAATACCTGGACTGGACTACAGTGTATCTAAAAATATATCACGGATTTTGTAGATTTTTTTATATAGTTGTTTGACTACCTATGTATGTCGAGTTGTAGTTTGTATAGAGTGGTATGTATGAATTTCCCCTCAATCACAGTAATTATCGTCATACCGTCTGAACAGGAATGATTGGAAACCTCTCGGTGATTAAATCCGTCTTTAACGAGGTTTTAAATCATATTGAGGATGGATTTATTCCCTTGAAGATTTGCTAATTGTTATAAGATTTAGGCATTTTAAGTAACGTTTATGAAAATTTTGGTTTGTTTACCATGATCTGAGGTATTTTATTATACAATATGTAACAAAAGCATGGGCACCGCAATAACATTAGTATATTTTTTTTTGTGATTTTAAAATAGTTATTGTTATTTAAAATTCACGTTTTTAGTACCAAAATTACCCCAATTTCTTTATAAATAAGCTTATTTTATACAGAGAGCAAAAATACCCCATTTCCCCGGTAAAATACCCCATTGAAAAAAAAAACGTTTTTTTTTAATTTTTCTATTAAATTACCACATAAATAGACTTTCAGTATGATTCTTAACAACACGCTCACGTATCTGACAGGGTTTTTGTTATACACTGTTTAACCTCCTCCAACTACCAATTTCTTTGACTTAACTCAGCTCACTCAACACAAAATAACTTAAAAAATAATGCAAAAAAATATTAAGCAAACAATTGATAATGCATCTTTAGTTACTAAAAAAAAAAACACTCCCCAATTTCTTTCTTGAATTCCGTATGTCTCGACTCTAATAAAACTAAAATGGCGCATTTAAACAGATACATTGAAACAAAGTGAGCGTTATCAAACACAGTTGCAGCATTTTATGGCTTCAAGAGTTTTCAGCGCAGTATAAAGTGTCTTCGAGCATTTTTCTGAATGAATGTGCGCTCGTGTATTTTACAAGTAGGTTTTGTTACATGAATAATAGTTTTCCATCAGTTTTGGTATTGTGAATATTTAGATCCGATTTTGTGATTTATGAAAATGAATTAATTCAAATTACGGTCATTTTATTAATTACGTAATTACACCAAATATGATTCGATTATGAATTGAATTGAGTACATTTATATGATTCAGCTAATATATGTCACCATTTTGTGTCAAACAAATTAGAGGAATTACCTACTAATGATTTGCTGGGAATTGAGAAAATGAATTGCTTTTACAGGAATTGCTAATGTGGCCATTTTACGCCCCTATTTATGTCTGTTCATAGTATCGCAGACATAGTTACTTCACTTTTTTACCATAAAACGCGATGAAAGGTTTTTGTTAGTCAGTTCTACAAAAGTAATTTGATAATGGCCGCGGTTTCTATTTGCAAAACCACATGTTTACCCGAAGCATTTTGATAATACCTTAAGAAGGTTCTAAAAGGGATTTACTAGTAACCACTTCAAAGCATGAAAGGTTCTTTTATGTTTAGCTATGGAAGACTACGTTTTGATGTTGGCTAAGAAGCAAGTCTAACAAAACAGAAATAAGTATATCTAAGTATCTTTGACTTATGACATTTGATACTAAAACCTTGTCCGGGTGTAGTATTGGTACACCTCTGCCTACTCTTCGGGGATTATAGGCGTGATATTATGTATGTGTACCTCGTTCGAAGGCGTTTTACGTAGATGTTTATCTACGTAAAACGCCACCACGGTTATCTGCATACACGTTTGTGTATGCAGATAACCGTGGAAGAGAAAAACTGAGAGACATTTCAACGGGGTCTACCCTTTATAGCAGAACTTTTTATGTCATAATATTATTTTGCATAACAGCGCATAGCATAAACTTCATTTCGCAGAAAATCGTTTGGCATAAACTCATTTAAAATACATTAAAAACGCATAATTTTGTAATTCAGAATCATCTTTAGGCATAAATTTCATATCCATAATAATTAAAAAGTAGAACCATCATATTGCAGAAAGTTCACTGTCAGAATCGTCTTTTGGCATACATTTCATATCGATAATCATTAAAAGGTAGAACTATCATATCTCAGAAAGTTTACAGTTAGAATCATCTTTTGGCATACTTTTCATATCATTTCTGCGAGCAACTTGAAAGTAGCGCTCGCCGGCCGCTGCCGCGGCACCGCTCGCTACGCTCGCTCGGCTCGCGCGCGGTTGGTCACAGTTTTAACCTAACCTAACCTAACCTATTTCACTCAGTTCAAAATGAGTGGAGTCGGTTTTGCAGCGATAAGTTTCTCTCACGCCAGAAGCCAGGAGCCAGAAGGATGTCCAATTATGTACTTATCAGATTGGCATTGTAAGTGTATCATATCTCAGAAAGTTTACAGTTAGAATCATCTTTTGGCATACTTTTCATATCATTTCTGCGAGCAACTTGAAAGTAGCGCTCGCCGGCCGCTGCCGCGGCACCGCTCGCTACGCTCGCTCGGCTCGCGCGTGGTTGGTCACAGTTTTAACCTAACCTAACCTAACCTATTTCCAAAAATTATTCCAAATGAAATTCTGCCATCTTCTTAATATGCCAAGTGAAATTATTCCAAATAATCGTCGCTCTAAATAAACGTTATGTGAAACGAAATTATGCGAAATTAAGCTTTGCCAAAAGTAATTATGCCAAATAAAATTCTGTCATCTTAAAAGTATGCCTTTGTAAATTCGGACATATAAACATTCGGCCAAACAATAATTATATTAAATGATTTTTATGCCATATATATATTCGTTTAAAGAAGATTATGCCAAGTGTGTTATGCCAAATAAATTTCGGAGCATCAAAATTCTGCCAGATAGAGGGAACCCATTTCAACGTTCGATTTTGTACGAATTGAGTCCATGCATGGGGATGCATGGACTCAATTCGTACAAAATCGAACGTTGAAATGTCTCTTGCGTCTTGTTACGTTCCGTGCGTATGATTTGTCTAAATCGACATAATAATTATCTGGACAAGCTCAAGAAAAACCATAGACAGAGCACATTGACGTCGGCATCAACTGACATAATTATACCTAAAAACCAAAAATATAGATATCAGGCAAAAATATTTCACGATTTTGAAACAGAGTCCTTATTTTACCATAACTAGTGGTGTATGTAAAAAAGTGTGATAATCAAATCATCCAGTCAGTGAATTCTGAAGAGTATCCTAATTTTAGACAGCCCAACTAGCTAACGGGACGCTTTGTGCGAAAAATGAGTGCAAAATGAGCATTTTTTGCTAATAGGTGAACGAATTTTTTATTAAACTTGATATGAAAGCTTAAGAAAAAAAAACGACTACATGATTTGTTTTATTATTTATCATTCAGTTGATTAGATGGCTACAGCGGACTAGATTTCTCCGACTTGATTTGATTACGTTTGCCGAAAAATTTCTCATTAAGGTAGATACAATTACTCAGGACTTGGAACACAATACTTATTTATTTACAATACACATAATTGACGTTAATCGGATCTTTCTTTCTCCGAGCTAAATTGTATCAAATTGGAACTATTTCGAGCGTAATTTGCTTTTAGCAGAAAATTCGCAGTAATTGCAATTTTAATTAGGGTAATTAAAACTGCTATTACTGGAAATGTTCTTCTTTATGAGTCATAAAACTAATATAATGCACTCCTGTTACCATAATCTGGACTCGGATAAAATTTATTGTTCGAAGAGGAAATAAAACTTGGGAGATTTCGACGAGTTTCTCATACTGAAAACTGTAGTTCTGATTATTTACAGGCGTAGCAGACTTGATATCAATACACAATTTGAAAAATAAAATAAATGGATAATAAACATATTTTTGATCTAAAACGATGCGTAAACCCTATTTTTATTCTGACAAATACTCGTAAGTTGCTACTAACAAAAATACGTACACATGGCTACACATCAAGCTATACATTTCCAGTATAAGCTGACCTCGCGTTGTACGGAAATCCTATACAATGCGAGATCAGCATAGACTGGAAATGTACAGCTTGATGTGTAGCCGTGTGTACTTGTGGTAATTAAAAAAACATGTTTCTGGATAAATTGTACCTCAACGAATAATGAAATATATGCAGCATGCATAGGGAGCATGTTCCCTGGCCGCGCCACCAACGCAGGGCTATAATTTCTAAAGTAATTAAATTTTCTAATCTCTAAGCGTACGGAAGAGTACAATTCCGGTACAATTATTTACGGCCATCAAAAGTAACGTCAAAAAGAAACAAATTGAACCATTTCTTTGACTTTTGACGTTACTTTGGCTGTTAATTTTGATGAAGAAACTGGCCGTTAATGTTTACTATATCCGGGTGCGCCTAGTAGTTTACAAAAACCGTGGTGGCCAACCAAAACTTCAATAATTTTCATTATTTGTTGAGGTACAATTGTTTTTATTACACGTACCATATATGATAGATAAAATTGATTGATTGCATTGTAATAAATAAATAAATTAAGTAAATTGTAATAGTAGTAGTATAAAGTAAATTGTAATAAATAAATTGTACCTTTTATGGTACAATTTATCTAGAAACATGTTTTTTTTATTTTCCACTGTGGCGCTAGAGAGTATCCACACAAAAATACTCGTAAATCCTTTTAACTGAAGACCAAAATCCTTATCTACGCATAACTACTGTTCAGCAAACCTCCAATAGTCGTGTTTACTCGCATCGCCGTCGTCGTTACGTTCGGTATCAAAAGAACATTACGGAAGGTCATCGAGATATAAGTACTAACGTACTAGAGAAGACACCGTAAATTCCTACTTTGTCTCGTTCAACTGCGGCGATCGCGCCGCAGTTTGTCGAAGAAAACGCGTAGTGCCGTGATTTACATGGCGCTTAAGACCTTTTTGCCGAGAATAAATACACTTCCGCAGCAAATCTAGCACTGTGGTAAATTAGGTACGGTTTAGACGAATTGTTATTATTTTAGCGCTGCAGCGAACTAAAGATTCAATACGAAGAATAGGACAATTCAGTTATTTGACGTAGCTTCTCTAGTACGTTAGTACTTATATCTCGATGCGGAAGGTCGTTTTTTTTTAATATGTGCATTTATTACTTTTCGCAACCCGGTTATACTGCTAGTGGAATATTTTCGGGGTCGAGTTTTATTGTTTTTGGGAAGATCATTTTTATGTTATCTGTGGGTATATGATCTATGATATAAAGATACCTAGTAGTTTTCAGTAGCTGTTATTCAATATTGTTTGCATGTTCATCGAGAAAAGTTTACTAGATTTCATTTTTAGAAATAAAATCCTAACTATAATAATATTATAGTTAGGATTTTATATAAATATTCGTTTATTTCTTTGCTTCCTTATCTATTTATACTTTTTTTTTTTATAAAAACATTTAAAAAATATATAAATTGTTATTATAAATGCGAAAGTGAGTTTTTTTGTTACGCTTTCACGCTAAAATAGGTGAACGGATTTGGATAAAATTTGGCACATGGGTAGACCATGACCTGGAGAAGGACATAGAATATGTTTTATAACTCGATACATCGAGACTAATAAAGTTTAACCCGGGGGGTGTAGCCAGTAGTTTCATAATATTGATCTTAAAAAGACGTGATATTTTGCAACCTATTTCACTCCGACTTAAAAGTAAATGGTAGCTACATATTCCAAGTTGCTATAGACTGCAGTCTGTATCTACCTGCCTATATGCAAAATCTTAGAGGCAGGCTCGTCCCAGTGCGGTTCCACCGAGGTATTACCAATTAATGCTTTGCAGTCACGGAAATTGAGCGGTCGTAGTGTGTCGAGCATATTCAAGGGGTTTTAGTAGGTACCTATTTCATATAGCTTTACGACATTCGGGTACCGACAACAAACAAACCCTTGGTAGATATAAATAGGCATTATGTTTACAAGATGGGCACTTTGCAGTACTTGACTATGTCTACTCTTCGTTGAATCCATACCTACGTATACTTAATATTATAAATTCGAAAGTAACTCTGTCTATCTGTCTGTATGTTACCTTTTCACGCCTAAACCACTGAACGGATTTCGATAAAATTTGGCAAGGAGTTACTCCTCGGGCGGCCGTCGTCGTTGGCTCTTTAAAACAGCCCACCAGAAGAAGTTTAGGTCTCTTAGTCTGTTCAGAACATTCGCATAGGATCTAGATGACCGGAGGCTTTCTGTTCTAAATTTGAATGACGCATGTGCATTCAAATTGCACATGCGCGACGGTTTTGTGTGGAAATGTTTGTTTAAATTATAACCGTATTATGTTCTTAATTAGATCTACAGTAGAGATAGCCTAGTGGTGTGACAGTCGGACTTCCAAGTCATAGGTGTCGAGTTCGAACTCAAGCCTCGCACCTCTGACTTTTCGGATTCATGTGCGTATTGTATAATTATCACTTGCTTCAAAACGGTGAAGGAAAACATCGTGAGGAAACGAGCATGCCAGAGAGATAATTCTCGACGGCATGTGAAGCCAAGTCAGAGGCCCATGGACACCAGGTTAGTCACTAACCATACGAAAAGAAGATTTAGATCTATTGTAAAAAGTAAAGTTTCGTTAGTTTTGCTTTATAACCCGTTCCAAGTAGAATTCGACTAAATCTTGTTTGGGTACCTACTGTTTTCAAAGTTGATTTCTGTTATATCCTTTACTGGTATGAAACTAAAACTTGTTTGTGAACCTGCCATTTGATTTCATTATACAGTTCTGTTTACCAAAACATCTATATCTTAATTGCGTTTCAGATGTTTATCTGTTTCACGTAATTAAATCCAGAGGTTGAGCCTAATTTGGTATAATTTCAAGGGGTTAAAGATCTTTGTGTGTTCGCCGGAAAACAGCCCTTTGCCTCCCTCGAGTTTAGGAAATGTATAATTATATTTATATTGGGGAATGAACCGAATTAAACCAGATGATATCAAGTGGTCGGAAAACAAACCCCCGTTTTTGCAAAACATGCCTTGTCGGTATCGCGATAAGTATTAATTTTGATAGTCAAACAGTAGTCGTATATTAATCTGGTGACAAGATTCTGAAATAACGAGGTAAAGAACTTTTTTGTGTTGCCAAAATCAAATCTGCTGCTGTGACTGTTTTACGCAATTAAACTGCTCTTGCGACTGTTTTACGCAATTAAACAAGATTAAAGAATAAATGTTTAAACCTAAAACCCAACTACGTCAAAAAAGGCAAACAAAAAAGGTATAAACAAGACACCACAGACAGGCAAATTATAAAACCGTAGTCACACGTCATGTAATTAAGGCATAAATCGAACAGATTACGTGCGACTCCTTTTATTTTTATTTCAATTATTTTGGGATTTAGGATCATTGAGGGTAAGTACCTTACCCACTTTTTTGTTTTGAAAGAAAATACATTTATTTAGCTCAGACTATAAGGTACACAATACAACGCGCAATTAAAAAAAAAAGAAAACAAATAAAAGAGAAAAGTGCGTTTGTAAGAAAATGGAATGGGAAAATTCAAGTAGTAAAATTTGGGGTTAACGTATCCAATCATAGATAAGCAATATATTTTCAGAAATAATTCTTGCAGAACTTTTATTAGATACTATACATTATTTTTTATTTTTTTCGGTGCGTATTATCATTCGATATGAGCCGCCATGTTGGATTGTTTGTTTGTGAACAACATGATGCTTCGAACGATAACTTGTTTGTCGAAATACGACGAGTCGACGAGTCGACGAGTAGTTTATACATACATAGCCTGTTAAAATCATAACCCTCCTTTGGCTTTACCGTAGTCGGGTAGATAGGTTTTAATGCTTACTACGAGCTAAATATAGTAAGGCTTTTGGAAAAATAACCTTCTCATCATAGGTACTCCTAAGGATGATGACGCTTACCTAGTAATTTCCATCATCATCATCATTTCAGCCGAAAGCCATCCACTGCTGGACAAAGGCCTCCCCAATTCGACCGGTTCTGTGCTTCTCGCATCCAGCGGATTCCCGCGGCCTTCGCCAGTTCATCAGTCTACCTTGTGGGGATGTCCACTAATTTCTATTTAATCGCGCAATACCTAAACAACAATATTGATGGCTTAAGTTTCGAATAGTTTCCCGTGAATAGGTTGTTTATTTCAAAGTACAGTTACACTATTAGATTGATTTTCTCTTCGTGTTATTGGTTACGAAACATTAATTACTATTGTGATGCTGAGAGTAGGTACCTATTAATATTGGCACGTTGACAAATCATAGCGTTTGGATATGCGTAGGCGGAGATGGTATTTATATTGCCCTTTGTGTATAATGATGATTAACAAAATTAAAATACTTTTCTCAAACTGCTGGGAAATTCGAGCATTATTTTGACAACCTTCGAGATAAATCGAAATTGCTGTACTGGTCGAATGCTAAAATCCAAAAAATATCTGTCGTGTTTAGCGGCCGAATAAATTAAGAAAAATCATATATGTCGTGCGTGTTATTTAAAAATGGAACGAACTTTTAACTTCAACACATTGTCATGGTAAACTTATTTAAGATTTTATTTAAATTTCGTTTTGGCTTGCAAATAGAGGTATATAACAGGTATATTGACGAGTGAGAAATTATCAGTGTTCGTCATTGATTCTGGAATTTATAATTAATTTACTTATTTGAGAAAAGTACTATACAAGCCATGGCTGCAACCAGGCATTGATGGACTCACGTATGTGTGCCTCAGTTTCGCCTCGGGTCATATTTTCACGATCGAACATCAATACCCATGTTGATGAACGATCGTGAAAATGTGGCCTGCAACACGATCTTTGGTTTATTACTTTTACTGGGGAAACTTTATTTTAATAACTTATTTTAAATGAATATCAGAAATGTAGCGCGGTACACAAATTGAGTATTTGCGTATACCAACAGCTAATTTGGAATTTTTTGGGTCGTCGGATTCGTATTTCGGAAAATATGGGTTTAAAAGTAAATTATGAACTATTCATTCATGCATTCCTCTTCAAAACTGGGAACATGGAATTTATAAACTGCATTTCTCTCTGTTTTAAAATCTATAGTTGTATAAAAAATATTTATGGCTTTCAAGGTTTTACTCCGATTTTTATTTCGGGCTTGACCTATATGTTTTGAAATCCTTTTATTTTCCTTTCGATTTAGCTATGTCAGCTTCATTCATTAACTACTTGAGCTAGTCTGAAGGAAATTCATAATTAGGTATAATTGTAAACATTAATTATAATGTCTCCCAAAAATTATACTTTTATACATATATTTATTTGATAAAGACATAAAATAAATTATAATTTAAGGGTCTGCTACATGGCATTTAAGTAAGGAGATTTTAACAGAAAAAAAACATTTTCTAACAGCTAACCTCTGGGCGATAGTAATGCTGGTACAATACGGCCGATGAATCATGGCCGGTTCGAACTTTGCACAGAAGGATGCGCATTAACATGTTTTATGGTGACATAGGCGAGTATGAGTAAGTGTACATGCACGATGGTTCGGAGAGCCTATGTTCACACCGGCCATAACTCATTGGCTACGGGCAATGAGTTATTGTTAATCCAGTACCGTACCTAATTCGGTATACATTAAAAAAATGCAAAACACATACACGGTACAATATTTTAAATACATTATATCTTCCTAAATAAAATTATAATTGATTAAATTTTGAGGTCACGTCATATAAGATTTTGGACGTGCTTTACAGCTGTCCTTTTAAGTCCCATCCTTAAATTTTTAGGGCTCCCTTTTATTGTTTGTTGAATTGTCTATTATGATCCTCTTTATTATAAATTGATGATTTATACGGCCGATACGTACGATGACTTGTAGTAAACATCATCAACAATCGATGACTTATGACTTATTATTCACAATTACATACGGAGACCATAACGGCTCATCTTTGTCACGAGATCCTTTACATCATCAAATGACTTGTGAACAATGACTTTATACTATTATTACTGTTGTGACTAAATACAACGCGAAGGATATTATTAATTTACTGCCGTTTATACTTACATTTTCCGTGAAAATTATGACTTTCTATAATAAAAGGCTCTTTAGTTTCCGATATCGATAGTATGGGAATTATTGACGTGATTTCCAATAACTCATTATCCATTCTCTCGAATTCGAGGCTATAATGGTATACATTATACGGCTCTTTATAGTTTGAAGATGTAGTATTGTACAGTTACTCATAATCAGCCAATAATGTTCCCACTGGCACCCATGCCTCTCTGTGAGAGGAAGTGGGCGGTAATTTTCCCCCTACAGGGCCCCTGTTGCCGGCCCCGGGTTTGTTGTAGTGCTGTACTTTGAGCTTTTACAAAATTGTGGTATTGACTCCTATGGAATTAGCAGCGAGTCATCATCTGCCTAGCCTTTTCCCAACTATGTTGGGGTCGGCTTCCAGTCTAACCGGATGCAGCTGAATACCAGTATTTTACATGGAGCGACCGCCTATCTGACCTCCACAACCCAGTAACTGGGTAATACGATACCCCTTGGTTAGACTGGTTGTCAGACTTTCGTGCTTCTGACGACTCGTAACGACTGTCAAAGATCCACAAATGACAGCCGGGACCAACGGCTTACCGTGCTTTCCGAGGCATGGAGGAGTCTCGATATGTGAAAATGGTCACCCATCCACGGACCAACCTCGGCAAGCGTAGCTTAACCTGAATGATGGATCGACCCGAGCGGCTGTTTTTACTTAGCCACGAGCTCCTCCTCGGAATTAGCAGCGAGTTTGTTTTTTAATCTCGTAAACTAATTTGACATTTCAAGTGATTGTTGTTTGTTTTTTCACTATGGAGTTTGACATTTGTACCTGTCAAATTAGTATATGAGATTAAGGGCGCACCTTACCTCAAATTGCTTAGCATGATCCTCCGTTATGCCGAAAATACTGCAGCATTAATTTTGAAATAAATATAATATGTTAAAGTTGAGGATTGATACTAGGTCCTATGTTTGGCGAAAATACGATTACATAAAATTTTCTCTATAGAAAATAATCCAAAGTTACCTCTAAACAGAACTATAAACCGCTGGTATTCAAAAAATACTTCAAATTAGATCATGAAACTTTGCATGATAACTGAACTATCTATAAAGCAGGTCTTACCTAAGCTTTTCGACGCTTTAGAGCCGCTAGCGCCCCACTCCGTCTCGTTCTCACTCAGCTTGCGAGTAGTATGGTGCGAGCGGGATAAAACCTGACTTTAGCTTGGATTTTTCTTAAAATGCTTATGAAGAAAAAGCAAAAATAAATAGTCTTATTTCGATTAGATTAGGGTAAAGGAACTATTTTTCGTTAACATTAGCTCCAAAAATTCTCTAAAAATATTCATCTTTATGTGCATATTATTATCGTTGTGAATATGTATTGGTTTTCTTAACCTTTTCACCTTCAAGTCGATGGGGCGGCTGTTTATCCTATAACATTATCTCTCTTTTGCAATAACAACAATATTCTTCTAGACAGCTCACATGTCAGTGTATTAACTTCCTTATTAACCTTGCGGTTATGAAGGCGTTTCTTGTTTAAATCTCTAGCTATAATTAGCAGAATGATAAGCAAGATGTAACAGAAATAGATGAATGATGTCATATTGTCGTTGTTTGGTACCAAAATAGATATCTGATTGAGCATCTACAGTACTTACACTACATGAGTAGTTACTAGTATCGCTCTCTACAATACGAGCACATACGAGGTCATCAAACAATGTTTTTATTATTATTGGATTTTTTGTGTTACCTTATTCAGCTCAAATTCTATTTTTATCTCGCTCGCACCATACTGCTAGCGGACTGAGTGCTGGCGGCTCCAAGGCGCTGATAGTTTAGGTAATTTATTTTTACGGTGAAAAACAAAAAAAAGTTAACAATAACTTTAATTTCGGAATTCGTTATTTTTTACTCTTTTTTGTGTTTTTTTTAAGTCGGTTATTTTTTTTGTATTTTTTTTTATTTCTCACTTTTTATTCCTCACGCAAATTCGAATGTAAATAACAGTGACGGAGACACTTGAAACATCATCCACATATTATTATACTAAGCGGAAAAATACGTACAGCTTGACGAAAGAGTATGATGCGGTGATGATGAAACTAAATATTTTACTTAGGTAATGCAGACCTATGATGTTCGCACTACTTTGCCGACAAGAGCTAGTAGGTTTTTGAGTCGGTACAACCAGCGATTTTAACTATTTGTTTGAATTCTTATACTCATTTCCCATTTGAAGTGACCTATATGCGGTAGTGGCGCCCTCATTTTTTCACTTTTTAGTGTTTTTTTGGAAGTCGGTTGTTTTTTTTTTCCAAACTCTTTTTTGCCAAGTTGTAATATTGAAGCTAACTGAAAAACTACGCAAGCAAAGTCAATAAAATTTATCTATGACCACCTCTGAAGCACGACCTACCAAACAAAAAAAAGAATCATCAAAATCGATTCATAATTGGCGGAGTAATCGTGTAACAAACACACAAAAAAAATTAAAAATACAAACGAATTTAGAACCTCGTCTTTTTTGAAGAAATCGGTAAAAAACGGGTAGAAGACTTCATAATTGCTAGACTGTGACTAATATTATCTAGACAACCGTTTGTGTTATTGACTTTATTCCTGTTTTAAATAACTACGTAAAAACGTTTCTAAAATAGACGTTACGTGTTTTTATCTGTTTGTTTTGACCAAACTAGTTTTAAGTAATTATTTCGCAGCTCATAATTGTTTAGAATTATATAATATGCTATCTACCTACGGCTAAAAAGACGATTTCAAACAAGATAAACATTAAATAGTTGTAACAAAAACATAAGAATAGATACAATCAGTGCCTAGATTAAATAAAAAACAGACATTTTTGACTCATTCGCAGATAATAAACACTATAATTATTTATGTATCAGGCAATTATTTTCTTACATAACTGTCAAGGAAGTCTGCATTTAAGTTTTTTTTTACATGTCAAATAAAATAGGCAGTCGCTCTATGTAAAATACTGGTATTCAGCTGCTTCCGGTTAGCTTCCGGTTACTGAAAGCCGACCCCAACATATTTGGGAAAAGGCTAGGCCGATTGATTGATAGGCCAGGAAGATTATGATGATGATAATATTTTTAGAGAGGTATGTAAAGATTGATGGTCACCCATCAACGGACCAACCCCGGCAAGCTAGCTTAACCTGATGGATCGACCCGTGCGGCTGTTATTACTTAGCCACGAGCTCCTCAACCCGCCTATCCATTCTCCATTTTCTTTTTGTTGAAAAAATTATCTACCTGAAAATACCTGCAAATAAAATAATTTCATTTTGTATTTCATAGCATTTTCGACACGTGAATTTTAATTGTTTTTGTTATTAATCAAATCCTTACCATCTCATTGTATTTAATTTTAATGTCGGAATGACGTAGTTTAAATTTATTATTATTATATAATTAATTTATTAATAAGACGTTATAATTATTTATCTTTGAAGGAACAATTTTCATGCAGGTAAATAAATAGGTATACATTAAAACGGATACCTATCGTATTTGAATAAAAAAAGAAAACGTATGTGCAATAAATATAAAATCCTTTGGAATTACCCCGTGTAAGAAAATTTAAATACCCCGTGGGATGATATTTATTAACATAACATAATCATTATTATTTAGCATTATTTCCCCGAAGGGTTAGGCAGAGGTGTACCGTAAAGCCATATTTCGCCAGTTATGTTTAAGTCCCATGTAATAGGGGGCGACCCTATTGCCATCAACCGGGCACAAATCCAGACTTCGGGCAGCTACTGAGAAATTTCAGATGCAAAAACACTATAACACTTTGCCCGACCCGGGAATCGAATCCAGGACCTCATGCTCACCACAAGTGCTTGCGACAACTAGACCAACGGGCAGTCGTTTTTATTACAATAAAATTTAATTCTCGTTTCTACGTTCATGCTAAATACAACGTTAATGCGTTGCTAAAAATACCCACAATTATTTAGATCACATGAATTATTCAAAACAGTTAACTGACTGGCTCATTATTTGGAACAAAACATGTCTGTATTGTATATTCATATATTGTATATTCATACGGATATTGTTCGGATATTGTTCGTTTAGCTACAGCGTGTAAAAAAAACCCTGGCCGATCCATAAGGTGTTGTTAAGAATCATATTAAGAGTCTATTTATGTGGACTTTTTGTAGAAAAAATAAATACCTATCCGTTTTTTTTTCAATTAGGAATTTTGCGGGTGTCTAAATCATAACATTTATATTATGACCTCTGCAGAAAATTTGCTAATTTATAATGAAATTGGGGTAATTTAGGTACTAAAAAAGCGAATTTCAAATTGCAATAACTTTTTATTTTCAATATTTTTTTTTTCTGGTAATGTTATTGCAATACTTTTTTTTTTTTTCCCTTTCGGATCGGACAGGGTTTTTGTTACACGCTGTATATTAGGAAAGAAAAAATAGTTAGACGACACATCTGGGTGTAATAATGAGTTATTTTTAGCTCTGAAGGTTAGCCGTCTTATGTATGGTTATTAGCATTTATAATTTTCTGTTTTAGTAACACATACACTGAGATTTCATACTATCTAAGTTTCAGTTTCGCTATTTAGGTGTATACCTATGTCGCTATGTAACTATGATACGAGCATGATCTAGTAATATAAATATTAGGGCACTCCGACCAAACAGGGTTAGGTTAAAACTGTGACCAACTACGTCGAAATTGGTCGCAGCAACAAAATAAGGGTACTCCAACAGATACGAACCGCTTTCATATAACTATATTACGGTATATAGTTAAATCCCTAAGGGTATAACTATATCACGGCTTCAACCATCTTACTGCGATATATACAAATACAAAAATAGGAGGATGTATTTTCAGTAAATAGGACTAAATGCAATAGAGTCCATTATCAAAACTAATAATCACTGGTAGAGCCGAGGGCACAGTTTCGAAATTTAGATGCATGGAAAATAATTTTCGAATCGAAAATTATATTCCATGGATTCAAACTTTCAAACAAACAGTTCATTTTATTTCATAACAATGAATAAATTAAATACGTAAATAAACATAGGTACAATGTACAAGTTATTTCTGTACTGTGACTGGTATTAAGTAAGGGTCAACATAAGGTCGAACAGACCGAGAAGTCGTCGATGCCCGACGTATAAATGTATTGAATGAAAAATGCATGAGAGCTCATGTTTCTACTAATATATAAGAAAGTTACGCTGTTTAACTTAATGCTGACTAACATAATGTTTAATTCTTACATAGTTGCCTAAGTTATTGGTGCTTTTTGACAATTGAAAGTTGAAAATAAAAATTAAAAAAAATTCTTTCTTCTATAAAATGTCGCACGAATACTAAGCTAGTATGTTCATAACTACTCCTCCAAGATACAAAAAAAACCGGCCAAGTGCGAGTCAGACTTGCGCACGAAGGGTTCCGTACCATTATCTATAAAAAGGGCAAAAAAATCATGTCTGTTGTATGGGAGCCCCATACAACAGACATGATTTTTTTGCCCTTAAATATTTATTTTATTCTGTTTTTTAGTATTTAATTTTATTGTAATAGCGGCAACAGAAATACATCATCTGTGAAAATTTCAACTGTCGAACTATCACGGGTCATGAGATACATCCTGGTGATAGACGGACGTACAGCGGAGTCTTAGTAATCATGAACGTTCACAAGCTAAATTTTTAGCATTATTACCGGCGCAAAAAACAGGTTATCTACATAGGTTTCTATGCTGACCAGTAAGATAAGCCTACGAACTCAAAATACTTTTATAACAAAGGAAAAATAATACTATGCTAGTAATAAGTATCGTATTTAAATGACTGTCTTCATAAATAAACAAATTGCCCACAAAATTCCCAATACCGCTTGCTCTTTGCGAGGTAATGGGGCATCTCATTCCGAACTTAGCAATTGTAATGTAAGCAGGCAATGGCCGAAAGATCAGTCGTTATATCTGACTTGTAAATGTCTGTTGTTTTAAGTGGAAATGTAAACGGTTATTCAGGAAAAGATAACTGAAGAAAAGAAAAAGATAACTTGTTAAAAGGTGATACGGATTACTTTGCCTTTTCTTTATGTAATAGGATGGTGAATAGCCAAGGGGTCTACTGTCGCTTTTAGACAGATGGTTGCAAAATCAGGCGTTTTTCTGATGAGTCAACAATGTAGAAGACGTAAGATGTTAACGTTTAAATTAATTGTTTTAGGTAGACTGGCATTAAGTTTGTCTCTGTACAATTAATTGTTTATCCGGAAGCGCAGCAGACGGAAGAGAGGACAAAATTAAAAAAAACCGGCCAGGTGCGTGTCAAACCGTGCACAATGAAGGGTTCCGTAGTTGGGATGAATTTATCCCAAGCACAAACTTAACATTGAAAAGAAAGAAAAATTTATTTGTCACAAAAACACGTGCATAGAAAAAGATAACAGTAATCAGTAATCAACATTAATCAGCATTGCAGTTGAAAAACTTTTTCTCCCATACGGAATGTATGGGAAAACATGTTTTTGCAACTGTAAATGTAAGTTGGTCGATTATTACTCGGTAACTTGTGTGTACCCCAAAAAAGATTTTTTTTCATGATTTTTTTACAACTTTGTCTCTTGATTTATAATTATGTATACCCATACCAAATTACAGCTTTCTAATACCAATAGTCTTCTGAGCTAAGCCGCGGACAGACGGACATGGCGAACCTATAAGAGTTCCTTGTAGACTACGGAATCCTAAAAAGTTGACGTGTCCCAATTGAAAGGGGGTGCCTTTCAATTGGGACACGTCAATTTTTTAGGATAACGTTCAAAGCAGAGCGCAGGAATGCTGCTTGGTAGCAGGAATAGTAAGTGATACTTTCCCGGACGAGCAATCTGAGAAAAACTACTTTTGGTACTAAAACTGAATGTTTTAGGTACTAAAGCTCCATACTAATTATTGACCGCAATATTCCATTTTATGCCAGACTTCCATTGAAGGTACTACGTGTCTAATTCCAAAAGGTTTTATGATTATTGGAAGCCCTTTCAAGTTATGACTATTGCGTACTAACAAAAGGAAGCTCTTAGGAGGGTATGGTATTGTTGTAATCGTTATAATAATTTTATTTTAAATAGACTTCGTAGTATGGGGCTCAACGTAAATTACCTTTCCTTTTTCGATACGCGGTTATCGGGAAATTTCTGTTTTTAATTAGTAATTTTATTCATTGCCGACCATTTTGTTCACCGCGACTATTTTCCCAGCACGCGGTAAATCAACGCTTGATTTACCGAGTACCATTGATTAATGAAGGCTGCAGATAATATCACGTTATTTTATCATCGAAATCAAACCGGGAAATTACGCTCGGGGGCTGCGGCTTTTCAATTACGAGATTAAATAAAAAGTAGCAAAATGGTATCAACTTGATTCGATTCAAGCCGTTAGTACACAGGTGCCCACGCATGCGGCTATGAAATCGAACTGTAAAAAGGTGCGATAATGGACGGCAGTGTCACTGTGAATCAAACCACAATGCAAGGATAAAGGTCGGCTAAAGTGCGTCAAATTCCGGGCGAGACGCGGGATAAAATTCGCTCACGCCAATTGTGCCACCGAATTGGCGTGAATTTAAGCTTTTTGTTTTGATCTCCTAATCCTGTTTACTAAGCAATCATTTTTATAAAAAAACAGCCAAGTGCGAGTCGGACTCGCGCACGAAAGGTTCCGTACCATTATCTACGAAAACGGCAAAAAATCACGGTTTGTTGTATGGGAGCCCCCTTAAATATTTATTTTATTCTGTTTTTTAGTATTTCTTGTTATAGCGGCAACAGAAAATTTAAATGTTTACTTAGCACGCCTCATGAGATACAGCCTGGTGACAGACGGACGGACGGACAACGGAGCCTTAGTTATAAGGGTCGTTTTACCCTTTGGGTACGGAACCCTAAAAAGTGAATAAAAATACTATCGATATCCATTAAGTCTGTAGAGTTTCGCTAGCTAACTTTATTCGACCCTTTATTATGTAGGTATAGAGTGTAAGGGATGTGATATATCGGTTTCAGATTCGATTACGGATATGTCATCAAATGTAATGGGCGGGTCTCTCGATTTTATGTTTGGATATTATCCGTCATATCCGCATGGTATATGAACTCATAAACCTACTGATAAGTCATCAGAATTTAATGTGCCAATTGAGTGTGGGTTTTACAGATGTTAATTGTGTACTTTACATAATTTGAATGAGTGTAATATTTATTTTATAATTATATTTTTTTATTAAAATAAGCATCATTTAAATAAAAATAATATTTAAATGATGCTTAATTTAACTTCTTCTTCGTGTCAACGATTTCTTTCTCATATTTTTTTATAATACATTTGCTCCATGGACACCGTTAAGGCAGGCTCAAATAGTTGTAACTTCTGATTGTAAATTGTGTTTCAGATACATTTAGGTACCTATGGTTTTTATTGTCATCTGGCTTGAGTTTACCATTACTGTGATTCCACAGCACAAAGTTTCGATTAAAGGCTCATGTAGACTAGCGCGACACCGGAATTGTTCTACTGTGAAGTTTTTTTAGAAATTGTTTTGTTAAAGTCGCGACGAGCTGTCGCCTCGTACCTGTTTGCTCCCGCAAACAGGAACCTTCCTACTTAGTTTCCACTGAACATTTTCTTGCCCTGAATTGCCTAGGTTTAATCTTGCCGCATTGTTTCGGTAATATTGCTTGGAATATTTTCTTATACCGCGCAGATCAATCAATCAGGGAACTACTTAAATCGTTTCTTTAGGGACTTCACCTGGGATTGATGAGGCTCTTATCGTTATTTTTGGCTCATAATCTTTTTATTTCGAAGCAAGTGTTTCATATGAGTACCTACATTAAGAGAGAAACATCGGTTATTGAAATCTATCTATACTATACTGTTTAAACGCGCTAATTTCTGGAATCGGATTTGCAAAAAATCTTTTTGCATTTGATAGCCCACCAATTCTTGAGAAAGGTCAACGGTTAGTTTACATTATGCTACGGCCCTTAAGTAAGTAATAGCGCGGGCATGCGATGCGATGCGACGCGGCGGGTTGGAGTCGTTGGAGGCCGCCGACGAGAACCTAGCGATACCGTGTAGTACAGGGTACCATCACACGTGGTCGAATCCCTTCGCAACAGTCGTGATGATGCGATATCTTTTAAAATAAACGGCGGGCGAAACCGCGAGCCACATCTAAGTGATAAACAAAATTATAAAATTTTATTGAACCAAAAAGTCAAGAGACCAATTACGAATATTTCAAAAGGCAAATATTTTATTTTCGGATCTAATTTGAGCATTGCTCAATACAATTTTAGAGAAAATACGGTTTCGCATATCGGATATAGGACCGAAACAGATAAAACCTTTAAAGGTGACTTCCCATCTTAACCGAATATAATCCCAATAGATATGTATGACGTCTATTTAATAGACGATAATGGAGAATCATAATAGATTCTATTATGATTCTTGTCATCTGTGTAGTCGAGGAACTGAATATCGAACCCTTTCCGAAGTATGTAGTCTGGATATTTTCCTTGTATGAAGTTGTCGGAATTATATTAATGCTTAGGGAAATTGTCCTCGTGAATATTTCACTTATTGTTACCGTACCTAATTTTATAAGAATTTTCTGTGTGGGTACATGACAAAGAATATGTAAGTCCCCTCCATTTGTAAGTCCCCTCCACCTACAATTAATTGTTCTAATATTGTTTAAAAAAAATACACCTTGATTTTATTAGATATTTCTTTCGAAAACATAATTATCTTTCCGATAAATCAAGTGACGGATGTTTGTTATATTTTCCAATACATCTCATTTCTTCAAATAAAAAGTAATCAACAGACAAACGCTCTCGGATACCCAACAAATAATTATCCGACTCGACGTTCTCTAGGATTAGATCAAGTCGATGTCACAATACATAAAAACGAGAACTTTTTCATATAATACGTTTCGCAATCACATTTATGAGAAGCCCCGGAAAATTGTGAGTGAGTGGCAAGTCTACCTTTTGATAAAAATATTTTTTCTTTTTTCTCTCTTATTGAAAAGGCCTAATATTGGGATTATTTTCTTTGTTAAATTTGTTATCCACGTATTTTTATTTGTTAGCTCGCATATAATATCTGTGATATACTTATGAGTGAGATTATGGAAATTACATTTTCAGGTAAATGAAATGATGACGATATTGGATTTATTATTATAGGTGTTTTAAAAACTGTAAATTATTTAACGTGTTTAACGGACTTCAATTAAAAGAGAAACACAGTAGCAGGACGCAGAAAAAAAAAAGTGTGAAGTGCTGGAAGAAAAAGAAAACTTGTATAATTTTCATATCCAAGAATTACTCCGCCTGACTTCAATTCGGTTGTCGTGCCCCCAGCGCCTGGCATCGAAAAATTGAAAAATAAATACCTACAAAAAGGTGATATGCAATGAGTAATTAAATAAAAAAAAAATTAAATGAGTGTCCTAAATATACGACTCTGGTGAAATGGACACGAAAATATTTGTCGGATAAATCCGACGTGAGCAGTTAAAAGGTTAAAACTCACAACCTCTGTCCCACACGTAATCAAATCCACAATTGGTATCCTATTAATATAATTCAGCTATCGTATCTTTGATAACGTATTACCGGTCCCACACAATCATGCCGCCAAATTCTCAGTTCTCAACCTACCTGCGTCACTATTGAGTGACTACTGGGATTCATAATTGGGTATCATGTTTCACATCCCCGACCTGTTTTACCTACGATATAACACCTCATTAATGTTAAAGCTTGATTAATATTCACTTGAACACCCAAACAACCATACCAAAACTGGTATTCGAATTTAAAGAATCCTGATAATGTTTTGTCTGTCACACTGGTATGAAAATAAATACGAATTCACGGCTGATTTATTATTCGGAAATTTTCTGTAATAATACTGTGCATTTTATCGCCGTTGAAAAAGTTCCATCGATGTTTTTAAATGAAAATGCAAAATACATTTGCAAAATCACAATATTACCGTACTCGGGCGACTTTTAATTTCGAGGGACGTCTGAATTAAATACATTTCGCTTCGTTGTGTCGCTTCGGTTTGCAAGTGAATAAAATTTTCCGTAACTCGACTAACGATGTTGCGGATATAAGAGATGCGATTAATGTCGCGGTCGTGACGCGCATTTTATTTGACACCTCGTGTTCAGAGGGTTAATTAGTGGTGGCATAAATGTGAACATGATTTTAACTGGGCGATAGATTAATTGATAATCGATGATGTATTTATTGCTCATTAAGACCATAGTTCAGTTGTAATGAGTTTTAATGGCTAATTATAATTAATTAAAGCTATTACTCTGATTTAACCTTTAACAGAGATAGAACGTCCCTAATATACATTATCCGAAACAGAATTTTCAAATCGTTGTTTTTGTGGCTTCTTACGTGGAATGTATGGAAAGTTCTTATTATAGTAACTTTTATTTCTGACTAGCTTCTGCCCGCGGCTTCGCCCGCGTGGTATGTCGATAAAAAGTAGCCTATGTCCTTCCCCAGGATGCCATCTATCTCCTTGCCAAAGGAGAATGACCAGAATTGTAGGGCACCCTGTACCAAGCGAAAAGTACGCCTGTCACAACCAAACCTAGTGTATTTAGAGGAGAATTCAATGCTCTTCTTATATTGTTAACTATTTTTTACATGGATTCCCGCAATTCGTATTTATTAACCATTTATCTACTTCATATTTTGAGGTTAAGTTCGAGAAAGTGACAGGCTCGAAATGGTGAAGTAGATGACAAATGAAGCGGTACCTAATATAGGTTGCTTTTTATTCTTGATTTGACGCTTGTTTCCTGATGGATGATTATACAATACATCACTGATAGTCAATAATAATTCTTGGTGTCAGGTTTTATATATAATGGATATGTGCAGCTGGTAGTCTGAATAAGTAATCAATTTAGTACTGTGTTTACTGATTCCTAATATCTTGAAATCTTAACATAACAGCAGGCCTGTTTTCCCAAAAGAGTTAAGCAGAGTTGTAATTACTATATAGTACACCCACTTCTCGAACTTCACATGTTAGTAAATAATAATAAGGTGATAATGTTGTTAGTACCTAATAAGGTACTTATCAAAAATGAAAAACGCAGTTAAGATATATTCATATTTACATAACTTATATAACCTCGACCGCTACCAGGACAGAGAAAAGAAATATACAAATAAAACAATAGGTAGGACAATTGGGTGGCACTCGGGATCGCCTTGCAACTGTTGCAACACGTAGCATGGACTGTCCACATCCAAAGCACACATCACTCCACATTGTCACCAAGTGTTAGTTCAGGTATCAGTTTGGAATCTCAGGGAGTTTTTCTTGTATCAATGCGAAACATTTGTAACATTATGAATAGGAACTACCAGGATTGATCTGAAAGCATAAAAACTGTTTTTCAATCCTTAAATTGAATAAATAGTCCCGGAAGTAGGTAGGTACTTTAGAAGCTAATTAGAATATACATGCTTCTACTAGGTGAGGTAATACTTACAGGCGTCGCGTCGGTACAATCTATGATGTTAAAACACGATCATATCCACGGATATATCTTCTATGTAATATATTCTAAATTGTTCTAACAATACTAGTGAACGGTTTAGGATACATCGGCGACGCCGATTTGCTGGCCGATGTCTTACTCTAGTTGAGGGCATCGCTAAGGATTATTACACAAAGACTACGTTATGAAAACGCACCTGAACCCCCGTTTTTGTTAATATGTATTATAAATTATTATTCAAATAGTTCAGATGAAACCAATATTGAAAGTAACGTCATGGATGACGGCGCCACAGAATAATTATTGCAATACGTCACAGTACAAATGACATTTTACTTTTTTGAATAGGTCCTCTTTTAATTAAATGCATGTATTTGCAATGTATTCCAAAAAAATAATAATAAATTATTACGATGTAACGCGTGACCTAAAGATGTTTTTTGACACACATAAAAATATATTATATCCTAATATAAAATGGCAAATTGGTACAATTATCTTCTTCATTTTTTAATGTTTGTTGACAGGTAGGTAGTGGCAATATTCAGAAATGAAATGCAATGTCAGTGACATAAGCGGAAAATACGTACCACAAAAGTAAAAAAAGACTTTTATTTTTGGTGTCCGAAAGCCGGGAATCGTTTTCATAACAAAATCGTATATCTGATTTAAAAAATAGAAGTAATTTTATGAACTACATTTGGTTGTGACACTCTAGCTCCTTTGTTGGTACGACAATATGGCATTCTCCTTTTATCAAAATCCGTTCAGTGGTTTAGGCGTGAAAAGGTAACTTACAGATAGACAGACAGATAGACAGACAGACAGACAGAGTTACTTTCAAATTTATAATATTAGTATGGACTAGCTGCGCCCCGCGGTTTCACCCGCGAATGTCACGATCCCGAGGGAATATCGAGATAAAAAGTATCCTATGTCCTATTCCAGGGTATGGTCTACCCCTGTGCCAAATTTCATCCAAATTCGTTCAGCTGTTTTAGCGTGAAAGCGTAACAAACCAACAAACAAACTCACTTTCGCATTTATTTATAAATAAATAATAAGTTAGGATTAGGATATAATGTAGTTAGGATTAGGATATGTAGTTAGGATTAGGATTAAACATAATAAATACGTCAGGGACCGTAATAATCTGTATAACCGAGAACCCCGTTACTGAACTGGATGTAAAATGCGATATCATGTAAGACCTACTGCTGATATTTATTTTAAAACCGATTACATTTATTTATAAAGGATGTACATACTCAGGTATATGTATTTCAATTCCCACAGAGAGTTAGTTGAAAACCTTTGGTCTGGACAGAACACTTCAAAGGAAAGTTAAATGGCTATCCTACCTTTTGTGCGGATATTTATCTACCGCCGATAGACGTTGATTCTCTTCTTTATAGTAACGAAGTAATAATATTAAAGAAAAACGCGTCCGAATGAGTGGGTCTTAAAATGAACATGGACAAAACAAAGGTCAAATCATAAGTGACATCCACTGTCATGAAGATCGGAGACGACACTCGTGTTTACATAGGACAAACTGTTCAGTTAGGTAGGTTCAAGAAAGAGGTCAATGGTCGAACCCGACTCGGCTGGACAGCGATTGGGAAGCTACGCAATATCTCCTCGTCTTACATACCGCAGTGTCTCAAGAAGAAAGTCTTTGTTACCGCAGTGTCTCAAGACGAAAGTCTTTGTTACCGCAGTGTCTCAAAAGGATAGTCTTTGTTACTGTAGTGTCTCAATACGAAAGTCTTTGTTACCGCAGTGTCTCAAGAGGATAGTCGTTATTACCGCAGTGTCTCAATACGAAAGTGTTTGTTACCGCAGTGTCTCAATATGAAAGTCTTTGTTACCGCAGTGTCTCAAGAGGATAGTCTTTGTTACCGCAGTGTCTCAATACGAAAGTCTTTGTTACCGCAGTGTCTCAATACGAAAGTCTTTGTTACCGCAGTGTCTCAAGACGAAAGTCTTTGTGCATGTTGCCAGTGACAAACTATGGCACTGAAACGTGGTCACTCACGTTGGGCCTCATTAGAAGGCTGAAAGTCACCGAAAGGGCAATCGAAAGGGCTATCAAATCAAATCAAATCATTTTTTAATTCAGGAATACACCCATATAAAATTCATAACAGATTACAAATTACAGTTCAATTCAAATTCATTCAATTCAATTAATTAATTTTATGCTATGCTGGAGGTTTTTCTACGTGATCCAATCAGTAATGAAAACCTCCGCAAGGTAACAGACATAGCTCAAAGAATTGCCAAACTTGAGTGGCACATTTAGATTGCTTGCAGTACAGATGGCCGATGGGGCCGAAAGGTTCTGGAGTGGCGACCGCATTGCGGAAGATGTAGCGTTGGAAGGCCTCCCGTCCTCGCGTTGGTGGTCCGATGGCCTTGTGAAGACCGCAGGAATCCGCTGGATGCGAGAAGCACTGAACCGGTCGAAGTGGCGATGCTTGGGGAAGGCCTATGTCCAGCAGTGGACGTCTTTCGGCTGAAATGATGATGATGATGATGATTAATATTAAAGAAATCACGTGTCCAAATCAGATACCTTACAATGCTATCCGACATATTTGTGAATATGTACACTAATATAGGTACGTACCAACACCAATTCAATACTCCGCGAGTCAAACGGAGTTAAGAATTTCCTGACTTATTACCCGTTATTACGTCACTGTACAATTCATATGCGCATATTTATTACGCATATGTTTTGAAAAGCAAAAGTTTTGTCTTCTTATACATTCGAATCGCGATTGTCTCTTAAAATATTCGAGTTAACTGGTCCTTTGGGTTATTTTTAGTCGCTCTTGTGGGTACAGAATGACAAAGAATGCATAATTTTTAATGTTGAATAGTGCGTACGTGTCAGCAACGGTTTCAGAGCGCAACGGTTTGAGTGACGCCGTGGCGAACTGGATTTTTAAAAATAGCTTAGGTATTATTATTCATGCGTGTTTCATTTATTTATAGACATAATCTACTTACTCTAATTTTCTAATAGGTCGTAAGGTACCGTTGATGGCAGATTTTTGCTAAAAATCTATACTACGTGGGTTATTTTAGACCGTATTTTTAGTGAATGTTATCACTTACGACGAAGACGTCTAAATGTAACGCGTAGATATTAACCAGTAACTTACACTATGGGAGAACTAAAGATACGACACCGATTTGATGATACGTAATGCTGGACAACTCCTGGGGGTTGCCTGGCAACAGAAGGTCAATTCATGTCATTAAAACACGGTCAAATCAAGTAACAATCTCATGTCAGCGAAAAACAATGTCAAAAATTTGTCAAAAATGAAAGTAAATGTAATGATTTTTTGACATACTTACTGCATGGGACTGATATTAGTTTTAGATCAAAAAAATTTGCTGTTCCATACTAAAGTTAATACCGACTGTTCTAAGCAGTATGGGACAGCAGTTTCTTTTACGCGATTTCAAAGTTGGCCCCATTGTACCACATTAAAGTTTGTAAAGTAATTTTTTTAACAACTTTTATACTCCTCTTGCTTGTACTACGTAATAATTATAACGACCTTATTGGTGATCTTTAGAATGGTCAGGCCATTCTAAAGATCACCAATAAGGTCGTTATAATTATTATGTGCTTCTAAGACTTCCCCTCCGGTTTTACTCACATCTGCTTTGTAAACACTTTTTTTTAATCGCCTGTCATTCCACGACCTTATTGGTGATCTTTAGAATGGTCAGGCCATTCTAAAGATCACCAATAAGGTCGTTATAAATTATGTGCTTCTAATACTTCCCCTCCGGTTTTACTCACATCTGCTTTGTAAACACTTTTTTTTAATCGCCTATCATTCAACATGACCAAACCATTGAAATCGCTAATTAATTTTAAGAATTGTACAAGAAAATTTAATGGCACGTGTAGGTTTTAATTTTGTCGGTAATAATAAAAATAAAATGCGAGTTGGTTAGACAGTCAAAGACCTATAAGAAGTGATCTAGACTGTATAATGTGATGTTTGGATGGTTGGTTTGTGGTTTTTATTATAAGCAACCTAATCAACATTTTAGCTAATAAAACCTCATTCACATTGACTTCTTATAAAAAGATTTTTTATTTAATTTTTTTTTAGAACTCTAGGAATAGACACTGTCTAACTACCTATTATGTATCTAGAATGGAATTTTAAGTGATAGTTTGCCAAACGAGTCGTCCTTGAATTTTAATTGCGTTTTTAGTATTTTCAGACTTTGTGCGAAGTTAATCACAAATCCTAAGTGCAAATATAGCACGTGCATAGTGTCAAATGAATTTTATTATTTCAATACTTGGGGCCATGTTGTGTTGGCGCTAACTTGGTAACACTTGGAAACCTAATTTATGGAAGACTGCAATAGTTTATCCCTAAGGGCGTGTGTTCACCGACGCCGTCACCGGGACGTCACCGAGAAACGAGTGAATAAACAAGATCAAACGTGTTTTGTATTGCCGGTACATCGGCCTGTCAAAGTCTCGGGCCGAGTTCTAGGGGTCGTGCCGAATTACTTCGACGTGCAATGGACATTGCTACTTCTTCGGCACCGTCATCTCGTTTTTGGTGATGTCCCGGTGACGTGCTGCTGGGGAGTTATTGCGCCACTTCTTCCCAGCTAAAGCACTAGGAAGTGGTGAAGGGTGGGCGTTTTGGAGGTCTTATGTAATTTTGACGTTCGAAAAGTGCTGATTCTCAGCCTAGTGAAAAGCCTAGTAAATGACTTTTGATTTTGATTTTGATGGCTGCAGTGGACAAACTCACTAAGAATAATTTGCATAGGTAGGCACGTCAGGCATTTTATTTTGGCGGAATATTGTTCAATGTATGCATGCACTGTAATTTTAGTAATGCATGTAATTTTGGAACATTATAATAATTTTAGTTCACGACCCTGACCACGCTCATTTACTCATACCTAATGTATCATTCTATTTTTGTTATGTTGAGAATTTTAGCAAAATGTGGGTGATAATCTAAAACACCTCATGAGTTAACTTTGGACCTCGAACAGAAATACAGTATAATAGCATAATCAGCCTATAATATTCCCACTGCTGGGACACAAGCCTCCTCTCTGTGAGAGGGAGCGGGCGGTAATCCACCACGCGGGCCCAGTGCGGGTTGGTTGACGTCACATGTCTTCGAATTTTTGGTTCTAAGACATGCCGGTTTCCTCACGATGTTTTCCTTCACCGTTTTTAGAGCAGTCGCGATAAAATAATTTACACAAAGTAAAGCGCCTGTCAGGCTTCGAACGTAGGCGCTTATACAGTAGGTATACAGAACGAAATACAGTAGGTAAGTTACAATAGCCAAGAATTTACCAAAAGCCTCAGTTCTGACGATTTCTAAGCCGTGTTCTTTTAGATGTACAAATAACATTAACGTTAACGACTCTGTTGTTTAACGAGGTGGGCAGACATCCAAACTATTTGCAGTATCAACATTAAAGTAGGTGTGGAAGTTCAGTGTTAATGAGATAAGGTCGTTTACTAGTTTCCCATTTGGAGTAGAGGACAAGGTTCACTTTAGTGTATTGTGCTTGTTTGTAAAATAAATCTTACTATCTATGTAGAATCATCATAGTCTAACTAATATTATAATCGCGAAAGTTTGTAAGTATGGATGGATCCAGGATGGATGTTTGTTACTCTTTCATGTAAAAACGACTGAATGGATTTGGATGAAATTTGGCAAACAGATAGTTTATAACCTGGATTAACACATACGATACTTTTTAACCCGATATTCCCACGGGATCTAGACTTATGCGGATGAAACCGCGGGGCGCAGCTAGTTAATAATAGTTATTAATTTCGACAAAAATGAATCAAGCTTATCCAAATCCAACTATTAGGTTGACATACTTTCTCGTGGGCCTTAGAAAGCGTGCTGACTTGCGGAAAATGCTATTCGGTTTTCCGACAGTTTAGTAATTTCCAGAAATCTTGATTTGAGCCCATACGTTACTGTCATATTACAAGGGGCACTGCCGAAATGTGGGTGTAGTGTAGTGTATACGCCTCTAATTTATCAATTAGTCTGCGTAATACGATACTCTTTGGTAAGACTGGTTGACAGACTTTCGGGCTTCTGACGACCCGTAACAACTGTCAAAGATCCACGAATGACAGCCAGGACCAACGGATTAACGTGCTTTCCGAGGCACGGGGGGGTCTCGGTATGTAAAGATGGTCACCCATCCACGGACCAACCCTGGCAAGCGTAGCTTAACCTGATGGATCGACCCGTGCGATTGATATTACTTAGCCACGAGCTCCTCTCGAATTTTAACTAATACCATTATCAGTTCATAAAAAAAAAAAAAAAAATAGTCTAGAGCCTGAGAAAAGACATAGACTTTTTATCGACATACCACGCGGGCGAAGCCGCGTGCGGAAGCTAGAAAGGTATATAGTAGGTACTATTTCTTATGTAACAACTCTAGAAAAAACTCCAGAATTTCCAAAACAAGGAGTTCCTAGTATTGCCCAAAGTTAAAGCAATTATTATAATAATTTATGATTCTTTAATTGCCCGGGGATTTTCTCTATATGGTCAAAGTCCTTGAGCACTCCAACTTAATCTCGGACTCGGACAAACAGGAAAACTTACAGTGTGGTGCCATAGTGTTGTCAAAACAATTAAGACCGTGTGCACACCAGATTGAACACAGGGACGAAACAGTTTTGTCTAGTGACATACATAACAGTTTCCGGACTGTTTTGTTATAAATCAGCGCGCGCCATCATTGTTTTTAAGGAGCGATAGCCTAAAAGCATTACATGGGACTTAAACATAACTGGCAAAATGTACGTGTAGTGTATACCTCTGCCAAACCCTTTGGGGATAGAAGATTCTCCATACAAAAAATCATAGATAAGAATATAATAAATAGATATAATAGATAGATTCTCCATACAAAAAATCATAGATAAGAATATAATAAATAGATATAATAGATAGATTCTCCATACAAAAAATCATAGATAAGAATATAATAGATAGATATAATAGATAGATATAATAGATAGATTCTCCATACAAAAACTCATAGATAAGAATATAATACATAGATTCTCCAAAAAGTCATAATTCGAGGTTCGGCTCTCGTCTATTTCCTCCTCCAATAGTGGACCAATTTGAAAGATATTTTATAAATTGAATAAGAAGGATATTTACTGTGCCCCTATGTTTCTTTTTTCATTAATAGTTGTCAAATTTGTACAATAGGCCTCTGATGACAGCGATCTAAACAGGCAATTTTGAGCAATTTCTGAAGGTTCTGAAGCTTCGTCAGATAATGTATCATCGGAAAACATAGGGGCATAGAACTAGTTAATATTTATTTTACGGTTAAAAATCATTGCTCTATTTCCTCTTAAAGGTATGAAGTTATGTGATATTCTATCATGTATCTTGAATTCAGGCGCTGGGGTTTCTTTCTAACTTTCCGGCATATACGTGTACTTCTTTCCTAGGTACTAGGATATTTGTTTTATAGTTTTAAATTTATTTATTTTCGCAATGTATTTTCTGGTGTACAATAAAATATATATAAATATAAATATATATATATTTTTGCGAAATATAAATATATATATATTTTTGCGTAGGTTTTCGTACAGCGTTTCCTTATGATGTCATTATGACTCGTATAACCCTCCGATATAGATCGTAGATACTGCCTCAAGGCTATGAATATCTTAGGGCAAAGGTACTATTGCATGGAGGCACGTCCAATAGAACTTTGTTGCTACGTAGTAAGTTTGCCTGAGTACGTAGTTCAGAAACAGTGTTCTCTTGGCAAGTTTTGTTTATCAATTTACTAACTGTTGTCCGCGACTTCGTCTTCGATTCAGGATGAAAAAAAATGTCATCGTTTACCCATGCGCTATATTTCATCTAAATCCATTCAGCTGTTTTAACGTAAAGGCGTAACAATCAAAACCCCCTTTCGCATTAATATTAGTTAGAATGGCATTCTATGAAATCTGATTGTCATTAAATATCATTTCTATTACAATAATAATAAACGATACAAAATCACTTCTGTTTTCCCCGAAGGGCGCACTCACACACAAATCACTTCTTTTTTGTTTGTAATGAACAAAGTGAAAAAAAAGGACGGATTTAAAAAAAATATTTTACAAATAATACTATAGGTACTGAGTTACAGAGGCTATAATTTATAAAGATACTAGCTGCGCCCCGCGGTTTCACCCGCGTAAGTCTCGATCCCGTGGGAATATCGGGATAAAAAGTATCCTATGTGTTAATCCAGGTTATAAACTATCTGTTTGCCAAATTTCATCCAAATCCATTCAATAGTTTTTCGTTAAAGAGTAAAAAACATCCATCCATCCATACTAACAAACTTTCGCGTTTATAATATTAGTTAGATTAGTTAGATCATGCTGGCGAAGCCACTGAACGAAAGCTAGAATAATATACAACCTGTAACGGAATAAACGCAAGAGCTCATACACCCCAATTAGAATATTAAATTATAAGACTAAAATAATATCTGTAATTTAATTTAATTAAACGACACCTAGTTTTTTTTTACAAAATAGACTTCCTGACTAAACATGAAACATAGGATAGCTATGAGCGTATTACAAATTTGTTTATGCATTTGAATAGGCTTTATTCCTTTGAGATAAGGCTTAAATTTCCTTAAATAAAATATCTTATTACCTTGGTAAGACGCGGTGGTTCTAATTTCAGTTAAAGAAAAGATTTTTTTCATGAAAAATTAACACATATAAATAATGATGGAAATCGATTCAGAAGCCGATTCTGAGCAAACTACTTTCAGGTCTTGCGCTTATTCTGTTACATGTTGTATAATAAAGAATAAATTAATCATTATTCTTATAGCATTGCATAGGTATTCGTATTGTTTGTCTCTTGTAGTCTTATTCTTATACTGTCTGTTTTTTAATCTCGTCGACTAATTTGACAGGTGCAAATGTCAAAATCCAAATTGAAAAAAACAAAGAACAATCACTTGAAATGTCAAATTAATTTACGAGATCAAGAAACAGACTGTTTATATAATTTCAAATTCATTCAGAATATGAAACGGAAAATTACAAAAGAGGCAAGAATAATACGAAATTGAGTCGTACAACATAGCTAAAGTACCAATTGTACCGAAAATGATACCAAATCTCGATAAATAATTTCAGTCCTTGAAATAATGGAACGTAATACTTTTGTCGTTCAATATTTGTCTTCCATTTCTCTTAGGCTGGACAGACTTGTGCGACTTTTGAGTTGACTCTTTAAATGTTTTTTTATGAATACAATTATTTTTCACAGCAAATTGTAATAGGTACCTACATAATTATTTTTTTAATAAATGACAAACAACATTATAAATTATTGTTTTTTAACTAACTAGGTACCACTACAACTAGGTACTACTATTAAAATAAAATTAAGATATCGATTTATTTTGTGCCTGGTCTAAGCGATTAATAAAAAAAATAAAACTCATTTGATTCAAAGGGGCTGTCAAAAAGCACTTCAAGAAAGTCATAATAACAAACAAACGAAAATCGCCTCTTTATTTTGAAAAGCCACGAAAGATGAGTCCGCATACACATTCAATTCGATTAGATTTCAATAGACCAACCGATGCGTTATTAACTAGGACCATCAATTATTTACACGTTCAATTAATCATCAATCATTCAACTATAATAATTTTTTATCATATATATCACTACAAAAACTGTCCAGACTAAAGACAGCAATTGTTGCCTATGAGAGATATGTTCCATATATCAAAAATGGTTTTATGATTTTCGAAAACATTAAATTGAAGCGACCATCTACAATAATTATTTTTCTGAAACGCAATGATGATCTACTACGCCTAAAATCCTAGTACACAGTAATGCGCACATGCGTCAACTTTCATATTATGACCTAAACACTGCGATCTATATCACATCACATCAGATAATCGGTACGCACGACAAACACGTCATAAGATGCTCAAAGAACCAGTCCGCAGTCGCAAGCGTGTGACCTTCTTGAAGCAATATTCCAAAAGGAAACAGCCTCGAATTTTTCCTTTGCACTAATTACAGCTGTCCATCAAAACAAGAATATAAAAGCCGAAAATATTTCTGTTGAACGGCGGGCGGTAGAATAATGACTTACCGAAGAGTTCCCGCAATTGTTTGTTTATGAAAATTGTTATAGAGATCTGCCGACGCGCCATTTATTTTGGATCTATAAAATTCAACTGTTATTTATCGGCAAATAAATTTTAATTTATCGTCATAACATGACGCTTTTAAATTCCGTAGTTGAAGGCTGTGTTGTTCTTTCATTTATCACAATGCAATCTGCAATGCAATTATGCCAGTTCTGAGCCCAAACTGACAGTAAACGGATTTACTGACAGTTAGTCTGTTTGTTTGTCGTCCGTTGCGACCGGGTAGTCGCAACGGACGGACGGACGGTCTCATTAGTGCTTGCAGATGCAAGTACTAATGAAATATTTTACTTTATTACCAATAATAATAAAGCGTAGTCGAATTAACAATATTTATTTCGACGCCGCCAGAATTTTCTATTCTTATGCTGGAACAATTTTAATTTGTCCGTAAATTATTTGAACTGTTGCTCGTTTCCCAACGATATTCTGTCACTTGTCGCAATTAGGTAACGGAAATTCGCGTGACAGCTGTCAACAAGGAAGTTAATATTGGGACAGATGAAGATTAATTATGTTCAGTTTCAAGTGAATAAAGGAAACAATCAATATAGTAGGTACTTTCGAAAATACTGCGAAAAGCATGCTAAACTGTGAGTGCAATTTTTATGGGTTTTAATAAACATAACATAATATTATAACCTGATGTCATTTGTGGATCTTTGACAGTCGTTACGGGTCGTCAGAAGCCCGAAAGTCTGACAACCAGTCTTACCAAGGGGTATCGTATTACCCAGTTACTGGGTCGTGGAGGTCAGATAGGCAATCGCTCCTGTAAAATACTGGTATTCAGCTGCATCTGGTTAGACTGGAAGCCGACCCCAACATAGATGGGAAAAGGCTAGGCAGACGATGAACCTGACACTTAGGTTGACCTGCTCAGTAGTAGAGTAGCACGACCACTACACCAACGAGTCAGGCTATAGCCCGCACGCGACTACTAGTCACCACCTGATATATTGTGAGCGTTAAGACGAATGAGGTGTCTAAAGCCAAGCTAATACAGTCCGTCAATGGCGTCACCACACACATACCTTAGGCGGTGACTGGCATTCGCGCGCGTACTATAAGAACAAAAGAATAATAAGTTAATAGAATATCATGTTATGACGGACGCAGATACTTTTTTGACAAGTTCTCCGACATGTTTGTAACTCTGGGAAAATGAGGAGAAAACAGCTAACTAAAATACTCTATTTTGTACACAAAGTAATACAATAAAGTTTCCTTTACAAAAGGACCAAATTTGTAAACGGAAGGACCAAGTCCTTCTTTGTTATGATACAAGTAGGTAATTTTGTTTGTGCGTCGGTATTATGTTGACAGTGCCTTTGTCATAGGTAGCTGTTTGTTTTGACCTCCTTTGTAGCTTGTACCAAATTTAGAAAAAGTGAATTTTGGTAGGTGCTTTTATTTGTAATTTTTCATAAGACAATTAAGTTGTAATCTTGATGCAGCTTTTTTACAAACTAGAGCTAGAGCTCAAAAAGAACATAATTTGTTTCAGATAACCTAACTATTTACAAGTACATCATGTAGTCTCGTAGTGACGCATCTACAAAATTGATAGACGTAGCCTCGACGCGTTTTCAGCTGGGTTTAAAAATAGCATTCGATTTTTTCCATTACGACTCTGTTATGGGAAATTGGAGATCAGTAAAGCTATTTGTCCCTGACACAACATAAACGTCTAATGTTCGGCAGCTGATGGTCAATATGTCATAGTTTCCATCGCTGACCCTAATTTGATAGAATTTGCTCACAGCGTTGGAACTGATTTCAATACAAAAGCATGTCCTACGTTTATTCAGACATCAAAACAGTTAATGACTGACAGTTTTGAATGATAAAATGAATCAATATGGCTGATAAATGAACCATATTCTAGGATCATTTATCAGCCTTATTGATTCGTTTATTATATCTTTATTTCATTTTGATTACATATAAATTATATTTTTAAATATTAGAATAAATAAATATATAAAAACATTTAAAAATATAAAAAATAGTAGCCCACCGGTATCGGGAACAGGGTCCAAGCTACCGGCGGTCAGGGCTCCAGAGAGAGGAACCTCCTAACAATGCGAGCCGTGTCCAGGAGTACCGCTTTCTGAATCAAGCCCTTAATCCAGCTGCCCAACGAGAGCCTCGTTAGGTGTTGGTCGAGGCTCTTGGCAATTGGCTGATACGACTATCGGCACATTGATCGCAGAGTCCACATCCCACATGTCGACAACCTCGTGAGCCAAGTCAAGATACTTGATTCATTTTATTATTATGCTTGTTCTGACTGAAGCCGTGAAATAGCCTGATGAAATACCGCAGCTCGCATTTAACGGCCCACAGTAGCTCTCATTGAATGATATAACATCACGCTTATAATTCCCTGAAGGGTTAGGTAGAGGTGTACCTTAGTGTATGCATGAATGATAAATTTATAAAGCCGCCCGCGGCTTCGCCCGCGTGGTATTTCGATAAAGAGTAACCTATGACCTAATACCATCTATCTCCTTGCCAAATTTTATCGAAATCCTTTCAGTGGTTTAGGCGTGAAAAGGTAACTTACAGATACACAGACAGACAGACAGAGTGTGCCCATATCAAATGTAATCCATACTTGTATGGAAGTATGGATTACATTTGATATGGGCACTGAGGTGTTATTAGCTGTGTAACAATCTATCAATAAATAATAGTAAGTAGCAGTTATCGCTCCATTAATGAATAACCATTAGCTATTAAAATTGAAAGATTTAATTAATCGTTTTGAAATATACAGCCATTAAAACGAAGTAGTAATTTACATACATTGAAAATTGTTACAATTATACATGAATAACATTACAAGGGACATATTTATGTAAATAATAAACTGACATTTTAAATAACAGCATTATTTACATCAGAAGATGAATAATTATAATCAGAGCATTGTTGACGCATAGAAACATTATGTTAAAGTTTAGAAACGTGCCGGCTCGATACGTGGTAAAATTTTGAAACAAACCTTATAAAAAAAATGCGTGTCCGGCAATAAAAAATATTGTTGTCGATGGTTCAGTTCCCTCTGGAAACCCCAAATAAGCTCACATTATTTCTAGCGAGGCGGCACGTTTCTAAACTCAACCCCACACGCCTTCCCATGAGGGTAGGCAAAACTACAGAACGCCACCTGCTACGCCTTACATACTCCTTTTGCCTCGTTTACGTTCATACATCTGGTCATACACGCACGCCGTTGCAAGTACCCTTGACCTCTCTGAAGAAAGACCAATAAGGTCAGTATCATGTCCTCCTAGGGCATCCCGATCCGCGACTTGATATGAATGTGCCAATTTACCAAAGTGAACAAGTCTCGGGTAATTCGTCAACTCGTCCTACATGCCTACGGTCCATTTATGACAACTTGCAGAAAATCAAAAGAACGGCTAAATGGGCCGTAGGCATGTAGGAAGAGTTGACTTATTATTGCAACTCTCGTGCCTGAAAAAATGATGTTTGGCGTCTACGCTATACGCTCCACTAGCTTCTTGGTTTACTAGTAACTAAAACACTGAGGCGCATCTCAAGACTAATAATAAACTCGAAAATAAACAATCAGACTTACCTTCATTAAATTCGCTTTGTTTTCAATTAAAGCCTTATTATTACTGTACCTCATGAACCTGAGTTAAGCAAACTTTGCCGAACTAATTATGGAGGTAAACTTGCGATTTGTACACTGTGACTTACCAAGTAACTGCAAATGGTTGCAGATAAGTTCATAAGCAAATAGGTAAGTTTGGGTTTCTGTAAAATGGTATTTTTGTGCTAGAGCGACCAAACGAAAAAATGTAAATTCAAAGTTATTTTTAGTGGATAATAATTAAGTTACAGATAAAAGTATCTGTAACTTAAATATTTTATCAACCATTGCAATAATCTATCAATATTAGTGAAATGTAAACAGAAAACTACCTATTTTTATGTGATTATACCATAGCTGAAAGCAACATTAAACTGTTTCCTTCTTATTTTCTGTTAAAAATCTTTGCAACTATTTAATAATTCTAAACAATTATAAAATTGTATCTTGTTTCAAAATAGTTGTTCTAGAATCCTTTCCACAGCCGGCTATTAAACAATGACTCTTGAGTCTATACGATATCGAACCGTTAAGAGGTCTTGAAATATACCCGACTAGAGTGACAAAAATGGACAATATGCTGTGTTGCTATATTTGATTTGTGACCTTTATAGACTTTTACACGTACCGATTTCAGATATAGGCCTCGTGTATACTTGATAAACAAGTTACAGAAGACTTTTATTTTATCTACCTTACTCGAAAGTTCGAAGTTAGGAATTTCCAACAGACACGTACGCCTTTCGGTATCAGTTTAGTATTTAATAAAGATTATTTAAACAGATAGCCTTTTTTATTTCAAAGGCTACCTATCAAATAAACTAAACTAACTAAACTAAATAATATCTCTAGCCAATCTATTGATAAAAGACCCTTGTCTACGGTAACATTTGTATCAAACAATACTGTGAACGGCGTCCAGTCCAAACGGCTGCCTTTGTACGCAACCATGTTTGATTTTAAGACAACGTCAGATTGAACGTGTCAATATCAGATACCCCTTGTATTGAACTGTACCGTTCCGTGAAACGAGTCTTGTAGACTAAGGGTTGGGAACATGAATGCTTTTGATTATTATGATACCTCTAAGAGGCCTCGCCCATGGCGACTTTTTGTAGCGATGCTGTTGCGCATGTGTATCGATACAGCCGCGATGCTGTCGCTGGCTGTGTACCTTCGCCCATCGTTTCTTTTGCACGTTGCAAACGCGACTAACGCGCGATAGTAGCGATGCAGAAGCGCGTTTACAAGACGCGTGACAGCATCGCTACAAAAAGTCGCCGAGGGCGAGAGGCCTTATTTCTAATGCTAGGTTGCCATCGTGGACAAAACCTGTATGAGGCTGGCACAGGAGCGTAGGGATTCGCACAAGAAATAGAGGTCTATGCCTAGCAGTGGGTGAAGTCGGGCTGTAGATGATGTTGATGATGATCAAAGCTAGGTTATTCTTATGCTACTAGGAGCGTGATACGTCTAACTATAAGTCTCTCTTTCTTAACGAAACCTTTTTAATGTTTAAGCTTATCTTATTATATATCTTCTTTTTATGACAAAGTTTTGTGTGTTTAAAAATAATATACCTATTGCTTTTTTAAATGAGGTCTCACTAATTTATTTTTGCTAGATTTAAAATTTAAATCCTTGTGACATGAGTAGTTCACATAATATGATTCATAAATTGTATTCGTATTATTCTTCCGCACTCAGATCGTGCAAATAATTGCCATTCAATAAAATTAATTGTAAAGCTGCACGATAAATTATATTGATAGAAGAACAACATATTCTCGAACTTTTAAATTAATTGCAATATTTGCAAAGTTCCACGGTAAATGTTGATTTTTAACGGAAATATAACGTGTGTAATCTACGTTTTCTGTTCAAAATATTAAATACCAAGAGTATTAAATATTTCGTTTAAGTATCATGTTAATAAGTTTTTGCTTCCACGTCAAGCAAAGTAGTATGGGATATTATTATTAGGCTTTGCTCACTGGCTGTTGTTCGGGTACAAGTCTGGCTTCAGCCTTAATATCCTCACTAGCAAACAGTAATACACCCCTAAACACACAGGAAAATACAGTCGCATAGTAATTGTGTTATATATGTAAAAGCCTGCTAACAGGGTGAGTTATTTTCACACATTATGTTTGATGGATTGTCCCGTCACTATTTACGAAGTAGTGATTTATAAACCCACACTATACTGACGTTGCTGTAAATGGCTTCCAGAAATAATGAATGGATTATGCTATTAGGTATGACAGCCCATTCTCGTGGTAATAATTATTGGTAACTGATTCCAATGTTTGCAAAAAAAGAACTACGTATTAGATTAAAAATCTATTATATAAACGTGCTGCGTTAGCATAATTTAATGAGCAAAGAATGAGTTTGTCAAGGCGAAGTAAACTGTCAATGTTCTGGTAAAAAGGTAAAAGAAACTGATATACATACATCCTTCATCTTCTTGTTTAGAATATTAAATTCTTGGAAACAAGGTGATAGATTAGAAAAAGAAAAATGAATAAATATAAACCAAATATTTACGTAACAAATTGGCGACGAAAATGTCGAACAATGGTATAAAAAGACAAAAAAGAGTTGTGCTTCATTACAAGGCGTGCTTACACGAACGGAAAACACACTTTCGAAAACTGAACTTTCAACCGAAGAAATAGAAACCCGATTACAAATTTTACGACAAAACATGCAAAAATTACAAGAATTACAATCTGAAATTGAATTCGAGACAGACCAAGGTGAATTGGAGGAGGAAACTCAATACACTGGCTTAAAACAGTGACTTTGGTAGAATCATAATATGAAAATATTATGAATCATCGTAAAATGTCACAAACTGACAATTCATAATAATAATTATGATCTGCGTGCGATTTTTAATTACGAAATAATTCATCTGTTTGACAGTTTTCTATGGAGATTCGCAAAATGGTCCACACATTATGAATTATTATTGTGTCAAATTAGAGGAATTGCTAATGACAGCTGGAAATACAGGAAATTAATTGCTTATAGAGGAATTGCTAATGTGGCCGTTTTAGGCCCGCAGGTATATACCAAATATTTACGTAGCAGAAAAAGTCTTCTAAAATACTGTTGCGTTGAAGATTGATGACAATGGTAAGTTTGCCGAAGTATTTTACAAGGTTGCAATTGCCGGTAGAAAAAGGAAGACTATTTTGCTAAAATCAAAGTTGAAAACTCTTTTCCATTCCTACCGGCACTTCACAAGTCAGAACACAGCAATGCTACGTGAAGCTATAAATCTTCTTTGCTAAGCAAAATTTTATCCTGGATTTACATTTCCATGTACAATATTGACTGCACAATTTTTATCCTCCCAGATGCAACTATAGTCCGGTATTGAGATACACGCGAGCTAAGCTTAGGAATATGCCTTGGGCAACGTAGTCGTACTCCATATTGTAATAGTTCAGAAGATTTTGGAATATACTTTTACGTCGGAGTGCGGTCTGTTCGTGTTTGTATGTCGGTGTATTTTGAAGATATCATCGTTCGTCTTGATATTTCAAGGTTGACACTGTTAAATTTTTGGGAAAAGTAATTCGTTTTTTTGGTCCTTTTATCCGAAGTAGCACTGACTAGGAAAATCCTTACATATTATAAAACAAAGTCCTCCGCCACGTCTGTCTGTCGTCCTGTTCGAGATAAATTCAAAAACTACTGCACCGATTTTCATGCTGTTTTTACCAATGCATAGAGTGGTTCTCGAGGAAGGTTTTAGTATATAATAACCGACATCCACGCGGGCGAAGCCGCGGGCTGATGTCCGCGGCTTAGCTAGGGCTAACTAATCTACGAGTACTTAACCCGTCGGAATCCATCCCTCTACGGTCTGCTTTATTTCCCTACCTAAAAATACAGTCAGTCACAAAATTGACGATAATTATATGTTATTTTAGTAGGACGTAATGGTTACCAAGATAAGCAAAATGTATAATAAAAATAGACATGGATTAGGTGCAATTAACGTTTTCAAGCAGAGATCAAGATCATAAAAACATCAACCAGATTTATACGTGCGTAGGTATATTTTATGATGTTTTGGAAGAAAATGCGGTAAGCAAAGTTGCAAATTGCTGGTGAGAAAGAATCAATCTATCACTTACTACGAGGGTCGTAGAAACGCGTAACAGATAACATCAGGTGAAGTTCAGCAACATCTATCCATTTATCCTGTCTATCTTTAAAATACTACTGATTGTTCGGATCCTGATTCCGACAGAATGTATTTTGTTATTATTTTGCATTAATTTAAAAAAGCTCTTTTACCCGAATGAGGAAGTTGACACTAGGAATGCAGTTACAGTGCTTCAAGAATCTATTGGCGCCCGAATGACTTCGACAGGGAGGCGTCGTTGGTAAACATTTGTGAAATTGTTTTGTCTACCTAATGTATTGAAAAAACAAGATGGCGGCGTTAGTTCCAATTTTCGCCGCGCGCCAAGAGATGCTTGTACCTACAATTACAAGTTTGAAAAAAAATAACAAACATTAATAATTCAATCTAATCATAAGGTGAACATATTTATTCTAACTTTTACACTCTTAAACTCTTTTAATTAAATGAGAACGAAAATTAAAAAAAAAGTGTATAAAACTTCTTAGTTACAATAACAAAAAATATGTTCAAGAAAACCACTTTACTAAAGGTTTAATTCTTACATCCATAGGATTACAATGAGAGGTCTGCAATCAGGTTAGAGTGCTGGGTCTAAATCTGTGACCTGTATTTACAGCGGTGGTTTAAGCTTTAAGACACTGTCAAGAAAAAGAAATCGTAATTGAAGGTTAAAAGAATATAAGTTCAAACCATTCATTTTGTAACCATTTTTGAAACCTCATAAAAACTTTTTTTAACTACTGTTTATCACGTTGATTTAAGGGTTAAAGCATACCTTAAAATGCCGAAAACGTAATACAAAAAGTTGTTGCAGACGTTGATAATCTTGTCTGAATACAAAGACCATATAGAATAATTTTGAAGATAATAAAATTACATACCACCACAAAATCTTAAGAAAATAAAACACGGAAACAAAGCATCTAACGGTAGAATAGCACGTCAAACGCGAAAAAAAACCAAAAACCTAAAAAAATATCTTTAATAGTCACTTGCTAGTGTATTTTTATTAAACTTTACAACAGTATACGGCGACGCCTCACGGCTTAACCCTGAGGCTGCAGAATAAACCTTTTAACGCCGAGATTTATTAGATTACGTGGCTGCAACTTGACGACGAGGCTGGTGACAAAGAGCAAAGGTGGTTTAGTAAAGCCTCGTGTAAACTGGCGCGATATCGCGGGCGTGACAGCGCGATATCATGCCTGTTTGTACACATAATGACGCACTAGTACTACATGATGACCTATTTTCAGGATTGTATTTGTCATTTTAATAGTCCCTTTTGTCCAAAAAGTTTGGTGTTTTGGTGAAAAAATATCGCAGATATCGTAAAACATTACTTAGCGATTACGAAGTACCTCAAGAAGATGAGCAGCGTTCTTAAAGGTATTTAACAGTTGTGAATACTGCAGGTTGCAGTATATTACTTTAGCACAAAGCAGTATCCACAAGTGTTAAATACCTTTACTGTAGGCATAGTCACTTTTTTGCAAATCCCTTTAATATTCTATCTAATTGCATTGTCCGGACACTGCAGCAAAGTGCACCGGCTTTATAGTTTTAAGCGGGAAGTGAGCCGTGATTTTTCAGTGATGAATGTAATTTAGCTGCAAGCATTTTCAAAAATATATAGAAGCGCGAACATTGTGTCCGTATTGTGTCCATCGCAACAAAAACTAACAAGTTTACTCGGATGCTTTTATAACAAACGAATCGACCGGTTTTTTCCATTCGACCTCAAAAATAGACTGTAAATATATAAAATATAAATATAAATCAAACCAGCTGATTGCGATTGTATTTGAACACAGAGGTTTCAGGCGTTACTTTAACTTTAACTAAACAGTGAAATCTGCAAATCTGCAAACTCAGGTCCAAATGATAGAACCACAATTTTTAATTATGTTTTATTGCCATTCTTCGGCTTTTCTTATGTCAAGGATGACCTCACGTGGTAAAACACAAATAACCACAGACCGTCATCAAGTCGATTACCTACAAAAAAAAATCTGTCACCGTTGTTCGACTCGACACAATATTTTATAAAAAAATACCCAAAGAAAAAAAAACGGAAAAATGAGAAGCATTTGATGCATAAAATTCAGTAATTATGCAGCCTATGTCTGACGTTGGCGACAAGCAACCAACCTTTTTTATATTTGTTCCCTTTTATATTCAATTTATTATTTTTTATTGTTTTTTTCCCTAAAGTATTTGTCTGTCGAGTGGTCGTAATACACAAAAAAGAAAAACTAAATGTGTTTCTATTAAGTATCAAGCCATCCCCATCTTCAACATCTTACTTATGATAGAACTCACACAATCATTAATTAATTTAGGGGAGTATACTGTCGGAAATTTTGACAAAATTATAAAAAAAAAACAAAAAAAGAAACTCGTTTGACAAGACAGTACTAAATCAATTTTGCGATGTAAAAATAAAATGCGAGTCATCGAAGCATGGAAAACATGCAAGTTTTAACCTCTCTTGCGTAAACATGTTATGTTATGTGTTTTATTTACATGGTTATAGTTTCTGGTAGGAAAAATACCGTATGATGTGTTCGTTGAAAAAGGTAAAAATACCTGCATGTGAATGCGGACATTTTTATGTGCTGGAATGTTGGATACAGTTGTAAGCATGCTTACGTGTAAAACGTACTGCAGCTTATTTACATAATTTTCTTAATATTTTTGTGCATTCAAGTAGAAATGTTCAATATTTAATCCACTTATAAAGGCTCTTACATAATGGGGCGATTCGTCGCGCGACGCTACGCCGACGCATTGTTCGCCGTGAAGTTTTCTCAGCAATTGTTTTGTCAAAATTCGCGTCGCGCAACAACGAATCGCCCCAGTATATAAGAGCCTTAAATTCTGACGCAGACATAACCCTAATAAGCGACATGATCCCAAAAAGTGTCCTAAGTGTAACAAAAAAATGTTAAGATATTTACCTACTGAACCAACCTTTTTAAATTATTCAGCAATACAACTCAAAAAGCACTTAGAAAAGGTTATAGCACCATCAAAGACACTGTTCTTACTGTATCACAAAGAAAAAATAAAAGTATTATTTCAAATGAAATCCTTCGTGAATACTTTAATGAGGACTTAAAAAAATAAATAAGCAACGACATTTAAAAAATTGGTTCCTATTATGTAAAAAAAAATTACCTTCATAGCGAATAAAAATCAAGTGCTAGCTATCTAAGTCATAAAAGATAGGGAAACCCCTCGAATGTACCCCAGAAGACTGTTAAACGCAGTCGCGCTCCACTTCGTTAGAGGACTTTTCTTATGTCATTTAATTTTTCCACGCCATAAAAGATCGCAAAAAATCAGTGGTAAAGAAATATGGCCATAGTCATTACGTTCAGTTAATTTAACCGTGTGAACCGGGAAATTGCTAATATAAGGCCTCTTGAAAATAATGCTTTTGATATTGGCACTTTTTGTACAAAAATGCAATTTTGACCTACTTTTTCTTGTTCAGTTTAGATCATCTAGCCTTTTCCCAACTATTTTGGGGTCGGCTTCCAGTCAAATCGGATGCAGCTGAATATCAGTATTTTACATGGAGCGACTGCCTATCTGACCTCCACAACCCAGTAACGGGGTAATACGATACCCCTTGGTACTGGTTGTCAGACTTTCGGGCTTCTGATGATCCGTAACGACTGTCCAAGATCCACAAATGATAGCCGGGAACAACGGCTTAACTAGCGTGCTTTCCGAGTAACGGAGAAGTCTCGGTATGTAAAGATGGTAATCCATCCTCGGACCAACCCCGGCAAGCGTAACTTAACCTGATGGATCGACCCGTGCGGCTGTTATTACTTTACCACAGTATATCAGTGCAAATAATGCTTCATACACTTGAGTATCGTAAAAGTCATTTTATTAACCCTCCACAGCGACCGGGTATGAAACGTCGCGTCTCGCCGCAGTCACAATTTCGCGATTACAATTCGGTCGAGGATTGTTATGAGCCAGTCATACCGAAAAGCAGTTTGTGTGCGTAAATGTTGTATTATTTTATAGTCTGGTGCTTATCAAAGGGTTTGGGTTTTCATACATAATTTTATTTAGGTATGCAAAGGAATGGAATTGACCCTTACAATTTGAAGAGGTCGTCTATTTTTGGATGCTAGGACTACGTTGAAGTTTTAATTATGAACATAAAATATAGAGGTGGTAATATTGAAATCGTAATTCATGATAGGCCAATCAGTGTGCTTAATTTGCTTTGATTATTTTAGTTCTAGCCTGAAAATAATGTTAGATATTATTGCACAAATTTAGTCGCCAACAGTTCGCTGGTTTAGTATTCATTCCTCGAAACGTTAGTGTATATCATATTGAAACTAGATTGATAGTACGGTCTCGCTAGACGTGAGATGCTTTGCCAATGTGTGTCAAGTAACTGCATTATTTATTATAATATTAGGCGTTTGTAATATTGTTAGCTCGTAACTCAATTTCGCAGTTATAGGGTTACTAGCGAATCTAGCAGACCCTGCTTCCTAATATCTACTGATTTTTCACACCAAAAATAAAAGTCTTTTCCCAGCAATTATTTTTGTGCAATGTTACTTAATTTGATGTACAGTATGCGTAGTTGACGGCTATGTGATGGGTCTTTTTACACCCTGTATAAAAGGACTCACGTAGCGACAAAATACGATTGGAAGGTATAACAAATGGTTGTAAATAAATTTGAGCAAATAAATTATCATTGTTTCGTCACCCTTTTTGTTATTCTTCCGTCAGTAAACGAACAGTGTTTGGCAACTCGCCAATGGTCGGTGAACCCGAGACGAAAATAAATGATACGACAATTAGCGGTAACAGTTACGATATTCATAATGTATTGTATTATGTTTCTATGTACATCCCTACCTAGGTATTTGAAAGAGTAAATTAACTTCGGGGCTTTATCTATTCTCAAATTGATCTATAATAGACTACCTTTGCCCCGCGGTTTCACCCGCTTAAGTCTCGATCCGGTAGGAATATTGGGATAAAAGTATCCTATGTCCTATTCCAGGTTATGGTCTACCCATGTGCCAAATTTCATCTAAATCCCAACCATGAAAGGATAACAAACTAGGATTTTATCAAAATGACAAAATAATCTGTGCTCTTTGAAAACGTTCGCCTAAGCCGATAACAGACGTTTTACTTGAGTGAAGGTTTATTTTGTTTCATTTCACGTTCACACGACACCGACAAAATACAGAAATAAACGTTCGTCAACTTTTCATACCTACTATTATACTACTTCATTTAGTTTTTCGATCATTCAGTATGCGAGTGAAGGGATTTGTGTAGGTACTTTTTGTCCACGAATCACCATTTATGGAGATTGTCAATGAGGATTTGTGGAATAACCCAAAATAACGAGTGCCGAAATCCTACATCGTTGAATCGTATCACCAATGAATTTATTTTAATTCATTCAATCAATTTTAATTCATTTTGTGTTCAGATGTTTCACTTGCAGGCAACAATTAACAATAAGTGAAGCATCTGACATCGGCTTTGGAGATCTTTTCATCAGCCAGAGCTACAACCCGTTCACATAAGCGCGCGCGCTACTACAGTAATTTCAAAGTAAGAAATATAGGTTTATTTGTCACAGAAACACGTGCAATGTGCATACAAAAAAAATAAGAATAATCAGAAAATTAAACAAAATAAAACTAGGTACCATAAAATAAAGTTCACAATTAATAATTTCATTTAAAATAAAATTTCATATATTATTTATAAAAAAAAATCGATATAATAATAAAATTAGTATTTATAGTTAAATAACTTAAAACAATATTTTTATAAAAAAATGAATTAACAGGAATTCGGCAAAAATTTATATTTACTTGTTTGTCAAAAACATGTATTTTTGTAAATAATATAAAGTCTAAATGTAGCTCTCTCAAACATTTTTATTGGTGTGTAGTCCCTACGACTTTACCTGCCTTTAATTCTTCAATAACACTGAAACCACAGCGATTCGCTAGACCCAAAATTATTCTATAACCAAAACATTATTCTATTACAATATAAGGGCTCAAAACTTTGGGTTCGCCAGCTGCTGTACCGTCTGGCGCAAGTATTAGATAACAGCATGTTGCCTTATTGATTATATTAGCCCTTCAGGGGAGAACTATCAATCTTGCGTCCTGTTTTGGTAACTAAAATATTACCACCTTTTAGGTAGATATTAATAGATTCATGGCTCTTTGGTAACATTTTTATGAGTTTAGGATAGAATTTCCCTGTTTGAATAGTATGAAAATATAGGCAGTATTTTAAGAAAAAAAATACTTGTTTGGTCGGGGTCAGGAACGAAGTTCCTTACGCGATACTCGCACGCACTCACACACTCGGTATACGAGTGTGTGTGTGTGTGCGTGCTAGTATATATTAATAATAATATATATAGGGTGACTGATATTTAGTGACTGAAACTTAAATCACAATGATGAGAAGTCACGTGTTTAACTTGTACTATGGAAATAAACCTGAAATCGCGAAAATAAAACCAGCTTTTCAATAATTAATTAGTTTGTGATTGGTTGAGTCCTACTACTGTGTCAATATGGCCACTGGATTTGAGTTTGTAACTGATTACTTTTCAGTTGGGTCGTGGGCGCTAGGCCTAATAGGTACGGTACCTACTCGAATTTTAAGCATAATTCTGGATAAAAATGACAAAACATTAGACAGCTAATTTAAAAGGTATATAATTATTTGTAAATAAGTTTTTTTTTCGTGTTTTAAATATACATACCTACGAATAAATGGAACTGTAAAACATAACATAAACAGTAGAAACTCGGTACCTAATAGGCTTACTCACGTACAACCACAAGTTAAGCTTTCGTTATGGTTCTTTGAAGAAAGCATGCGAGTAAAGCTCTTGTAACAACGTACTTACAGTGGCATATACTTAAGATTTTCTACGTACTTACTACTTATGTAAACCATGTTTTGTTTTTGGTATTTAAGACAGTATTCACTCTAGAAGATAACCAGCTGGGTAATTGCGAAAGGCACTACAATTTCAATGTCTTTCAACAGAATACCCGCGAAATTTCGCGCATTTATAATATGTACCGATATGCAAAAAAAACCCTGTTCGATCCGAAAGGGGCACATAGGTACTGCTATAAAATTACCAGTTTTTTTTTTTTTTATTGAAAATAAAAAAGGTATTGCAATTTGAAATTCACGTTTTTAGTACCAAAATTACCCCAATTTCATTATAAATTAGCAAATTTTCTACAGAGGTCAAAGTTATGACTTGTAGACACCTACTAAACGACGGCCGCCAGCGCCCCAGGTAAAATTGAAAAAGGCGGCGATTTTTTTTTTTCTTTTTGGTTGTAGTTTTGTTTAATTCTATTCCGTGTACACATCCAGTAGACGATATTTAATATTAATAATAATGCTGCTAAATTAAAGGCAACCTAAAACTCAGTTTCTTTACCTTTCAAACTTCCCCAGACTATACTTGAGAAATTATCTAGTGGATGCTCAAATAAAAACCTTCGTTTTCGAAGGGTTCAACATCCGGATGATATCTCCACAAGTCAGTGACATTTCAGTGAAATCCTTTGAAATTTTCATTGTGGATATCGAAGAATCTGTTCTTGGAAATTTATATTATTTCAATGTAGTTTGAAATACTGCTTTCACATAGAGTAGCATGCCCTAGGTATTTTATTCGGTACTAGAAGGAACAGAGTTCGATATAATGCTCGGTTCTTCCCAGACGGAGATTTGGGAGTTTGTTGCGCTTGCGCCACTCCTTACCAGATAGAGCATTAGGATCATAGATCTACGATCATATATATATGAAAAAAAAACAAAAAAAAACAAGGCAAGCACAGGCATCTAGGCATATTTTAAAACCGTTTTATAAAACATACATTTTTATAGAGGGGAGAAAGGGGCGAATTCCTCACACAAACCATACAAGATACGTCCATTCATCATCTTATATCTAGATCAGTTGTTGAATACATCCAAAGTCGATATTACTCCGTCATTATGGAAGGGATTAACTAATTAATTGTTGACCGCCGTCAGCTTCAGTTTAATTCGAGATAACGCTTAATGACTTTTCCCTAAGTTTGGCTATGTGATAAGAGGCCGTATACGAAATTTTGCCAATTTTGCTAATTTACGTGATTTTACAGGCGATTACAATACTGTTTCGATATTATAGAGGAGCTCGTGGCTTAGTAATAACAGCCGCCCGGTTCGATCCATTAGGTTAAACTTGCCGGGGTTGGTCCGTGGATGGGTGACCATCTTTATATACCGAGACTCCCCTGTGCCTCGGAAAGCACGTTAAGATGTTGGCCCCGTCTGTCATTTGTAAATCTTTGACAGTTATTACGAGTCGTCAGATGCCCGAAAGTCTGACAACCAGGCTTACCAAGGGGTATCGTATTACCCAGTAACTGGGTTGTGGAGATAGGCAGTCGCTCCATGTAAAATACTGGTATTCAGCTGCATCCGGTTAGACTGGAAGCCGACCCCAACATTGTTGGGAAAAGGCTAGACAGATGATGATTATAATACTGTGTTTCTTTATGTTTTATTTAATGCACAACATGAAAGATCATTTCAATTATGATCTAATGAATGAACGACTTTTTTATTTCTTATACGGTCTCTTAATACTCTGTGGTCTTATTTGGTTTCTTTATGACATTTGTTTCATATAAATAGATACACACATACACGCCTTCTTTTCATGGGCATTAATAGGTTTCATGGTAGGTAGAATTTACAGAACGCCACCAGTTAACGTAACAATTGTTTACGTTCATACATCAGAGGAGCAATTCCCGTATTTTTTAATAACGTTCGTATTCGCATCTTATTCGCAATCAGTAAAAAATACAATCAATTAACCAACATTTTTGACAAGTGTGTCAGATTGCAACTTGAATGTGAACGTTTTTTAAGGACGAGATTTGACCTTCTGGTGTGGTCCGATATGGTAGTGTAATAAAACCACCCATAACTAATTCCCAAATGGATCTCAAAGTCGTTACCCCAGTATCATAATCTCTAACTGTCTATTATAACCACATATTTTCAGTATTTCAGAGATTAGGGAAATAAGATGAAACACCAAGATATTAGTCATTCATTTATATTATTTTGCGAACATCAAATTCAATATTCTACATCATACCATCACATCTTCTATTCCCCACATAATATCACTATTTATTTAGTATTCCAATAATTTACGATAAAACTAATAGGTTACTTTAATTTACAGTAGATCTCCAAGCATTCCATGCCCATCCATATTTTTAAAACCGACACAGCCACTAACACGTCCTACCGTCATGAGCGCCTGACCCAGAAGGCCGTTGTCGCGCCATTTTTACATATCGAATGTTTCGGTGTTGCCAGTACAATATGCAACAATTATGTACCAATAAATTGAAACTTAACAGTAGTAATTGTCCTACTCCAGGTTAAAGGCGAAGTTTCTTCTCATATAGAGAAGGTACGAGTATTGATCACTACGCTTGCTCAAGACGGGTTGGCATTTCGGACTTAGTAATTCCAGGTTTCCTCACGATGATTGTTTGCCAATTTAGAGCAAAGTTTCGTACATCAGCTTGTTAAAGCTGTGTGCCTGTTTCTCAGCGGTTTTTTTTTCGTGAGTTCAATGTTGGTTCAATAGTAAAAGTTAGGTATTCAGTTTGATGGCCGAAAGCGCCTCTATTTTTTAACACCTTATTGCTCACGAGTAATGTGATCTCATGTCATTATGTAAATGTTGCAACAGGAAGTTTTCATTAACAACTCGTTACGGAAACCAAGGTAACTTATATTTAGATAGACGGTCTTTCTTGGTAACCTTTCATAGAAATAGAAATAGATGTGTTGACCACCGACTTTCATTGTTTCCATGACAGGAGATGAGTTTGATTGTCAAGTTTTATTATAGTTATTTGTGCAATTGTTATATTAATAGTAAGGGGTATTAAAACACGAATGTGTTGGTAGTTGGTAAAATGGTTTATAGTATCACATGAGTGTTTTAATTATTTACAGAAATTGCATACAAGACTTTATCTACAACCATAATAGGAATCTTAATACCAATATCGAACAAAAATGGTGCGGTACGACGTGAATTCGAATTTTTCGAATTCGAATGTGTTTTGTTTTTAAATTACGGTGCTTTGTTAGTAAACGCTCGTGAATGTCAGTGTTATTTTTTTAAATTAGTTGCATTATGAAATTCAGTACAACATTATAACACCCGTTTGGATGATATTAGGGTTACTATGACACTGGTTGTTTTAATGTTGGTAATAAGCTAACTGTTTCAGAAATGTTTAGAGAGGATTTATAGCATGGGTGTAGATAAAAGTAAAAACGACATACTTTAATAAAACATGACAATAAAATTCATCTCATTTTATGGAAACAATGAAAGTTGGTGGCCAACATGTATTTAGTAATTAACTAACTGTTGCCTGCGGTTTTACCTGCATAAGTCTCGATCCCGTGGGAATATCGAGATAAAAAGTATGCTATGTGTTAATACAGGTTATAAACTATATGTGAGCCAAATTTCATCCAAATTCATTCAGCCGTTTTTGCATGATTGAATAACAAACATACAAAGTTTCACATATAAAATATCAGTAAGATTATAAGTAAGCCAGTAAGTCTCTCTGTCTGTTACCTTTTCACACATTAAAGGCTAAACGGCTTTGAATGAAACTTGGCACACGGATAGACCACGACTTGGGTTAGAAAATAAGGTAATTTTAATCACGGGAGTAGGTTCAGCTCCCTTAGGAATTTCTGACCTTCACACAGGCGAAGCCGCGGGCTAAAGCTAGTATACTACTAGCATTAGCCCGCGGCTTCGCCTTTCTTTATCTACTGATAAAGAGTTATTTCAAATTAATCTTCAAGCTGTCATTTTGCGGGTTTTTTTACCCACTTTTCTTCAATTTATCAATATTTACTTTACTTTTATTTATTTTTTTCTCGCAACCGGCGTGAGTGTATGACCAGATGTATGTAAACGAAGCAAAAGAAGACGTAAGGAATCGTAGCAAGGGGTGTTCTGCAGTTTCTGCCTGATTTCGGTTTTCGGCAAAAAAAAACCTTTTTCGGTCGCACACTAATGAACAAACTTGAATAATTTTTAAAGGTGTCTTTATAAACTAACCCACCTTTAGGTATATTTGTAATCGCATCAGTTAGTTTCGGTTTTAGCCGTGTGTGGCGTTGTTTTGTACTCTTTAAATGTCAACGGAAAACTAGTAACTCATGTTTTAGAAGGAATAAATTCTGTACAAAGTGTACGCTAACAACCTTTTTCTCATCTCTGACGGCACTCTGTACCTGGATAGTCCGGAAGTCCCTGACCCTGATAAGTGTTATTATAGTTATAAATACTCTTCCCAAATTAGGTAAGCAGGAACTAAAGCATGCCAAGTGTCACTGATTAGTATCCAAGGTGCGGTATGGGTTATATGAGAATATTAAACGACCTATTAAAGCCTCGGTTATACGCAGCGAATACTCGCTGCGATAAGGCACTCATTTATTTTTATTTATTAACAATTGCTTGCTGCACTTACAGTAAATACCAAAGCGTGCAGCAAGCCAACAACATACCATTTAACTAAAAACTTAATGCAAACTTTTAACAAACATTTATTGTTAGACACATAAATATGTCAACATCCAGCTCCTGAGCAATCAGGGCGTTCAGCAGATTGATCGCCTGGGTTGTGGGATCGATCTTATTATTGAGCAATAATTAATAGTGCATCAAAAGCGCACACTTACGTCCCAGTTCCAACAAACAGAGACGGATACAAATAGGGATAATATCCATACATTTTTTTATAAAGGTAGCGAGTAAATTTTCGTTGGGCCCGTTCTATCATGAGCTTATTATTGAATTGAGCATGTTTAATTTTACACTCTGAGAATGCGTACTCGCCGCAAGAAGTCGCTATGTGTGACAGGGCTGTGTGACATACACGCTGCGAGTAATCATCTCCTCAGCTAACCGCACCACACTACACACTATTTGGGGTACCAGCAGACTGTCGAAATTCTCGTATAGGACTCGCTGTGTGTAATAGGCAAGCAGCGAATTGTCGCTGCGAGTATTATTCGCTGCGAGTATTGTGCCGTGTGTGACCAAGGCTTAAGTGTTCTAACCATGAACATAGAATATTTATCATAGCTACATTAACATCTGGTGTGACTAACAACTGTTGGTATGAAAAGATGTATGAATATGGAGGAAGCAAAAGGTAGGTAAGGAACTATGGATAATGTTATAATATTCACATTAAACCCATAGCGTACATTGTTTACTAATCATGTTTCTCGGTTGAGTAACAAGTCTTTAGTTCTGTTGTGGACAATTCCTTAGATGGTTAACTACTGAATATTCTGCATTGTTGGATGGCTTTGTTCTGCCTATATTTTGTAATGTGTAATGCTGCCGATTAACATGATCTACGTTGTGTCCCACAGACATTATAATAAACCAAGTAGCTATTGAAATCCGGTTTCGGGTCGGTTTAAAGAATTTATTCTCATAAAGAACACAAACAGTGCACTTAAAAATATGAGATATAAAAAATAAAGCAAAATCTTCTATTGAAATCTTTAATTTTGCAAGACCCGAATCAGTTGAATCGCAAAATTTATTCTGATAAGATGAAGTGTCCATATTTATTAGACCGGAGTTTTTTAACGCGGCTTGCGGTAGGATTTGACTGATTGATATCGTCACGTAAGGAAAAACCGTTACACCTAAAAAGTCAGTTTCAAATTCCAAGTTTCAAGTGTCAGTTTTTTTTGTTTTTGTTCTAAATCATACGTAGGAAGGAACTTCGTTCCGGGGGACCCCAGACCACACACGTTTTTTTTAATTATTTTTTTACTTGGCCTATATACTATCCCACTGCTGAGCATAAACCTCCCCAAATCAAACCAGCCCTCATAGTACGCGTCCACTCATCTCGCCACCTCTTTCTTTCAGGTATGTCGCACTAAAGTATAGTCGAAATAAAGACGTGTCGGAGTTCCGTAATGTCGATATGATATCTTGCCGTAATTCCTTTTGTCGCAGTTCAGTTTGGTAGTCCTGGGCCAGTCTCGGCTTCACCGTCCATCTTCAGGTACCCACAAATTAATATTATGTTAAAAAATATTTAAAATGATACAATGGATAAGTTAACATTTTACATTCGATATTTACGTAACACGAAGACACTGCCGCCCAAGATACAGGATTTTCCTAGTTTGGGGGGTAGGGTACCTATTTTTATTGGACTTTCGACTTCACTACCTACGTTTTTTATAATATTTATTTAAGTTTCGACCGTACTGTATACCTACTTATTGTCAAAGTTTATGTTTTTTGTGAAAAATTTTTATTATTATTATTATTATTCCTTTATTTAATTTAAACACTTATAAAAAATTCATTTTTAAATATAAAAACATGAAAACATTTTTAAATATAAAAACTAGCTGCGCCCCACGGTTTCACCCGCGTAAGTCTCGATCCCGTGGGAATATCGGGATAAAAAGTATCCTATGTCTTGTTCCTGGTCATGGGCTACCCATGTGCTAAATTTCATCCGAATCCGTTCAGCCGTTTTGGCGTGAAAGCGTAACAAACAAAAAAACAAACTCACTTTCGCATTTATATTATTAGTCAGGATAGTGACCCGTGTGTATAAAGGCTCTTACATACTGGCGCGATTCGTCGCGCGACACGACAGCACCGCATTGTTCGCCGTGAAGTTTTCTCAGAAATTGTTTTGTTAAAATACGCGTCGCGCGGCGAATCGCCCCAGTATGTAAGAGCCTTAAATATTATTAATATTTTAGGTTTATAAACCTTATCTCGGGACCAAACCACGGTCTTCGCTGCTACTACGTGTATCATCTTGAAGTTCAGGCAATGTTTTTATTACACACACATTTATGTTGGAACTCCCCACATACCGTTATGTAGAGTCGTTAACAGTCGCATCAATAGGTAGGGATGCTAGAGCTATTTCGCACTAAGTCCGCCAGACTTTGTACGTTATTGGCGCCTTGACCCAGTTGATGTAAGCTGTATTCGACTCTACTAGCTATAACTCTACATTACTTTATATTGATACTTTAGTGAAAATAATGTTTCGAAGAATAAGAAAGGGTATTTTTCTTCCAATATCTGATCTGGGGTTCTGTAGTTTTTGCCTAAACCCATGTGAAGACGGCGTGAGTTTATGTATGTTTTTGACTCAGACCAAATAAAAAACCAAGACAGAGCGCTGTCAACAGTGACGTGAGGCCGGTTTTGTAAACGTGTGCACATAGTGAGGTGTAGTTTGATTGTAAATGTGTGCGTGTGAGCCTGTTTGCACAGAGGAGAGGTGCAGTTTTGGCATGCTTCACTGTATTGTTGGCAGCGCTCTGTCTTGTTTTTTTTTTAATTTGATCTCGTAGTTTCAAACAGAAGTCACTCTCAGTTTATGATCAAAATTCTGATATTTTTTTCTCGAACCTTCAAAAGGCACGATGAATATAAAATGCAAAGAGTGTAAAGTAAATTACCATTGCCATTAAGGTAACGAAAAACCTTAATGAGAAAATTATAAGGTATTTAGGGAGAAACAAATTAAAATGCAGATAAGAAGGGATCAGATTTAACTTTTAAATTGATTTGAAACCATAAGCTGTCTTCTTGAAATTACCAACTTTCTACTAGAATACTTTTTTCATTTTCAAATCAGGGTTAATAACACCTCTTAGTTTTTTAACCTATGTAGGAGTCTTACACTTTGAGGAGCTCGTGGCTAAGTAATAACAGCTGCACGGGTCGATCCATCATGTTAACCTACGCTTGCCGGGGTCGGTCTGTAGATAGATGACCATCTTTACATACCGACAGTCCTCGGTGCCTCGGAAAGCACGTTAAGCCGTTGGTCCATGCTGTCATTCGTGGATCTTTGACAGCCGTTAGGGGTCGTCAGAAGCTCGAAAGTCTTACAACCAGTCTTACCAAGGAGTATCGTACTGCCCAGTTACTGGGTTGTGGAGGTCAGATAGGCAGTCGCTCCATGTAAAATACTGGTATTCAGCTGCATCCTGTTAGACTGGAAGCCGACCCAACATAGTTAGGAAAAGGGGTCATTGTACTCATCATTATGAACAACTTTCACAAACCTGGAATCTCGAAAAAAAAATCTGCTATTCACTATATTTTGACGAGCTTTGTGAACATAAATGTAGGGAACAGCTGTTTTTTTCTCTTCTTGACCTTAAAATGACATAACATGTCTATTCGAAGTTAATAGTATTACAGTTTTTTATGAGACTATGCCAGACGGATTGCTAATGTTTTATATTAATATATTAAAGCCAGACAAAAACTAGCTGAACGTAGATCTAATGAAGTAAAGCCGGCGTTTGATTTACGCGTTGGCGATCTTTAAGGATTTTGCAAATAAAGTGTCTATGTATATTAGGACGTTCATTGACTGAAAATTTCTTAAGATTTCTGAAAATAGTCAATAATTGGTATGAGACAAAAGTTCCATTGACATTACAAAGATTTTATTAGGTAATCGAAGCAATAAAAAACCACTTGTATTTGTTAAAATAGACAAAACTTGAGATGTAACGTTAACATTTAGATCTAGCGACACATTAAAACAATATCGTACGGATGGACACCCACAATAATGGTCGCGAACGCAATTTAAACGCGCGCAAAAATGTATGCGTAACTGGAGTCTGATTTGAAGTTTAATGTAAATTGCTGACAAAAAACTTGTTACGAAAATATCCAAGATTCAAAGTCGTCAGTTATTTTTAGATTTCGAGGTGTGTGGAGTCATGGCCGCTCTTGAGTCATTTGGCGGTCGATTGTAGACATTTAAGACGTTTTTTTTTCGTTGTCCGTTTGTGTATTACTTTGTTATTTAAGTTGTAAAAAGATAATTATGGTGTACTTTAAAAATTTGTACGAAACAGTATTTTTTATAGTAAATGTTTGATGTGTTAACTGGAAAACATTATTTGGTATTCAGTTATATTGGTATTCCAAAGATACATAAAAAAGTAAAACTGTTTTTGCATAAACAAAGGCCTTAAGTAATATTTGTGTGTAACCAAAGGCCAAGTTATTAAAAAAAAAACACGCACCTTACTTATTATAATCCTAGCCTCCATCAAAGTTATGTAAACGATGCAAAGTTCTATTACCCAATTCAATTTCTTTTTGACACGACGAACCTATTTTCTAACACAAGAACAGATCCTACATTATTACTGACAAATCTGTATTCCCCTTACATTCGCTAAAGCTAAGGAAAAATGCCATTGACAGACGTAGCCTTAAGTATGAATGAGACAAGGTGGCGTCACGCTTTTCAGTGGAAAATTGCTTAGTTTCCGTGCAGAACTTATGTAGGTACTAAATATAAAAATATAAAAAATCATCATCTGCCTAGCCTTTTCCCAACTATGTCGGGGTCGGCATCCAGTCTAACCGGATGAATACCAGTATTTTACATGGAGCGACTGCCTATCGGACCTCCGCAACCCAGTAACTGGGTAATACGATACCCCTTGGTAAGACTGTTTGTCAGACTTTCGGGCTTCTGACGACCCGTAACGACTGTCAAAGATCCACAAATGACAGCCGGGACCAACGGCTTAACGTGCTGTCTGAGGCACGGAGGAGTCTCGATATGTAAAGATGGTCACCCATCCATGGACTAACCCCGGCAAGCGTAGCTTAACCTGACGAATCGATCAGTGCGGCTGTTATTACTTAGCCACGAGCTCCTCTATAATATAAAAAACAATCAAAAATATAAAAAATATAAATATAAAAAACTTTATTGTTCAAGAGAGCAGTACAAATTCAATTAGGACTAGCCTCCACACTAGAATTCCCTGTGTCATGGAGACTAGTCTCCTTTGTCTTACAGCTTTATAACATACAAAGTAGATACTACTTACTTACTACTAAATTGTAGCTCCTAAAAGTCTTTTCAAATAGCAATGAAAACGAGATTGAAGAAAATGTTATCCCTTTTCAAGTGGAAAATGGCCACCACGACTCAAAACAACCTTTAAGTAGTTGTGAAATCAACAGGGAAAATTGAGAAAAGCGGCCAAGTGCGGGTCGGACTCGCCCACGAACGGTTTCGTACCGTATTAAGATCGAGCAAAAAACGCCTAAAATAATCGTTTCTTGTATGGGGACTGCCTTTAATTATTAACTTTATTTAATATTTTTTACTTGTTGTTATAGCAGCAGTAGCAATACATAATAAATATATGAAATTTCAATTGCCTGCTTATTACGGTTCATGAGATACAGCCCGTTGACAGAAAGGTGGATGGACAGACGAAAAGATGGACTGATAGCAGAGACTTATTAATAGGGTTCCGTTTGGCAGCCATCGGTACAGAGCCCTAAAAATTATCACATAAAGCGCTCTATAAATTGATTCATACTATAAGTTGGCGGCCTTTTCCGAGTTCTCTCACACCATTTGTTCTTACATTGTCTTCAGAATTGTTTCCGAGAGCAGAACTAGCAAACTACCTCCGGTTTCGTCTATAAAAGAGGGAACGTGGATTCATGTTTTTTATTTTTGTGAAGGAACAATGTACGAAGAACTTTTATTGTGCTTCTATTTCTGTGGGCCCTGTTTTATCAAAATATTTTGATTTATAGGTTTCTGCAAAAAAATAAACGTAATAACTTCTCAAATAAACTTGACATTTCAATACCTTAATGTTGATATTAGTTTTGCATGCTTATTTATACTTCTTAATTTGCATACCAACATACTATAAACGATATGAAATATTTTAAATGATAAATGATCTTCACCATAAATTCCGATCAATCATAAAATTTAAAAATAATTTTATTAATGATCAGAGGATTAGGCAGAAATACGAGTATCTGTGGGGTGAATGGTATTTCTCTATTTTATCTTCCTTAAACATTTTTATTAAATGTTTTCCCAAAGCAATAAATGAAATATTATAAATGATCTTCACCATAAGAAGCTTCGATAATTCGTAAAATTTAAAATAATTTTACTAATGATCAGAGGCAGAAATATAATATAATTATTTTTCCTTAAACATTTTTATAATAGGTTTTCCCAAAGAAATAATTAATTATACCTACTTATATTTTCTTAATTTCTAGATGAAATAAATTATCTCGGAACGAAAACCGTCAATTTTAATAATTGACATCATCATTTTGATTTGACATTTTGATCATCATTATTTTTAATCATTGATTCCTTACGATTCGAAGGACCGCTTAATTGATTGTTTAAACAGTGCTCTTTTTCCGAAAAAAACAATAGCAAAATAATTGGAGAATGAGTTACTTCACTCGGACCTGTGTCTTACAGAGGATTTTTTATCATTTATTTTTTTTATTGCTTTGTGAGCCTACTCTTGACCTCGATCTTGCCTGATGAAAAGCGATGAATGGGGTCTGCGATGGAACGAGCATGCTCAGAAGATTTCAGTTTCAGTTCAGTTTAAAAGAGCGTCCGTAGAGTTTTTTGGCGCGTTCTTCTCCATAGATACTAACCTATGGGCAACTAGCTTCATCTTTCTGTTTGACCGATTCCTTGTCAATTCAACAGTACTGGTTTATCCTAACAATATTTATATTTAATATTATAAATGCGAAAGTGAGTATATTTGTTTGTAACGCTTTTACGCTAAAATGGCTAGTACGGTTGTAGCCTACATTAATACATTCAAAGGTTTGCAGCATATTAAAAAAAAATGTTATGTTGGTTTTCTTTTAACAAATGGTACGATGGTAGAGAATGCCTAAGGCATTAAGTCCGCCTTTGTACCTTTTATGTTGCTTAATTAATAAAGATCTCGTGGCTAGTAATAACAGCGGTACGAGTCGATCCACCAGGTTAAGCTACGCTTGCCGGGGTTGGTCCGTGGATGGGTGACCATCTTTACATATCGAGACTCCGTGTCTCGGAAAGCACGTTAAGCCGTTGGTCCCAGCTGTCATTTATGGATCTTTGACAGTCGTAACAGGTCGTCAGAAGCCCGAAAGTCTGACAACCGTTTTGCCAAGGGGTATCGTATTACCCAGTTACTGGGTTGTGAAGGTCAGATAGGCAGTCGCTCCATGTAAAATACTGGTATTCAGCTGCATCCGGTTAGACTGGAAGCCGCCCTAACATAGTTGGGCAAAGGCTAGGCAGATGATGAAGTTTAATTAATAAAAGTCAGTAACACAGCAGCTCAAAGCTGATGCTTGATGAAGCTGATGGACGCTACTGAAAGTGGCAAACTTGTAGATTGCTCTATGTAAATTGCTCTATTCTATTCTAGAAGAAGCAGCTCAGAACTATGCACAAGTGCCGACCACAAGCATATTGACTACGTTGACTGAGTTTTGTAACGAAAACATAGCATAATCAGTCAATAATGTTCCCACTGCTTGGACACAGGCCTCCTCTCTCTCTGTGAGAGGCAGTGGGCCGTAATCCACCACGCGGGTCCAGTGCGGGTTGGTAGATGTCACATGTCTTCGAACTTCAGCCTCTATACAGAACTTTTGGGTTTTTGAAGAATTTTGCGATAGGTATTTGGTTTTTTCCATCCAACAAGCTAAATTCTAACATCGATTATTTCTTTACAAAACAATGTCAACCTGGAAAACCGTGGTCTTTCCCAGATGCTTTTGAAACTTTCTAAAACATTTTATTTTAATTTTATTCTACACTAGCTAATGCCCGACATGCGTTGGAATGCATTTTTTTTTTGTTTGGGTCCCTTCTCCGGATTGCGATATTTCATCACAATCGGTACGGCAATTGATTTATATTATATTATGAACATAGATTAATAATGTTGTCTTTAGATACAATAATTTAAAGTTTTGCGCGCGCCTATTACAATTTTGCCCGACATAGGAAGTAATGAAGGACAGGTTCAACAAGATCTATTTTTAGCCACGTCTAAGCTACAATTTATTAACTCGTTCGGACAAGGTAAATGCCTATAAAGCTTAGATCGATTTACAAGATTCAATCTTTAATGAATTACTTCCGAGGTTCCGAGCACCGGCTTAGTAATAAATTCATTATTTTATGCAGCGATACTTGATTGAGAATAGTCAGTTTTCGGTTTAGATAAATATACGTCATGGTGAACGAGTACACGCTTAAAACAGTTGATATATTCTGTAAAAAACTCACCGTGAAAACTTAAGTGAAGTGAGCTTGAGGTGAACTGTCACTGCCATAGCCTCAGTAGCTATCGATGAGTACAATGACAGCTCACTACACGCTCACTTCACTTAAGTTTTCACGGTGAGATGGTTATAAAATCGCAATGCAGTTGGAATGACAGTTCACTTCACCTAAGTTTTCACGGTGAGATTTTTAAATAAAAGCACTACAGATAGACAAAACGACAGAGCCGTCAAACTTATAACACCTCTTAACACATATGGGTAAAATAGAATCTAAACGATTGTTTTTAATGCATTATCGACTAGATATTTCTTATCTGCTCAATGGTTGGCAATAGTAGACGATATCTGTTTATTGGAACAGATAAAGATAGCGATGCAATCTGCCTAGCCTTTTCCCAAGTATGTTGGGGTCGGCTTCTCACCGGATGCAGTTGAATTTTACATGGAGCGACTGACCTGGCCTATTTGACCTCGACAACCCAATAACTGGGTAATACGAAACCTTGGTAGCTAAGCTTCTGACGACCCGTAACGACTGTCAAAGAACCACGAATGACAGCCAAAACCAACGGCTTAACGTGCTTTCTGAGGCACGGAGGACTCTTGGTTTGTAAAACCATCCCATCCACGCACCAACTCCGGCAAGCGTAGCTTAACCTGATGGATCGACCCGTGCGGTTGTTATTACTAAGCCACGAGCTAGCCAATTTAAAGAAAAAAAGATAAGCAGTTAATTTACTTGTTATTGAGAAAACGATACTTTAGATGTAAAAAAATACACCTTATAGGTATTAAGGCCCCTCGGTTATCTAAACCCATCTAGTTAATTAATTTACTCATCAGCCGATAATCCAAACATTCATATAATATACGAAAACCATGTTTTACTTCAATTTAGTGGAGCAGTTTAGTTTAATTGGATAAACAACAACAATTACCATACACACATGCTTCGTACATAAATTATTCATTAGCACTAAGGAGCCCTTTGTCTTGTTCCCACTGTGAAGGCAATTAAAGATAAACAATGCTGATAATTTCGGTAAAGATGTCAGATGTCACAAGTTAGAAAAGAGTAACAAGTTGTGAATAATTGTTTTTGATACTCTGCCATAGTTTTCCTTCTTGTCTCAAATCGTCGTTATACAGGGTGACATCGACGCAAAATTTGTTACCATGGATTCAGTACATGATTCTGGATTCTGATGAGCGTTGAAAGTTTTCGTAGGTTATTAAAAAAATATGGTCAAAATATATGGAACAGCTAATTAATTTTTTATGTATGGAAGAGCTGATTTATTTTTTAATAACCGATGTTTGGTTTCTGCATTATGCGAATAAAATCGAGGGTAAAAATATGGTTAATACCATTAAGGTTTGGGCACTCGTGGAGAAGCTACTTTGAAGCACCTAACACGCGCTAAGGTACCATATTTGTCACAAGAAATACTCATTTAGCTCTACTTGCCTCCGTGGCTTGAGTTTTACACCCGAGTCTTACCAAGAAGGGGTATCTTATTACCCAATAACTTGACAACCTAATTTCTGGGTAATACGCTCCATGTAAATTACTGGTATTCAGGTGCATCCGGTTAGACTGGAAGCCAACCCTAATATAGTTGGGAAAAGGTTGGGCAGATGATGAACATAAGAGCGTGTTTGTTAATTTATATAGGGTTCCGTATTAAGATATGTTCAAGCATTAAATAATACTTTGGTCTGACAATTCACAGATTTTTTTGTGAAAACCATTAAACTGTATTAACAATACACACTTTGTTAATTGCGTATAGGTGCGTTAACTCTTAGATAGTGCTTATAAAGATATTGAAAAAATAAATATCTGGTACCTATTCCAATATTTCACAGACAGCTACTAAGTGAAAGTTTCAGATAGAAAACGAGGGTTCAAATAAAATCATCTTTTTATAACTTTTACCTAACGCTTTCTGATACTATTTGCATAGGCTTCGGAAATAGAATAGAAAAATATAAAAAACTTGAGCAGTAAAAACTTTACAGCTATGTCTTTCTCAGGCCACTGAGCAATTTGCATACAAAAATTACTTTTCTATATTTCGTTTCCAAATCGGCTGTATATTTTGTGTGAGGTTATGAAATTGTTTTATATGATTTATAACCGTTGAGTTCATATATAACATAACACCTAACCTTTTATTAATAAGTAAGATAGCTCCACGCATTTTCATTTAAAAATATAGGTACATAGATTGATGAGGTCTTTATGTAAAACCAGCGGACCGGAAAAATCGTTGACTTCAATTTTAATGTGTTGATTGAATCTAGCATTTTGAATGCGAATTGAATTAGATAACTAGATTTAATCAATAAATAAACTAAACCTTACTAAAAACAATTAACCGATAATTAAAAAAAAATTACGCTTGGTGATCGATCATGTATTTTATTTAAATACCTAGCATTTCGAATGCGAATTGAATTGAATAACTAGATTTAATCAGTAAATAAATTAAAACGAACAAAAAACAACTAACCGAGAATTTTTTTATTACACTTGGTGATCGATCATGTTTTTTAATTGAATACTAGTAACTTTGACCTACGACTTGGCACATGATACTTAGTTGTTGTTAACACTACATACATAATAACATGGCGTAACGGTTTTAACCATGGAAAATTACGTAAAATGACTTTTAAAGGTACACATTTTAAAACTCGATAATTCTAGTATTTTCCAAAAAAGTATAAACCAAAGTTTATTATTAAGCAACCGCCTGTTTATTTTGTCCTTTTAATAGAATACGAACGAACAAGGTTGTCAATCGGTTAAATCTGGCCATTCAGTTTGACTGTATTAATCAAGGAGATTTATAGGTAAAAACAAATATTTTTATATTCGTTATAAAAATTATGTTTTTTACCGTATATAATAAACTTTATTGATAGCTTAAATCATAAAAGACCGCTTTTCTAAAAATAAAACCATTTTTTTGTAGGTGTGTAAAATTCCAACGCGGATTAAGCAGATTACATAAAGAAAACCTGTAATCCACGTTGGCTTAAAAAAATAAATAATTGGGTATACCTACTTACATAATATACTGAGAACACCATCATAACTCATCATTATAAACGAAATATTCTTAAAAACGTTTCGTATGTTAATCGCAGTGACAATCGTTTGAAAATTTTATTTCCAACATAAAAATTTATGGTTATTATGGATCTCATAAACATTTCATCTTAAATAAAAATGCATAGAAACAAAATTACAAAGAAAATAACAGAATAAATTTATAGAACTTAAATTGCACCATATTGCACAACATTTCGAACGTCCAAAAGAGCTCAATTTGCATTGGAGATTATTTACGATTTCTCACTTAGATGAACGTAGTAAAATACTATTATATATTCCGATCAGAATGTACTTCAAGGAGTTGAAATTACATTTCAAACTGAAGACCAATCTTGCAAAGTAATTTAATATTTCTTCTGACATATATTGGCTTAATATTCGAACCACGGCTGCAAACTTTAGCGTAATTTGTCCGGAGGTTTGCCTTCAGAATGTAAAATAAGAGTATTGTTTAAATAGACACTGGTGATAATTTATGGCACTTAGGAAGGCCTGTAACTTTTCTTAATAGTACAAGTCTTCCCTTAAAAATATAGGCATAGCCTGCTGCCGACTCGACTTAAACAGCGATCGTCAAGCACATGATTTTTTTCGTGCTTGTCAAGCAATTTTGACCGTCTAGGGACCCCATTAGGACTTTGCGACCGAATTCGGTTGTAAAGCGATCAATATCTCTGTCGAGGCTGCAGCCCCTGAGCAGATAAAATGCGTGTGCGTGGCATGTGCGTGGCGTGAGCGTGGCGTGTGCGTGGCGTGTGCGTGTTAGCTGGTCTGACATCTTTTATGACAGTTTCATACATTACAACCGGTGAGTTTCTTTCGGCTGAAATGATGATCCGGTGAGTGCACGGAAACGCCTCGCGCATGGATTTGGTCTGGTCATTGCCAGCCTTCAAAACAGGTCACCTCATTTTCCATAACAAAATGCGTCGCTGCTAACATAATTAAATTCTAATACTATAATGATGAATGATGATACATGCATATGATAATATTATGATAGATATTAGATAATAGTACAACCTAGATAAAAGACTTAAAAGCGGACATAAAAAAACAAGGGAGGGCAAATACCTCATTCCAAAGCACTTCATATTTTTGACTCCCGAGACAGATTTTATCTATGAAATGCCGATTAACTGACTAGACATTTGCATACTGCATTAATAATTTTACTGCCTGAAGGAATCATGCACTACCTACTCAAAAATTAACGTTACTGACACGGTTGTAATTATTTAGATAGGTATAGAAGTTTATTTCAATTCTATCATGTGTTAATTCTCGTTCAGTTACAATGCCATGTCTTGCCTGACCTCGAGGTTTGCAACAGCTGTCTACACTTGCTTTGTGACTATTTTCTAAAGAAGTATTACTAGTGTATCATGCAAAACTTTGCGTAGGACCCAATTGTAGTATTCAGAATTTAATTATAGATACCTACATTATAGAGCGGTACAACAAGCACCAATGTTCCATGATCAAATGTTTTACCAGCACGCTGTAAAGCATGCAAGATAATATTATGAGCATTAAATCAAGTTCCTAAAGTCAGTATCCAATCAAATGGCTTTAAACTACATTTCATAAATTATGTGCGATTTACACGAGCAAGAAAATCGCGGCGATAGACATGCGATTGCACCAAATTATCGTCACGGTGGCATCGCCGTGTGGAGACACTCGTAAGTTTCTATTGAATTTGATAGCATGGCGAGACTATCGCTGCGATTCTCTCGCTCGTGGACATGACACCTAAGTACCTCATGCTTGAGTCTTGACTGAGGTTCTGTAAAACGGATCTCAGTTTTTATTATGACCACAAACGATAAAACATTTCGGTCGAGTGTAGTAGGTAACTTACAGTTTACAAGCCGTGTGCGAGATGGAATTTCCCATCGGCAAAATGTCGAACTTCCGTACAAACATTAAAATTCCTTCCTTAGTTTTCACCTTCGTTACAAAAGGAACTCTTGAGCAAAATCTCTCTAGACCCGGGGTGTGGGACTGTGCGGGAAAGTCCCAAAGGGATATCGGGACCCTTGGCAACAGGCAACTGAAGGAACACGGGTGGGTTTTAGTCAGTAAAAGTCTGACACGCCCTCCCACTCCGCCCAGAGCTGGAGAAGTGGGCGGATGATTTCCCACCCTCAAAAAAAATAAGTCCACGTCAGGTCGTCAGGTCGTCACGACGTGGCCAAGCCAATCGCGGCATCAGTTGCATTTTTTGTTCCTCAGAAGTGCAGGTGTGTGGACGCTTTGGACACTCCAGCGCCCAGGGCGAATGCGGTGCTCCTGACATGTTTGGTCAGGAGCACCGCATTGCTGTCACTGGATATCTGTGGGATCTATTATCCCCCATTTTGCTAGATTGTGCTTGTAGCGGCCTACTTGGGTCCGCAGTAGATTGATTGCTTTCCATATAGACCACTGCACGTCATGGTGACGTCACGTCCAGGTGGCAGGTGCTCCTGGGGCTGAACGAAGTCGACTATGCGTTTTCCGTCAGTGATTGAATGAATTTAAGTAGATAATTCCTCTGATTCATGTTACTTTAGCGTGACCGTTTAATTTTGGTGTGATAGAAAGTCCAACGGGTGGCATGAGGGCCGTAGGTGGTCTGGATTATTTATTATAAGTATTTAACTATATGTACATAGGTAGGTAATACTATAACATTGTTCAGTAGATGACGGGATCAAATTACGTCAAAATTACGCGATCAAGTTACGGTTTATGTCTCATTGTACCTACTGGAAACTGTCATGATTTCATAATTAATGTCGATTTCTAAAATCCAATTTATTAGTTTTGGCACCTGAATATAATATAAGACGGCGATAAATGAATGCTCTATGATAAATCATTGTTCCAACGAAAAATACCCACGTACGCTGTCAAAGATCTTAGATTAAAATTATTACCTAAAATGTATTTGGTAAACATATATAACTATGCAGACGGTTAACATTTTATTTATTGTTTTCAATCAGCGAAATATCTGTGGCCCTAGTGAAAAAGGATCTAAGTCCAAAAATGCAACTTCACAGGAGACGCAAAAAACACTCCGCGCACTTCAAATTGCGTGTTTGCCTCGTGTGACATTTAAACCACTACCAATTGAAATACATGTGATGTTTTTTATAGGTAAACAATTTATGCTCTTTATTATTATGGAGTTATTTTTTATGTAAAGTAATTAGTTTTTAAGATAGTGACTTATACTAACCACAAAATGAATTCCTTGAGGGTGTAAAATAAATTATACCCCTTCTCCCATATGTTAAATGTTAATTCACACAAGTGAAAATGGATACGCATTTGGAATGATTATGTTCATACTAATCCCAATAGTTTCTTTGATTTTTTTCCTTTATGTTGGTGAAAACGGATTTATGTCTAATAATATCACATTACTCACTAAATCATTTTTAAGAACCAGGTGTTGTTGTATTGATAAACACCAACCAAATTAAAACGTGGGTAATTTATGTTAATTTAGATTAAAAAACACAAAATGCATTTTTTTTTTTTCGTTTGAAAGAATACAAAAGTACTTGAAACCGACTTTTGAATTTTTTTTGGTGTCAGTTGGACCCTTTTACACAAGGTAACTTCTTTATTTTTAGAGATAGCTTAGATCCGTTTACACCGAACGATAGAGCATTTTTTTCTGATCACTTCTGTATACTTAACTCATTTTCCACAAAATCGGACTTATACCCCTTTTCACTAGGGCCACAGAATTTAGATAAAAAATTTTTTATTAACAATCATCGCATTCAATATGAATAAAATATTAATTTATCGACAACCAGCAAATCACCACGATGCAGTGCATAAAATAATCTAGTAAAATGATAAAATTTTAAAATAAAATGTTAGAGGAGATCGTTCACACGATACTCCCGAGCACACGGACATTAAGGTGTAAAAAGAAACCTTTTGCCAACCGAGCAAATAACAGGAAGAGACGAAACAAAAATACAAATGAAGACACAGATGAAACTCTTGGAGAACTCAATTTATCTTTGGACAATGCTGAAACACACACGCTTAAAAAACCGAGATGTAAAGTTCCCATGTTGATGTCATTCCTCATTTTCTATGTATGTGTTATAAATGTGATAATCTCGTGTGATGTTAGTATTAGTGATGTAAATAATAAAGAACGAAAAGGAGGTCTATATGAACGTGAAACAATTAGAGAGTTGCCGAAATACTGGTATGGACATAAGCATGATGGCTACGATAGACACGGAAAGAATCTACGGAAAGGTCGAGCGTCAGCTAAACGACAGACTGATGATGCTAAACCAGATAAGTACGGCCCAGAAGCTCAAGAATTTATTAAGTATTATGATTACATTAAGGATAAAGACGATGTCCCTAACGCAACTGACTTTCCAAGCTTTTTTCAAATGGGTAATTACATTCAAGATGACTCTCGAGCTGTGGGTCATCCACATGATCTCGCGTCCCATCCTTATTTTGTGAAAAATATTCAATTCAACTTGAGGCCAGAAAGACACTTGTTCAAGGAAAAAATTATAAAACTTGGTGTTCTGTTACCCGCTGATGCGAATCAAATATTCTCGCTCGGAAAAGTTTTACCCATCATTGAGATGGCAATTCCAGCTGTTACTGGTTCTGATGGACCTTTACCAGGCTGGACTATATTAGTGGACTACAGAGATACAAGGTGTTCATCCGTAGAAGGACCTTTAGCTGCTTTTGAATTCTACGTCCACGAAGCTGCTGGTAAGCATTTATTTATTTTTAAGATTTTTATCATTTATTTTGTGATTTCGGGAATTTAACTTTCTGGAAGTGATCTTTTTGCTATCAATAAATTTATTCATACTATGAAGCATAGTTTTGCACAATTTGCAAGATTATAAATATTGGGGTCAATCCAAGATTGTCAAGTATAATATGCATTTCAGATGCGTTTATCGGACCTGGTTGTGAGTACGTGATAGCTCCAGTGGCGAGGTATGCGGGACCTTGGGGCATACCAGTCCTGACTGCTGGAGCTCAGGCAGAAGCTTTTGGGTACAAACAACCAAGTTACGGCACGTTAACCAGAATGATGGGAAGCTACACGCAAGCTGGAGTCGCAATCCGCAAAGTTTTTGAGGTAAATCCATGGGAATTCTGTATCAATGTTGTAAATGTAAAAATTATTTACGTTCTCTCTGATATGTGATGTTTTATTTTTGGTTGGCGTTATATTATTTCGCTTTTTCGAGTTTTCCGTTTTGTCAATGTTTGTGCTTTGCTTTTGTTTTTAAGTTTTGGTCTCAAGACAATTTTTTTTTATGTTTATGTAGTAAAGTATCACCATCAGGCATAGATAAAGTGACATCCTACCAGCAACAATGATGATAAAACGGTCAAAATTTATTGAATTGACATAAACTACTGAAAAAATTTTAATAAACGAAATGTTTTGAAAGTATTGCCGCTTATCTAGGCTATCTTGTCTGAATCTTCAAAATAAGAACGAGGTATGACAGAGTTTTGCTAAAATTGTGTTGAAAAACGAAAGAAGTTACTTTGGACATATAAAAGCAAAATTTCATTACTTTAAAATAGCAAAAAACGCCTTAGTCGTAAATCTTTTTTGAGAAACGAATAAACCAAATAGGTACTTTACCTAAGAGAAGGAAATAGAAGATAAAATTCAATTTGAAGTACATAATCGTTATTTGCATCTTGAATAGTAAGTAGGATTTGAAAAACCTCATAAAAATTCGAGTACCGTCCTAAATAAGTAAATCTGACTGTATGGCATAGAAGCAGATTCTAACATTAGATAAATAAAATCAAAAACAAAAAACAGTGGTCGAAAATTAAAATGATCAACATTTAATTAGGTAATTAAAAGAGGAAACAAAAAACAGTGGTCGAAAATTAAAATTATCATCATTTAACATTTTTTTCTTATCATTTTTTTTTAGACAAATAAAAAGATCAAAGAAAAAAAGGGAAAGCATTTGCCCTGCAGTAAGGGTCTATTGGCTAAATAACTATAAGCCAATAATAAGGGCCACTGAACTGGATATCATGTTGGTCTTTGCCAATGGCATGGTAATATAATATTCTTGGAGCTAATTTGTTGCGTAGCTGCAAGTATATTTAAATGGTTGCTGTTTTAGATAATTAACGTCAAGTAAAATGAATCGGCAAACTGTCGTAATATACCAGGGAAAAAGGAGGAGCACAAGTAATGTCATAAAGAAAATTGGATGCCATTTTGTTGGAAATGAAAAAAAAAAAATTCCCCAGGAAGTTTATAGGTGTAAAATTTATGATAAAGTCGAAAAAATTCTATTGTCCTTTTACGGCATTTTAAATTGTTTCTCACAAAACATCTGGCTCAAAATTTCTTCTTCAATGTTGGCTTTAAAGACTTGCAAGTTTTGTGGTTTCTTGTGGTAAACGCAAAATTTAAATAAAGAAGAAGTCTGGTGCCGTCAGATCTGGCCATCTGGCCGGCCAGGTCGCCAAAACGGGAGATCACACGGCCCAGAAATTGGTGTTTTAAAATCTCCATCGTTGCCGGAGCTATGTATATCGCCTCCATTGCATTGTCAACTAATTCCATCTGTCTACAATATAAGTGTCAAATCACAATGACATTATGACACCATTTGCAAAAATTATGGCACATTCATAATATGACATTACTTTTGCCCCACCTTCTACGTAAAATTATTGGCTAGAATGTGCTAGTAAAATTCTCCGCTATACAATTTCACAAACAAGAACTGTCCGCTGCGTCGCTCTTTACAAATTGTGTTGCCGCTACCACTTCCGCTGTACAAGAGCGGCAAGCAAAGCGCTCAGACGCGAATAATATGAACTGTCATACCCAGACATTGCTAACATACGGCGTGTATCAGAAATATGTTCATATTTAAGGATCTAGTATAAACTATCAAACTGAACAACTTTCTCCATCGTAATCGCAAAAAAAAATATCATCTACGTTCTGTTTGGTGGTCTGTCCACACCCTTATATACAACCTTATATACCACACATTTCTGATTCACACTGTACATATACACGGTGATTTTTAATTCACTGTTAACCTTTCAGGAGGTGAAAGTACTCATGATTATAAACAATTTTCACTATGGGACCAAATCGAAATAACAAAAAATAATACATTTAGGCATATTTGTATGAAATAGCTGATATTTTTTTCGATATTTCATAGTTGGTCTCATAGTGGAAGTTGCTCAAAATCATGAGTATTTTCACGCCCTGAAAGGTTGACAGTAAATTAAAAATCACTGTGTAATCAACCTGCAGCAGGCAGTACAAACAGACAGACTAGATTATAAAGGCAAAATTAATAATCTGCCAATCAAACTTCCTCTCTAAGTACTTGTTGACAGGAGCACTGCTCCTGTTTATATTTATTTAAACTTTAGATCCGAGTTTCAACACATTACTAATGGCTTTTATGTAGTCCCGATGCTCTTAGTTTTGAAATCATTTGGATATCTGCCCACTCTTAATGGAAACCGACTGCAAATTCAGTAAGCTTATTCAGAAACACAAGATTGTTAAGATAAGATAGTCATGTAAACATTAAAAAGAAAAAACTTTTTGGTACTTTTGATAGAAAATAAAGCGATATTTACATGAAATTCCTTACGCCATATTATAATTTGTATTGGTAAATTGTTATAAATTAATAACAGGATTATACTCGGGCTCACTCATCCTCTATAGAAAAGGGAGGATCCTACGACCAGATAGGTGTCGTGTCTGGCGGGCAACTGCCCAACGACTGATGTCGGGATCTTGTATATATGTCGATCGCGCGGTAAACTCTGTTAGCGTGATGCAGGATTTTTGCGACGTCAGGTCTTTGATGCGTAGTTTGCATGTAGCGATGTTGATGCCGCCACAAGTCCATGTAAGTTTATCAAAATCAAATCAAATCATTTTTAATTCAGCCATTGCAATTTCACCCATATAAAATTTTTCTCGCTATCTTATTCTCTTACATTTTGTAGTTATAAAGTAGAATTAAGAGAGAAATAAAATATAGGAGTAAGTAAGTGTAGTGTGCAGTGTAGTATTGTATTATATTAATTTCTAAAATATGAAGTATCTGATAGAAGAGGAGCATAATATACACGATTACGACGACCCTGGCATGATGCTTGATGTTCGCACAGTACTTTCCCAACATTTGACATAATACAGACAAGGACGTGAGTAGAAAGCAAATTTTAGCAGATCAATAAGAAGGTATGACCCGAAATAATTTGACTATCCCATCAACCAAGGCTAGATCCAATAATTCTTATCCATCAAAGCGTATCATCCATAGCAAAAGGTTTTTTTGTACGCGATTCGACTCCGACTTTTATAGCTATCCCTGACCTAATATTGAACTTTGTAGACCGTTAAATTAAAACCGAACTTACTTGCTTTTTTTCTTGAATAAATGAACTTTTTTAGGGTTACGTACCCAAAGGCTAAAACGGGACCCTATTACTATACTCCGCTGTCCGTCGGTCTTGTCTGTCCGTCCGTCCGGTCTGTCTATTTGTCCGTCCGTCTGTTATCAGGCTGTATCTCATGAACCGTGATAGTTAGACAGTTGAAATTTTCACAGATGATGTATTTCTGTTGCCGCTATAACAACAAATACGAAAAAAACAGAATAAAATAAATATTTAAAGGGGGCTCCTCCTATACAACGGACATGACTTTTATGCCGTTTTATATAATGGTACGGAACCCTTCGTGCGCGAGTCCGACTCGCACTTGAGTGGTTTTTTTTTTCAACTAAACTTTTTAAATGGTTGTATAAGTAAAAAGTACCTAGGTATTTTACCTATATAGGTCGTGTATAATTTGTATATAATACTTGTGACTTAATAACGAAGCATAATATAATGATTCACTTGCGCACACGTAATTTGATTTTGAAAAACCTGCCAAGAGCAAGTCGGGGTAGCACATTTAGGGTTCCGTACCAAACTTTACTAAACAGTATATAGAACGGTCCGCGGCCTACTGTAATTACTATTTTGCACGTAAATCAAACCGCAAACGATACATTTACAAAAATCTTAGGATCGAACTGAACCCCCATATAAATCTAAACAAGACATTTTTTTTATCTTTGACTGGGGATGCGTGTGCGTTTCATCGAGACCCGACATTATGCCCAAACGCCGAGAAAATCCTTTGTGGCAGACGGCAAAAAAGTGATGATTTTATAAAAGTTCAGTTTTATCAATAAGTTATAAGGTTCTAAAATATTAGTTAGTCAACGTTTCATAACCAGAAAAAAGTTTTAAAAATAATCAAGCTTTTGACACAACAACTCCAATATACTTAAAAAATAAACATTCATTACCTACATCTTCACAGGAAACAGTTTATACGTTCTAACTTAATAATGAGCAAAGTTGCTACATAAATAAACTTCTGCTATTTAAAGTATTACATGAGATTAAGGGGACTCGCGTCAGACGAATTTGTAATATACTGTTCATTCCGTGCAAATATAAGCCAAACTTCATAATCAGGCTATACATAATGCTCCCACTGCTGGGACACAGACCTCGTCTCTGTGAGACATGGGCCATAATCGACCACGCGGGCCCAGTGTGGGTTGGTGGACTTAGCCATACTTAAAAGTTCCTATTAAATTCTCAAATTCAAATTCTCAATTCAGAAACCGGGTGATTGTTTCTCTTTAATTGAGATTTGCTTACAATCATATTTTTATTGGACTGCAACCAATAAAAATGATTCTAGATCCAAAAACTTCTATTTAAATGCAGAGCGTTCGGTTATGTTCAGTCTCTTTACAATACCAATCATTTTAATGTTAGGCAAAAATATATGTTTTTTTTTTATAAATTTTGATCGTACCTATGTTTGACATTATACAGGGTGATTAAATTAGCTAGCGAAACTGCAGACGTGATGGATATCGAAATCTAATGTCGATAAAATAAAAATGCTCTAAATTCTTTATTTTAATTACGTAACCACTGTAAATGGTAGTGTACCAATACCCATTACATCTGCGGAGTACCAATCGCTAGTTAATTTAAAATGACCCTGTATTATGGAATTGATTACTCGAGAAAATATTTGAGTTCGTTGCCCTTTTTATTTTGTGTACCTATTGGGTTTGTGTCTTCTGTTTATTGTCTGTTTTGTTACAGCTGTATTTATGTGTATTTTTGTATTGTTTTGTTTTTATTATTATAGTTGATCTTTTTATCTTAATGTGAAAATAAAATGCTTTTCCGTTATCTGTCTTTTGTTTTTATTTCTTTTTAATTTTGGAAAAATTCTTGACACCAATTTTTTGTATTGCTTCGTTGCACTGTATAAACCTGTGATTGTTGTAAAAAAAAAGTATAACATTTTGTTATAATAATTAAAAAAAAAAAATAGAAAAATTTGTACCTAAATGTTTTTCTGAACACGAAAAATGCCACATTTTTTGCACTGAAAAGGACATAACCGTTTCATATTGTTTCAGGAATTCAAATGGCGCCGCATGGGAATGCTGTACCACAACTACGAGCCTGCCACGGGGAAAGGCAACAGCCCTTGTTTTCTGACATTAAGCGCTGTTTTCACAGTCCTAAATAAGAAAAACAAGGGGTCGGCCCTAGCGTCGGCGCTTCCCTTTGACGAGACCAATACAACCACAACAAAGATAAAGGAGTTGCTACAAAAGTTGTCTTTAAACACCAGAAGTAAGTATTGAAGAGATTTTGAGTCTAATCCGGCTTTGAATTTTGACAAATGGAGAAATAAAATTTTTGGCAGATTTTGGGTTGTATTTTTTATGTCAACATAAATTTTCGGTTTCGTCTGTGATGGTAAGTTTAAAAGTAGATATCATATTTTACAAAGTTCTGTCACATGTCTGCAAAGTAAGTTGAGTTAAATTTAGAGCACTTATTTTGAAAGAACCGAGCGTGAAGTTTAGCTTTGAATAAAAACAACTTTAGTTCGCATTTACCTAACTGGAATACTAGATTTGCTTCCTTGATTTACAAGGAAGCAAAATCTAGTATTCCAGTTTCCACCAAATTCTAAAAAACTACCTAAAACCTTGTGAAAAATTATTGCAGCAGAACGGATACCACTCGAAGCGTTAACTACTCCTTTGTAAATATATGTGACCATGATCAAGTTAGGTTCAAAATTTGAATTTAATATTATTTTGACACGGTTTTTTTGCCATGAATACCATATAAAGTTACATCTTGCAATGCAAAATTTCGCTATTCACAGTACCTATTAATAAGTACTAAACTACATATATACGATTCAATTTAAATTCGAATACTTAATTTCCAAAAAATAATCCTCAAAGACATTCCCGTTCCAGGAATAATAATTTGCATATGGTGGCTTGTTAATGTAATCCTGTTACCTACTGGGTTCAATCCCTAGGCCCTCAAAGCTTTATGAAATAACGGAACAATAACGTTAGGTATTATATTGTGAAAACATTTATGGATGAATGTTGCAATCACAGTCATTTTTACGATGCTTAGTAATTATAGTTTGCTAATTGTAAAAGTTAGCCAATCAGTACCAAGCTTTAGGCCAACCTCTAGACTAAAGTGACGGTGCAGTTTTTACCTCTGCGCCCGCATGCGGTTGCGACCTACTACAATATATGAAGGTCGATTGAGTTGCTCATACGGTGGAAGCCCAGATTATAACAGTTACCAAGCACCGTACAATTGTGCGTTGGTAAGCAATTTTAGTTTGTGGTTGATCAGTAAATAAAAGGTAGCCGATCTGTTTAGGCCACGCTCTTGACTAAAGTCAAGGTGCAGTTTTTACCTCTGCGCCCGCATGCGGTTGCAACCTACTACAATGTATGAAGGTCGATTGAGTTGCAGACGCGGTGCTTGCCTGCGTTATAAAAGTTGCACTGCAACTCGACTGTTTTCTGTTCCTAATAGAGCCCATCTACCGCCACCCGCAGATAAGTTCAGAACTGCACAGTTAGTTTGGAAATAAGAGCGCACCACCACAATCGCATACGGGCTTAGTCTAATAAATCTCTGTTAAACCGTGTGGAGCCGGTATAACAGAGGGAACTCAACTGTTTGTTCGAACGAATTCCGGAAAAGCGGAAAGCAACATCGCCTTTGGAAATTCCTCTAATTTTTGGGATCTGTGCTTAATAGAAATCTATCGACGCATTTAAACTTCGCCCGGTTGCCGTTTTGATCGGATATGAGGAACACAAGTATTTACTTTAATTATTCTTTTAAATAGCAGTCAGCATTTTCATTTTTTTGAGCATTTAAAACGTCAATTTTTAACCATACGTATCCTAAAAAACATCAGAACCATCGATTGGGAAGCGTATTCACATTCAACTAAATAATTCTTGACCACACCAGAATTATAATGTATAGTGTACGCTAAGACATTGATTGGTCGTAGAATACATTTGATTAGCATACCTATACTGTAAATAAAAATAATGTACATAATAGAACAATTTGCTAATAAATGAATAAATATCGAGTTCGTCTCAGTCTCACTGCATATTCTTCAACAATAACTGGTTTCAAGATAACACGGATATACAATGCACCAATGCACTTCTCCTTGTTCGGACTGATCTTCATTTATTCTTGCCACCTGATCCCCTTATTTGCATCGCCTATGCATCGACACAGGAACTCGATACGATACCATTTGAATTTTAAATCTTCTCTCTGTTACACCTTCAAAGCAAGAGTGAACAGGAATCATCTGGGCACGCTCGTTCTATGATTTAACCTCATCCATTGCTTTCCATTAGGCGAGATGGAGGTCGAGAGCAGGCCCATTCTGTAATAAAAATAAACAAATCTTTGTTATGCAATATCCACCATCAAAAATCTGCCTAGCCTTTTTCCAATTTTGTTGGGGTCGGCTTCCAGTCTAACAGGATGCAGCTGAATCCCAGTATTTTACATGGAGCGACTGCCTATCAGACCTCCATAATCCAGTAACTGGGTAATATGACACCCCTTGTTAAGACTGGTTGTCAGATTTTCGGGCTTCTGACGACAACTAACTTCAACTGTCAATGATCCACATATGACAGCCGGGACCAACGGTTTAACGTGCTTTCCGAGGCACGGAGGAGTCTCGGTATGTAAAGATGTTCACTCATCCGCGGACCAACCCCGGCAAGCGTAGCTTAACCTGATGAATCGATACGTACGGCTGTTATTACTTAGCCATGAGCTCTCATCCACCATTTAATTTGTGTATGTGTGAAACTGCGCGGTTCTCTTTCAAATACGACATCAACGAACCTTTTGAGTAACTACCTACATCACTTCTGAATGCACGGTTTGTTGAAAACTCGTTAACGAGTAGGTACTTAATGTAGATCAGAGAGAGAACACGGTCGTGTGAAGTGACATGAATTTTCTGGATAATTTAGATGTAGGTAATGCATTGAGTTAAATACTTTTGGCAAGGCAAGGTAAGTGACAAATAGTATTATAAACACTATAAAATATTACTGTTGTTTGAAGATTCTGTGAGACTACGTACCATTTTAAGCTCCAGCTACTTGTATTATATACTCCTCTTTAATGGATAAATTTATTTAAAGGAGAATGCCATATTGTCGTACCAACAAAGGAGCTAGAGTGTCACAACCAAATGTAGTTCATAAAATTACTCCTATTTTTTAAATCAGATATACGTTTTATTTATGAAAACGATTCCCGGCTTTCGGACACCAAAAATAAAAGTAATTTTTTACTTTCGTGGTACGTATTTTCCGCTTATGTCACTGACATTGCATTTCATTTCCGAATGTTGCCACTATGTTAAAAATATAGGTACCTACCTGTCAACGAACATTAAAAAATGAAGAAGATAATTGTACCAATATGCCATTTAATATTAGGATACAATATATTTTTATGTGTGTCAAAAAACATCTTTAGGTCACGCGTTACATCGTAATAATTTATTATTATTTTTTTGGAATACATTGCAAATACATGCATTTAATGAAAAGAGGACCTATTCAAAAAAGTAAAATGTCATTTGTACTGTGACGTATTGCAATAATTATTCTGTGGCGCCGTCATGGATGACGTTACTTTCAATATTGGTTTCATCTGAACTATTTGAATAATAATTTATAATACTTATTAACAAAAACGGGGGTTCAGGTGCGTTTTCATAACGTAGTCTTTGTGTAATAATCCTTAGCGATACCCTCAACTAGAGTAAGACATCGGCCAGCAAATCAGCGTCGCCGATGTATCCTAAACCGTTCACTAGTATTGTTAGAACAATTTAGAATATATTACATAGAAAATATATCCGTGGATATGATCGTGTTTTAACATCATAGATTGTACCGACGCGACGCCTGTAAGTATTACCTCACCTAGTAGAAGCATGTATATTCTAATTAGCTTCTAAAGTACCTACCTACTTCCGGGACTATTTATTCAATTTAAGGATTAAAAAACAGTTTTTATGCTTTCAGATCAATCCTGGTAGTTCCTATTCATAATGTTACAAATGTTTCGCATTGATACAAGAAAAACTCCCTGAGATTCCAAACTGATACCTGAACTAACACTTGGTCACAATGTGGAGTGATGTGTGCTCTGGATGTGGACAGTCCATGCTACGTGTTGCAACAGTTGCAAGGCGTTCCCGAGTGCCACCCAATTGTCCTACCTATTGTTTTATTTGTATATTTCTTTTCTCTGTCCTGGTAGCGGTCGAGGTCATATACGTTGTGTAAATAAGAATATATCTTAACTGCGTTTTTCATTTTTGATATAAGTGCCTTATTAGGTACGTACTAACAACATTATCACCTTATTATTATTTACTAACATGTGAAGTTCGAGAAGTGGGTGTACTATTATAGTAAATACAACTCTGCCTAACTCTTCTGGGAAAACAGGCCTGCTGTTATGTTAAGATTTCAAGATATTAGGAATCAGTAAACACAGTACTAAATTGATTACTTATTCAGACTACCAGCTGCACATTCTATGAGTACCTACCTACATGATTATTGATATCCATTATCATTATATATAAAACCTGACACCAAGAATTATTATTGACTATCAGTGATGTACTGTATAATCATCCATCAGGAAACAAGCGCCAAATCAAGAATAAAAAGCAACCGATATTAGGTACCACTTCATTAGTCATCAACTTCACCATTTCGAGCCTGTCACTTTCTCGAACTTAACCTCAAAATATGAAGTAGATAAATGGTTAATAAATACGAATTGCGGGAATCCATGTAAAAAATAGTTAACAATATAGGAAGAGCATTGAATTCTCCTCTAAATACACTAGGTTTGGTTGTGACACGCGGACTTTTCGCTTGGTACAGGGTGCCCTACAATTCTGGTCATTCTCCTTTGAATGTTGTGTGTTATTACGGAAATAGAAATACACTATCTGTGAAAATTTCAACTGTCTACTTAATACGGTTCTTGAGATACACCCCGCTGATAGACAGACGGACAGCGAGGGCTTAGTAATAGGGTTCCGTTTGGCACCCTTCAGGTACGGATCTCTAAAAAGTTGCTAATAAGTCAGGTGGAGCTATTATTATTCCAATTGCAACGTATAAAATGTCAAAAACAAACAAACAAAACATTAGCGACAATTGTTGTGATCTATGCGAGAGACTAGTTTCTGTACTAGGAGACCTGTATGACAGATTACCAGCCTCTCCAGACTCCGGACAATAGGTGACAGCTGTATACAAAATCATTGAGAAGTAATAATTAAGAGGGATTAAGCTATTTGCAAGTGTGTCTGCATTACTTGATTTACAATGTCTTATATATTGTAACGATGTCAGAAATGCCGCCGCATACAGAAATTGTTCTTGCGGTGATGAACGGAGCGCTGGGAAATCAACTTATGTAAAATGTTTCATTCGCTAAAGTCAGTGTGGAACATTATCAAGTCTAATATATTCGTTACTTTTACTATCCCTAACTGTTTAAATTTTAAATAGAGTTACAACTTACGCAAACGATAAATGTTTAGAAGAAGAGATTAAAATTACAGTGAGGATTTGGTGACAATGGTTTGGTGAAAAAAGACCGAAAACCTAATAAAAAAACTACTCAAAATACTATGTGACAAAATACATTTATGAAAATTCAACTTTGTCCCACATGTGGGACAGATTAGTGGAGCAAAGTTGAATAACGCAAATTATAGAACTATGTCGTATAATGTCAATCGAGGTAAGGTATAATGTCATCTGACAATTTTCTATTCGCGCTGAAATATGTCTGGCACTTTAATAAGCTAGCAATGTCAAGAGCATGCCAATAAAATTATTATTGCGTCTAGGAGTTATGCATTGGCATTCACACTAAGGACTTGAGTGGACGATCGACTAAACAAAATAGTTTAGTCGGTGTACGCAAACTTTAATGAAGTAACTATCAGAGTTATTAATTTCTGATTTTTCTGACCTAGACAAAGTGACATTCTATCAGCGATAACGATGATGGAAAAGGCAAAAATGCATAGGACTGACCGTAAGCTTAGCGAAAAGCTTACGTCAATTGTGATGAAATTCGTAGTAGAAATACGAAACGCTTTGGGAGCGATTGTCACTTGTCTAGACCCTCAGCTCTCGTATTTTAGGAGCATCCATTTTGTATAAGGTATAATATCGCCTAGAAAACCCAACTAAAAGCAATGCTCATAAAGAATCGTGATAAAAAGTGCTTCTTTAAATTATCGAGTAGGTGTTATAATAGGATATTATATTTTGTAATTCAGTAATAATTTTACATTTTTTGTTGAAAGAGCGACGTATTCGAAAAGTCGAAGATGTGCAAATAGTCTTAGATTGTTAAATAACATACGATTATTTGTATGAATGCAATAATATACGTTTAACGATTTGTGAACGTTTGTATGCCAATACACATTTGGTTTCTTTTGAAGTCTTCAAATATTTAAAGTTGTAAAAATATAATGGTCAGAGATGAAAGAGTATGTGCTGATGCGTGAATGCAAAACTGAATTTATGTGTAATTACTTACTGTAAAGTAAACGGTTATAAATTATTGCATCCCATGTGCTGATGTTTCCGGGCAAGCTGTGTAAATTCAATTTTTTTAACCGATTACGAGATTTCTGCAAATAAATATAAAATGTTATGTAAAGTTAATCTATTAGTCTTCAGAAAAATTTCAGAATTTCCAAAGGCATTAAGACATGTCCTCTTTTTATAGAATAGAATAAATACTGTACCTACAGCAAACAAACACACAGACACAGATAGAACAAAAGACATACAGACATAACATACTGCTGATATAAATGTCTCCATTTTACTCTCATCTGAGGTTCAGATGGATTATTTACTATAGTAGAAATACAGAAACAGCACCGTATAACATTGTTTTTCTCTAAAGTTATTCTTTCTATTTTCATAATTCTAAAAAAACGAGCATTTTTTAATATTTAAAAACTTACATAATCAGCCTATAATGTTCCCACTGCTGGGACACAGGCCTCTTCTCTGTGAGAGGGAGTGGGCCTTAATCCACCACGCGGGCCCAGTGTGGGTTGGTAGATGTCACATGTCTTCGAATTTTTGGTTCTAGGACATGCCGGTTTCCTCACGATGTTTTCCTTCACCGTTTTGAGAGCAGTGGCGATGAAATAATTTACACAAAGTAAAGCGCCTCTCAGGGTTCGAACCTACGACCTACAACTCGTAAGTCGTGGCCGTTACCACTGGGCCACCACTGCTCTTTAAAAACTTAACTTTATTTAAATATTGTATCTTAGCTAGTTAATAATAAAACAAAGATGGATAGCATATTGTAGATTTTACTGTGTGAGTGTTGCGACATCGCACCGCTTTTATGTATGTCGGTACTAAGCCCCTGCTCGAAAACTTTGCTGTCAAACCTCATCGACCAATCAAATCTCTTGACATAAGATAACGTTGAAGAAACCGTGAATAACTTACTTACTACAGTCATTTCCCAAACTAGCAGAGTTACTGCGAGACCGAGGGTAAGGGGCGGAAATATACACCCCTTTGCAAAAAAAAACGGGCACCTTACCAGTTTTTGTACCGGCTTTTGTATGGATAATATTAATATTTTTACTATGTCATTAGCATAAATGACTAGTAATTTGTTATAATCAATAAGAATATAGTTTTTTGGCTACACCCCTCTTCCAGCAGCGCTACAATTTTACTAGCTCTTATTGCTTTTTCTGCCATTACAATCGACACAAAGATATCACTTTTAAGTCACAATAAGGCTGGATTATGCGACAAACATAAATTATTCTACTAAAAATAACGAGAAGTTAGTTTCAGTTGCCAGGATAACCTTCTTACCGCAAACCTGCAAAAAGTTAGTAAAAGTCACAAACGGAAAACGGGATTATTATCGATTTAAAACAAAAGTTTCGAATTTGGAATTAACTTTTTTTCTTATCCTGAGACTCTTTATTAAGTGCCAGTAACATAGTTTGGCTATTAAAACCTCTTTACAACTAAATGATTACCAATAATGTATAAAAACCAAAAACACCCGTTTTTTTTGCAATGGTGTGTACAACTTTTATAATCAACCAGAAAAATGTTTAAAAAAAGTAAAAAATAAAATCGTATCCTAAACAATATTGTTTGTTACAGTTGTCGTAGTGTGTGCAAACCCCAGTACTGTGAGAGAAATAATGCTGGCAGCCGACGATCTCAACATGGTGTCGTCTGGCGAATACGTGTTCTTTAATATCGAGCTGTTCTCCAAGTAAGTATTACTCTGGTTTGTTATTGGAAAAATATTGTTGTATTGGGAATCTTCAACTGCAATACAGCTGAACCGATTTTCTTGAATCATAGCTAAGAAGAAAAAAAAAACAAAATCGGTTCAGCGTTTGGCAGCTACGATGGAACAGACAGACACACAGATACACACGTTAAACTTATAACACCCCTCTTTTTCCGTCGGGGGTTAAAAAGTCGCCCAAGTGGGAGTTCGTATATTCTATAATTCTATAGAAATTTTGTCAAATCGTCAAAATAGGAAAATATGTTTGTCTGTTACAAGTTCGCAGAAGATAAATTTCAGTTTAACAATCGAAGTTATAAGCTATCTCTTGTTTGTTTTCGCAAACATCTAACAAACATTATTTTGTCTAACACTTAATACAATGGCCGGGCATAGTGGTCATTTAACTTAAGCTATTGATCACGGACATAACACGGTACATCAAGATTTTATCTAGTGCCTCAACTTGTGCCTGTAACTTCAGAGAACAAAGTAACAAACAACAAGTTCTTCTCACCACAGACTTATTTACTGCCCTGAATCGGAAATGTACGGTCTTTCATGTGACACATAAGACCCTTCTCACATGTAGCTACTGGAAAGAAACTTAACTGATTCATAACGTAAACTTACTACTGTTGAGTACGAAAAATTCACTCACAATGATTTTTTTTTTTACACTTGTTTACAAAAGTTCGAGCCTAGTTGTAAACTCAAACACTTCACTTGTAAATGTAAACAAAATTAAAACGGAATGAACGTTCATCTGTTCATTTCATTTCATTTTTGGGTCATTCGGCCGCCGAGTGAAAGATGCCGAAATCTAGTTCACTAGTGAATTCATGTTTCACTTTTATTCATTTTGTGTTCTGAAGTTTTACTTTTAAGTGAAATGTCTAATGAAAGACAAAAATAATAAAAAATGTGCAGCGTCTGCCTCATCATATTTTATTTAAGCAGGTTTAACTGTGCAACAACTTTTCGTAATTATGATATTTTTCTCACAGTCTCGCATCAGCATCATCAAAGGAACCTTGGAAGGTGGAAGGTGACACTGATGAGCGGAATGAAAAAGCAAAGAGAGCATACAGTGCTGTGCTCACGGTGACGAGCCCAGCTCCTGAAAAGAAGGAATACCTTGAATTTTCGGATCAGGTAAGTTTAAAAAAAATCTCAGTTGGGTTTTAAAATGGAGCAAAATAGTACGGAAAAGATCGGTTATTTACTATGTAAGTGCAAAGTGATTAATGATGGTTATTTATGTAAGTTTAAACAAACACTTACATTTCAATAACGTTTTAGAAACAAGTTATGGTCGGTTTTTTCAATGTTATTACCTACTCTTAAAACTCAGAGTACTAATTTTAACGCAAAAAGGTTTTTTTCAGTAGTTCGATTACGTAGAGATTTATACTTTTTACTGTATTAAAACTTTATCGACCTCCTCCACTTTACTGACGTCGTCTAAATAAATAACCAACTTACGAGTACCAGGCACTTTCTGCAAATCTAGACTTAATTAACAGGTAGTAAATTGCCTAGAAACTTATCCTGCTAACGTAAAGTTTTTAAATAACTAGTCCCTTTTAAAGTGAAGTTCTAAAGCACGGTTTACAACGTCTACAGGTGAAAGTCTTAGCTGCTACGAAATACAACTACACGTTCGGCAAAGGAGAGGTAGTGTCTACGTTCGTAGCAGCCTTCTACGACGCGGTCCTCCTCTACGCACTCGCTCTCAATGATACGCTACGCGACGCTGAAAACCCCAGGGGGCCTTTGGACGGTGCTGCGGTCATAAGAAAAATGTGGAACAGGAAATTTCAAGGTAGTTTCAAGGTTTTGACATTTTTTAGTTATTTTTTTTATTTATTTTTTATAATTTTGGAGCTCGTGGCTAAGTAATAACAGCCGCACGAGTCGATCCATCAGGTTAAGCTACGCTTGCCGGGGTGGGTCCGCGGATAGGTGACCATGCATCTTTACATATCGAGAGTCCTCCGTGCCTCGGAAAGCACGTTAAGCCGTTGGTCCCGGCTGTCATTTGTGGATCTTTGACAGTCGTTACGGGTCGTCAGAAGCCCGAAAGTCTGACAACCAGTCTTACCAAGGGGTATCGTATTACCCAGTTACTGGGTAATACGATACCCTTGCAGTCCAAGCAGTCGCTCCATGTAATATACTGGTATTTAGCTGCATCCGGTTAGACTGGAAGCCGACCCCAACAAAGTCGGGAAAAGGCTAGGCAGATGATGATTTGTTTTATAAATTAGGTACAAGTTCCATAATCAAAGCATACAATTAGACCTCTGGGGACTGTCTTAACATGCCATTGCCTGAGATTTTATCAACGGGCTAAGTTATAATCGAGTTGATGTAATGGAGTTGGTGATGTTTTTTATTTATTTCTTGTATAATGTTGAACGTTTTTTTCCGAAATGGTGGTGTTGTTGATTACTGTAATTATACGGTTAACAAAAGTAGTATTTGATAGTAACAAGTTGATGTTAATATAAGATTCAAAGTCCTGTAATGTCGTCTTAAAACTATTCTAGAAACGCTAGAGGCATCACCTTTAAACTCCAGGCAAATAACAAGCGTAACGATTTTGTCTTCCTGAAGGAAAGTTTTGTGGAGTAACTTCTGAACTACAGTTCGAAGTTTAGCAATGAATGGAATGGCAGTTTGTTAGGAGGTAAAACTTAACTAGTATGTTACAGCAATTTGACTTTTTTTCTTTGAAAACAATTGCATTGCAAGGTGGAACTGTATAATTAACTTGAGCTTTAAATTGACAATAAAGTTTTCCCTATTCTATTCCTGTGTTTAGAAAGTAGTTATTTTACAAAGTTGTATCCATACAATTATTAACTGCTTACAAACAATCAATTAGGAGGAGGTATTCCACGGAGAGCACTTATTTGAACCACACCTGAAACTATTGCAACAGCACCTTTCCAAATTCCTGTGAGATTTTTTTCAAAGAGAAATAAACAAATTATAATTTTATAACACAAACGGCTCCTGCGAAGTAGTCGTATCTAGGGATGAGATGTATTTTGTGGTCAAATCAAATAAAACATTTCGATAAAAATCAGCAGTGGTTAAGAACTACCTAACAAATTGTCACAGCTTGTTCACATGATCATAACTTTTTAAGGGGTCGTTCATTTTATACTACGAAAAAATCAAATTAATACCGATTTAGAGCTTATACAAAAGGCCATTCTATGTGGCAATGTTTGACCCAACCATGTTCTAACAATTAATGTTATCGAGTAAACAGGAACAAAACACAAATATCAATCAAACACCAGTGCCGAAGAACATATTATTATTAAAGAAACCTTCGATTTTTTTGTGCTCTTCATGGAATACTGAGGTATTCCATGAAGAGCAACAAAAAATCGAAATCAGTCATTTCAAGTGCTCGCATATTAATATTGTTATGCCTTCTAAATAAATTAATGTTTTTTATTTATTCTATAATTCCCACAGGTATCACTGGAGAAGTGATCATCGACTCCAATGGCGACCGTGTGGCTTCGTACTCTCTCTTGGACATGAATCCAGTGACCAGCAAGTTTCAGGTCAGTACCATTTTATTTTCCCGTTTTTAACGCAACAAATATATTCATTGTGAGTTTATTGTAACGTTGTTTATTATTTTTAACAGGTAAGTTTTTTCGTATTGGCATCTGAAAATTCTGAAAATCGATCGATCGACTTTATTTCAAACATAATAATATTAACAATGACACATCTAAAGCTCAATAGCTTTTTGATACTGCTAGTAGTTCAATTTAAAAAGTAAGTTCCGAGAAACTGCAAAGGCACGAAATATGGTATCTTGCTTTTGCTCAGAAACTGTTTATTTAACCCCTTTATTCCTTGGGGAAATCAAATTTTGCAGTGTGTGTTCATAATGTTGCAAAACCTTATGTTTGCGGTAATGTATGTGTTTGCATTTCTTGAGAAAAAACTAAAATGTTAGGTATTTCAACTGAGTTAATTATAATTAAACGATTTATTTAAAAAAATACGGATTACTGTTGGATAATTATGAGAAAATAAATAATAACTCGAATAGCAATAATTTCAAGAATGACTGATTACTTGGAGATAATGATACGACGAGATAAGTAGTGTAAATTGTGTTGTCAGTAAGGGTAGTAAGATTTTCAGAAATTATTTTAAAATAAGTCATTTAATAGTATGCATTATTGACGATGACGATAAGTTTACTTTAGTTACCAAAAGGTTAGAAGTACTCGTTTATTTTCTACTAGCTGCGCCCCACGGTTTCACCCGCGTAACTCTCGATCCCGTGGGAATATCGGGATAAAAAGTATCCTATGTCCTATTTCAGGTCATGGTGTATCCCTGTGCCAAATTTTATCCAAATCCGTTCAGCCGTTTTTGCGTGAAAATGGCAAACAAACAAACTCACTTTTGCATCCATATTAATATTATAAATTCGAAAGTAACTCTGTCTGTCTGTCTATCTGTCTGTCTGTATGTTACCTACCTTTTCACGCCTACACCACTTAACGGATTTCGACAAAATTTGGCAAGGAGATAGAATGATGGCATCCTGGGGATAGACATAGGATACTTTTTATCGACATATGACGCGAGGGAAGCCGCGGGCGGAAGCTAGTTTATAATATTAGTTTTTTTTTTTTTTTTTTTCCTAGCCTATGCTGTCCTACTCCTGGGCAAAGGCCTCCCTCCACTCCTTCCATCTTTCACGAGCCCGCGCGTCTTCTTTCCAGTTTTGATGGAACCTATCCAGCTCGTCCCGCCATCTCCTACGTGGTCTGCCGCGACCCCCGTCTCACTGTCTCAGGGCACCAGTTCTGCGCTATTTGGGCCCACAGTTTGTCAGGCATGCGGCAGACATGTCCTGCAATATTAGTTAGGATTTACAAATTAATTACTATTCCATGACAATAGTAAGTTAACGACATAAGGTCTAGTTGGAGCCATCAGCCGGTCAAAACCCTAAAGTTGAGTCATGGTCGTTTAATATCTAGACCCATACCAACATGAGTTGATACGAGTATGTGACTTGCATGCCAAATACCGGAGAAAGTTCAACAGAAATTTAACTACGGCATGCGTTTCGGTTGTTAATAACTTTGGTAGTATGTATGCATTTAACTTTTGCGGCTAGATAACTTCATTTCATAAGGCTTTTATTACATTTGCATTTAAATAGCCTTTTCTCCCCTGGCTAGATTTGCTTAATAATGATTTTTAGTGCTACGTGGTCAAATTGGCAGAAATGATTACAGTTTTATGGGATTCAGGGAACATTTCAGACGTAGACGTTTTATTAGAACTGTCAAAGTATCTATTGAATTCAAATACTTATCAGCGTTTACTTGTTTATTGCGATTATTTATTTATTCATAAAGGTTACTATCACACCAAGTGTAATTTTTTAAGGTTCTAAATTAAATTAACAAGAATTTGAATTTGTCGTGATGGCCCAGTGATTAAGACCTCGCATCTCACGTACGAGGTTGTGGACTCAAATCCGAGCAAGTACCAATGTGACTTTTGCAATTCATAATTATGTTCTTTTTGAGTTTATCTTGGATTCTTGTTGTTTAAATGTGAACGAACGAGACGTGATTTTTTAAAATGTTTTTGACTTAAATTCGGAACCCTGGGATCTCTTTGAAAAGCTTACGACTCGAGGGGCCGAAGTCAACTCGCAGAGGTCTCTTAATTTTAAATGGAATAAGGCAGCCACCAACGATTATCCCTGATTGCACTATGCAAATGCACCTAAGGATAACCCCCGGTTGGTGCAGGACGACTATTGTAGAACATGGAAACAAAATATATTAGGCTGTGGGTTTGGGAGGCTATAGTGGATGGACCTAAAACTATCTCAATAATGGGCCCCCAAGGTGCACCTCACCGGCAATGATCGAGTTATCATCTTAGCAGTGTTGTGAAAACGTTTTCTCACTGCTGTTGAGATCCGGCGGCGGCGGCTGAATGCTGTCTGTATTCGAAATTTACCTTGATTTGCTCGCAACCCAGACATAAATCCTATAGAACACGTCTTTTTTTTTTTTAAGGGTGGGAAATCGTTCAATGGCTTCTCCTGCTCTTGGCGGAGCGGAAGGGCGTGTCAGACTTTTACTGACTAAAACCCACCCGTGTTCCTTCAGTTGCCTGTTGCCAAGGTCCCGGTATCCCTTTCGGACTTTCCCGCAACCCTGGCAGGGTCGCAACATGTCTGGGGCATGCTTCAAAACGCATAATAGCGAACCCGAGACTCCATGAGCTGGCTGGCTCCATGGCTCTACTGTAGAGGCAGCTATGTAGAAAATTCCTCAAGTCGACTTCAAAAAGTCAAATTAAGAAAAAAAATGATAGTCTTTTATCTAAAAACAATTGCGAATTTTACTATAACAAAATTTTTACTATTCAATGTTATTATTCCATTAATTAATATTTTGAAGGCTGAAGACAATAGACTCCCTAGACTATTACCTTATTTCTGTTTCTCTTCATCTATGTGTACCTACCTATTTCTATCTTATATTTATATTTTACTCTGTATTACTTAGAATTGTTCTTGTACATAGTTTAGTTTTCTCTTTGCCTTGTCCATAATAGAATTATTCTTTTTATATATTTTCTATTTCTCTTTATTTTTCTTGTACACCCCAGAGGTATCTTGTAGACATACTTTTTAGGATTTCGTGCCCGAAGGGTGGCGAAAGTAACCCACCCTATTACTAAACCTCCGCTGTCCGTACGTCTGTCAGCTGGCTGTATCTCATGAACCGTAATTAATAGACGTAATTTGGCCGGTTTTTTAATCACTAACCCAACCAATCATCCAACTTCATTTACCAACCAACCAACCTTCATTGACCAACTTTATTTGTTGAACAAAAATAGATAATATTCTATTCTATTCTAAAAACATCGTCTAAAACAGGACCTAGGAGGTATGCTGGCCATCATCACAGCCACAGAAGTGTTCAATACGTAAAAATAAAATAAACATCTAGACACAATATGGTTGCTTAACAACTTTTCCCTTTCTACAAAATCCTGTTGAAAAAAATACTTCAAAACAACAATGAAAAGAAAAAAAACGGAAACGATCAATTTCCGAGACTACTCAAAATCAGGGTTTGTCAAAAATAACTTTCCCTTTTCAAATAACTCATAGGAGGCAGATATTTAAACATTCAGGGTTGACCCTTTTGTGGGCCCTTTTCGTTAAGTCAGCTCAGCGTTACAGGTTTAATGTTAAACAGTTTTGTTAGGCCTATTGAAACCCCGTTTAGTTATAAAACGGGTTTTCGTTTAAGTAAACTTAAGTCAGGGTTGTGTTGTGGTTAGCGGAAAAAGAGAGGAACTCTGTATTTAATTATAAAAAAATATATTTGTAGCGTTGTGTTGTTGCAACCCCGTCGCTGCATCAAGGATAGGTACCTTCCCGCCGCCCGCGCTCGCTCGGACTCGCTCGGGTAGTCAGTCGGCCCCCGCCACGCGCTAAGATAGTTCGGTCCGCGCACGCTGCGATCGTGCGCCGGCCGCCATACTTTTGTATTGTAACGTTGATTAAGACTGATTGTGATTGTGCTGTTGCCAATATAAACTGTTATACCGATTCAGATCGTAGTTCATTTCTACATCCCTCGAGAATAACCCTTGAAACATTATTATAGCGGCATATCCGTTATAAATTGCGCCCAACTCGTGGCACGTGCTCCGTACGGCAAGTACCTACGAAACGGAAGATAACCGACGCGAGTGCGAACAATCCACGCGAAAACAGTGTTTTACCTAGTCACGGATCGAGTAATCAGTGTACCTACTGGACTATAGTGCCGTTATTTACCGTTTGCGTTCATCACCGAGTGTTACCGTCGAGAAAATGCCGCCGAAAACACGCCGCGCGCACGCAAACGAGGAAGAATACGATGGTTCCAGTAGTGATGAGGAAAGCCACGCGGTAGCTAACCCCGCGACCGTGAACACCACGGCAACGGCTACACCGATCCCGACAACGGCATGTAGTAACATGATTTCCATGTCCGAGGAACAGCTCACACGTTTGTTATCCAACGTCATGAGGAGCGTCGCGACGTCGACGCCGACGTCAACGAATGGCGACCCTACGGGACCGACTCAACCCACCGCTGCACACTCTGGACCGACCGTGCATGGCATGCACGGCATGCATAACAACTTTACCCGGTGCACGGCCCGCTTCGACGGAGCCACCCGCAGTACCGAAGCCCTAGAAGCGTTTGTCGAGAGCGTGCTCATCTTCAAAGAGTGCGCAAGTGTATCCGACGAACACGCCCTTCGAGGTCTACCTATGCTGCTCACCGGAGACACCGCAGTGTGGTGGCAAGGCGTGAAATCTACCGTGGAGACCTGGGACGCCGCGATACGCCGCCTGCGATTCATGTACGGCGCCCCGCGCCCCGCCCACCGGATCTTACGAGAAATATTCGCGCGCGAACAAAGTGATAACGATAGTGTCGATTCCTTTATATCGCGAGTGCGGGCAGAAATGTCGCGTATATCCTATAAGATACCAGATGTTATGCAAGTAGATATAGTTTACGGCCTTTTACATCGTAAGTTCCGTAAAAGAGTGTCACGCGATAGTGTAAATAGTGTCGATTGTCTACTCGAGCGAGCAAGGTATGTTGAGGAAACGCTAGGCGAGGTAAGTCATACTAAGTCACAAATTCAATCTCGTAACGCGAGTATCTCGACTAATAACAGTAATAACACTGCAAGTTCCGCGAAATCTCGAAATGTAAACATTAACCCTCCGACGGCGACGGATAATCAAAGTAACCCTTCGCGCGCTGTGTCCGATTCTAGTTCGAATATTTGTAACGATGCGAATTCGAATACGAAACGTGTTCGGCCGCGCTGCGCTTTCTGTAAACGGTTTGGCCATTCGATAGATGAATGCAAAATTAAAATAAAATCGGGTGACCAAGATAATAATGCACCGCTGGCTTGTTACGGCTGCGGTCGACAAGGAGTAATACGCTCGAAGTGTCCGACGTGTAAAGGCACGCCCCCTGCCGCCGCCGCCGCCGATAAGGTGAGTTTCCAAAGTGCTATCACCCATGAGTCTGATCTGTCACACCCTACAGTCAAGATTGAAGTTGCGTCTTTAGTAGGTGTTGCAGTGCTAGATACAGGTGCTATTGAGAGTCTTGCTAGTCCCGGACTCTATAAAATATTATTGGACAGTGGGACTACCTTCACAAAAACACGTCGCAACCTCGGCCTCGCCGATGGAACGCATCAGGTACGTGTTTTGTTATCATGTGACACGAACGTCACTATACAGGGACGCGTTATCCCCACCACTTTCCTAGTGATACCAGAAGCAGATAATAGGACGCTTCTAGGACAGGACTTTATCGCTAGAGCAGGTATATTAGTGGACCTCCAACATAACTGTTGGCATTTTAGTGATTTCCCAGGGCAGAAGTTTACTTTTGTACAGTCTTTTAGCATTACATCCACCGGCGATGCAGAGCTGATGCAGGTTGATACCACCGGCTTGGCGCTGAGAGAGGATGAAGGTACGAAGCTGTCACCTGCTCAAAGGACACAACTCAACCAGCTCATAACTAAGAGAGTTGAGCGCTTCGCCACCGAAGGACCCCCTACAACTTACGCAACTCATCATATACGGGTTGACGAGAAGCAGGAACCGACCGCTTCACCACCGTATAGGATGTCGCAAGGTAAGAGAGAGTTGTTGGACGGTGAGCTTGACAAGCTGCTGCGCGCGGATGTAATAGAGGAGTGTGAGTCTCCGTGGGCTGCGAACGTCGTCTTAGTTGCGAAGAAGGATGGCGGTGTCCGCCTTTGTGTGGACTACCGTAAGCTCAACGCTGTGACTGAGCCGGATAGGTACCCGCTCCCGCGCATGGAAGACGTGCTTCACGCAGCGAAGACGACCAGCTACATGACGACGCTAGACCTCCACTCCGGTTACTTTCAAGTTTGTGTCGCTGAAGAGGACCGTGACAAAACTGCATTCGTTACACCCTCCGGCACTTATAAGACCTCCACTCCGGTTACTTTCAAGTTTGTGTCGCTGAAGAGGACCGTGACAAAACTGCATTCGTTACACCCTCCGGCACTTATAGATTTAAGAGGATGCCGATGGGTCTTCGCAACTCTGGCGCCACGTTTCAGAGATTAATAGATCGTTTCAAGTCAAACCTAAATGTGCCTGGACACAAGGTAAGTGACGGCTCCGATATCCCACCAGACCCCCAAGGAAGTAGGCCTGTGACTATTCTTGGATATCTGGATGATCTAATAATCTTGTCACCGAGTTTCGAAGGTCATATTGAAGATCTCGAAGCAGTCTTCGACAGACTCAAGAAGTTCGACCTTCGAGTCAATCGAAAGAAAAGCTGTTTCGCCCGTGACTCTGTGAAATTCCTTGGTCACATAATTGTTCCTGGAGGTCTGCAAGTAGACCCAGAGAAAACCTCAGCTATTGCTGACATGCCTGCCCCGAAGAACGAAAGGCAGCTCAAAGGTTTCCTGGCCACATCCAGCTGGTTTCGAAGGTTTGTACCGAACTATGCTACAATCGCCAAGCCTTTGACTGACCTGCTCAAGAAGAACAGCAGTTGGAGATGGCATGATGAGCAGCAAGCTGCTTTCGAGCGAATCAAGGAGCTCCTGGTCACTGCTCCCATTCTTCGCCAGGCTGACGAGTCCAAGTCTTTCTCCCTCCGGACAGATAGCAGCGGCTACTGTCTCGGCGCAGTTTTGATGCAGGGGGAGGGCCCCGACGAAAGGCCCATAGAGTACGCCAGTCGCCTACTCTCGCCAGCCGAGCGCAACTATACCACCACAGAGCGCGAAGCTCTTGCCGTCGTCTGGGCGGTAACGAAGTTCAGAGGTTACGTAGAAGGCTCAGAAGTAGTAGTTAAGTCCGACCATCAGCCGCTACGTTGGCTGATGAGTCTTAAGTCTCCCAGTGGACGTCTTGCCAGATGGGCACTGACCCTTCAGGCCTATAATTTACAGATACAGTACACTCCCGGAAAGGTGAATGTGATTGCCGATGCACTGAGCCGCCCAGCTTGTTGCGAGGAAAACCCAGCTGGTTGCGAGGTATGCTTAGTAACAGTAGATATGCCACATAGGACACCTGAGGATGTGCGCTGTAACCAACTCAAGGACCCAGAGCTGAAGAGTATCGTTGAGGACCTAGAGACTACCGACGATCCCTTCAGGGGGAGAGGGTGGTCAGAGAGAGGATACCTGGTATCTGATGGTATATTATACAGGTGCGCACCCGAATCGGAAGATGCTGAGTCCGCCTGTCTCGTGGTCCCTAAACACGAGAGAGAAGCCGTTCTCGTAGAATACCACGACGCTCCCACAGCAGGCCACTTTGGTGCTGAACGTACCCTGCAACGCATCAGGATACGGTACTTTTGGCCAGGTATGAAGTCCTTTGTCACAGACTATATTAAACGCTGTGCAGCTTGCCAGCGATACAAGATAGATAACAGGAAGCCTGCAGGACTACTCCAGACTCCTGCACCCACCCGGCGATTTGAAGTGGTATCTGTCGACTTTTTCGGACCCCTACCAAAGACTCCGAAGGGTAACCGTTGGATATTAATCCTAGAAGACACGTGCTCCCATTGGGTTGAGCTATTTGCGTTGGAAAAGGCTACCAGCGTGGAATGCGCTGAGATTTTAATATCCGAGGTCTTTCTTAGGTATGGAGTCCCGCGCAGGATGATCAGCGACAACGGAGTTCAGTTTGTTGCAGAGGTGATGCAGCAGGCCTGTCACGTGATGGGTATCAAACAGTCTTTGACGCCGTTGTATCATCCAGAAGCGAACCCCGTTGAGACGAAAAATCGTGACCTTAAACCACAGTTAGCGATACTGGTAGGAAAGGATCACGCATCGTGGGATACTCATCTCGCGGCCATAAGGTTCGCGATGAACTCCGCTGTTACAGCGAGCACTGGATTTTCACCAGCTTTCCTTACCTTCGGGAGAGAGCTGCGCGCGCCATCGGACGTCGTGGTAGACATGAAGACCATTGTGGACAGCGATAATTTCGTCCACAATATCACTCCTTATCTTCGTAAGTTATCGACGGTGTTGCTCGACGCCCGAGATGTCCACGAACGTAACCAGTCTCTGCAGAAGAAGTACGCAGATGAAGGCAGACGCGCCCCTCCAGAATACAAGGTAGGTGATCTCGTTTTGTTGAAAACGCAAGGAATGAATGATGTCAGCCCCGGGCAGTCTGCGAAATTTATACCCCGGAGGGATGGCCCTTATCGCATCCGCGAAGTAGTAAGCCCTACTACTTACCTGGTGGAGGGAGTTACTAGAGGTGAGCACGTAGGACGTTACCACGTCTCTGATTTAACTCCATTCATCGGTGATGTCGAGGCCCCGGTTAGAGAGAAGCGCAGACGCGGTCGCCCGCGTAGATTTGATTGCTAGTCCGAACGCGAGGGCGCTATGTTCGAACTAGAGGGGGAGTGTGTAGCGTTGTGTTGTTGCAACCCCGTCGCTGCATCAAGGATAGGTACCTTCCCGCCGCCCGCGCTCGCTCGGACTCGCTCGGGTAGTCAGTCGGCCCCCGCCACGCGCTAAGATAGTTCGGTCCGCGCACGCTGCGATCGTGCGCCGGCCGCCATACTTTTGTATTGTAACGTTGATTAAGACTGATTGTGATTGTGCTGTTGCCAATATAAACTGTTATACCGATTCAGATCGTAGTTCATTTCTACATCCCTCGAGAATAACCCTTGAAACATTATTATAGCGGCATATCCGTTATATATTATAGTATATTTTTGTAATCCTATTAATATTATAAATGTGAAATTTTGTGTGTTTGGATGTTTTTTACTCAATAACGCAAAGACGGCTGAATGAAATTTGGCAAACAGATGGTTTATAACCTAGATTAACACATTGGATACTTTTTATCCCGATATTCCCACGGGATCGAGACTTACGTGGAAACCGCGGGGTGCAGCTAGTATTATTATAAAAATGAGGACGGGATTACGAAGCATAAATTATACAGGTCGGACTAACAGACCTAGTGACGTCCGATCCTTAATTATGTGAAGTAATCTCGTCCTCATTGTATCCCAACCTACTTATAAATAACCAAATAACCTTCCCAGATACCAAGAACTTCCTAGATCCAAACCCCATTTAAAAGTCATGTTGTGCTTGCTTTACGCACTATACTGGGACTATTACGTGCCCGTAATCGTCATCGGTAAATCCCGTCCTTATGCTTTGAAAGAATGATTTGACAGATATCAAACGAGCGTGCCAGTGACCCGCCCATAGATAAAAATATTTTTTTTATGATGAATGTAAATGGCTTTCATCTTTAAATAATGTGATAGCGAGTTGGGCACGAGTGCAAACTAGTGTTGTTGTTGGTAGTAGCTATATTTTTTCATTGTGGGCGGGTTAAGTAACTTTGTTTTTATCTGACAGACGGACGGACATGGCGAAACTATAAGGGTTCCTTGTTGACTACGGAACCCTAAAAAAGCGGGCAAATCCTAGTCAGACTCGCACACGAAAGTTCCGTACCACCGTACAATATTTAACACTACGTATATAAAAAAACACGTTTCTGGTAGGGGGACCCATTTTATTATTTTTTGTTATAGTACATTAGCCATAGTAGTAAACACTGTAAAAATTTCAAGTGTCAACCTATTACGATTCAATAGATTTATCTCTGTGACAGACGGATGGGTGGGCAGTAGAGCCTTATTAAAATGGTCCCGTTGGCATCCTTCGGGTGCGGAACCCAAAAAAAGTATATTACTTTTTCTGCATAAAAATCTCATAAAGAGAAATATATTCGCATGTTTCCAAAAAAGCTTAGATCCAGATGTAGGTATATCAAATTCCAAATAACGAGCCTTTTTTTTTTTTTTTTGAGGGTGGGAAATCATCCAATGACTTCTCCCGCTCTGGGTGGAGCGGAAGGGCGTGTCAGACTTCTACTGACTAAAACCCACCCGTGTTCCTTCAGTTGCCTGTTGCCAGGGTCCCGGTATCCCTTTCGGACTATTCCGCAACCCTAGCAGGATCAGTTGTTTAGCCTAGACACGAACGCCTAGAATAACGAGCCTGTCGACGTATTTCTTGTTCCATTATAATGTAAGAATACGAGTTCTTTGAATGTAACTCGTAGCACGCACGCACCCTGTTAAATATGCCATCCCCTTGTCAGCAGTATCTTCCAAAGGAAACTAAGGAAAGGCGGGTCTTCTGTATTACAACACTCATACCTAATACCGTTACTATCCTGCAAAGAGTAATACTACAGACCTATAATTGGTTTTGATACATCAAGCAGTACCAAAGGCCTTCGGATCAAAACCCTTCATTTTTTTCGTTACCGTACTTTTTTAGCCAACAAAGACAATGGTGCCGATTCTATTGTTCACAAAATTAACTAAATTGAAGTTCAATGCATCTTTTTCTTTCTATTTTATTAAGAAACGGACAGAAGATAAATTTTAGTTCAGTCCTGTCAAATTAATCAGCGCCTGTCACTACTCCTTACAAGTTTAAACGTGATTACCTACTAAAATTACGTCATTATACTTCTGTCTTCTGGATCTTCTGTCCTTTTCTTAAAGAAATAGAAATAAAAAGATGCACTGAACTTAAATTTAGTTTAGTTTGTGAACAACAGAATCGGCACCAATTACAGCGGATAAAGTATGGCCGGTAATCAAAAGTTGTGAATTAAAAACCCGTTTTCAAAAATAAGCGACACCTAAATGGATTTCCTAAGTAAAAGCGCACTCGGATTTTCATCCGTCGGTGCTGAGGCGAGCGGAAATCCAACAGCGTGCTTTTATTCAGGTATTAATTTAGGTATCCGTATCGCCTAGAGTATATGCCTATATCCTGCACATTTTCAATATATCCTACAGTGCCTTATCGTTAAAAGGCACCAGAACATACGAAACCACTTAATCGTACGGAAATATCAGGCGTTACGAAGCCACCCGATCGTGATGTTCTCTGGTGCGTGTCGCATCCGTCGTGGGACGAAACTAAAACGAAGTCCACAACTCTACCTAAACAAAAATATTTATCACCAACTTACTTGTTTGTTTCCTTTCTTTGCTTTTTAATTTCGTTTTTTGCCACGAACTTCCGAAATTAGAGTTATTTTTCACTTTTTTTGTGTTTTTTTTTTTGGAAATTGGTTGTTTTTTTTTTGTAAAAAGTTTTTATTTTTCATTTTTTTGTTGTGGTATCTACCCCACACAAATAAGAATACTACCTGCTATGTAAATAACAGTGACGGAGTCACATAAGATGTCGTCTGCACAAGACTAAGTGGGAAAAATACGTAATATTGAAGCTAACTCAAAAACTACGCAAGCAAAGTTAATAAAATTTATATGGGACCAACCTCTGAAGCATTCCCTACCAAACAAAAAAAGAATCATCAAAATCCATTCATAATTAACGGAGTAATAGCGTAACAAACACGCAAAAAAAAACAAACAGACGAATTGAGAATCTCCTTCTTTTGAAGAAGTCGGTTCAAAATATTTATCACCAACATACTTGTTTGTTTGCCTACTGTTCGTGTTTGGTGAATACTTATTATACTGGGTGGCAATTACGCATAAATTATAGGGTGCTACACTAATTATTTATTTTGGTCTCGTCTTATAAAGGGAAAGGACGACCATATTGCTCTCGTCACGGTTATTATATACATTTTGGTGATTCTAGACGGCTTATAAAAATTCAAGGTTAGACACGATCTTTTCATGAAAGATAGAATATTTCGTAGAATAGTGGTAGATTAAAATATTTCGGTACCTTCGAGTTTATTCAAATCCACGCTTCGCTGAAACTGCTAACGAGAAAATATATTTCCGGGATAATAAAACTAGATAAACTCGTATGATTTCAAAGATATCAAAGAGAGTGATAGAGAGCACAGATTTTTCCAAGAAGCATTTGAAACGATTCTAAACAATTGTTCAACTAATGCTTTCTTGGAAACCAATAAACTTACAAATCGATTGGTCAAGTTAATACACTTGAAATCAATTCTATAATGGTTGTGAAGATTTGCGATCCTTGATTATAGTGTGATCGTAAAATGAACCACTTTTCATTCTGATTCCACTAGTTTCCTTTGCAAACGAAAATGGATAATTGGGTTAAAGGGTACCGGTATTTCCCTTGTGAACAGAAACTCGGATTTTGTGGTGACTAAGTAGATTATGTTCAAAGCTTCCAGGTAGCTTTTCTCAGTTCGCAATAGTGTCGATTTTGACAACATTGTAAAATAAACTCTACTGCGTTTATTTATTGCAATCATTCTCTGCGTGTGTAAGCTAGGCGTAAGATTTATTTTTCTAGTGAAATTCCTGAATAATAAGTAGATGTAATAAATAACACGAAAAACCAAGGCGGAATTACAAGAACAATAACCAAAACGTTGAATTTAATCCAATTTTGCATTATTTCAAAGGAGCCGTAAAGAAAGACAGATGTGCTTAATTCTGAAAGTTACGAGCGAAATCACGAGACTCTAAACTGAGTTGTAAAACCAAAAGTACATTTGTGTGGAAACAAAGTAACGTATGGCTTTAACTTTTGGAAATAATTATGACGAATAATCTCGTGGTTAGTTAAAGTTAAAGTACACTCTCTTTTGTTTATAAATGAATAAAGTTGCAATTACACGGTTCGCTTTGCATTTTAATTAGGATAAATCAACCAAATTGAACAACCGTAGAAACATTAAAGTCATCACTCAATGTAGACCATAATTTAAGGTTTTTTTTTTCATAAGGCTATACAGATTTCTTTTAAACCGTCTATCTCCTATAAATAATCGCTGAACATACATGGGGGTGTTTTGGGATGCCAATGGAGATAGGCTTCTAAAATTTTCCTTTGAACCTCCTTTCACGGGTCACCCTGTATAGATAAGAAAATATAATTTATTTACAGTCAGATATTATCATTTCAATACAATTTAACCTTTTCTTAAATGTCTTTGACATATGTTGGGACTCTGGGGTTAGAATTAATTAAAAATAATCTTAATATTAAAGTGAGATTTCTTTCGTGATACAAAAAAGTATAGTCAGGAGTCATAATCTGTCTGCCAATAATAGCAAACTGTGTTCACCAATTTGATAGAGGCAAGGTTCAATATTGCAGATGTCAGTACATAGGTATGTTTGTTTGACGTCACAATCAATCATTACAAAGGTTAATTAGCAAGCTCGTGTTAATCACGCCTGAAGCTTATTTGTGTGACATAATGTAATTGTTTTGGTGACATAGTAAATTACAATAAATCCGTTTATTTCGGAACTTTAGAGTAACCGTTTGTTAGCAGAAAGTATTTTGACCAAAAGCAAATCAAAAAAATACGTTCAAGCACAGTGTCAAACAGCTTGGGAGATTATGGGTTACCTTGTCTGACCCCTCTTTTTATGGGAAAAGGTTCTCCTTTCGTTTCCAGTTTTATGCGGCTTTTACTCATATTATACATGGGTTTTATTAGTTCGATAATAATACGATATTTGGTATTTTCTACTCCTTGTTCTCCTAGGCTAGACCAGATTATATGTTTTGTTAAGACTGTCGAAAGCTTTAGAATAGTCAATATAAAGGGCTTTTGGTATTTTTTCCAAGACTTGTTTGACTTGTTTGTTGGTGAAAGGTGTTATTGTTGTTTTCTTGGATAATGATCACTAGTACTGTAGTTTTATTTGAATCTTGCTTGTTCTATTGATTGATTTCGTCAAGAGATTGTAATATTCTTTCTAAAATTACCTTTACGCAAACAATATGGACGTTTGAAATAAAGCTTATTGGTATTTAATTGCCAGTTTCGTCCATATTTCCTTTCTTATGGATGAGAATGATACCTAAATGATTCTCCCCACTGGTTTGGAATGGTGGCTGTGTGTTACGATGTCATTAAATAGCTTGGCTAGGATTGGCTTTATTTTTTCTACTGTGCCTCTCATCAGCTCATTTGGTAGTGTCGGGACCTGGAGCTTTATCTAGTTTTTGTGACTTTCTGAACTTTCTGTGGCCCATGCCTATGTCAGGCATGGGCCTATACTACCTCAGCTCAAATTATTTTTTTATCTCACTCGCACCATACTACTCGCGGCCTGAATGAAAGCGAGACGAAGTGGGGTACTGGCGGCTCCAAGCCTCGAATAGTTTAGGTAATTGCTTTTTACGGTGTAAATAATAATAACCTAAAAAAAAACATGACCTGCTTTATCGTAAGTACAGTTATTATGCAAAGTTTCATGATCTAATTTGAAGTATTTTTTGAATACCAGCGGCTTAAAGTTCGGTTTAGTTTAGCTTTGGATTATTTTTTTATCGAGAAAATTTTACGTAATCCCATCGAGATATAAGTACTAACGTACTAGAGAAGACACCGTAAATTCCTACTTTGTCTCGTTCAACTGCGGCGATCGCGCCGCAGTTTGTCGAAGAAAACGCGTAAGTGCCGTGATTTACATAGCGCTTAAGACCTTTTTGCCGAGAATAAATACACTTCCGCAGCAAATCTAGCACTGTGGTAAATTAGGTACGGTTTAGACGAATTGTTATTATTTTAGCGCTGCAGCGAACTAAAGATTCAATACGAAGAATAGGACAATTCAGTTATTTGACGTAGCTTCTCTAGTACGTTAGTACTTATATCTCGATGCGTAATCCTGTTTTCGTCAAACATCAATCCTCAACTTTAACATAACAAAATTAATGCTGCAGTATTTTCGGCATAACGGAGGATCATGCTAAGCAATTTGAGGTTGGGTAGGTTAATAAGTTAGTATTCCATTAGTATTCTAATAAATACTTATTTGATACATAGATAATAAATCAAAATAATTATTATGAGCAAATTAATTGAATTTGTTTAATGGACCGTAAAATGCATTAACACGGTTCATCAGACAGTTGTATGAAATATTTTATTTATTCAATTTATTATAATGAAAAATGGAGGTGTGCCAAACAAACGTAAATCCAATTTAATTAATGCAATTGAAACAGTTACTTATCAAAATTGATTTGTATTCGGTTTCATACGATAGGTACGTAAGTATTTGACGCAAAATGCGTTCGACAGTTATACAAAAGATAATTTCAGTTTTCAATGAGTGTACTCTACTAGAAATAGACTATGTGCAAGTCTCGACTAAGCTTTTTTATGGTATTTTACCTTTTTACCTTTTGTCTATGTGTTTCTACTTTATTATTTTTGATTGACTTAATATTCTTTTGTTTCCACCAAGAACCAGCGCCTTTCGATTCCGATCATTAATATTTGTGGCAGATGATGCAACTCGGGTAAAACAATTACAGTTAACTCCAGAATCTCGCTGGATCTCAGCCTTCCTGCTGCTCTCCTCGGACGGGCCCACTAAACCCGTGATCGATGTTAGTGGACTAGGCCTCGAAGAATTGAAACATCATGCTCATCTCATCACTGATACTGACTTGCCCGCGCCAATCTCCGTGGATCCGCTGCGTTTCAGCTCACGGCTGGGATGGTGCGAGACACAGCAAAAGCGGATCAATTCATTTCTTTAATGCGTGTGCGTAGTTGAGAAAGAAGTCAATCGTCAAATCAGACTCGGCTGAGCGGCGTTCGGGAAGCTGCGTGCTATCTTCTCGTCTCATATACCACAGTGTCTCAAGACAAAAATTTTTAAGCACTAGTGTGTGTTGCCAGTGATGACCTATGGCACTGATACGTGGTCGCTCACAATGGGCCTCATTAGAACAACACTAGGCTGAAAGCAAAAGCAAAGGGCAATGGAGAGGGCTATGCTCGGAGTTTCCCTGAGTGATCGAATCAGAAATGAAGAGATCCGCAGGAGAACCAAGGTAACGGACATAGCCCGAAGTATTGCCAAACTCAAGTGGCAGAGGGCAGAGCACATTGCTCGCAGAACAGATGGCCGATGGGGCCGAAAGGTTCTGGAGTGGCGACCGCGTACCGGAAGACGTAGCGTTGGAAGGCCCCCCACAAAGTGAACCGATGACCTGGTGAAGGCCGCGGGAATGCGCTGGATGCGAAAAGCACAGAATCGGTCGAAGTGGCGGTGCTTGGGGGAGGCCTGTGTCCTGCAGTGGACGTCTTTCTGCTGAAATAATGATGAAGTATGCGTAGCTACTCTGCAAAAACGAGGCGTTGACGCTAATTTAACTCTTTTTGAAAGAAGTTTATGTTTTTTTTTTTTTTTGATTTTGATTTTTTGATTTAAAAAATTATTGCACATCCTCTCTTAATAAACTCAATGTAGCAGAGAGAATAACTGCAAACGATTTACGCCCGGCCGAAACCAACATCTTACGGCAGTCTCAGCTCGATTACCCTAAAGAAGATTTTTTGCGGATTAGGAACCAACAACCGTTGCCTCGCAATAGCCGCATGTTCAAGCTGTCGCCATTCATAGAAGATGGCAATCAGCTTCGAATGGCAAGCCGCATTTATGCTATCAGTTCTAGACAACGTTAAGCGTCCGCTCATTCTGCATAGAAAACACCCTGCAGTTCGTCTTTTGATCCACAGATATCATCAGAAGGCCGCACATTCACACCTAGATTTGGTAATGAACGAGCTTCATCAACGTTACTGGATTATTGGACTCAGAAACGCTGTCCAAATTCGTGGCCCGTACCTGTCAGCTGTACAAATTGCGCCGTGCTAGACCTAGCATCAAAGGGCCTTCTCATTCACCGGTCTTGATTATTATGGACCCGTTCATGTCACGGTTGGCAGAAGCAAGCACAAGTGCTACTATTTACATGCTTGGTCGTCCGCGCCGTACATCTGGATGTGGTGCATAGCTCATCGACTGACTCGGCAATCATGTACCTACACCGCTTCGTGTCGCTCCGAGGAATTCCATAGGAGATTTGGTCCGACAACGGCACTACTTTTGTTGGGGCCAGCCGAGAACTGCGAGAGTTGTACGGTGATGCAGTTGAAGATTATGCTGCCAGCGAGTCTATAAACTGGCGTTTCATCGCGCCTCGGCACCATGTATGGATGGAGCTTGGGAGCGCTAAAAGTGTCTCTACATGAGCGGACTTCCTCTGATGAGGTACTCAGAACCCTGCTGGTTGAAGCTGGAGCCTTGGTAAATTCGTGACCACTAACGATGATTTCACTCGATGGTAATGCAGAAGAAGCAGTAATGCCAGCTCACTTTCTCCTAAACGGATCACCAGGGCGTCCCATTCCAGCCACGCTTTAGGAGTCGGACCTCTCGAGCAGAAGTCATTGGCGGAGGGCAGTCAGACTAGCCGATCATTTCTGGCAGCGATGGGTTCGAGAATACCTGCCTTCGGTGTCACCCAGAAGGGGTGGAGACACCGCACCATCAATTGCGGTAGGATATTGTAGTCGTAACATCCGATTTAAATTTACCGCGTGGTTCAGGGCCCAAAGGCCGGTTCGTGAGATTGTTTCCCGGCAGAGATGGAATAGTGCGGATGGCCGATGTTGCCACTGTGGCGTCCACGTTCAGGAGACCCCTCCAAAAGCTGGTTAAGCAACCCATTTCATAAAAAAGGGAGAATGTGCAAGTCACCACTAAGCTTTTTTATGGTATTTTACCTTTTTACTTTTTGTCTATGTTTTTCTACCTTTTGGTTATTATTTTTGATTGACTTAATATACTTTTATTTCTACAAAGAACCAGCGCCTTTTGTTTCCGATCTTCAATAGTCTGGTTTTAGGTTTTCTCCAACACAAACAGCGTTGTTTTATTATTCTGTCAGCTTTTTCATATAAATAACCGCCGTTTTCGGTAATTGGTGTAAGGCTCTCGACCTCCATCACAAAGGATAAACACTGGCTTTATTTCGGCCAAAGATTTTCGTTTAGTTAGACCTCCGTTTGGCCGCAAATTAAGAGTAAAGCAAAATATTGACAACTCGCGCCTTCACGCAATAAACATCTTTTATTAAGGATCAATCTGCCTAGCCTTTTCCCAACTATGTTCGGGTCGGCTTCCAGTCTAACCGGATGCAGCTGAATACCAGTGTTTTACATGGAGCGACGGCCTATCAGCAGGCCTAACATGACACACGCGACAACTACTCACGCGAGAGTGAGTAATTTTTGTCTATTTCGTCACTTTTCTCGTTTTCTGACAGCGCTGCCATACAAAATACTCGACTCGTTCTGTCAAACTTGATGTTTTCTCTACAAACCCTAACATGACACCCAAGATATCTCGACTTTTGACAATTAAACACGAGATAATCTCCGATTCTTCTGTCATTTACTCGTCGTCGATTTTTACGACGAGATGAGTAGACAAAATTATTATACCAAAAAAAAAAAAAATACTCCATCATAACATGGCAGTTTCTTAAATTGTTCTTATTTTAGTCATAATTTTATTTTGCAATATAATATGTAATATATAATAATGAAAAAACTTAGTTTTAAACTACTACCTATCTATATTGGAACGAAAGTTCCTTTCAGCAGCCACGAGAGAAACTGTGGCGGAGGGGAGCACTATTAAGTAGATGAGCATCACTTTCAGTAATAACCAGTCACTTTGGCAATTATGGTGATTAGTGAAGTCTAGTCTAGGGATTATGGCAGTATCATACCTTCGCAACATAATAGGATGGTGATTAACTGCGATTAGTATTTTGTGGTTATAATAGCGAAATCAACTCCAGCTGCATATTTAACTGAACATCAGTCCTTTTGGCAAGTGTGGTGATTAACAAAATTTGCAATAACACGGGTTTTATGGTGATTGTTACAATATCAACCTTCGCTTTATCAAATAGCGATCATCGGCCCCTTTGTCATTTGTGGTGATTATTTAGTGAGTATACAGGATGAAATTTAATTCATTGGCATTATTATCCACGTATTCTAACCGTATCGTAATCTATTCTTTTTCATTTACGACAACAATACTTATCGAAAAAGAAATGATATTTAAACTTATATTGTGCCACTAATTTTCATTTCCGTCATTTTGTATTTTAATTTCGGCATGCCAAAGAAAAATATGTAATTTTAATTAAAGAAGTCGGTTATAAAAGAGGTGGACGTAAAATTAATATAGTACATACTAATTCCATGCGTAAAATCGAATGAATGAAACCGAACCTTAAGCTGATGTTGCTATCATAAAAATGATTTGTTTTTAATAATTTGCTACATCAGTATCTCGTCACGAGATAGAGAAGTGTCAAAGTGCCTTTTTCGATTATACTCGTGCATAACGGTCATGTTAGGGATTAGAATGACGTCATAATCGACGACAAATTTCGACAAAACGAGAAAAAGAGCGTTCTCGCGCTTGTCATGTTAGCCCTGCTGACCTCCACAACCCAGTAAATGGGTAATACGATACCCCTCGGTAAGACTGGTTGTCAAACTGTCAAAGTGAAGAATGAAGAAGGCTCCTTTTTGTGGTTTTAGTCTACCCCGTGGGAAAATGACGTGATCTTCTGTATGTCGGTGTCTTACTCCTACATGGTGGTCGATTTAACATTTAAAGAACCACTTTCTATTTCCCAACAAAAGTTAAAACTTCTTTTCCACCCTATTTTTAGTTCGCAAGAGCTTTAAGAAGATAAAATTTCGTTCGTTCGAACTTGAGCCATGTTTGAGCTAAAATTCTGCTATTGACAAGTGTTCAAGTTAAAGTTAGTGTAAATAACAAGTTTAGGAATAAAATTGAATAGCTCAAAAGCTTACGTCAAGAGATATTTTTATTTGCTTGGAGATTTGGTTCAATGTATTGATCGAGTGAGATATTAAAAGTATGAAACGGTACCTAAACGTCTACAACATAACCTCGTATAGATGAAAACAAAGAATGATGAATATACGATTATCTACAAAGAAAAATGAATATGACTTTTCCCAAATTCGCCTCTTCTCATTGGGATCTTTACAGACCCTAAATCTCAAGTCATAAAGCAATATCAACATAAGGACCCATATTCATAGTACATGTTTGGAATCGCAGACTTGGAACGATCTTTATTTTGTCCCCAAGTACGGCATCGCACTTGCGACTCTTTGAGCACAAAGCATAAGTAGCTATTACCTTAATAGGATCAGAAGGATGTTTTCATCAATAATTTTAAGTATTCCAACATCAAATAATCAATCCACAAAAATCAATCTTGAACAAGTCGCCTAGGGCAAAAACCAGCGAATTGTAAATAAAGAAAAAAATAAAAGAGCTTTTATCGAAACATAACGAGTTCTCTGCCTGTCGGCGGAGAAAATAAGAAACCCAGCTAAGATCGTAGAAAAAAGGGCGATATGCTTCACGAAATTTAGGACGTCCGAAATTAAGAAATCCGTTTTCTTTAGACAGAATACCTGGGAGACGGAAGCATGAAGAAATAGAAGACGTTACACAATACATACTCGTCTTTGAGGTTCATAATAATTGTTAACAAAATTACTTCGAGAACTAATGTGTTGAGAATCAGTCATTGCGAACGGCTTTAGCACAGTCCTAACCCAAAATGGTCTGACTATAAAGTAAGAAAAAATTTGATGTATATTATGAGGGCATAATGAAGCAGAACAATGATCCAATCAAAGAGCCTACATAATTCAGAATACTTTCCAACTGCAGACGACAGAAGGTATGTCGTTTTTTGAGGAATCCACTATGTAAAATGTATTGATCTAACCACGAGACATACAAACACAAACTTCAGTCAATCATTCTGCCTAGCCTTTTCCCAACTATATTAGGGTCGGCTTCCAGTCTAACCGGATGCAGCTGAATACCAGTATTTTACATGGAGCGACTGCCTGACCTCCATTACCCAGTAACCCTAGGTAAGACTGATTGCCAGACTTTCGGGATTCTTACCAACCGTAACGATTGTGTGAGATCCACGAATAATAGCCGGGACCAACGTGCTTTCCGAGGCATGGAAGACTCTCGGTTTCTAATGATGGTCTTCCATCCACGGACTAACCCCGGCAAGCGTAGCTTAACCTGATGGATCGACCCGTGCGGCTGTTATTACTTAGCTACGAGCTCCTCTCCAAACACAAACTTGTGAGATTTTAAAAATCTTTGCACATCCGCCTTGATTCTATGATCAAAGGGCAGATAGATCTGATTAAGGGAGATCTAGATTCTTTGGCAAGGTTCTTTAGATCTTTACGTCGTTTCGTTTAGGCGGGTGTGTTGAATGCTAAGTATTGGTTGGACTCATCAACCTTGGTTAGAATACATACCCCACAACATCATGCTTTTTGAATATAGTCAGTCGGAATTTATCTAGATTGACAAAATTCCGTTAGTTATAACACTCAATGGTAATAATACTAATAATTATTATATTATAGGAGTTCTTGAATATGTACCTTCAAGCTTAATTTCTAATTATAATGCAAGGGCACTATAAAGCGCATTCATACAGGGGGCCAAGTTTACCAACGTGTCAGTGGTCTCACAATGATGAGTTTTTGCCAGATTTTGTTTGGCATAAATGTCAAAAACTCATCATTGTGAGACCACTGACACGTTGGGAAGTTATCAAGGATAACGTGTTTACCCTAACATCCTGTATATTTTATTGTCTATTTGGAAGTCATACACCCGCGATTCTGACGGATACTACCTTTTCTATCCCACACATGCCTGCCTACCTACTAAATACTCATTGTCTCCGATCCCTAATGAAGCCTTGGCTGAACTTGATAGTCCCGAAATCGATAACCCTACGATTTAATAGTGTGGTAAAGCGAAAAATTGCGGCGCTGCCACAGATAACGGTAATGAGGAATAGATGAAACTTTAACACCATCTTTGACGCTCAGCGATATTTTTTGTTTGAGGGTGTATTTTCTGCGGGGATAATAATTTTCGAGATGTACCTATTTAGAGTCTGTGAAACATATTATCATAAGAAGTTCTCGATAAGTTTTCTAAGTTGACATTTATTCTAGCGTCGTTTTAGTGATAAATTTTGATTTTTATGTTAATTCGATACCTAGAAATTATTCTAGGTATCGAATTCACATCAAAATCAAAATTTACGAACTCAAATCATTTCTTTGATATTGTATTAACAATATCAAAGAAATGATTTAAGTTCGTCAACGTTTTCTATTTTATTGGAGACTCCAACTCAGCCCTGTAGTTTTTAAAACATTAAATTTAGTAATTTAATTTATCGTCTCTTCACAAATTCCTGAATTGAGAGAACAAAACTTGCGTGTTACTATTACTCTATAAACTTGGGTTTCCAATAAAACTCTTTAATTTATGGCTTTAACATGTAGGAACGTCAGCATTTTCGTTAGAACAAAAGAATTTTCAGTTTCGAAGCGACTTTGTAGAGGCTTTTGAGACAGGTTAAGAAATGGCAGTGAAATAGAATTCATTGTGTTATTTTTAAAGAAAAGGTTTTGTGCAAAATCGATAATTTGTGGATGGTTTTGATACAGTCAGTCAGTCATGTCATTCTGTTCTTTATAACTTTATTTATTTGCACATATTAAAATCCTAACTATCATAACTAATATTATAAAGGCGAAAGTGAGTTTGTTTGTTTGTTATACTTTCACGTTAAAACGGCTGAACGGATTTAGATGAAATTTGGCACAGGTGTAGTAGACCATGACCTGGAGACAGTTTCCAGCACAAGCGGACAACAGCATACCATCCAGCGTGTAATGGCACGATGGAGTGATTTCACAGGCAACTCAAGGCGTCCATCGACTGTACCTTCAAAGGTTGTTCAGAAATTGTTCAGAAAACAGAAACCCTCGGGTCACCCAGATCTTTTACAGAACGTCCACCTGATGAATTAAGTGCGGAAACCAATTCTTTAACATAGGAACATAGGAACCCACTGCAGGGCAAAGGCCTCCCTACTTACTTTCCAAGCTAAGGACCAGTGTAGAGGTTCCTACACTTAGTGATATGATAACGGGGCAATTATATTGGGATGATGAAATATAACCGACCACCGTGAATGTTCATTAAACACTGATTTACTGAAATATATTTTTACATATTATTTGCAATATAATAGGTACAAATGCTGTGTGTGCAGAATGCACGACGCGTAAGTCAGTAAAGTAATGTACATCGATTTTCTTGTTTAAAGGAGTCCAGCTCTTCTTTCAGCTGTAACTTTTTTCCCACAGTGATTTGGAATCGACCGCCATAGTAACAAATGACAGTCATAAATAAAAACGGCTTTTCAACAAAATGTCTAGTTATTATTGGTCGCTGGGGATGCGTCCCATACATTATTGCCCGCTCCTATAACATCTGCTAAACGCACTTCTAAAACTTAGTTCGCCAAAACTCTGCCATATTGGTACAAAGATTAATCGCAAGTTTGCGTGGAGACGTCTCAAGCGCATCCATTTGTACCTACATCTATTATGCCAGTTTGTCTTTGTCAAGTAGAGAGCACATTATTTTCAACGACCTTTTCAAAGGTCTGAAGGTCCTTTTTCCAGAGGTTTCAGATATAGGAGACAGTTAAAGATTATTGCAGTTTTTGTCGCAGATAAATCTATCGTTATTGTGTCGTTATAGGACTTTCTTGGCATTTTTTCGCGGCCGTTCAGTTACAAAAGGTTTAACAAAAGAAACAAAAAAAACATTCGGAGAAATCTGCTATGTTATGTATTTCGACTTAAACAATTTTCTTCCATTTTGGTTGAATTTCGCAAAACGTAGGCATAATGTCTTTGGCCATGTGTGAATTATTTCTTTGACTTCTAACAACTAGAAAGATTGTGGAAGGAGAACATTATAGAAAACGTCTTACTGAGTAATTAAAATAATTTGTAAAAAAAGTAAGAAATATTTTTGTTGTTGCTTCATTTCGGTACTTTTTCATTTTATTCAGAACAAAAACACAATAATCTTACGTCAATGACGTCACTGAAATTGTTATTGACTGTTTGTGAGACATTAATATATATGCGTTTATTTACTCAGGTTAGGTTTGTTTGCAATATTTTTCCCAAGACATACAAAAATACATTTGTCAAGTAAATAGTTTTCGTGAACCTTTGGGAATAAGTTCAAGGGAACGATAATACTGTTTTCTAGACGTAAGAAAGAATGCTTTTTATGTTTTTCTTGAATAACATGTAGTAAAACACGATGGTACCAACAAATTCCTACTTTAATTTGTGTCATAAAAATTGGTTTAATATCTGTTTTCTAAAACTTTTATAGTAGTTACGTTTGTTTGTCATGATTTCACGCCGGAACGCCTTAAAGCACATGCAGACTGGCGCGACTGCATGTGCTTTAAGGCGCACTATAATCTGCTTTATAATTATTGTATCCGTAAAATAATTTCTATGAAAAGGCGCGCGACACTACTCACATGAGCGATTTTTCTACGACACATGCGAAATTAATAAAATGGAAGATATAAAACAAGACAAATTGCGACACTGAAAACCCTGTGTTACTGAAAACTCATAATGCTTTTAGAAATAATAAACAGAATCCAAATCGAGCCAATATCATCGGAGATAATAATGTAAAAAAATATAAAGCAAGGTCACAAAACGCTATTCAAAAACAATAATAATTGAATACCATGAATAATAATTTATGAATAAAGTGTGGCCAAAAATGACAGCTAACAGTTTTGAAAGTGAGAATATTCATGTTCAGGTAGCTCAATTCGCACGATGTAGAAATTACCTAAAAAGCGCTGCCAATTTCACGGACTAAAATTTTCTCGTGCAAAATTACCTTGAATCAAAAGGCTTTGGAAGTTGTCGCTGAAATTTTAAGAAGTGCCAAGACAGCCCTTCCTTTTGAATAACAATGTGCCGAGTGCTGCTGACAGCTAGTTTATAATATCGCATAAGTCTTCAGCGAACTGTGGTGGTGTGACTTACATATTGCAAATTGTAGCAATTCAAATCATTATTATAATACAGTTAGATATAAATCCAATGAACTTTCCAAAGCAAAAAAAAAAGAATATAAATAAGTTAAGTATCGGTACCTCGCGAGCATCGCGCTTGTGGATGCAGCAGTCATTGTGCCCTTAGCCGGCGGCGAATGGCATAATAGCCAAGAATCTTGACCAACACATGAGGAGGCTCTCGTTAGGCAGCTGGATCAAGGGATTGATCAAAAAGCGGTACTTTTGGACAAGCCGCGTAAGTTAGAAGGTTCCTCTCTCAGGAGCCCGGACCACCGCTATTTATTTTTATACTTTCAAATGTTTTTTCTATAAATATTCAATAATGTAATTTAATGTATTAAAGGAAATATAAATAAATAAATATGACTATAGCATTTTTTCGTACACCAACAACCGGAATTCGGAATCGGATGGACATCGGAATTCATTAATTGGCTTTGGAAAAACATTCCAAAGCCAATTATGAATGTGTTTTAAGAGCCACGTATAAGGCTTGAAAACGTCAAATTCAAATGTATTATGACTTATTATGAGTATGGAAAATGCCATCAACAAAAACTGTAGGTTGGTAAACCATGTGACGCACATTTCTAGGAAGGTATTTCATAATAAAGAGGAAATAGGTACCTAAAATAACTTGACAAATAAATCGTGACAGGCAGCAACAAAATTCTAGTTAAAGCAGAGAAAATTTTATTCATCAAGTCAATTTTAAGAATATGTGACAGTTTTTGAATGAATGAATGTAATGAAAATGTATGAAAATTCTGTTAAACATTTATTTATTTATTTATTTAAACTTTTCGCACTTAAAAAAAAGGTACAAAGGCGGACTTAATGCCTGAGGCATTCTCTACCAGTCAACCAAGGGTGGTGAAGAGATTAGATGGCAGGTGCTCTAATTGAGAGGAACAAAGAGAAAAAATAATAATAATAATATATCATATTGCATTATAGATAAAGCAGAACAGTACATAAATAAGCTATAAACTTATGATACATATACTTACACATATATTTACTATAATAAATACTATAATATATATATAACATACAAATTCAAGGGTGAGCGGTGATGACATGACTCTACTCTATTTATTTTGAGAAAAAACTCCGCAATTTCCGCTTAAATGCATAACTACTGGTGGCCGTCCTGATATCAAGAGGAAGCGCATTCCAAAGAAGAATGGACTGAATATGAAAAGAAGAATGAACAAAGTCAGAAGTATGAGAAGGACAGAGTAGGAGAAGATTGTTAGAAGAACGCAGGGTCTTAGTGTGTGAAGAACACAGATATTGGAAGTGAGAAACAAGATAAGAAGGAGGAGTAGGAGAGTTGAGAACGGAGTAAAGCGTGGTCAAAGCACGCAAACTTCTTCTTTGGCGAATGGACATCCATTTGAGCTCAGACCTATAGCTCGACACGTGGTCATATTTCCTAAGGTTGAATATGAACCTGATACAGTTGTTGAGTAGTCGGTCAAGCTTATCCAGCAAAACTGCATTCAAGTCAAAGTAGCACACGTCACCATAGTCGATGACGGGGAAAATTAAAGTCTGCACAAGCATAGTTTTCGTCTTAGCGGGCAAAAAGTTCCTCAGACGATACAGGGATCGCAGAGTACCGCTGACCCTTTGACTAACACTAGAGACCTGGCGTTGCCAGCTAAGCGTTGAGTCCAGATGCAAACCGAGATCCTTCACAGTAGAGGTAATGGGGATGACAGTGCCATTGAAGATTAGAGGAGGAAGAGAGCTGAGCGTCACCCTACTCATCATGCGTGAGCTCCCAATTACAATGGTCTGACACTTTGAGGGGTTTACTGACACCCCAAAACTATCAGACCACTTTTTGATGGCATCTAAATCTCGGTTTACATCTGCTATAGCGTCTGACAAACCTTCAACCCGCTCAGCTGTATATAATTGAAGATCATCGGCATAAAGATGATACGAACACCGAAGACAGTGAGTTATGAAATTAATGAAGATGGAAAACAACAATGGAGAAAGAATACCGCCTTGTGGAACACCAGCATCCAGGTCGCGCCAACTCGAAGAGCTCTCATCAACGCGAACCGACTGCTGACGTCCCCGAAGATAAGAAGAGAACCATTCCAGAGCCTCGGACGAAACCATAAGATGAGAGAGGATAGAAAGGAGAATAACAAACCATTCAAAATTATTTCTCGGATAAAAAAAATTTACCCGAAGGGCTATTTAATAGCCCTCAAAAACTGAAAAATCCCATCATAAAATAATCAAGCTTGTCACTTGTTGCGTTGCAATTCCCAAAAAATACATTTAAAACTCAAACCAATAAGTTGGGAATCATCAGTTCCAAAAATCTTTTCCATATTGTTTTTCGGATCATTCGAAGTTATTCATTTATAAATAAGGATATTGGATTCGCACATAAAATTCAATTTAATTTAATAAGAAAAATTCAAGGATCGCGCGTTTCTGTTTTATTACAACAAACCTTTTTCTTGCTCCTGAATAATCGTCTGGTTTCAACTTTCAAAAAAACTTGTTAAAACTTGGAAAAAGCTGAACGTTTGTAAAGTTTGAGGTGAGGTAGATTTTATGTAAATGAAGCCAATGTAATTTTCTAAAATTGTTAAAGATTTACTAACAAGAGATTTCTACAAATTATGCGAATTTCGTGACGGTTTCGGACGAGATGTAATGAGACTTGCTAATGCTGGGTTTTATAGTAACAACCAATTATATTGTACTAACAATATAATTAGTTTATATATTGTGTTTATATTGTCAACTGCTGTAATACTAATTACAGCAGTTGACAATATAAACACTAACGGTGCCAGCGTCTAAAAATATATAAAACTAGCTTTTGCTAGTGGCTCCGCCCGCGTGGTGGTCGGAAATTATCCCATAATATGGGAACTTACTATCCGAATAAAAATGTATTCCAAGTCATGGTCTACATGGAAATCCAATCAGCCGTTAATGGGTAACAAGGTAGACAGACAAAGCTACTTTCGTATTTATAATAATTAGTTTGAATGTGCCTAGATTTTAGGCATCAATATTAATGTGCCTAGATTATTGGCATCAAAATTAAAAGTCATTTATTTAAATTAGTCTGTGAATCTGCACTTTGTGAACTTCAAAATCAGATAAGATAGTCCACCAAAATGCCGCCCTTCACCATTTAGTGAATTAGCTGGGAAGAGTGGCGCAACTAACTCCGCAGCAGTACAGTTGTTGTCTTTTAAGTTAGTAGAGCTTGATTCTATACATGATTCTCGTCTACTCCAAATTGAAAATCTAAAATCCTTGGTTGACTGGTAGAGAATGCCTCAGGCATTAAGTCCGCCTTTGTACCTTTTTTAGTGCGAAAAGTTTAAATAAATAAAATCTTCTTTCCACAGGTGGTAGCGACATACGTACCGGCTAATTCATCTCTTCAGTTCATCGAAGATCGGCCTATCCATTGGGCTGGTGGAAGGAGTAGTCCGCCCCCCGACACTCCAGAGTGTGGCTTTGATGGATCACTCTGTCCGGATAATTGTGAGTACCTACAAATGAAGTCGCCTCGTAATGATTAATGTACCATATACATTTGTGTAGAGCAGTCCATGTAAGTGCGATGTGTACAATTGAGAATAATACGGCTGATTATACTTTTTCTTGAACAACTTATATACTTAAAACTATTAATTAAAAAGGGGTATTGTTTTAGTGTAGAGTTTTGTGACAAGAAAAGTCTTTTAAATATTTTACATTACAATCGTTTTGTCTGAAATTGGTAAAGAAACAGATGCTTCATCATGACAATGATAATGAATGAAAACATAAATTTATTAAAAAAAAAAAATGTGCGGCCTAAGGAGACTTCTAAAGCACCTACCTACAAAGTGTTTTAACAAATATTTTTATTGACACAGTATCCACTGTAAATTATATTTAAAATTGTATGCGAGATCAGATCACACCTTTATGTCAATCCAATTGACTTAATGTATTTGTTCAGGTCAACATCATTCACTATAGTTATAAAAAATAACCTTCTTCGACCACGTCATGCCCAATTTGCATGATAAATAATATGAGATAAAAATATAAACATGACAAATGTGTCAGATAGTTATAGATATAGTCTAATGGCAAAGAAGTTTGAGTCTATGCGGGGTATTTCCCCTGCTAAATTTATGTCATGCTGTTTTATTATTAACTAGCTGACCCGACAGACGTTGTCCTGTCTTAAATTTTCTAATTTTCCGCGCAATTTTCTTATTTTTTTCTTTCATAAGAACTTTCTCCTGACAATAACAAACACAACAGAAAAAGAATTAGCGAAATCGGTCTAGCCGTTCACGCGTGATGGCGTGACCAAGGGAAATAGGGATTTATTTTTATATATATAGAGATATATAATAAGGTCAAATTTCAATCAATGTTTGTTGCAATGAAGACAAAACGACTAAGCACACACGCGCAGCATGACCGCAATATAAACGTATTTTTTCGACGGAAGAATAGACAAAATGTCAGATTCACAATTCCAATCTGTCATTTTGTCTATTCTTCCGTCGTCAAAACCCTTTTCTATGGTGGCCATTCTACGCGTGCTGGAAGTAGTATGATCATTTTGGTGAAACATATTTCTTGTCATAAATGAAAAGACAAAAATAAGTGTAGAAAAAATAAACTTTATTTTGAGTCTCATATCCCTGTTAATGTGATATAATTATAGTGAACATTGCCATAAACAGCACTCTTGGCAGCATGACGTACATTATTTTTGACGTGGATAGAAATAAATATTCAGCATTTTCTTTTTGTAAATCCAGTGTTTGTAACTGTTTTCTTATGAGATGAGTCTTTAAGAGTAGGTATCAAGTATCTACAATTTTTACTTTACTTTACTCTTATCTTATTTTCTCCCTTAATTGCAAAAGCGGCACTCCTAAATGAGGTGTTGTTTACCCTCCGACTAAAGCCACAAAGGTTCTTATCTACCACTTCAATGTACTTTCTCGCTACTCGAAAAGTACCTACTTTTAATTAAACTTCAGGAGATAATAAGACTTTATTTCACATAATTCAATTTTGGCGACCATTTTTTATTTTAATCAGAATTTATGCAAAAAATAATGAATTTCACATAATATATGCCCAAGTTAATAGGTACATATGACGATCATTTATATGGAAATTAAAATTATTTATTTATGTTTAATACTTAGTACTTTTACTTTTAAATTAAACGGGAGTCTACTCACGTTTGCTTAAATTAATACTTTTAATCAAACTTAAATTCTTTTTCTTCTGTCAAAATGTTCAGTGCTACTACTGCGTCTAAAACAAAATCGTTTTGCACCCACAACCGATGTCAACGGACCTTATCTTATCCATTTCTGCCCAATCTGAGGCCACACAGGCAGGCGATTTTTTTTCTTAATAATATCATCGGGTCTTTCAGTAAATCGTCTGTAATTTTCTCGACTGCTAGTTTTTTTTAGGTCGTTGGGTTAAGCGACTTAGAGATCCTCTAGATTGACCTAGATTTTTGATTTTATTAGGAACTACCGGATAAAGGGGAAGATTGCTGTTTCCTATGCACTTTTTTTTTTGCCGTTTTTCGTAATAACAGGCGTAAAAATACCACTAACGAAGCCTACACTCACTTTTTCCTCCCGTTATTATTTTGTACTGGACGTTTTTTTGTACCTGGGAACCTTCTGGTTACGGATATATAGCAGGCCAAAGTTCCAACTTCTTTTTACGGGTTTTTTAAGATGCAATGTTTTTAAGGGCTTATTTAACCAAAGCTCTTTTCTGCGGAGAAAGAAGAAGAAATCCTTTATTCGGGGAATAAAATTGACGTCTGACAGTTTTTGTATAAAAAATCTGTCAAAAATGTAATATTTATTCGCTGGATTAGACTTATACTAGGGATAAAAGTTTAGTCGAATTCGCCCTAAGTGTTATAACTTAAACTTTGAATAATCTCACGATCTCCGTACCGTTGCATGCACCCTTTAAGCACAATTTTTTGCATCCGTTACATTGCACACTACCGTAAACAGCGAATTTTCACACCGAAAATAGAAGACGTTTCCCAGCAATTATTTTTACACAAAGTTACTAAGTTTGATGTACAGAATGCCTAAATAGCGGCTTCTTGATGAGTCTTTTTACACGTTACTTTTTCACGGACAAAAATAAACACGTGTGAAATAAAGATATTATTATTGTTCTATGCAAATTTCTAACTATAGGTACAGCCATCTTTTAAGGTTTAATTACCGTGTCTAAGGTGTTCATAACATTGCATTTCACGGTTAAAGATATTTATTTACTCAAAAGAATTTACAAAATTCACTTACAGAGTAAACATAGTTTAAATAAAGTTTATGTGCCAGTAAGCGTAGATAAATAAATAAAGTACGTATCTTAAAATTATCATTACAATTTTAACACTTCAATTAAAACATATACCCATTACCTAAGCACAACAAACAAAACAAAACAAAGACAAGTTAGAAGAAAGTTACCCACAAGAAACAGCAGTTTTGAGCAATGTGGGTAGGGTGCAATTTAATAGTTGCTGCATTTCATGCCAATTATCTTTCTGCATGACTGAATTAGACTACCCAAGCAGAATTGCAATTAGTAGGTATTATGGTCAACGACCGATTTTAACGCCACGTAACATGAAATGGGTTATGGAACTTACAATACCTTTTAACACAGTAGTACGTTCCCTTGGGATAATTTCAGACCTCTACGCGAGCGAAGCCGTGGGAAAAAGCTAGTTTGTAATATTAGTTCTTCATCAGGTTATGGTCTACCTCTGTGCCAAATTTCATCCAAATCCGTTTAGCTGTTTTAGCGTGAAATCGTAACGAACAAACTCACTTTCGGATTTATAATAGGTAATATATTATATATTATAGTTACAGGCTAATTAAAGACTAGCTTCCGCCCTTTTCCCGCGTGGTATGTCGATAAAAAGCCAATGTCCTTCCCCGGGATGCCATCTATCACCATGCCAAATTTTATCGAAATCCGTTGTGGTTTAGGCGTGAAAAGGTAACATAAAGACAGACTGACAGACAGAGTTACTTTCGAATTCATAATATTAGTATCGGATAAAGCAATAAATTGATTTCCAGAACATCAGTAAATAACTAAACAGATCGTTATTATGCATTTAGTCACGTTCATTACATCAGACTATGATTTGATGCATGAGTTATGTGTAAACGATCGCTCTTTGATGTATGTGGCGAGTTGCCAATATTTGAAGAGGCTATCGGTCGGGAAGGGACTGGCGATATTTAAAACAAATAAATTAAACTGCTTATTCTGCACAAAAAAAAACGCGTATTACAAAAAAAGACAAACAATTTACAACCAGAAACCAGTGTCCGTTATCTGCGAAACCAGGATCAGTGTAAAATAAAACATTCGTTTGGTAAAAGGCAAACTAATAAGGCGTCTACCAACTGTATTCTCAATTCGTTCCACCAATTCGTCTCGCATTTTTAAATGTCTGGGGTTATGTGTAGGTATTCCTACAATACCAACATCTAAAAATATTACAACAGGTGTGCATGACACTGCTATTTTCGATATAAATAGCCTTTAACAATGTCTGGATAGGTACAACATTATCTTTATCCTAACTACCTATAAATATTATAAATGCGAAAGTGAGTTTGTTTGTTTGTTACGCTTTCACGCTAAAACGGCTAAACGGATTTGGAACGGATTTGAATGAAAAGAGAATGCCTCGTAATGTAGGGCACCCTGTACCAAGCCAAAAAGTCCGCTGTCACAACCAAACCTAGTGTATTTGGAGGAGAATTCAATGCTCTTCCTATATTGCTAACTATTTTTTACATGGATTCCCGCAATTCGTATTTATTTACCATTTACCTACTTCATATTTTGAGGTTAAGTTCGAGAAAGTGACAGACTCGAAATGGTGAAGTTGGTGACAAATGAGGCGGTACCTAATATCGGTTGCTTTTTATTCTTGATTTTGCGCTTGTTTCCTGATGGATGATTATACAATACATCACTGATAGTCAATAATAATTCTTGGTGTCAGTTTTTATATATAATAATAATAGATATCAATAATCATGTAGGTAGGTACTCATAGTATGTGCAGCTGGTAGTCTGAATAAGTAATCAATTTAGTACTGCGTTTACTGAATACTAATATCTTGAAATCTTAACATAACAGCAGACCTGCTTTCCCAGAAGAGTTAGGCAGAGTTGTACTAAGTACACCCACTTCTCGAACTTCACGTGTTAGTAAATAATAATAAGGTGATAATGTTGTTAGAACCTAATAAGGGACTTATATCAAAAATGAAAAACGCAGTTAAGATATATTCATATTTACATAACGTATATGACCTCGACCGCTACCAGGACAGATAAAAGAAATGTACAAATAAAACAATAGGTAGGACAATTGGGTGGCACTCGGGAACGCCTTGCAACTGTTGCAACACGTAGCATTGACTGTCCACATCCAAAGCACACATCACTCCACATTGTGACCAAGTGTTAGTTCAGGTATCAGTTCGGAATCTCAGGGAGTTTTTCTTGTATCAATGCGAAACATTTGCAGCAATAAGAATAGGAACTACCAGGATTGATCTGAAAGCATAAAAACTGTTTTTTAATCCTTAAATTGAATTAATAGTCCCGGAAGTGGGTAGGTACTTTAGAAGCTAACTATAATATACATGCTTCTACTAGGTAATACTTACAAGCGTCGCGTCGGTACAATCTATGATGTTAAAACACGATCATATCCACGGATATATTTTCTAATAATATATTCTAAATTGTTCTAACAATACTAGTGAACAGTTTAGGATACATCGGCTACGCTGACTTGCTGGCCGATGTCTTACTCTAGATGGGGGCATCGCTAAGGATTATCACACAAAGATTACGTTATGAAAAAGCACCTGAACCCCCGTTTTTGTTAATAAGTATTATAAATTATTATTCAAATAGTTCAGATGAAACCAATATTGAAAGTAACGTCATCCATGACGGCGCCACAGAATAATTATTGCAATACGTCACAGTTCAAATGACATTTTACTTTTTTGAATAGGTCCTCTTTTCATTAAATACAAATGTATTCCAAAAAAATAATAATAAATTATTACGATGTAACGCGTGACCTAAATATGTTTTTTGACACACATAAAAATATATTTTATCCTAATATTAAATGATTAAATGGCAAATTGGTACAATTGTCTTCTTCATTTTAATGTTCGTTGACAGGTAGGTACCTATATTTTAAACGTAGTAGCAACATTCGTAAATGAAATGCAATGTCAGTGACATAAGCGGAAAATACGTACCAGAAAAGTAAAAAAAGACTTTTATTTTTGGTGTCCGAAAGCCGGGAATCGTTTTCATAACAAAATCGTATAACTGATTAAAAAAATAGGAGTAATTTTATGAACTACATTTGGTTGTGACACTCTAGCTCCTTTGTTGGTACGAAAGTGTGGCATTATCCTTTGGCACATGGGTAGACCATGACCCAGAAAAGGACGTAGGCTACTTTTTGCCCTGGATCGCAGACGAAGTCGCGGGCAACAGCTAGTCATAATAAATTTTAAAACATTTCAGTCAAAAATAAATTCATCAAATATTTGTAAGAAATTTTTTGCCACAAGAAATATAGGAACTTGTGAGAAGGTGGTTGAACGAACCATAAATATGTAATCTGTTTAGCTGGAATGACGTGGAAAATTGTAAAATCGCGTTTTCTCTACGTGTTCTGAAGGCGCAAACATTCTATTGCACAGTAAAAGAAAACTGTAACCCAGTAAGTGAACAAGTTGCTCGCGGAATTGATGGATTTTTAGAGCAAAATGTTTCAGCTCGGAAAACAATATCTTTTAGAACACACGTGTTTTTTACGTAACATTGATACTAAATTGGGCACTTTAATTTCACCAAGATCCAAAATGTCATTACTGTAGACAAGAGCCAGCAAGCGTACTATAAAGGAAAATACATCTCGCAGACACATTAAATTATCGGATCTAGCGCAGTCGTGTTTATTTTGGCGTGAAATTAACTTTTATCAGATTTATTACGCTAATTCACTTTAGGGAGAGACGATACAATAAATTCATGAAAGAATTTCTTTATCGACAGTCTGGCTTTAGGGTTTTTATGATATACGAGGTCGTACATTACAAAGTTGGTTGGCTGATAGGATCTCATCCCCGCTTTGGAGGTCTTTCATTAAGTCAGTCATCTGACTTTCTGGTTATTGTAGAAATATTTTATTGTATTCTTTTAAATTTTTTATTTTTATTTATGACTGAATTTTATTAAATTTCTCGATTTTTAATAGATATGAATTTAAACATGATGATGATGAAGATTTTACCTTATTAATTTATTTTACAATTACATTTTATGTTCTATAATATTATAATCCGGGTTTTGGGATGAAAATGACTAACAGTAGTAGGTAACTACAGTAACAAAAACAGTTTTCGTTAAAACGCAACTTAAGCTGGTGGAAAATATTACGTCAGCAAATGTTGTATTAATTTAGTCGGTCGTTTCTTTATTTGTATTCGCATATAAGTTGTCGGAAAATTTGTATTTAAAGCAGTAATATTTTGAGTATGCTCATAATTATGTTAATTTTTTTTCGGAGCTTTTATTACTACCCATAGTATTATTGTGGCATGTATTTTTACTACTGATTCATAAAATAGTTTTAAGTGTACTACTGTGTCTGAGATAAATAAAATAAAATTGGACCTGATTGCATACCTACCTAGTTATTGATTCCTGCATAATTATTATTATTTTTTAAGCCTTTTAACCCTGTGACATATGCGTCACTCCAAGACACCCGTATTTTGTCGATATTACTGTACCAAATCCCAATTAAAGGGTTTTTGTACAGTGGGAATCAGTGCTCAAATATTTTGAATGGACACGATACTAATAAACCATATTTGTTTCAGCGTTACCAGTGTATGCGATATTGAGTATAATCCTGAGTTCTGTAGTCGTCGTGTTGGCAGTTCTCTCCGTGTTCATATACAGGTATTTAATTTATCAAAGGTTTTTCCGCGTTATACCTACCGAAAAATTGCAATTCTTAGGCTGACTGTCCACTGGTGCTGAGAGTGGAGGAGCGGAGCGAAGCTGAGCCAATAATAACCAATGGAATTGCATAAAATCTCCGCTCCGCTTCAGTGGACAGGAATTTGCGAACTAGTTTAAAAATTCATACAAAACCGGGAAGCGGAGTGGGAAGCGGAGCGAGGAAGCGGAGCGGGAAAGCAAAAAAACCGGCCGCCACCCGCTCAAATTACTCGCGGCGTGAATTCGTCCTAGCTCCACACAGTCCGCAACTTCGCTCCGCATTACTCCCTCGCTCTGCATCAATGGACAGGCATCCTTACAATGTGAAAATTTTCCCGTTGTTATCGGACGAGTGACGTAGTGATTAGATATTTATAGTACCCTACAATAAACGTCAAATAAAAAGAAAGAGAGGTATGGATAGAATGTCGCGTACGCATAACTATTTTTTTATGCATTTTATAACTTTTTTAAAGAAAACCCTTAGTTGCTTTACAAGATCGAGACGACCATTTTAAAGATATTGCCTTTCCAACTAAAATGGGAATCGGTCTCGTTACTACTTTGTTTACTCTGACCCTCATTACATCTATTCCGCGATTATTTTGCCTCCAAGCAGCAGTTTTCTTATATAGTTTAGTTTAGTTTTATTTATTTTTCATTATGAGATGGGTAAACCTTCCTTGAACAATTTTGCTATTACTTAGTGTTTCAAAGTTTGAATACAGAAATGATTTAGAATATCAACAGAATTCTGACTCAGATTCCACACAGTTTAGTTGTTTTCTGCTGAATTTGAAACTTCTGACCGTGAGATTCTTGCGTACAACACCACAAACCGAGCAAGCCACGGATGAAGTTAATATCTGAGCTTTCTAATTACTGAAAACGATATTTCAAGCTAATCCGTAACATTCCCAGAAAGTTGTTGAATTAAAAATTCGTGTAAACAAAGTTATTGTGAAAAAGTCTAAGTTTTTAAAGCGTCTTTATTTATGGTAAAATTTTATTCGTTTAAACCGATGACCCCTTAAATCGACGATCCCTGAAATCGCAAAAAAAAACAGCTGTTCCCTACATTTATGCTCATGAAAATGTAGGAAACACCTATTTATTTTCGTGATTTCAGGTTTACTCCCGTAGTGAAAGTTGTTCATAATGATGAGTACAATGACCCCTTAACAGGATTTAAATGACTAAAATATTACCCAGTATATTTCCATATCTAAATTAATACCCTGTGTCATCGTGGTGCTGTTACGTGGGCATTGGCATCTCCGATAATATCGTCACGTAAGAAATTATAAAAGCGCACATTGGCTGTTATTATTTTTGTAAACCAATCACAACAGCGATAACTACTCTAATCTATTAGTCAGCTGATTCGCTGAAGTTTTTTTTTGTGTTTAAATATTTTTTTCTTTGTTCTACTAGGCATTACAAGTTGGAAGCAGAGATAGCTATGATGACATGGCGAGTCAGTTGGAGTGACGTGCTACAGCCGGGCGGAAGATTGCGCGGGAGTTTACACTCCCTGGCGCGAAGATACAGTACTGGGGTGAGGGTGGACTAAGACTTTCGATTCTACAAAGTCAGAAAAGTCACAGACTCTAATCCGTGATGGCCATTTAAACCTGTTTTTTTGGACCTTCTTAATTTTTTCTCGTTTTTTGGTTAAACTTTTTTTGTGAGAGTTTTTTTTTATCTTTGTTTGAAGAGCTTGGTCAACAAGACTAAGTCGCTGCGTATGGCTTTCTTTTAATATAATCCACCATTTTATAAATTATATGAGTAACTATCTTCTACGAATACCATAATTATAATAATATAATACAAAATATTGTAAAACATTTTTAAAAAGAGTATCGGTGGAGTTTCGTGCCCATTCTTCTCCATACGAAAACTACCTTTCGGAAGGGACTACTAGAATCAGTTCTATTTCTTTGTTTTTGACGTTCAAAAGTGCCTTTTATGTGCCTACTTGAAATACATTATTTGACTTTGACTTTACCTATACGCACAAGTTTATAGTTATGAAAGGTACCAATGTCAATGTTACGATACAATCTGCCTAGTCTTTTCCCAATGTTACGAGTACCTATTTACAATTTTTTTACTGGACTAAAGCATAGATATAAGACGGCCATAAAACATCTAAAAAACAAAGTAATAAAAGTGACGCAAACAAATCCCTATACAAATTCGCTACGGTAAAATTACATTCTAAAAAGGGTCTAAATATACAAGGCATTGGAAACGACTTATTTATCCACCTCCCCTGAGATCTTTCGGGTTGGAATTGTTGATCTGTATTCCTAGATACAGATCGACAATTCTTGGGTAATCTTCAAACTACGCGTGACACGTCTTGATACTTCTCGTCATCTCATGAATTTGTATGAAGTAACTTTTGCCGAATTATTTTATGTTGTTTTGCTGATTTTAACGAACATTTTCTGGATGTTTTATTGTGAAAGAAGATCAATGGACAGTGGTTTTATACAGACGTGTACAATCTTATGTTATTTATATACGGATAAATGTGATTTTTTCATAAAACAACACTTAATGCCCTATTCTTTATGTAGCTCCTATTTCCATGATATTCCGAGTAAAATTAGCTTTTTATTAACATTTCCCTACGCAATCGTCTTTAAGTAATTGGTTTCTCAAAAAATGAGTAGACAAAATGACTAACTTCTTCAAAACTAGCAGCAAAAAAGTACGGTACTTGACATAAAATGTAATTAATTGATCAGAATTTCAAGCTAATACGGTTCTCTATCTTTTTAAGTTTTTATTTATAAAAATACTGGTATTCAGCTGCATCCGGTTAGACTGGAAGCCGACCCCAACATAGTTGGGAAAAGGCTAGGCAGATGATGATGTTACGTTTTTTGCAATTTGCTGGCCAGTATGAGGTTGTATGTTGATCAAAATATGGTCCGCGATAGTACCTACCAAATATGTACGTACTAAGTATGTACAGAATTAAAATAATAAAAATCATCAATAAGAATTGACCTGAAATTGACACTGATTGCAAAAAAAGAAAGAAACGAATTTCACGGGCTACTTTAACCCTTATGATAAAATATATATTCTAACAAAGCGGGATAATACTAATGAATAATTGATGGAATTTTATTCGTGTCCTAAATACGGAATTCAATAGAAACTCCACCAATTTGCTTGACCGTACCTCTTCCGGTTACCGGCAACTATCGGTCTTTGTTTCCAATTCATTTCATCCATTCTTTGGAAATCATACATTGCTTTTATCATTTCCTGCTCTCTTGGAAATGTATCAGTCCTTTATTTGTTAGGGATTCAATTAATGTGGGAACAAGGTTTATGATTTATCATTTAGGTATAAATCGGATTTGTTTGAACAATAGAAGCTCTTTTAAAATCTTAAAGGATATAATTATTTAAAAAATCTTTTCGTAGATTTTTGGCACAAAAACCTTGCTCCGCTAATATAAATAAATAACTAAAACACTGCTGAAATTAAAGAACGTTTTAAATAAACAGTAAAATATTTTTTCGTCTCGTCTACTACGAGTATCATATAACAACGACAAATCTATCAATCAATCTGCCTAGCCTTTTCCCAACTATGTTGGGTTTGGCTTCCAGTCTAACCGGATGCAGCTGAATACCAGTATTTTACATCGAGCGACTGCCTATCTGACCTCCACAAACCAGTAACTGGGTAATACGATACCCCTTGGTAAGACTGGTTGTCAGACTTACGGGCTTCTGACGACCTGTAACGACTGTCAATGATAACAAAGACAATAGAACTAGAAAGCAACGGAAATAAACCCACTCGAGTATTGATTAGTCTCTAAAAAACTTTTTAAACTTATTTCACTTCTGAATAAAAAGTACAGGAAAGTTTCAAATTGATTCATGATTGACTTACTTGAAAGTTGGCAGAGTTATAAATTTCAAGTATTTAGAGATGAGAGTTCGAACTTCATCCTTGTTCAAGAATTTTAATATTCAATGAACTCTTAGTGGACGTTAAAAGATCTTGTGAGTGGGATAGTTTGAAGAGCTGCAACTTTGGGAAGTTGCCGTTAATGTTTGTGACTAAAGGGAATCATTAATTTTGGGCAAAATAATGAAAGTAAAACAAAAAGAATGATAATTCCGTTGGAAATGAAAAGTGAAGACAATGTCTTCACTTTTCACTATTGAACCATAGGGCAATTTCCTGCGCTGTTATAAGATTTTGAAAAATACTCTTTTCAATATGTTTTAGTTAAAATAATTAACAGTAATCTAATTAAATGTATAGCTTGTAGTAACAAAAAATTAAGAGAAAAACGTAATCTTTCGGAATATAGCTCTTTTTTTGTATGGTACTTCACATTTAGCCCAAAAATGTATGGACGGTGAATCTCCTCTAACTTTTTGACAAAATAAACAGCTTTTGACAGTTCAATTTTAACTCCAACGAAGTCCTATTAATAATAAATCGTGTTTGGATGGGCGAACTGGGCATAAATCAAGAGCCGACTACAACTGTTTTACCTCATTTCCAAAAACACAAACCTACCATGATAAAAATTGGCTGAAAGCAATCCGTGCGAGATAAATAATAAACATAATTGGAATATCCATGTTATTTTTTTCTTTCAGACTACATTCTCGGACGAAGCTACATCTTTAGCTGGTGACAGACAAGTATATGCACCATGTGGATTCTACAAAGGCTGTCGAGTTGCTATCAAGAAGGTGGACAAACAGCGCATAGACCTCACCAGACCTCTCCTTCTTGAACTGAAGAAGATGAAAGATTTAGAACATGATCATCTAGCAAGATTCTATGGAGCTTGTGTAGATCCTCCACATTGCTGTCTCCTGACGGAGTATTGTCCTAAAGGATCCTTGCAAGATATCCTGGAGAATGAGTCTATTAAGCTGGATTGGATGTTCAAAGTCAGTTTGATGCACGATATTGTAAAGGTGAGTTACTCTAAATTCTTGACGTTTTTTAACTTAATATTGAGGTAAAATTGAGTCTGCAAAAGACCCGTCCGAAACAAAAAAGGTATAACGAAGTTTCAACGGCCGGGAAACAGCTGTTCCATTACACATCCGTAATCAATTACAATCAGGTCGATATTCCTAAAGTATTGGGCTTATTCTGAAAGGGCTAGGGTTCAGGTGGCAAAACGGCCAAAAAAACGAACAAAATTTTCCTCTTTCCCAACAAATTACCCTTCTGCGTTACTTACGCATTTATTTCCTGATCCACTTACTCCCAACTCTATCAGAACTTTACTGTCAGTTTAAATAAGGACACATTTTAATTTGAAATTGCTAAAATACCTAATTCCGTAGGCTTAAATTCGTCTTCTAGGTTTTTGTCCGCAATACGGCCGACATAACTTGGCAGTTCCGAGCTTTGTACAGAGGTCTGCGCACTACTGCGCACTGACATTTTTAAGGAACCAAATGGTGACGTGAAGCGAGTGTGAGTGAGAGAACATGCGCGAAAGATTAAAGCGCCTAAGTTCAGACCTGCCAAGTTACAAAATACAATAGACGTAGATATAGTCACGCCTGAATCAATTAACTATCTGCCAAGTTATATCGGCCGTATGTCTAAGTTTCTTGGATTCACTGAGCAGTGGCAAAGTTAATTTACATTGATCATTCTCAATTCTTTATAGTCGCAATAAAGAATTGAGAATTGAGAATTGAGTTAATTTTAAGCCTTACGGTAACAAAATACTAAGCCTCTTATTCATAAACGTTTCTTAAAGTTAAAGAGTCGTATAATCGTCGAAAATGTATGGTTAAACAGTTGCTAATTCATAACTTAACTTTAAGCAGCGTTTATGAATAAGGCGGTAAATCTTTTGTTGACAACATCAATTTGACCTTAGCTTATTAACCGTCAAATTGATGTAGTCAACAAAAGTTTTGATATTTTCTCCTTACAAAGGAAAACCCCGATGGGATTGGGTCACCCGAGGCCCGAGGCTCAAGTGTTCGGTTGTTCACCTACTTGTTAGCCGATAACAGTATTAAATCCCAAAGGAGCGTGTCGCTATGTATCGTACAAGACTTTATCGATAAAATTACTGCTGTTCCACGACCTTTAATTTAAAAGCAAAATCTCACAAGCTCCATCACAGACATAGCTATAATAAGTATATATTTCTATGACGTCACCAACCTGTAATGAAATTTATATTCCTTTTTATTTCTTTTTAAATACATATTTGTTAAATTTTTAAATATTTTTATAAAAAACATTAAAACAAAAATTTAAAAATCCTCCTGAGATGTTGGTCGAGGCTCTAATTTATATTATTGTTATAACATATAATTATGGTATTACCGACCATCAATGAAATGAATGCAAAATATATATATATATATATATATATATATATTATAGTTACGTCTGTCACGGGCTTTATCTATTCGTAAACTACAAACATTACAATTATCAGGCATCAAAATTTGTGTAAAACCACAATGTCATTACATGCTAATATACATATAAATATGGTTTGAGCGACCATTTGTGGATCTTCGACAGTCATTACGAGTCGTCAGAAGCACGAAAGTCTGACAAGCAGTCTAACCAAAGGGTATCGTATTACCCAGTTACTGGGTTGTGGAGGTCAGATAGGCAGTCGCTCCATGTAAAATACTGGTATTCAGCTGCATCCGGTTAGACTGGAAGCCGACCCCAACATAGTTGGGAGGCAGATGATGATGATGGTTTGAGTGACCATCAATTAAATGAATGCAAAATATATAATTAATATTTGGGTCATGGGAATCGTAAACATGTGGTATGTTTACGATTCATGAATCAATCAATTAGGTACATCATTTATTTCAAAGTTTAACCATTGGATTTAGAATCTTTGGTGGGTCATCATCATCTTCCTGCCTTTGTCCCATGTTACTTGGGGTCGGCGCACCACGTTTTCTTTTTCCACTCTCCCCTGTCAACCGTCACGCTATCATTCACTCTTTCATATCATTCCTCTAACAATCCATCCATCTTTTCTATGGCCTTCCTCTCCTCTCCATCCATCAAAATTTATATTCATCACTTTTTTAGTCACATGCGTTTCCTATATCTAAACTAATGTATTTAAATTGGTTTCAAACGTAACTCAAAGCTTTAGCTGTAACTTTGCTCTTTCCTCTTAATCAAATTCCTGACATTGTTCTGAATTGTACGTTGAATTTCTGTACCATTTATGACCTGCTTACACCACTTTACTGGTTACATAACTGGTTGTTCATTTCCGTTCCTTTTGAATTTCCCTGGTGGATAGTACAGACGAACAAGCTGTTTAGTATACAAGCAAAATATATTCATTTTCCGCTACACTGTCAAAATTCGTTTTAATTGTGTGTGTAATTAAAATTTTTGAGCTTATGGCTTAGGAGAGTGATGTAAAAGGATTGTTGACTGCTGAAATCATTCACAAAATTATTTAAGGTAGTTGCAAGTTACCTGCCTGTATAGCAAATAGCTTGCTCGACCGTACCTATAACTGGAAACTGAGACATGGACTATAAATTCACCTCGATGTACGGACATTTTTCTAATAATTCATAGCGCCACCATGTCAATCTCTTACTTCTTTGTAGATAATCGCGAACCTTTCATGGAACTACAGAGTAAAGAATTAGAGTTACAATTATAATTTGTTCTTGTATAAAAAATATAATTATTTATCCTTACATATTATAAAACAAAGTCCTCCGCCGCGTCTGTCTGTCGTCCTGTTCGCGATAAACTCAAAAACGACTGCACCGATTTTCATGCGGTTTTCACCAATGGATAGAGTGGTACTCGAGGACGATTTTAGTATAGAGGGCGTCCCACGGATATGCCACATGGAGGGAAAGTACCTTGAATATTGTAGATGGAACATTTTACTGAAAGAAGACATTATTTGAATTTAAAAAACAATTTAAACTGCATTCATAGATATTTAAATAATTAAATGGTTGAACCGGGAATCGAACCCGTTACATGAGAAAAATAATCCCCCTGTAGCTTTATCATACCGATCGAAAGGCGTCATCATAAGGATTATTTTTTGCTAAATAACATAGTGTCACAAATAAAAGGAAGACCATGAATTTAAACATTTGATATGAAATTTTGTTTAGAAAAATGAAAAGCTGACATTGCCGTAATTTAGTTTACAAGAACCAGTATGAAAGTGTCCAGCTACAAGCAGAACTTAGACGTATTATTCTTAATATCCACCACAACAAGATAAAAAAATCGACAGGGAGCGAAATAATCAAAAGAGTGCGACTTTGTGTTCAACTGGAAGGGAGTCATTTTGAGCATTTGATAAATTGATTAATTTTGTATTAAAAATCTTAAAATTCATGGTCTTCCTTTTATTTGTGACACTATGTTATTTAGCAAAAAATAATCCTTATGATGAAGCCTTGCGATCGGTATGATAAAGCTACAGGTTTATTATTTTTCTCATGTAAAGATAAAGATAAAGATCATTTTATTTGTCAAAACATGTGTAGGTCATAATAATACATGCAAAAATGGATGTTTACTAAAGATGGTACATTACTTATCGATTGTATCAACATGTTTTACCACGACTGGTGTACAAATATTAATTATTATATGCAATTAATGAGTGAATGAATGTCAAAATGAGATATCTAAATAGTAAATGTCATGAACTAACAAAGTCTAAAACAGTTTACAAATTAAGTCACTTAATAAGTTGTATATAGAATTATTATTATGTGTTAACAATTTAAATGTCATCCTTCACCTTCAGTTAAATAAATTTGTCACTAAGGAAATCTTGTACATGATAGTAACATTTTCTAATCAGAATTTTCTTTAAGGTACTTTTAAAGCTATTGGCGTTCAATTTTTTTATCGAGTTCGGTATGTGGTTATAAATTAGTGGAGCTCTGCATACTACACTTTTCTGTAACAGTGCTGTTTTAGCAGGCTGTGCACAAAGTCTACTATTGTCACGGCGCTGACTGTGTGAGGGTATGTGAGTAAAATAATCCAGGTTTTTATGAACGAATACAGCTGTTTCGAGTATATACAGTGATGGTAGTGTAAGGATTTTATGTTCAATAAATAGTGGTTTACAGCTTTCTGTGCTTTGAATACCGAACATAGCGCGTACGCATCGTTTTTGTACTTTAAATACCATCTCTTTGTCGGTGGAATTGCCCCAAAAAATAATGCCGTACCTGAGGATGGATTCAACAAGCCCGTAGTATGCACACAGTAGTGCATTCTGGTGGATGGTTGGAGCTAGTTTATATAGTGCGTAGGAAAGACTACTGATCTTTTTGCATAGTAATTGTATGTGTTCTTTCCAATTTAACTTACTGTCAATAGTTAAGCCAAGAAAACGAGCCGTAGCAGTTTCTTTTATAGTATAGTTATTATAAGTCAATTGTATATTTTGAGAATTTTGTAGTCTTTGTCCAAAGTGCATTATATTCGTTTTAGTTAAATTTATTTTTAAGTTATTATTATTCAGCCATGAAATTATAGATGTCAAAGAATTATTAATGTCAGAGTTATAATGGTTAATGTCCTTACATGCAATTGTAACAGTGCTATCGTCAGCAAATAATGTCATAGGTTGATTCGTTGCATTTGGCAAGTCGTTAATGTAAATAATAAATAAAAGTGGACCCATTACGGTGCCTTGAGGGACACCGTATGTCACATAGCGCTTCATAGATGTGTATGTTTCTTCTTTTTTGGTTGTATAATTAACTCTGCTTATTAATGTCATTTGTTGTCGATTTGTTAAATAGGATCGAATTAAGTCTAAGATATTTCCCCTGATACCATAAGTGTCAAGTTTGTTTATAAGTATATTTTTATCTACGTAGTCGAACGCTTGTGTCATATCGCAATAGATAGCGCAAACGGGTGATCTCTTGTCCACATAACATAAGACTTTTTCTATAAATTCATATATTGCTATATTAACAGATTTGTTTTGTCGGAAACCTTTCTGTTCATTACACAATATTTGTTTATTTTCAAGATAGGAATAGATTTGACTGTATAAATATTTCTCAAAAACTTTTGCGAATATTGGTATTAAAGCAATGGGCCTGTAATTATCCATTAATAGCTTGTCGTCTTTTTTGTACAAAGGCTTTATAATTGATAACTTGAGGGCGTTTGGGAATATCCCTGCTGTTATGGACAAGTTAATAATGTGACTTAGATGGTGAGATATATCCTCATTGACATTTTTTATTATTTTGGTGGAGATCTCGTCATACCATACACTGTTTGTGTTTTTCAATTTTTTAATGATTTGACTTATCTGTAGAGGTGAGCTTGGTGCAAGAAACATAGAATTTGCTGGACTTTTAATAAAATGAGTCACATTTTTTCCTGCGTCTGGAATGGGTTTGATTTTATCAATAAAATGATTATTAAAAGCTGTGGCTATTTCTAGAGGGTTACTAATAAGGTTGCTATCGTCAATTTTGATACATTCAATCGATTGTTTTGGTATGTTTTGTCTTGTTTTGTTAATGATGCGCCATGCAGTTTTAGATTTGTTATCTGAAGTCAGTATTTTATGGTTATTTTGTGCTCGTTTTGTTAATGTTATAATTTTTTTAAATAGTTTACTGTATGTCGTGTATTTAGTTTTATTGTCATTTTTGGGGTTTAATCTGTGTTTCCATAGTAGACCTTTTTTCTTTTTACTGCAAATTTTTATCCCACGAGACACCCATTTGGGTTTAGTGTTAACTTTAGTCAACACTTGGGTACGTGGGAAACATAGGTCATAAAATAGTTTAAAATTGTCTAGAAAATATTGATAAGCCAAATTCGGGTCATTAGTCAGGTAGATTTGTGAGAATGATAGACTTTTAATGCACATTTGAAATTTTTTGAAAATGTAACGGGTTCGATTCCCGGTTCAATCATGTAATTATTTAAATATCTATGAATGCAGTTTAAATTGTTTTTTAAATTCAAATAATGTCTTCTTTCAGTAAAATGTTCCATCTACAATATTCAAGGTACTTTCCTTCCATGTGGCATATCCGTGGGACGCCCTGTATAATTACCGACATCCACGCGGCGATGCCGCGGGCATCAGCTAGTTTATTATAATTTATTATTTATTTAGGGCATGCATTACCTCCATGGCTCGGACATCAGGTCTCACGGAGCTTTGAAGTCTAGCAACTGTGTGGTGGACTCTCGATTCGTGCTGAAGATCACAGACTTTGGACTTCACGCTTTGAGGACCGCGGAAAAGGACTCAAGGGCTCACAGCTATTGGACTCGTAAGTATCATATTTAGGATATTTTAACATAAACATCACGGCTGTAATCCCAGAAGGGTTAGACAGAGGTATACCTATAGGATATTTATATCCACTAAATTGTTTTAATTTACACTTTAGTTGTCCAGGCAGCTGTCAGCCTATTCAAAAGCAAATAATCCACTTCCTAGTTATTTCAGGTTTGTATTACTTACGAAAACAAAGAAACACTGAAACCTAATTTTTCTCATACAATTAAGGTTTACGTAGCATACCTGAGGGCCTAGACAACGTGACATTCTATCAGCGATAACGATTATGGAAAAGGAAAAAATGTATTGGACTGACATAAGCTATCGAAAAGCTTATGTCAATTCTGTTGAAAGTCTATGTAGAAATACGAAACGCTTTGGAAGCGATTGTCACTTGTCTAGGCTCTCTGGAGGTTAACTCATTTTCAATGAGAAACTATGAAGCATACCTGAAGCTATAGATTTAACGATAGCGCTGCCAGCCTGCCCTATCTCAGCCTAATGTGAGACACGTGTTAAATACCATTCTCAAGTCAATTAGTGGCCAATCGGATTGTTTGACTTGGAGTCAAAATATATCAACCGCCTCGCTAAGTAATCCAACTGTGGCAAGTTTTAATTTCGTTTCCACTTTGTAATTTACTTTGTCTTTACTTTCTCTTTGAAGAGAAAATCAACATTCAATATCATTTACACCCAAATTGACTCCAAATTACAGCAACACTGAAGTTTTTGCTGCTTTTTAATGGTGGAGGCAAAAATAATTCGAGGTTTTTTTTGCATATAAGGTAATAATCCTCTTTCGAAAACTTACTTATTGCAATGTTTCAATTTGGTTTGTGACAAATTTGCTTGCTAGAGCAATATTTAAATTACCATGCTACCTGGTTGATAATAATAGCAGTGAAAGCCTAGTGGTGAGTTCGTTGGACTGCCAAGTTATAGGTCTCGAGTTCGAACCCAAGCCGTACCTTTGACTTTTCGGATGCATTTGTGTATTGTATACTTGCTTCAAAAATGGAGAAGGAAAACATCGTGAGGAAACTGACTGATACTGAGACTGACTGACTGTGATTGAGAGATAATTTTCGACAGCATGTGAAGCCAAGTCAGAGGCTCATGGGTGGCATAAAAACTCTGACACCAGGTTAGTCACCAACAACACGACAAAGTTGATAAAAGTGCAAATTGTGTATCCCTTTTGTCAACACTGACAGCTGCTGTTTTGTCGACACGAAGTCGCCGTTTTTTAATTGCACTCCCGCCAAACAAAATTCCCCCGTCAGCGGCAAAATTTTGGGCTGGGGTCTCCTATTAAAATGCTATCGGTGAAGTTTGACGTCAGCCTCAGCGAGACAGGGCAATTTTTAAGCTGCAGTGAGTGTTTCGATGATACCACCATATTTACATGTTGCACAACAACTATTTTGACGCGGCATACAGTAAAATACTGTATGCGGCCTTTATATAAAGACAATCTAAATACTTTTTTTTCTCAGGACTTCTTTGGACGGCACCAGAGTTGCTTCGCACAGCAGAACCTCCACCAGAAGGGACGCCAAAAGGAGACGTTTATTCTTTTGGTATCGTCATGCACGAGATTGTCAATAGACAGGGAGCGTTTTGGCTCGGTCCTGGCATTGAAATGGCTCCGAAAGGTAAGTCACGATTTGAATACTTAATTTCTAGTTCGTGCTGTAAAATTTTTGTACGGCGTCTTTAATGTTATTTTTATTAATATATTAATATAGTAGATATTATTAATATTAATGTAGTAGATATTTAATAATAATATTAATTAATAAAAAAACATAAAAGACGCCGTACAAAAATTTTACAGCACGCAGTTTTTTCTTCCTCCTGACAAGTTACCTACTTCTTTTACGAGGTTTCTAATTAGTCGATTATCCACTTTATTGACTAGTGAGTCTGAAGGTATTATTTTATTTGTGATAATATGGTTAGTTTACTAGCCCGACGTTATCGGAACTTCAAAAAAGCACTTCACATTTGAACTTCAAGAAAGCTTCAACAAGCGCTTCCCGTTGTGTTCAGGTCCAGAGCTTGCCAATAAGTTGCCTTACTTCAAGCTCTGGAAAAAATGCACGGAAATCAGGGCCCCTACCACTAGCTCTTACAGCAGTATTACTTCAGTGTAGGAAAGAGATGAAGCTCTACAGGACGTTTAGCTCCATCTCTTTCCCTCACTGAGTAAGATTAAAATAATACTGCTGTAAGCGGTGGTGGTAAGCCCCCAGAGCCAAACCAGGGTTGTATGATCGATTTATTAGTCAGTAGGTAAATAGTAATATTGTCGCATGACAATATTACTATTCCAAAGATTGATGCTGGTGCGATCTTCCTGAACACTTGAATTTTTTTTTTGTAATAAACAGGATAAGTTATCATTATCATAAGTTATCATTGTTTTAGACACCACAGAGCCTAAAGAAATATGTCGCATTTTTTTCGGCCCAAAGAATTTCTTTTATTTCCATTCGTGACAGAGCGGACATGAGGAGCGTAAATAATTTCCGTGATTTATACGGGGTTAACTCATATTAAAGGTAATGGGATTTAGCTTTAGACACACAACAAATCAAATCTCTAAAATGTTTTTATCCATCAAATGTTATGAGGGTTTTTATTTCCTTCATTTCACGCTAAAGGGCGAAATGGAGTAAGAGGTTCATAAATTGATGGGCTGCCTTTTAAGAAATAGGGCCATTTTTTGGGTCCGCCATGTGCTATAATCACAAATCATACAACATTATTCCTTGGAGCTGAGCTTAGTCAGTGCTCAAAGAATGATGAGAAAATTACTTTATAAAAACACTAGCCGGAACCCCTGCTTTGCACGGTTTTTTGGACTTAACAAAATATCGAGAAAGTTTATCCGTCTTCACAACCCTCCTGTGATGTCACTGTGTCATTCGTCAGGCCAATTGACATTGATGCTTGCATTTCTAGCTACGATATCGACTGAACCCTATGAATACAAAGCCCGAGAATTCTCGGGCGTTCGTGAAGGGTTCTTGTTCAATACTTTCTACCACCTTTGCCTTTGTCCAGCAGTGGACATCTTTCGGCCTTTGCTCAGTCATGCCGTCGTATACGGCATACACATACAAATAGATAATCCGACGTTGCATTATGAAGAGTTCAAGCTGCCGTTTTGCAGCTTCACTATCATATCGACGCCAGAATATTCAAAGACTATTAGCCTTTTTTTTTTCTGACGGTGTGAAATCATCCAATGACTTCTCCCGCTCTGGGCGGAGCGGAAGGGCGTGTCAGACTTTTACTGACTAAAACCCACCCGTGTTCTTTCAGTTGCCTGCTGTCAAGCTCCCGGTATCCCTTTCGTACTAACCCGCAACCCTGGTAGGAAAGACTATTAGCCTAAAAGCGTTAGAAACCAATTCCAGCAGGCCATGGCCGGTCACTTTCGCACAGTGGCCACCGAATTCGCTTCTAATAATCGTATTACGTTTTCGTGTATAAGCTTCGCGAGACGTGCAGCTGTTCGTGAAGCTATAATAGACCAAATGTTACGGGAAATGATGCACATGCCACAAAAATGTGGAAAAATATATGTTTTTTTTTGGAATACCTGGAATTACCCAATTGCTGCGGTGCTCTTGACGAGACATGTTGTGATTCTATCACCTCCAAAGGGTACCCACTCTTTTTCTCCCCGTATTTTAATAATAAAAAGAAACATTTTTACGCGAATTATAACTTCATAAAATTGCCGTTAACTTGCGCTCTTTTCGTAAAGATAGTGATAGTGGATTTGATGGAAAAGGCTTCCAGATTTATTTTTATTGCATTCTAGCAAGAGTGAATAGTTTAATATTTATAATAATCATCATCATCTGATGATGATTATTTAGGTATTTATTAAACTCGTTACACAATGTGCTATTGCTGCATATTACACAGTTTGTAGGTATAATAATACCTACAAAAAAAAACAATGAAATATCTTGCTTATTAATATTTATAATCTTATTAAGACGGCAATATTTCCTTTCTTAGAAATAATCGAGACGGTGATATCAAGTGGACTTCGCCCGAATACTTCTCACCACCGTTCATGTGAGGTTGACGATGCTACCGAGCTGATGCGGAGGTGCTGGGCCGAAGACCCGCTGGAAAGACCTGTCTTCGCTCATTTGAAGGGAGCAATCCGGCGCCTCAACAAGTAATATATTATGTACATATTATGTCTTCATCTTCTGGTGTAAATGTACCTACTGTTACTTTTTCTTAAGCTTATAACTTAAATTTATTTTGAGAATTGTTTTCATATTCTTTTGTTGTAGCTAGTATTGGGGTTAGCTTATAAACAAGATCAGTATTCTGTACTACGATTGCACAGATATATTATCTCAATCTTATTATCACTTTTCTAAAATTTCTAACTTACTATCTGAAGATAATTTTACATGTGCGAAGACTGATTTGCCAAGTTTACTAGTTGTTTATTGGTACGATGAAGTACATCTGTCACACAAAATTAAACTGACATGACATTTTTACTAAGAGAACTCGAGAGTGTTGTCCACGAAGATTTTATTCGAGTTTATAAGATAATATTGAATAAAGAACGCTAAAGCTACGGTCTCCTGGACGAGCGGTGGCCGCCACATAACGGCTGCAGTCACGCCTATCATGATGGTAGCGGGGTTTGACTTTACGGTTTTAAAAAACGCTCTCTAGGAAAACACACCAAATTACTTTCATTAAAAAAAAATATCCAAAAAAAAAAAAAACTGATTCTGATATAAAACGTTTCAGTGACGTCACTCGTCGGAAAATTGTCGGGCGGCAACCGCTTTTCTAGGAAACCATAGCTTATCAACTTTTATTTTGCCGCCGCTTCTAGTATATTTATTTTCAGACATTCAAATTCTTATAAAAAGAAATGAAAGGTGTTTTTTATAATACATCTTATTTTTTTCCAACAGAACTCAAGAAAGTAGCAATATATTAGATAATTTGCTTTCCCGTATGGAGCAGTATGCGAATAATTTGGAATCATTAGTTAGTGAGAGAACTCAAGATTATTTAGAAGAGAAGAAAAAATGTGAAGAGTTACTGTATCAGCTTTTACCCAAGTAAGTAATGTAATCAGTATACAGGGTTATTGGTAAAACACCAGCAACCTCTTAAGGAGTCATTGTACTCATCATTATGAACAACTTTTACTATGGGAACAAATATGAAATCGCGAAAAAAAAACAGCTGTTCCGTACTTTTATGTTGTACAAAATGTACGGAACAGCTGTTTTTTTTTTCGCGATTTCATATTTGTTCCTATAGTAAAAGTTGTTCATAATGATGAGTACAATAACTCCTTAAGAGGTTGCGGGTGCTTTACCAATAACCCTGTATATGTCTCTCTCTCTCTGTTTTAAAGACGCCTAAGTGCCCCTGGCTTGGCTTCACAATGCCGTCGAGAAACATCTCTCAGGCATGCTGGTATCTTCACAATATTTTCTTTCACCGTTTTTAAAGCAAGTGATAATTATAAAATACGCACATGAATCCGAAAAGTCAGAGGTGCGTGTTTTGGGTTTGAACTCGAGACCTATGACTTGGCATTCCGACAGACTCAATAAGTAGGTTACTAAAAAAGAAATTCATTCCACATTTTTAAGATCAATACTGAACATTCCTTTTGTCTGTGGCAGTTGGTAGGCACATAATTAGACAGTGAAATTTTCAGTAACAAAAGACTTAATTTTCTCTTTTAAACTTAATCATTGTCCTTCTTATTAATTAAAAAGAACACAAAAGTTATGATTGCCTTGAACATTTCTTTGTAAAAAAATTCGCAATAAGTCCCAAAAAATTGTTCTTCAAAGCCTTGGAAAGTTGGCTTTAAAGAAATTACCTATCATTGTGACAGAACTGGTCATATTTAATTCAAAGTAGGTATTAATAGTCAAGTTTGAAAAAAATATTGTTTATTTCTTACTCGGCTTCGGCTCTTAACAGAAATTTATTTTTTCATGTCTTTGTCGAGTTGTTGCCAATTTGACCATGTTTTTTACTAATTAGTTGAAAAGTTTCTTTTGTCATTATTTATTTTGTGTAGGTACAGTCTTATAATATTATCTACAATCTTTTTTCCATTATATTGTATCAATGAGAGCAGTAGTAAGCCCAGTGGTAACGGACCCGAGTTCTAGGTCGTGGATTCGAACCCAGCCAGGCACTTTACTTTGTGTAAATAATTTCATCATTACTGCTCTCAAAACGGTGAAGGAAAACATCGTGAGGAAATCGGCTAGTTCTAGAACCAAAAATTCGAAGACATGTGATACCTACCAACCCGCACTGGGCCCGCGTGGTAGATTAAAGCCCACTTCCTCTCGAAGAGAGGAGGCCTGTGTCCCAGCAGTGGGAACATTAGAGGCTGATTATGTATTGTATGAATGTGTAACCCCAAAACATATCACACATTGGGTATATCCTGTTCCATACTGTAATAATGTTTAGCTATAATTGCTAAACATTATTATTATTTTATTATTATTATTAATTATGTGCAGACATAATGAATATAAGTTTTATGTCCTTTTTAAGAACTACGAGGTTTATTTAAAAACGTCAGAAATGTATGTACGTTCACAAGTTACCTAGAATGTTAGTTTTCGTTAAATTCATAGCTCATCTCCATATTCATAATCAGCCTTAATGTCCCCACTGCTGGGACACGGGCATCAGGTCATCTCTCTCTTGACTACATTTTAAAGAAGAAAATCGAATTTAAACATTGGCACCAAGCACGACACTTGTAAATTTGTAAGACAGAATAGAGTCGCCGGGCACTCTCAGGATTTGATAATGATTTTCTACAAGTTGTAACTTACAAATATTTTTTTGTTAAACAATATCACGAATCAAAATGTATAATGTACCTGTGAACGAAATAATGACATTTGGTATTACAAGGCTTGTAAGTTTTGATAAACAGGGCACTGGTCTGTGCGTGATTTGATAGCTCTGCAAAAATCAAGCTAATTTTGGGTGCTTCTAGATATCGCTTACCCAATAATGTTTTCTTATAACCTAGGTCCGTAGCCTCTCAACTGATCAATGGTCAATCAGTCGTCGCCGAGACCTTCGAGCAGGTGACGATCTACTTCTCAGACATCGTTGGCTTCACCGCTCTATCCGCATCCTCCACGCCGATGCAGGTGGTTGACCTGCTAAATGACCTGTACACTTGCTTCGATTCTATAGTTGAGAATTATGACGTCTATAAGGTGAGTTCTCTTTTCAATTTCAATTTAATAAAATAATTATTTTAAATTTTATTTTGGTTGTAACGTATTTTTAAACAGGAAAGTGTTATTTAATTATTTATTTAAACTTTTCGCACTCAAAAAAAAAGGTACATAGGCGGACTTAATGCCTTAGGCATTAAGTGAAAGGGTGGTGGAGAGATTAGATGACAGGTGATCTGATTGAGATGAACAAAAAAAACAAATTATATAATGTTATATATATATAAATCGTTTTTACGATTTGTTTACTTGTAGTTAATTACCTACCTGTACACAGAGTGTGCAAAAGCGAAGGTAGATACCGAACAGAGTTTGCCGGTCCGCACGAGCCGAATAATAGCTGAATAGATGTGTAGTGATTGATTCGAGTCAGCTTTGTGTACTGCCGAATTGAATGTGCCGCCTAAACAAGTGTGTATCATGCCTTTGAATCGCAACGTGACAAGTCGCGCCAGGCAGAGTGAGGAAAGCTTTAGGACCGGGGTATGGTAAAATGATCACTGATGACTTACAAAAAAGCGCGATTCGGAAACAAAAATAACATAGGTACCAAAAATATTTTTAACCGGTTTCTATTATGTACTCATTGGACAGGTGGAAACTATAGGCGACGCTTACATGGTGGTGTCAGGTCTCCCAGAACGCAATGGCACACGGCATGCTTGTGAAGTAGCTCGGATGTCACTGGCTCTCCGGGATGCGGTGAGCAGATTCCGCATCAGGCATCGGCCGCAAAATCAGTTGAAGCTAAGGATTGGGCTGCATTCTGGTAAGTCCAACATTTTTTTTTACCATGCTTAATTTAAAAATATGAGTAAAAATCTTTTTAAAAACAACCTTTTAACGAACTAAAAAGGGCTTTCCCAGGGTCACCTTTCGGCTCCATCATCAGACTCTGAACACCACCTAGTGTCCAAGCAGTTGTTAATACATAGTTAATGAGTCCAAACATGATGGTGCTATCTTGTTTGATTGAGAAGTTCCTATGGCCAACTTCCGGATCTATCATCAGACCAGCTCCATGGCATCATTTTTTCAAAATGTTTCGGTAGTTATATAAGTATGCCAAGTTTCAGCTCAATCGGATACCAGGAAGTGCTTGAAAAATGGATGACAATTGGAGTAACCGAAAACACATACGAACAGCGCAAGCTAATATAAAGCTTGTAAAAAGATATACCTACCTATATTCTTCCACTTTCGCCGAAATACGATTAGTTGAGAAGGTTTGGAAGTTTTGTATGGGACAGTTGGTCCTATGGAGAAACTTGTTCGGTTTTGGTAGTCTGTACAACACCCTTTTTGACCACACCTTTCCAATCCATTTTGTCCTTCCTTTCCATCCTTTTTAATCCATTTTGTAATTAGTAGTTTGTATAGTAACTAATATTATAAATGCGAAAGTGAGTTTGTTTGTTTTTTTGTTTTTTACGCTTTGACGCTAAAACGGCTGAACGGATTTGGAAGAAATTTCGCACTAGGACTTTTTATCCTGAATGGCAGACGAAGTCGCTGGCAACAGCTAGTAATAATGTATAATCCTCAAAGTGTAAAGTGAAACATTTTTTTATTGGCTATTTCTTCACCATTCTGTAAGTCTAAAAGTCTGTATCATAAATTTATAATCTAACAGTGAATCTTTAGAACTTCATCTTTACCAAAATCATTTGTCACAAGTCTGAAAGCTGTCACAAAGTAGATAAACTGTTTAGGATTTTAGTTTCAACGTTGTCAAAACATTTTAGACAAAACATTTTCTAAGCTTAACGCATTAATCTCTCTTAAAGTCGTGGATGATCTTCGTATGCCTATTGTGTATTAAAAAAAATGACAAAGACTTACTTTGGTAATTTTGTCAGGTAATAATAATCTTTAGGTATTTTTTAATATTTTTTATCTGTCTTTTCTCTTATCATCATATTGGAACCAAGTTCCTTGCCACACGTTATAGCTATCCTGCACACTTGGCGAATGGAACGAAAAAACTGCAACAATAGCTATCCTGCACACTTGGCGAATGGAACGAAAAAACTGCAACATTTTGGCCGTCACGACACTTTTTTACGTCACAAATGTGTGCAAAACTTAAAGGAACTTCATTCCAACCGGGTGTGTGTCCCTTAACATCTCTAGTTTTTTTTTAATTTTTCTAATGGTATGTCGTCAATAATTACGCAACCGCATCAATAACGAAATCAAAACTAAAATACACACATACAAAGTAGTCAAAAACCTCGTCTTAAAAGTTATTGCACTAAAACAAAAGGACCAAAGCTCTAATAACTATAAAGCCTAAAAAAAACAACATAATAAAAGCCGCATAGTAAAGAAACAATAAAACAAAATATTTTGTATAAAAAAACAAAAACCTTGGCTTCAAAAGAACTGAAACCATTGCCAAGTCTTCACAAATATAATAATTACATTCGGCATTCAAAATTGAGGCTTGAATTTATGATGAGGTCACTTTCTGATTGCCTAGCACTGTTCTATCTCATTGTTTGTACCAAATACAAAAAAAAGCTATGTTAAAGTTAAATGCTATATCAGTAATTATGAAACGTGGAGAAGTGCACGACATAGGAATAAACTAACCAGAATTTAATGGAGTATATTTGGGATAGGGGTAAATATTTTTGAACATCACACTTTTTGATCTCTCACTTGATTGGTAGAGTAGAAAGCGACAGTTGAAAACATACTGTAACGTCACTAGGTAAAGATTTTTTAAAGCTTCAAAAACATCGTGTTCAAGGTTTAGTAGGTACACGAAGTCATAATTTTATTTGACTTCGTGTATCTACTAAACCCTTATTTAAAACTGTCGACCTTTCAATCCTATATTGAGGGAATACTATGAATTGCACTGAAAAACAAAAAACATAATTGAATCTGTCGTCATACCCAGTCCCAAACACCTTTTAGTCAAAATGATAAACGAGCCAAATAAAATCGGAAATCTCACAAATTTCATCATTACCAAAACTGTGGGCCCAAAAAATTACCTACCGCCCCAAAATCACCCTAGCATAAAGTCAACATCACTCGTGTCGAAATATAAAGGTTTAAAAAATCCGGGCCACGACCCACGGAAAAATTAGAACGAAAACACAGTGCCACGTTCATTCCTTTTCAAAGTAATGAGCTGTGGCGAAACGTACTCGAAATGTAAATAAAATATGAGCTGGATCTTTTGTGGGTATGGAAAAGGTTATTTTTTTAGACATCCTAATTACTTTACCATCATGCAAATTTGAAAGGAGCTTGTTATTTAGATATTAAAATGAAGGACGCTCGGACGACTTGTACTTGGCTTAAGTTTCTAATTAAACGGTACATCGAATCGCTTCTTCATTTTTTGTAAAGAACGGTCCAATATGCTTGTTACGAAAATACCCAGACAATAATAATGATTAATTAGATTATTAGAGTTTAGAGGGACTTGTGGCTAAATAATAACAGCCGCACGGGTTGATCTTTAAGGTTAAGCAACGCTTAATAGTAATACCTAGATATTTTGTTCGTGGCCAAAGTAAAATCTTTCTATCTAAATAATATTGTACTCAGTTGCCAAAGAGAATTTTTTTCTTGAAATAATGTTTATTTTTTGTTTTCCATTAGGTCCTTGTGTAGCTGGCGTGGTAGGTCTCAAGATGCCTCGCTACTGCCTCTTCGGCGACACCGTCAACACAGCGTCGAGAATGGAGTCCAATGGAGAAGCTCTTAAGATCCACGTGTCTCCAGATACGAAGGCACTGCTAGACCTCTACGGGACCTTTAACTTGCAGTGCAGAGGAGAAGTCGCTATGAAGGTAAAATTATGGCTGATATAAATACTCTTTGCAACGTTACAATAATTTATGAGCAGAATGTACCATTTCCCAAATGTACCGTTACCGAACGTACCAATATTTGTCATATATAATACTAGACACCCATTTTAAAGGCAATGGTACATTTTTCACATGTTCTGATCACCGAGGACGAAAAACGTTTACAATTTTTTATAAAGTTTTATTGCAATCAGTCTTTGATAGTGTGATTTCATTTTACAGAACAGCATTATGAAACTCCTGCACCACAATATTATGCCTGTATATCGTGCCTATAATGTAATATTCGTGCCTGTCCCAGTTTCTGTTAGTTCAATCTGAATTTAATCAAAACCCATTGGATTTTGTAATAGCAAACAAAAATGCAATCAATTTTATCAAAACCTATTTGAAAGGCAAACTGTCAGTAACCTATCTCTGAACTATCTCTTGATACGTATTATTTAGCGGTCATTGCTCTTAATATCAAATATTCAGCAATAAATAGAGCCGTAGGGAATACGCCAAATTGGTTTTGTTCACGAGTATGTTAATTAGAATTGAGTCGGAATGAATTTTAGTTTATAATTATAAATATTATTTGTAACATCATGCATAAAAATGTTTAGATGTTTTGGAGTTTTATAATTATAAATATTATTTGTAACATTATGCATAAAAATGTTTAGATGTTTTGGAGTAGTCGCTGTATAATGAAATTGTCCGTAAATAAATAAAAATTATGTTATTAGCCTCAATATTATATTCTATTTTTAGGTTCCTTTTTCCAATTAGACGAAGAAACTGCAAAGAAACGGCAAAGTAGAGACTCCATTTTATAAAAAAAAATCTTTTTGTTACAGGGTAAAGGAACTCTAGTCACATATTGGTTGCTAAGCGAAATAATAGATCCTAACGCGCCGAAAGAAAAACCGTTATTGATCAAAACTCAGACACTGTCGACAGAAAGTGGGTCACTGTCACACTTGACTCCATTTAGGCAACGATTAGACCAAAGTTCTCGATCATCAAGTAGGAGAGGATCAGGAATATTCCTGCAAAAAACAGACATGAACAAACTAGAGAAAGAAGCTCAACCTTTACTACAAAACCTCAGTATTCAGAGACAGCAATCTGATCCTACAGAACCAGTAACAAATGGCATTACTGATAACGGTGAGGATTTAGACAAGCAAAGCGTTTCAAACTCCATATCACTGAATGTCAATTCGTTGAACCACAATTCAGTTAATTGCAGTCAACCGAGAGTAAAGTTGAAAGATTGTCAGACTACGAACGCAATCGCCAACTACAAGACGAACAAAATAGGTAATAACAATTGGATTTCCAAGTTACCCACAGCGAGCTCATTTGATAACGGAACCAAGAAAGGCGCCGAGCGGTTAAAGGATTACAGTAGTGTTCCATTACTGTCTAAAGCTGATACACCAAACGATTCGATTGTGTAGATTAACTGTGAAGTTAGAAATTGACGTAAGAAACTTTTACATCTTTTAATGTGAAAAAGTTGTGCAAAAAATTCTTGCTTCCGTGTTTTTTCGGTCATTAAAGTGGATGTTGTAATTTTTGCTCTCACTTGAACGTTACAGTACTTTGTGCATACATTTAGTAGGTACATATTGTAAGAATGCGTTAATGAATGAGTCCCTAATGGTTTGAATTCCCGAAGTCATCTGTCTCAATTAATTAGGACGCTTCAAGAGGTGGTCGTTTAGACTCGTATTAAACATTTTCTAATACAAGAAACAAAACCTTTTTTACTGCAAATACTTTCTTAATTTCGGAGATACAGTTTTATATTATTGTGTTTATAATTCAGATAAAAGTGCTCATATGTACTAATGGCACGTTGCCAACGGCAGCGGCAACTGAAACCGTCGACAATCGTCGGGCGGCAGCCATGGAGACGCGTACACAAATACATGAACGGCAAGTCAGTTGCCGACGGCTGCCGCCAACGAGTGTCAACAGTTGCAGTTGCCTCTGCCATTGGCAACGTGCCACTAGTGCATATGAGCACTAAGATAATTAATGGGTTATTCGTACACTGTATCTAAACAAAAACAAATGTAAGTGTTGTAGGTGTAGCAAATTGTATCAGTTCATAGAAAAATGAACGATTTACAATACAGTTGAAGCAAGATTTTTAACTCAAATGTTAGTTACTTAAATTGTATCATTTACTTGTAAAGTTTGTGTCACAGTTTTTTTTCTAATGAAGTAAAATTAGCAATAAGCATTTTCAAAAAGTTGGAATAAATAAAAAATGCGGCCAAGTGTGAGTCGGACTCGCACACGAATGGTCCCGTACCACCGAAAAGTGTCTACCTATTAGCCCTGTGACAAACAAACGGACGGACAACGGACAACAAAGAATGCCAACGAGACCATAGTACTAAGGCTATAGTAAGTAAGGCTAAGTAGACTTAGTACGGTCCCGTTGGCATCCTTTGGATACGGAACCCTAAAAACCTTGTCTATCAACTGCATTTTTTGTCCTCATGTACCTATCAAACTGTAAATTTAAAAGCAAATGTTAATAAAAATGAAGTAAACTTATAAATAATATAAATGTTTAATGTCAATAATAGGTAACTTGGTGTTTTAATATAGTTAAGGCAGCAGTAACCTTCGATTTCGAACAGTGTGTTAAGGGCCTACCCATCCTCAAATTTTATCTCGCTCGCACCATGCTATACGGAATGGGGTGCTGGCGGCTCTAAGCCTCGAATAGTTTAGGTAATTGCTTTTTACGGTGAAAATAGTGGTAATTAAAAAAAATATAAGACCTGCTTTATAGTTACTTCAGTTATTATGCAGTCTCATGATCTAATTTGAAGTATTTTTATACCAGCGGTTCATAGTTCGGTTTAGAGATACTTTGGAGTTTTTTTACATCGACAAAGTTTATTTAATCGTGTTTTCGTCAAACATAGGACCTAGCATCAATACTCAACTTTAACATATATTTATTTCAAATGAATGCTGCAGTAGTTTCAACATAACGGAGGATCATGCTAAGCAATTTGAGGTAGGGTAGGCCCTCAAACTAATAATTTCGGTGATAAATGCAAGGGTGAAATAAAAATCGCACTTGCATAACGTTACTATGAATGTATATATGCTTTAAACTGTTCATATTTTACTCACATTCCCGATGAGCTTCAAAGTCTATCCTGCCAAGCGTGTGATACTTTTAAGAAGAAACTTGATTTGTCTTCAAAAATGTTTCGATTCAGCGATTTTATAGGTGATACACGTTGAGCAATTCTGTTCACATGCTAGGGTTGTCAGTTTCCCGAATTTTGCTTGAGTGCGCTTCATTTTTCTAATTTATTAAAAAGTCGTAGCCTAGGAAACGTCTAAAGTTGAGTTTCGTTTTTCTTTTCATTTACCTCTGTAAAAAAAACTCATCTGGTTTACAGTTTACAAAAGGGATAGGAAAACTCGGATTAAAAACAAACAGTTTAAACTAAATCCGGTCCGGATTTAAGGCTCTTACATACAGGCGCGATATGTCGCGCGACGCGACGCCGCCGCATTGTTCGCCGTGAAGTTTTCTCAGAAATTATTTTGTTAAAATTCGCGTCGCGCGACGAATCGCGCCAGTATGTAAGAGCATTTAATCTTCTAGCCACTAAAACTACATCGGAAATTATTTGTGTTAGGACTGATTTTAATTAGAAATTCTATATTGAAATTAAATTGACATTCAGTCATTTCCACCTTGCGGGCGTTTTATCACGCAGTTTTAGTTAACATGTTCCAGTTCAGTAAAACATAATTTAGAATTTAGTCAATACACCGTTACCTACACAGATAAATAGCTCTATTGACTATGTCAATTGAATCAGACATTTTGTTAAGGATGCAGTACCTTTAATTAAATTACGTGAATTTTCCGCACATATCCACCAGTACATCAAACAATATCGTTATTTTTGTGTTTACTTGGAATAAACACATCTATGCATCTAATAATAAAATTATTTAATTGATAAAAATTATCCTGCGAGAATATTGTAACTGCAAAATAATACTTATAGAAAAGGTTGCATTTATTGCGTTAATTAGGTACAGTCACGAGCACCAATATGTATACACTTAGCAACTTTTAAAAGTGATTTTCTCCTACTGTATTGATTGTAACTTTATGATAAAACGAACATATAGTATTTTAGAACCCATATTATTATAAAATAGGTATCATCTCAAAGTTGCAATCATTATTCCACGAAAAAATGGTTATTGAATTTTGCTAAGTGTATACATATTTTTGCTCGTGACTGTACTTAGCACGATAAATAGATAGATAGATAGATTTCCCATTAATGGGAAATCTGCTGACATAATAAAGCACAAAAAGCTCACATACGCTACAAGATGCTCAAAGCATACATTTTCAAATGCTCAATGTGTACTCCTTTCACAGTCCATTCAACACTACTTAGGCCATTCTATTTATTTCAAGTGATGAGACTAGTTTGTAAATATTATGTACTTAATTGTTTATTTATTGTAAATAACGTCTTACTTATAACTATGTTGTGATCTTAGAAAGGTATATTTATAATTGTAGACCGTTAAATGAGAACGTAAATGTTTCTTAAACGTTATAGCGAATATAATGAGTGAGAATTAATTAAGTTGTTTTATTGAATAGGTACATCATACACATTCATTTTCACAGACCTTATACATAACGCACAAAAACATACACAACACAAAGTGTCATACTGAATTACGACAGTCAATTATTTCGTCACGGTCCCAATTTCGAAACACAATAAATAGTTTGACTACTCATTGCTTCACCGAAACATAATTATATTCGACTAACATTAGTCCGACAGAACATACTTCGACAAGAAACACCTTCGTAAAACACTACTTCGACAGAACCCTTCTTCGATATGCACTTGTTCGGGGAATCTCTATTTCGACTGAACAATACTGCTCTGAAATGGGACAATAATAATTGAATTTTGCTTTATGATTTTAGGTACAAAATAAAACCATAAATACCTATATATCAATTATGTTTTTAACCTTTTAACCGCCCGACTTCATATCGGTTGTCGTGCCCCAAAGCAGCGCCTGGCACCGAAAAATCGAAAAATAAATACCTACGTCTAGAGGATGAGTAATTAATTAAATAAAAAAAAATGATAAAACAAGTGTCGTAAATAAACGACTGGCGAAATGGACACGAAAATATTTGTCGGATAAATCTGACGTAAGCCGTTAAAAGGTTAATTTACCAGAGATAAACATAATAATGTCTATGACCTAAGTTTCTATGACAACTAGTTTTGATATTTTGAAAAATTCTTGCTCGGTTCGAGATGTCAATGAACATCTAAAGCTAATATTCTTTCAATGAGCGTTTAATTATTTATTTAAATATCAGATTTGGTTATAGTGCTTGAGCTTTGCCATATATAGCAACGTCTAAATCCCCGCAGTTTTTAATCAAATGCAAGAAAAAGTTTTACCCGTTGATGCAAAACCAATAATTATCGACTGGTTTTCGAAATTTTATGTCACTGGAACATAAAAAAAAATAGAACAAAAGGCAAGTCCACTTAAAGTTACATTTTAAAAAGTATCACAATTCTATCCACCAGAAAGAAAGGAGGTCGGTTACAGATTCCGTTGAATATGGATTTCCTTCGACTCAAAATTCAATCGAAAGCTGGTCATAAAATATGAGGTGTAATATACTGCTCAATAGAAAAAAAAAACATTTTTCAAATCAAATCAAAGAAAAAACAAAACAAAGACACACAACACAATAAAGAGATACATAATAAAGAGTGTTCTATTCTTTTAAGGCTCTTTTGGAAGGAACTAGTCCGAGGAAGTACGGAGTACCACAATACATAAACTGCCCAATTAGCAGCGTTGCTGTTGACTGTTTCTCTAAATAATGATATGTTCTAGGAACCGACTCATTCGGTAGTATATTATTATGCTTTAGACAAGCCTGTCTTACCTAAATAAGCCATACAATGAGAAGAGGCTAAATGCACACAGCGTCTGTTTGGCATAACAAGGTAACTCGTATGAAAATTAATTTCAAGAACAAGTGTTTAAACGAGATTTTATCCTGTTAAAGTTTTTAATAAAATCGTACTGGCTACATAGTTTTCTATGGTTTTTTTTTATGTGAAATGAAATGAAGTGTGTCATTGAATCCTTTCGAAGTACAAGCGCAAAGCGTGAGTCAAAGGAATGGTTCTTGCTTCGAATGAGAGGATGATGAAATCCCATAAAACAGTAGCGAGAAGTTTGCTACCATTGCAAAGCAGGACACAAGCGACCGGATTGCCCATCGTATAAGAAAGGGAAAAAAGTAAGAAATCTAGTAATGAGACAACACTTATTTCCGTCTGGAGGCAGTTTAAGTACAACACACTGGTATGTCGTATGTCTATTCTGGAGCCTCCTTGCATATGACCTGTTTTAAAGAATGGCTTACCAATTTTAAACCTACGTATGAGAGCCAGAACATCACTCTAGCCAATAACAGAGAGGTAAACTCAGCTGGTGTCGGCGAAGTGTTGCTTGTTAAGGACAGTAGGTAAGTTAACATTGAGTAGTCTAAAAGAAGTTCTGTACGTTCCTGAATTATGTACAATTTTTTGTAAATAAGGCTGTCGTGAAGGGTATTACTGTTATTTTTGATAAGAAAGGTTGTTCTATGTTTGAACAAAATGATGTAAAGTTAGTTGACAAAATAGTAGGTCATGCTACATGCAACGTTGGTGGGTTTGTACAAACTAGATCAGATAACAATTTACCCGGAGCGTGTTAAGGTTACTGAAATGAACGCAACGCTGAGCCTGTGGCATCGAAGGCTTGGACTTCTGCGCTTTGGAACACTTGCTTCATGGAAAAGCTGAAGGTATTGAGTATTCTTATTTAGATAAAAAACCCCTGTTGTAGCCTGTATTGAAGAAAAACAGATTCGAAAACCCTTCAAAACTATTGAATATAAGAAAAGCACCAGAATGTTGGAAGTTATACATTCAGGTGTGACGTAAGTCCTTTTGAGTCAAATAAGTATTTAGTTATTTTTGTAGACGATTTTTCTAGGATGAGTTTTTCTTACTTTAAACGCTCTAAAGCGGATGTTAAGAAAAAGTTTTTAGAATTTGAAGCATTTGTTGAAAGGGAAATATCTCATAAGATGAACTTGCATATGATTTGTTGAACATGATTTTGTCACAGAAGCATGTTTTTTCATTTCATCATCACCATCATATTTTAATTTACCGTTTAATATTCTATTAATTATTCAGCACCAACTACCTATAGACAAAGAACTGTTGAACTGCCGTTTTGTGTTCTTCACATTTAAAAGGAAAAGTGACAAACTTAACAACTAACATTATTATATTATTTCATTTTTTTATTGGAACATTAGTTTTTAATATTGATTCTGTTATTTTTTTAATTTCCGCAAATTAATTTGTCACCTCTATCGAGGGATAAATGAACATATCCAATACATGAATTAAACAATTTTGATTCCAGATACATTGCTAATTCCATAAATAATAAATACACACAATAAGTAACAAGACTAATTTTAGAAGTTATGAGGGAACAGATAAACATACATAATAATATCCACATACATACTACATACACTGCCGTCCACTAACTAAAAAGCCGCTAAGTGCAAAAAGTAGTTTTCGAGAAAACGCAAAAATAAGTGGTACTACATACTTACATACCCACATACATACATAATAATACCGGTCAAAATCATAACCCTCCGCCGTAGTTGAGTAAAAATCGTTAATTTCTTTTCTATAACACCGACATTGACCGGTGTTACGGGGTGTAATGTAACGTGTTACAAAGCGAGCATTCGTGCAGTCACTACGTGGAAACGAGCACGGACACGCGAGCAACGAGCGCATGTTACACGGAGTTTAGAACACGGTGTAACGTACAATAGACGCAGATATATTTAGTAACCTATTCCGCTTGAGTATTCTTCAAGAGTCATAAAAACTCTGTCAGAAATCGACACGTGTTTCACCTCTCAACGAGGCATCTTCAGGATGATAATTGACCAATTGCAAACCAGAACGCGACGTGTTACCACACCGAGCGCTGGACGCAGAGAAACTTTTATGACTCTTGAAGAATAGTCAAGCGGAATAGGTTACTAAATATATCTGCGTCTATTGTATTTTATAATGGATTTCCGCAAAGTCACGCCTGAATCAATTAACTACGGTGTAACGTAACATGCTCGCTGCGAATGGTACATTACGCCCCGTAACGCCATTTAGTACACGGCTTTACAAAGCGAGCAATCGTGCAATCAGTACGTGGAAACGAGCATGAACACGCGGGAAACGAGCATGAACACGCGAGCAACGAGCGCATGTTACACGGAGTTTAGAACACGATGTTACGTAACATGCTCGCTGCGAATGGTACATTACGCCACGTAACGCCGTTCAGTACACGGCTGAACATTTGGGTTAATACAATTTCGACAAAGACTATAGATACGAGTCTGGATTGAATTGCTTCCATTTGTCTAACTACTATCTTGGCACTAAATATCTCAAGACGGAGCGGGTATTAAATCATCGCCACCAACTGCTACTATCTTTATTGTTAGTTCAATAAGGTTCAAAGTTACTTAGACAGTCACAGTTTGTGTGGTAATTGGTGAATAATATAATAAACTCTCATTTCTGTTTCTAATTACCCGTATTGTCTTGCTATAGTTTTTTTTTTCTATGATAGAAATTAGGGTTAGCCAATTTTCTTGAAATAAAATTAATAATCATCTAAGGTTCTATCAGAATGATAACGGTTTTTTGGCCTTCTTCCTTATAATTGTGAGACCTTGTTTTTTTTGGGTGGGTAATTATCAAATAACTTCTCCCGCTTTGGGCGGAGCGCGTGTCAGACTCTTACTCCCGACCCGTGTTCCTTCAGTTGCCTGTATGTTGCCAGAGGCCACGGTAACCCTTTGGACTACCCGCGACCCTGGCAGGCATCGGCCCTAGCAGACCCCGTCAGTTGTGCTGACAGGTCTTTGAGGCGCGCGTTGAACACAACGCGCCGCGCCGTCTCGCCCCGTGTCTGGTTATTGTGAGACCTCATAACACGTTTCAATTTCACTCCACGTAATTTTCAGGAACACTGCAGATAAAAGGAAATGTTATTGTTTAGATTGACATTTCACTGATCATAATATAATTAAGGTTTTCCTGTCAATGACAGCCCAGACAGTTTAAACGAAAATTCATTTAATTTTATTATTTTGTTCAAATACAATAGAGCAAATTGATCACCGTTGTTGAAGATGAGGATAGCTTTAGCGTAGTACTAAATGGAATGTTGAAAATTGCCGAAATTAAAAGACGATAAAAATATGTCCGATGAGGAATCGAAGTTTAATTAAGGGACATAAGACAAAATAAAAATATAAAAAAGGTTTGTTGCTGGTCGCCAACAACCAAAGAGGTCGGATAAAACTGACACTGGCTGATTACTGGCACTATAGCAGAGGAGAGCCGCTGTCATACTACGGCCACGACGAACTGCTATACTCCGGCACAATCCTGATGATATTGGTGCTGGTGAACCTTTAATGCGATGACCACTTCTGGTAAAGGCACTTTCGTAAAGTGTGCATGTGTGCAGTGTGCGGAATTCAGGATGTTTAATGTCAATAAACAACCCTTAAAGTGTTGTGTAGCTCTAAATGCAAGCGACAAGATAAATATTAAAGTGTATGATTAAGCTTCATAATTACGAACTTTCGTCATCCATTTCATTTACTCTGAAATGCTAAAATCTGTTGAGTTGACCTCATTGATCCTTATTTTAATCGTTAATTACGAATAAAAAGAAAAAATCCTAAATCTGAACCCAAAACCAAAACAGAGCACTTTTTAACAGGTAAAAAGACATAAATAACACTTATTTTATTCTGTTTCATAATAAAAATTTAAGTGGCAATTGGGGACAGGTGCGGTCTGAGTAAATATAATGACTCCATTTTATTAAAATTAGCTTCATAAATTAATGTTGAAACTTAACTAATAATGAAAAGTTTAAAACAATGTCGTAGGCGGCATGTTTGGGTAACAGAATATTGTAGATCAAAATGTATATTCATACGGATAATTTTTTAGAGCAAATATTGAAGCTTTTATTCTACGCTTGTCTTGGGTAGGCTTAGGTAGGCTGGCACACACTTTCATGAAACTATACTTAATAGAAAGCAGCCTTGGATGAAAAAATAATCATATAGTGCAGCAGCCTGCTTACTACAAAATGAACAAAAGATAAAAAGATAGGAGAAGGTTATAAGGATGTAACGTAGTCAAAATTAAAAATTTACCTTTGAAGGTTGTAACGTAGTCAAAATTAAAAATTTACCTTTGTGACAATACTGACAGACAATCGACTAAACAAAAGTTCAATTCAATAGATAGCCCCAGATATAAAAATTTTGAAAAAGTTCACTGCATCTCCTGGTTTCTAAAATGTTAGAAGACAGTTTTTCAGCTCTCGTTGACAAAAAAATTAAACATTTTAACGATATTTCGGATAGACTTTCTAAAATTAACTTACATTTGGCATTCACCCTCATCATATACTGCTGTTTTGGTCCAAATTTTAATTATTTCCGGTCTTCCTCTTTACTTTATGGCCTTTTGTACAAAACTAATCTAATAATTTGACTGTAAGCCACACTACTCATTCATTTTGGTGAGCTCGGCGTCCACAAAATTTCTAGTGTCTTACCGGCTGCTCATGTCCTCGGTCCACAGCACTGAAAAGTTAACCACAAGAATCTTAACCGCTTCTCAGGTTAACTCAAGTGCCGTGTTCGACTGATGCGATGAACGCCTGGAAAGTGGTTTGTCCGGGTACGGAGCAGCCCGAGAACCGTCTTCCCAGAGACAATGGGATGAGCCGCTCTGCTGGTTGGTACAGAATAACCTCATTAATACGTCTATCAATACTGCTGAGCGTGTTGCCTGCTGGCTGTGGGAGAATGGGAGTCTGACCTCTGGCGCGCTTCCGATAGCCATCCAACGTGGCAATGCTGCCACCCTTTTGGGCACTTTTCCCACTGACAGCGATGTGGATTTTTTGATGCCCTATGAGCTCTTCTTTTATTTATTTTTTCTTTTATATAAGTACTTGAACATATTTATAATTATACTTTAGTGTTAGATGTAGGTTCTTATATAATATTTAAGATTATGTATGATAATGTAGTTTTGAATAAAGAATTATATTAGACACAGGAATTACACGAGCCATTAAATATCTCATTTCTCTTTTAAGGACAAACTCGTTAGAAGCTTTTTAGGTTCGTTGACATCTGTGGGGATGCCATTACATGAATATAATCCGCCCGCCTGTCACGCCCACTCTAAACCTGAAGAGACAAAAACAGATTTTGGCAGAAAAAAATAGGTTTCAATGTACCTTAAGGGATTATTCTTTATTTTATATTCCATCTAATCTAAAAATCACTATTTTATTTGAACATTTCAAAGTACGAGAATTGGCCCTGTTTTCTGTTAAAGTCAATGCTAATGACACGGCCTGTCGCCTTGCAAAATGAAAAGGTTCATCTGAGCTTATCTGAGTTGCCTCTTGCATTCCTCTAAAATCGATTTTTATTAGTCATAGAGCATTACAATAATAAGTGAAAACGTGGTTGAAAATTGGTTTCTTATAAACTGATTCTCGAGACATATCGATTGAACATACTTAGAGAGTTTGTAATCGACGACTTATCTACATTGATTAAAACTGATTCTCAAAGCATAACGTTTTATTACATGTACGAGAACGAAACGTCAAAACGGGCTTCTTGGATTGTCGCGAGTTTAACCACTAATATTTCTGTAGGTAGAAGTAAAGAAAATATTTACCGTTTGATTCCTTATTCCACAATCGAATGGGTAAATCAAGACACACACATCTCAGCTATTCAAAGACAGTACATTTTCCAGATTTCCATTACGATAGCTCAACCAGGAGTTAGGAGTTATAACCTGTAAACGTGTCAAGTAAAGCCACATTCCATTAGATGTAATCAGTTTCGTTCGGTTTAAGTGGGTTATTTAGCGGACTGACAATGGAAGGTTAATAGGGTTCTTTGTTGGTGTTATTTTGCTGTTTACCTACTATTTTCTTTATTTACTGAGTACCTGGGCGATCGAGCTCTGCTCGGGTGAAAATAGAGAAAACCAATTTTCCTAGTAGACTTAGCTAGATTGATTTTTCGCCCTCGTAAACCCCTTTAAAACTGCAACTTTCATCGAAATCGTTAGAGCCGTTTTCGGGGACGGATTCCAAATATATAATAAGATTCCACCTTGGAGTGTAAATGTGGTGCTAGTCTACAAACGATGGGTTACTTACTATCGTGTCCTGAGTGTCCTCTCCTTATGACACCAAACACGTAGCCGATTTCTAGGCTATTTATATTGCCAATGGACAAGCTAAGAATATAAGAATGGTATTTCTTAAATCTCCGACTCGCTTAGCATGACCACCATAGAAACGAGTATTGTCGACGGAAGAATAGAGAAAATTACAGATTTTCAATTGGCATAAATTGACATCGTAACGGTTGTTCGTTCGTCCGCCATATGCGTAGCTGATATGCAGCGCATAAAATAATATAAAATGTAACAAGCGTAAATTGTATTATACTGAATAATAAAGATTATAAGTTTACTGTTATGTTACGCGTTGTTTTATTCCAGGAATCACAATCTGTCATTTTGTCTATTCTTCCGTCGATAAAACCCGTTTCTACGGTTGTCATGCTACGTACGGATTCATTTATAGGTAGAATAAGTGTTACTCTGGAATAAAGGCTTGGTTTTATGGGTGCGCGACCAGTTACGCAAGAGGATACATTATAAAACTAATTAAATGTTACCACGATTAGAATAACTATCCTGTCCGTAGATTAACGGCCAATTTCAGGAATGATAGCCATTTCATCTGCTTACGAGCTGTTTTATGTGTATCGACAGATTTAATGTCGGTATTAACGTCCATCAGTTTTATTGGCAATCGACATTTTATTGTACGAATTCGCTTCTGCGTGTGTCCGAATTTCGACAACGTTTTAGAACCAGTTTTAGGACTGTAAAGTGAATTACATCCCATATTTTACCACGATAAGTTGTTTCAGAGAAAAATTTACCGGTGAAGATAATTCCTACGAGCTGGAGGTTTGGGATTCTACTAAGGGCGAGTCTAAAATAATCTTGCTTGTGGATCCGATTAATTACCTCCAGGTCAACATTGCGAAGAGAGGTGTATCTAGGGCAATCTCTGTAAATCATTTGGTGACTGTCGAGTGCACGTCGAATCGGATTATTACGAGACTTAGAACTACACTAGAAAGTTCTAGAAGTATCGAGGACTAAGTATGTAGGATTATGAACTAAGTTTTTCTTTATAAGATTCTCATTGCGCGAACGAGTTTAATTTGATCAATCCAATTAGTTACTATGCTTGTCTCAGAAATTTGTCACAATTGAATCTGACTAAGAGCGATAGCTGATATAAACGAAATAGATACTATATAGCACTTAAAATAAAGACTAAGTTCGAAATAGATACTATACGTATAGCACTTAAAATGAAGACTAAGTTAACTTAAATGAAGAAGGGAATTTCAACGGTTCAGTGATTTTCGTTCCCGATAAGTAATTAGGTGGAAACTTTTGCTTAGTTTTAAACGAAATTGCGATTTAAGTTTTACAAGATTCTTCTAAGGTTAGCGTTGAGTACTCAGTGGTTGAATCCTCTTTTACTCGAAAGCTTTAGGTACTAAGTAGCTCATATATATAATTTCTTACATTTAAGTATTTATTAAAGCTTAAATAGCCGCAAGTGTGAGCAGTGGTGGCCCAGTGGTAACGGCCGCGACTTACGAGTGTAGGTCGTAGGTTCGAACCCAGCCAGGCGCTTTACTTTGTGTAAATAATTTCATCACCACTGCTCTCAAAACGGTGAAGGAAAACATCGTGAGGAAACCGGCATGTCTAAAAACCAAAAATTCGAAGACATGTGACATCTACCAACCCGCACTGGGCACGCGTGGTGGATTACGGCCCACTCCCTCTCATAGAGAGGAGGCCTGTGTCCCAGCAGTGGGAACAACACTATAGGCTGATTATGTATGTATGTTATGTAAATAGCCGCAAGTTATTTAGTAGCAAACGCAAAAAGACGATTCGCTGGAAAGACTAGATTTCTTCGAAACCGGATATTTTATGAAACAATTTTTTACGAAGACTTCTAACATCTTTTAAAGACCTGTAACTTAAGTAATATTAACCGATGTACTTGAAGCAACCTCAACCTCATTTAATTTCAAAATAGTTTTTTGATTTACTGTTTTATATTTTATTTCGTTTATTTTTGGCTTGTAAATTCGGTCAACAAAATTTTTGAAAATATAAATTTTGTTACCTACATAAATGTTGAAGTTGACGTTGAAATTTTATTAAATGTATTAATTATAATTCATCAAAATCATGAACCCCACTGCATTTCTATGTCACCACTAACCATCCTCAAGCATCGCGCTCTGATTCGTTTATAAGACGTACCACCGTAGAAATGTCTATTACGAAGTAACTTAGATTAGAAAACCAGCGTTGATCACCACAGATAACAAAAAGCTATTCAATTAATTTTACGACGCTAGTTTTATCTCTGACTTTTCGTTGATAGCCCTGATCGGGTAACCAATAAGAAATGATGTTGACTGACACAGATCGTTTCGTGTCGTGGGCTCCCACAATTAGGGTGTACCGGGTAGCAGTCAGTAGAATAGTCCCTTAAGTGACGTAATTACTGTTTTGCGTGTAATTAATAAACCTGTTTTACCTCGTAATGTATGCATCTAAATGACAGTGTCAAGGAACAAATTGATCTACCCTATATGATTCAGGTAATTGATGACTTATTTGGTCAAGATTAATAAGTAGTACATTGTATAATCAAAAGGCTTTTTTAAATTTATTGTGCAAGTATGTATTCCATTGTAGCAAACGGCATTTTTTTCATGCCGGGTTTCTTCTACCCTTAACTACTCTTCTTTAAATTTTCTGATGTCTTATTTTTAATTTGATTGATCTGCTCTTCACGATTGATTTCTTTGCTATAAAGCCTATACTAACCTAACCCTATCAGATGCCTCAAATCATCACATCAATAAAATTTTACAAGAGATAAATTAATATAGCCACACAAAAGCGTCGTTTCAAGTCAGTATATATACCTATAGACGGGTATATTTTAATAGTTCTCGACTGTTCAATGGCATATAGATTGAAGGACCATTGTTCAATAGGCAACCGTGTAAAGGGCGCTATTTCAGTCTGGAATGGATACAATTTTGTATTCGTTTGGAAATAGTTTATGAATGGTGTGATCAGACTCATCCGTTTTTTTTATTTGTTTAATGGTTTTTATAGATAAGTGGACTTATCTAAAAAAAACCATTAAACTAAAACTTTGTAATACTATGGTAACCAGACAGTAAGGCCTGGCTATAAGTTTGGCGATAAAGAGTATATTTTGAAAATCAAAGGCCTTTGAGAGATTCCTTAATACTTGACCTTTTAAAGGCACTGTATTTTAGGTGACTGGATTTTACATACCTAACACAGAATGATAAAAAAAAACAAAATGTTAAAGGCTCTTTATATTCTATGAACGTAGTATGTACTAATAACTAACGTTAGCTGTAACTCTCTAGTGTAGGCGAAGGAGTAGCACAATGTTCCTATAAGCATAATCAAAACGTCCATTACGGTAATTGAATCTCGTACTCGCGGAAATAAGCCCCCTTATCAAAGTAACAGACGCACGACGAGTTTTCTCTTAACAAGTGGAGCTGAAAGAAAGAAATACACGATGTAGGTAGGTAAACCATCGTGACGATTTTTTAAAAATCTTTTTGTGAACCTTAAAGGCCAGCGCACATCATCGGACGGTGGGGGACGGTATTTTGAATTTACCATCGTAAATTCGTTCTTATCAAATGGTAAAAATTACCTACACATGAGTCTTTTTTTAAATTGTTTACGGCGGAATACAAATTAAGTTTAGGAACTAAATTTTACGCGTCAAAAGCTTCAAGCCCCGATCAAATAAAATAAATTTTCGAGAAGACGCAAAATGACAACTATCGAGAGGTATTTTAACAAAAATAAGAGCATCATTTATCCGTAGATAACCAGAGGTTTCCAATGCACCGTCGAGCCCCGTGCCATAACCTTCTGCTGCTGCTTAAGTTTTTAAATACAATTATCTCTTTGTCCATGCATGGACAAAGATCCATGCTGGGCCAGAAAAAATCCATGTCCTTTATACGGAACCCTTCATTGCGCGTGATCCATGCGCTGGGTTTTATTTAAATTTGAATTTGACGTATTGATATCTGTCATTTTTTTTGACAGAAAAAAATGTATTAGGTTTGAATCATGAAGAGCGTTGCCTATAAAATGTAATCTAAGGTTGGTAGTATATATAAAATATTTTAAAACGCTAAGACACGAATTTGTATGATAAGTAAACGAACGACTGTGGTAAAACTAATTGAGTTCGCACACTGAATACGTTTTTCTCCGTCAAATAGGTAGTGTTCCGGCGGTATTCGCGCGACAGACAGACCCGCCGCGCACTGTAGTTGGCGATTGCGTGTGACGAAGCTCTGCTAATAATTCTTCCAAACACAGCAGGTAGAGAGAAGAGTTCGCGTGCGGCAGTCGTCCAAAGCCACGCGCGGCCGGCCGCCTCGCACGATTGCCGCTCAATGTACAAACCTTTACACCCAATGTAAAATCACCCAATGTGCCTGTTCAAAAAAGGTAATTAATCGGGTGAAGGGTCAGTCCAAAGTTTCGAACTACTTTCAAACGGACCAGTATCTACGTTGACGGACTTAGAGAGTAGGTTCTACCAGTAGAGTACTACCTACTTTGATACCTTGATTCACAAATAAACTTTTGAGATCCGGACAGACCCTATGTGACTAACAATGTGATTATTTTCGATGCAAGAAGTATGTGCCCGCGAGGTCTACTGTTCGCAGAACTACTAGTTAATATTTTTGATTGACATGATATTATAATACATTTTATTTTTAGTACCTAAAGGACATTGACCATCCATATATGGAAGCTGGGCCAAGTGCTGCCCACAATGGACACATAGTGCATTATGATCCTTGGGCTTGTACTAGTCTGTACACCAAAGCTCAATAAAATCTATCCGCGGAGTTTTGAGAAAAACTAGTTTTTGTCGAGTATTTTTCATTGATGAATACCAACTAACCGATGGCGCATTTTATTAAATAATGACAGTAATTATGTTAAACAACACATTCTTATTCCATTTTTATGCATATCATTTACATTGTAGTGTAAAGCACTTGTCAAAGCGTATTCAACGAGTCCAAACACGATGGTGCTGTCTTGTTTGGTTGAGGAGTTCCTATGGGTACTTTCCGGCTCCATCACCAGACTCTGGATACTACCTTGGACTATAGTAAGTACTTGTCAAGACAAAGCCAACGAGTCCAAACACGATGGTGCTATCTTGTTTGGTTGCGGAGTTCCTATGGCCACCTTCCGGCTCCGTCATCAGACCCTGGACACTGCATAGTATAACGCACTTGTCAATGCATATTCAACGAGTCCAAACACGACGGGGCTGTCTTGTTTGGTTGAGGAGTTCCTATCGGTACCTTCCGGCTCCATCACCAGACCCTCGATGCAACCTTGGGCTATACTAGGTACTTATCAAGACAAAACCAACGAGTTCAAACACGATTGTGCTATCTTGTTTGGTTGAGGAGTTCCTATAGCCACCTTCCGGCTCCATCATCAGACCCTGGACACAGCCTAGTGTAAAGCACTTGTTAATGCATATTCAACGAGTCCAAACTCGATCGTGCTGTGTTGTTTGGTTGAGGAGTTCCTATGGATACCTGCCGGCTCCGTATAAAGGCAATAACTTTTTAACCCTGGGACCGATTTTTTTTTAAAATTTTTGTATGTATAAATTGATGCAAGGAACCATTTGGAAGCACTCCCATGGCTGGGCAGCATTTGGTCCAAATAGGTCAATATCCTTTAATTTAATTTAATAAAACTACACAACAGTGCATTTTCAATTTTGAAACCTGTCACAAATGTTTCCTTAATAATATATTTTTCAAGTTATAATTATGTCTTCATTTGTTTTAGTTTTTAATTTGAAATGTACATTTCAATATAATAATGAAAAACAAACAAAAAAAGGAGCTAAAAAATATACTAACATTCCAAACCACAATCAACAAGATCTAGACCGCAGCTCTGTACAGACATTCATTAAAACTTACTAATAAACATGTTTATTATACTCTTCACATTGTAGAAGCCCAACTTTTATTTGTCCTAAGGTGAAGTTTGGTACCCAAATCGTGATTTTGTGAAGAGTTCGTTTAGTTGTTTTTTTCTGCGGAGATTCGTGTAGATTTCAAGTTTTGCAAATTGAGTTGGGGAACTGTTTTGCTTGTCATTTTAAAAGTCTCTGTTGCGAAATTGTCTTTGATTCTATTTTAAAAGGAAAAGGAAATTGTTCTTTTTGACAATTGTCTCTCAAGAAAAAGTCTATCTCATGTGTGATTATTTATATCTTTTTCCAACCGTTGTTAGTATATTAAAGTAATTTCTCGATCATTCTATGATAGTCTCTGTACGATATTTCAGTAGTTTGAACTCGGTGAGCTGATGGTTGAAAACAGGTTCAAGTCAATCAATCAATCTGCCTTGCCTTTTCCCAACTATATTGGGGTCGGCTTCCAGTCTAACCGGATGCAGCTGAATACCAGTATTTTACATGGAGCGACTGCCTATCTGACCTCCACAACCTAGTAACTGGGTAATACGATACCCCTTGTTAAGACTGGTTGTCAGACTTTCGAGCTTCTGACGACCCGTAACGACTGTCAAAGATCAACGAATGAAAGCCGGGACCAACGGCTTAACGTGCTTTCCGAGGCACGGAGTAGTCTCGATATGTAAAGATGGTCACCCATCCACAGACCAACCCCGGCAAGCGTAGCTTAACCAAAAAAACCGGTTCAAGTATGTATAGGTTTATGTAGGAATATCAGTAAAATTCAAAAATAATGATGATTTTGAAAATAAAGCTGGACCCAACCTTAAACGTCCGTCCGTTAGTTCACGCCAACCGGTTTTTGTCTTTATAAGTACCTACGCTACAAATGCTGGTATTCAGCTGCATCCGGTTGGACTGAAAGCCGACCCCAACATAGTTGGGAAAAGGCTAGGCAGATGATGATGATGAAGTACCTACGCTGCACTGGCGACGTTGAAAGGGATGCAAATTGCGAATGACATCAAAATTAATAACATTAATTTCAGATAAAAACCGTTACTCGCTTGCGTGGATAATTACAAGAACACTTATATTTAAAAAGCGGTAACATAACAAAATATACATTTTGTTTCGAGAAAACGGAATATTTGAAAATTGATTTCTCGTTAACTTAACATTATATTGAGATCCATATTTACCTATTACCGCTTTTTGGATTACGAGGGCAGTATTTTTTTAGAAGCGGAGCGAATTAAGTATGAAAGAAAAAAAAAAATATCTATGCATCTTTTATAGCAGTTTATACTTATCCTTTCTCCTCTGTCAGTTGAATAATGTGAAGCATGAATACTACATTGTAATATATAAGGTATTTGCATTACCCTGAGCAAGCTGTCACGAAGCGAAATGGGGATTATGAATAAAATATAAATAGAAATGGCATTGTCTCGTATGTTTGGTGTTATGCTTCTGAACAAGGGCTTTCCATAATTCTTGATATTCATCCTTCGGGTTATTGAAATGCGTATACATAATAGTTGATGTATTCTTATATAACCTCCAACATCATTCTAGACGGGTACAGAATTTTCCATTAAGGACGCTCGAACTATTCGATCAAACAGTTTGATCAAATAATTTGAGCGCGAGTGTTGCGAGCGCTCAGTTTCAGTCGGGAAGCGTTTCCTTGCGGACGTGTGTTGCATTGCATTATGTCGAACTGCTGATATAAAAAATAATCCTGTTTATGGAACGTAAAAAATAAAGACTACCATACCAGAGATAAGGGGAATGCTGCTTATTGTAAACTAATTGAAAAACTTAAAAAACAAAAAAGAACCGACTGCAGATCGTGTCATGGTGACAAAAAAAATAAACTCAACAACTCTTGCCCGATTCGATGCAGAACTGACTCCGTTTCAAGCCTGCATGAAGGTGTGCAGTCGCTTGAAACATCATGCCAATTTGATAAAACTGTTTGGCCCAGCCTGTTTGATCAAATTACTTGAACGTCTATGGCCCGCATTATGACATCACTTTCAAGTGGTGAACATCCACAATCTAAATACTTTGTAGACAACATCTGCTTATAAAATGGCGCATTTCATTACAGAGAGGTCATTTAGCTAACCTTTAAAATACAAGGCCAAGTTTATCATCTCATAGGATCCACCTACCACAAAATGAGCCAAAATTTCTTCAGATTTATTTTGTATCGACTACATTCAACAAACCAATATCAGAAATATAAATTTTCTTCAGTATACAGAGAAGCGTTATTGTAGATTACAGACATACGTCATTAGCATTGCTTCCAGCTTTACTTAATACTTACGTAGGCCATTATCGAATCAAGTCCCAACAAACACCAAAACAATGGTGTTAATTGTCATACTAACGAACATAATATAACGTCATGTTTAACAGGCTGAGATAATTATGTAGATCTAAGTCCATGTGGACGAAGTCGCGGGCACAGCTAGTTTGTAAATATGTGAGCACCATGCATCTATCACATAATACATTTATCCGTCATTGCTTAATTTTTAATTCTTTTTTTACCTATTATGTTATAGTAATTTTATTGTGGGTACATCGTCTTCACATAATCATAATTATTGTTTACTAGGTAAGTATTGATAACATTTTACTTCAAATTATGGAGAAGAATGGGCAGGTTGAATGATTGAATTAGAGAACACACCTTTTTTTTTGTGGTTTGGAAATCATCAAATGTCTTCTGCCACTCTGGGCGGAGAGGGCGTGTCAGACTTTTACTGACTAAAACCCACCCGTGTTCCTTCAGTTGCCTGTTGCTAAGGGTCCCAGTATCCCTTTCGGACTTTCCCGCAACCCTGGCAGGTAGAGAGAACACACCTTCGAGTTAAAACAGAATTCTGAACTCAAACTAACTAGTCATCCTCCATCCTAAAGTGGATGGCTCTGAATGGTTTCAAAATTAACGCGTGGACCACCAAAAGCTTAATCAGATGAACACGTTCATTCTTCGGCACGTACGTTTGCGGTCTGAATACTATCGAAATTCGCTTTTAGATCAAATCAACCAAATCCGTTTGTTTAAGTTTGCGCATTTACGATTTTCTTATTCAATTTAGAAGTGAAAAATATTTTCTGCATCGAAACCAAATTGAAGAACAAATGAAAATAATGTAATATAGTTAACAATCTTTTTACTGCAAACGATGCTATTATAATCAGACGACCAATCCACACTCAGCACATGTCATGTGGTGGATTTCGTGCTTACTGCGGCCCACTCTCTCTCACAAAGAGGAATCTTGGGAGCTTTAAACGGCCACTTTGGCAGAATCATAATAAGAAAATATTATGAATCATCGTAAAATGTCACAAACTGAAAATTCTTATATATTGATGTGCGTGCAATTTATATTACGAAATAATTCATCTGTTTGTCAGTTTTCTATGTAGATTCGTAAAATGGTCCACAAATTATAATATTCTTTTGTGTAAAATTATAGGAATTGCTAAAGACAGCCGGGAAATCAAAAAAGGAATTGCTTTTTGAGGAATTGCTAATGTGGCCGTTTTAGGCGCCCTGAGGTCCAACAGTAGTAACATCATAGGCTGATTATGTATCTATCTAATTTTACATAATAATATGTACAATTAATTAGACGGATGCTCTTATCAAAGTTATCACACACGTATGAGTTAAAAAAACACTGGGATGAACACGAACTGATTATCGCCCTGAACGCCTACGGTAAGGGACAAAATACATGACAGCTACCCTCTGACGTAGAATAAGTTCATGAAATTACAAATTATAACTTTATCCAATTCCTAGAACACTAGAAAAATAAAATATAAAAGAAATAATTTATCATTAAAACATTTTTGACATTTAGCTTAACAGAGCTTTGATTTGACAAATAAAGTTTTATAAGTATGGTTGAATAAGCAAGGTAACGATGCCCCGAGGGTAGTTTGTAACAAACGAAATTAACTGGCATTTTGAATAGAAGACAACAAGGTTCATGTCATTTTATTAAACTACTAGCTTTAGCTCGTGACCTCGCTCGCATGAAATTTATTTTTTTAACATAGAATATAATATCTAGTTATAGATAAATAACTTCGTTCTGATTCAAACACAGGAACTGAAGGAAACTATTTTTTTTTTGCGCTTGTTTGTTGTGGGTACTGTTTTTAATCCTGGTAATGACTGGCCGCTAAGCATTGTGTGATTTCCCAGTATAGCTTTTCAAATGAAAGCCGAGATTAACAGGTATCCGGTTGAAAGAGTATTATTTTTCATTTGTAGAAATATGGCTCTCTTATGTTCATGAAAATAAATTGACGGATACACTATTTTGTCTCGTCTTTTTTATCAAGAAACATCAGTTGTTTCTTGAAAAAAATACTGTTTCTTAATCTACGAAAAACTGTTAAATGCAAGCATAAATAACTTAATAGGTACTTAGAGATTATTTTAATACTTTCAACAAGTTGGAAAGCTTCAACATAATTCTACAAAGAGAAATGCTGTTATGCCTAAAATCCCTCCTAAGTCGGATTTGGGTAAATTGTTCACAATCTGCTTAATGTTTTAATGCGAGAATCGGTTAGGCTCTAATATTTTGGGAAATGAAAAAAAGTGAAAAGGAACCGCGAATTTTGCGCAAGGCACTCACGTGCTCGGTTTTTTAAGAACTAGCTTGCGCCACTCGATCCTAATATCAAATCGATCTGTAAATTCCTAAATTAATTCTGCTTACCTTTCATAAATCTTGTTTTATATTCTTTCAGCTTCCTAATATAAGTGTCTATATTGTTAAAGTACTTCCTACTCCTGTGTAGGTAACCGTTACAAACTCAAACTCAAAATATGACCGTTTAATGTGGACTTTGGACTCTTATTAGGTGGACCTACAAGGAAATATTTAGCTTAGTTAAATCTGCTCACTTTTTTAACGCATTTTGAAAAGCAATGTTTATCGTAACAATGTTGATACATGACATTGATTTCAAGAATTAATTAAGATATACGCCGCAGTAACCAATTAAAAAAGGAACAGAACGCTTTACTTATGTAGAAAACTTATTTGTGTAATCATAAAATATACCATTAAAAATATTTCCATCAATCATGATTCTTCGAGCTAGTGACGAGGATTGTTCCCATAATTCAGGTGCCTTGCAAGCAAGCATGCATCAACCCCAAACGTGCCCGTATGATAGAGTAAAACTGGTCAGAGTGAAAGGAGTGAGCTGCAGTAGCAGGCCTTCGAGCCAACTGAGGGACTTACGGAGGGAGGAGGAACAGGAGGAGACAAGCAAGGCTGCAGTTAAAATCAGTCCTTTATATACCAAACATTAGTAAAAAAAAGATTTCTATTGAATACAAATTTCAAACATGGAGATTTAATTAAATATGAACTTCCCTGAAGAAAAAATGAAGAAAAAGAAAATTCAAACTTATGAATTTACCTTTTCAGAAAACCAATCAAAATGAGAAAGCAAGTCTGTAGCAACAAACCGATTTAAATAAATCCACAAATCTACCTTCATGTTTTTCACAATATAAATTAATCCTCCATTTTCAACCCCCGGGGACTTGGCCTGCCGTTTTGATTAATCCTGGGCCTGTCATGGGTCTGAATTATTTTATTTTTAATTTTTCATGTGAATTTAGGAAGATTTTGGCGCGAACGCGAGTACCAAATGCGAAGCAAAAATACCGAGGCATCGGATTAACAGATTAGTAAAATTGAGGTGACATGGAAATAAGAATTTCTTCTATTTATTTTGTAATTAATTTAGGAAATAGATAAGAGATCTTTCCTTCTGTATATTGACATCGAATTGTACTTAATTTAAGTAGCTATATTTTTAGGGCTTCGGGAGGCCTAAACCGGCCACATTAGCAATTCCTCTAAAAGCAGTTCATTTCCTGAATCCCAGCTGTCATTAGCAACTCCTTTAATTTGATATAAGAGCAATTCATAATTTTTGGACCATTTTACGAATCTCCATAGAAAACTGTCAACCAGATGAATTATTTCGCAATATGAATTTTACGCAGATCATATTATGGATTGTCAGTTTGTGACATTTTACGATGATTCATAATATTTTCATAATTTTATGATTCTGTTAAGTGACCGTTTTAAGCCTCCTGGCCAACGGAACCAGGAGGTGTTTCGGGTAGTAAGTAGGTAGTCTCAAAATTTCAGGCCCGCATTAGTTCTACACACACTCATTTGTGGAAATGCAATCCGATCCAGTGAGTCAATTTGGATGTAAATATAGTTTATCCGCCTACCATTACTAGAAAAACAAACTCCGGTGAGTTCTGGGCGCGACACATCACGTGCACACATGTGTATTGGTAGCACGTGTTTTACTACACAAATGAGCGTGTGTTTTGTATGGTAGGACTCTGTTTTGGATTATTTAGAGTTACGGCATTCCCTTTCAATCATAAGAAGCAATAAATCGCCTGATTGTTTATCGCAACCTCTATCTAGTAGCTTTGAAGTTGTAATTTTCATGATAGCTACAAATATTCCAAGACTGGTAAACACGCGAAACCTTACTTGCACAAAACTAACAAACAAGACTACCGAATCAATAATAATAATAATATACGTTTATTCCCTGTGGGCCCTCCCGTGGTCCCTTCCAGGGACTACGGGAGGGCCTTTTTCCAATTATTTAAAAAGATGCATTACTTTTTACACGTGGTTTGGGCGAATAGTTTATCTTCTTCTAATATAGGTATAAAATTCTCGTGTCACAGTGTCAGTTGCCATACTCCTCCGAAACGGCTTGACCGATTTTTATGAAATTTTATATGTATATTAGGTAGGTCTGAGAAACGGTCCTAATCTATTTTTTTCATACCCCTAATTGGTAGGTAGGTAGGTAGTACGTAGTTATGTAGGTAGGTATGTAGGTAGGTAGGGTAGGTAGGTAGGTAGGTAGGTAGGTAGGTAGGTAGGTAGGTAGGTAGGTAGATAGGTAGGTAGGTAGGTAGGTAGGTAGGTAGGTAGGTAGGTAGGTAGGTAGGTAGGTAGGTAGGGTAGGTAGGTAGGTAAGTAAGTAAGGTAGGTACTTAGTGCTACCCGTGCGAAGCCGGTTGGATGTTAATCAATTAAAAACTCATTGGTAATTAACAATTAAAAACTCTTTGCCAAACTTTATATCTGGCTACTTATGACTTTATAATACAGACAGTGAAAAGTATGGGCCCCTTAAATATTTATTTTATTCTGTTTTTTAGTATTTGTGGTTATAGTGGCAACAGAAATACATCATCTGTGAAAATTTCAACTGTCTAATTATCACGGTTCACGATATACAGCCTGGTGACAGACGGACAGACAGCGGAGTCTTAGTAATAGGGTCCCGTTTTACACTTTGGGCATGGAACCCTAAAAAGTACAATCGGCAGCAAAAGTTTGTCTCAAAAATGAAATTGTTTAAATTTTGGTTTATTTAATTTGCTGAATTATTTACATTTCAGGAGAAACTAGTGACAAAGACAAATAAACATAAATGTGAAGCTGACCCTAAACGAAATGAAAAGGATAGAAAAATCGCAAGTCTACGAAATACACCAAATATTCTACCTTACGATAATTTAAACGGGTCAGAGCCCATTCGTCCCCTAAGATTCGCACCCTGTGCCCACTCGTCCCCTGGAACTTTTGAGGGGCCCATTCGTCCCCTGAAGAATATTTATTTTTGTTCATTCTTCTAATATAAGTACATGTATATGTGTATACTGCAGCTTGGTAGTCCTGGTACAGTCGCGCAGAAAAGGCTTAAATAAAAAATATAGTAATTCGGTAGATATCATCTTTATTTCAAATAAGATTAACACATACAAAATCACAATGTCCTAGAAACTAACAAAATACAACTCTTTTACAAAAATCAGCCTTGATTGGCCATCATATAAATCAACATTAAATATAAAATATGCAAAAAAAAATAGAACACATATCAACAGTAAATAATCACTTCTTATTTTTTTGTATATTTACCTAACTTTACCTACCTTACCTTACAGACAGTATAAAAATCAGTACGCTTGGATTTGCAACTATAAGTAAACTAAATGTAGTAACACATTCCTGGAATAAATACGCCGAAGTTGTCTAGTACTGGTGTTAGCCAATCAGGTGCAAGTCCTTTCATTGAGCGTCTATTGTTTTGGGCTACGCCTTTGTTATTTGCTCGCGCGCAGATACTCTGGCTAAGATTACCCCTCCCGCTTCGGCATTCCACACCCCGCGCACATCTGGAGAGTACTTACCAATTTTAAACACCTTATCTATTATTTGTACTTAACCCGTTTTTTTAACAAGCCATTCGTAGTGAGACAATTTTGCATCGTAAGCCTATCGACAGGTTATATTATTATCATGACGGATTATCATAGCTCTTTTTTCAATGATCTGTTATGATCTATTAAATTAATTCCGTTAATAAACTGTTCACAAGTGTACTATGTTAACCGTTTCTTATGTAAAATATAGCTAATTTTATCTCAGGGGACCAATAGGCACCTGTATAGGTGCCGAATCTTTAACTTATATTGTATATTTATTAGAGGGGACGAATGGGTACCTTAAAAATAATATTTTTTATTAAAATATTAATTGGTCCCCTACCAGGAGACCAATGGGCACCTATATAGGGGCCGAATCTACAACTTGTATGCTGGGGGACGAATTTTAGGGGACGAATGGGCTCTGACCCATTTAAACTATGGAAATATTGACTGGGACAGCTTTGAAATGATGCTCGGAAATATTCTTTTATAGAACCTATTAAGTTTTTAGATTAAGGGCTGCAAACAATGATAATTCGATGTCCTATTGGTAAGAATAATCAGCTAATATAAAGTCAATAAACTTCTTAGGAATCTCAATTTTTAGTCCCAATTTTACTCTGTAACTTACTAAAGGTTTATGTCAAATACAATATTTTTATTTTGAACAACTTCTTGTATAATGTTTACAAATATGTTAGTGATTTATTCATCTTGAATCTCCTATTCAGTCCCAATTTTACTCTGTCACTTACTAAAGGTTTACGTGAAATACAATGTTTATATTTTGAAAAACTTCTTGTCTATGTTTAATTTTTTCATCTTGTGATTCTTAACCCGATATGTTTACAAATATGTTAGGTAGTGATTTTTTCATCTTGTATCTCAATTTCAGTCCCAATTTTACTCTGTAACTTACTAAAGGTTTACGTGAAATACCTACAATGTTTGTATTTTGAAAAACTTCTTGTCTATGTTTTATTTTTTCATCTTGCGATTCTTAACCCTTGTACCCCCCTTTGAAAAATAGTTTACGAAAATTAATATTTACAATCTATATCATTTATATTCATAAACTTTATTACCCTTTTATTTCCTTAAACTTACTTACCCATTAGGAGCTGATTTAAAAAAAACCCCGAAACACGTACTTTTTTATTTTTTGTTTAATTTGGCAGCATTATACTTCACTAAGGGACCACGGGTAACACATTTTTTCCATATCTCGTATTTCCTATCCGTGTATCACCCTATCAGATAACCATTAGCAGCATTTACAAAAATGCATTAGGTACATGCAATGCAGGACTTACGAGCTTCACTTCCAGCTGATAATGTTGTTTATAAACATTGAAATAAACAATAGAACTAGTTCTATTTGCATTTTGTTTAATTTCCCTGGAATAATGGATAAATAACCCTCCTATTTTGACTTCGCCGCAGTCGGGTAAAAATATAACGACTAGTGCATTACATGTCATGCACGGACGTATAGGACTACGTCTTCAGTGCATTACAATCATGTAATGCATGAACATTGAAATACCAGTAAAGTAATACCAGTAATATATAATATTTTTTTTTAATTGTTCCATTAAAAAGTCAGGCTCAAGTGATGAGAAAATGCTGAATATAACGGAAATTAAACAGGAAGTTGGAGGCAATTAAGTTCATGATTTAATATTGTGATCTTTTAATAATACAGCAACAATATAATAAAAAACTGCAGTGCTCTGTAGAACGATACGAGCGTGTAAGAAAGAAATTTCTTGAAATTGTGTTGTCTAAGTGCGATTCTTCTTAATTTTTAAGAACTCAATGCTCTTTCTTGGCATAGTGCGTAGTAACTGTAGGATCCTTTCAGTATCTGTGAAATAAAAATGCACCTTGTAATAATATAGTTCTTTTAAATTTTTTGACATGAACATCATAATACAGGTGCTAAACGAAAAATTCAGCCAAGTTTCATCAATCTCTTTAAAAAGATTTGTATATACTTTGAGTGTTCAAACACAAGCTGAAAAGGGTATTTGAACCCACACCCACACGGAAATCAAAAATGGTAAAATCCCTTTCAGTACAATGTCAAGATTGCTTTATAAATTGCCCTGCAGCTACTTTTGCTATTCAGATTTGTGAATACCTAATACCTACTGCAGGTGTTCATTCTAGTCGCAAAGAATGGAAATGCCTCTTAAGAATCTTTTGTACTTTATAATGCTACTTTATCTTTTTACGGTATCAAAAGAATTTTACAAAAGAAATGCGCATTAAGCGTCTTTGAAAAATTGCGATGAAGTCTCAATTTTTCTTGCGACCTTTGTCAAAATGCTAGTAAATATAACGATTGTTATTTGGTTTAAGACAGAATATGTATGTGTGTAGTGTGTGTGTGTGTTAGGTTAAATTTACCCTAATATTAGAGACCCAATATGAACAGAAGAATAGTTATGTGTGAGAAGCTTATCATGACAGAATATGTATGTGTGTAGTGTGTGTGTGTGTGTGTGTTAGGTTAAATTTACCTTAATATTAGAGACCCAATATGTACAGAAGAATAGTTATGTGTGAGAAGCTTATCATGGTAAGCTTTAAAAACTGTTTATTTCTGTTTATCTTAAAGAGAATGAAGACAATTTCTTTTATAATAATACTTAATACTCTTTAATTTATAATAATAGATAGATAAGAAAAATAAACTTGCAGCAACAAATGTAGCCATATTCAGCATAGTAAATGGCCCAGCAGTGAACATAATAGACTTGCGGAGTTGTCCTCCCAGCAGGAGCAGGCTCCTGCGTATGCGCACGTTTTGAGACCACCACGCGCTGCCGTAAACACTGTCATCGACTTGATTACTCTGTAAAAAGATAAATCAAATTATTTTTCATTGATTATACATTAGCGCTAAACATTATTTAAAAAAAATATCATCCTATCCTGCCATCTTCTTTCAATCAATCTGCCTAGCCTTTTCCCAACTATGTTGGGGTCGGCTTCCAGTCTAACCGGATGCAGCTCAATACTAGTATTTTACATGGAACGACTGCTTATCTGACCTCCACAACCCAGAAACTGGGTAATAATATGATACCCCTGCGTAAGACTGGTTGTCGGACTTTCGGGCTTGTGACTACCCGTAACGACTGTCTAAGATTCATGAATGGCTGCCGGGACCGTGCTTTCCGAGTTACGGAGGAGTCTCGGTATATAAAGATGGTCACCCATCCACGAACCAACCCCGGAAAACGTAGCTTAACCTGACGGATCGACCCGTGCGGGCCTGTCACCTGTCATCTTCATTCGATACACAAAAATAGAACGATAATATTTGAATTCGAGTAGCGCTAAATGTACCTATTTAGTATTCTTTGATGCAAGCGGGCTTACGTGCTTAATAGGTTTCAAGAAACTTTATTCTCAATAAAGACATATATCACTTACTTGAGAACAATCCTAGAATATACATAAATTACACAAAGTTCGGGGCCAGCAGTTACAAACTAGATACCTATCCAATGCCTTTATTTCTCCAAAAGTGACCGATCGATTCGCAATTTTATACTGACTAAGTTACGCATTGAACGAGTGCAGATTTCTTATACTACAGGGTATTCCATAAAGTCGTGCTCCTTCAATAGTAAGCATTTGTTGATAATCCACTTAAAACTTTAACCAATTTGTACTTCTATGAACAAAGTAATTCTCTGAGTGACTTAAAAAGTACTGACTCAAGGAGAAATCTTTCCAACTCGAGTATAGCATCGAGATATAAGTTAAGAGATTACGATAGTGCATTAAGATGATTGCTCGTACGTAGTAATATTCATGATATTTTTCTTTGTTTTCAATACAACAACCCGACGCGACGGTAAGAACTACAGCAAATTATTGAAGAAAAGTATCTTACAGCTCCTTCACACGAAGACGATTCGTATTTTTGACGAATTGTCTAAGTCGATTCGTTTTTTTTTACGGCGGCTACTCTTTTTAAATGCCCGCGTTGACACGCATCACGAATCGTGAAAAATTACGGACAAGTCTTAAATCACGTATAGGCTTAAAACACGAATCGCTATTTTTTTGTGACGGATCCGCTGAAACGCTTGCCCAAGACTGATGTGTCCAACCGTCATGACGTACCGTGTTTTTGACGAATCGTCAATGACGGATCCCGTTTGAATGCGGCCTTAGAGTGCGTTGTAAACGTGGAAGAGGAAATCGCTTTTTCAGTTTCGACTCTCCAGTTTATTCGACTGATAATTTTATCATAAGCACTACATATTTTATAAAAAACATCGTAACTAGCTGATTACATTAGTTATGTTACAGAATCAGGCATTTTAAATGACTTTAAATTTAAACCAGTATCATTTTGAACGGATTAAAATCAGCTGTTTACTTTCCCAAACCTCCTTTTAGGTAGACTAGGTAGTAGGGACCTAAATTAGCAAATCTTTTCATGTTCGTTCCTATTTTGTCTCTTTTCGACGGTAAATTTCGTAGCGAATAGCACAATAAACGTTCCTTAATTAAGCTTAGTCAAAAGCAACGAACATGCATTCAAATTAGCTGTCTATATTCGCCACGTTATGAATTTGGATTTCACATCTGCATTTCTCGGTTCTACCAATTTGCTGTCACCGGATATGGTAGAACCACGCTTAAAATTGAAACCAAAAGCATTACATTAGCTGCCATATATTTCTGCATTGTCGTTATATCACGTATACTACTACTTTAACTATGTGGGAATATAAAAGATCAAAATGTTCACTAACTGAATACATTACTTCGTTGCTATGCCAGCAATATATAAATAGTTGCGCTATGAGTGCCATGAGATATTCTGCTATCCGAATTCGCAGCATATTACTCGTGCCTTCCTGAAAATAAAAATACAGACAAAAAGTTTTATGTAGCTTTATTCACATGTAAAAATGAAAGCTAAAAAAATACATAAAAACTAAAAGGTTCATCACTGTTAACTCGGGGTGGAATGATAGTGAACTGTATTTTAGGGAAAATGGTTAATTGCGCGTTCTCATTTACAAAAATTAGAGAAACCCCGCGGAGAAACAATTCATTATTGAGTTGAGAGAGGAGTATCGTCGGTCGCGGTAGAGTCCGTAAAAGCGAGTGGTTATCGGGCCGAGCCGTGTCGCCATCGGGACGAGTCGTGTCGCCATCGGGACGAGCCGTGTCACCATCGGGACGAGCCGTGTCGCCATCGAGACGTGGAGTGTCGTCATCGGGAAGTCCCGTGTCGCCATCGAAACGTGGAGTGTCGTCATCGGGAAGACCCGTGTCGCCATCGGGACGTGCCGTGTCGCTATCGGGACGTGTCGTGTCGCCATAGGGACGTGCCGTGTCGCCATCGGGACGAGCCGTGTCACCATCGGGATGAGCCGTGTCACCATCGGGATGAGCCGTGTCACCATTGGGACGAGTCTTGTCGCAGCCGCGCCACGCACCTCAGCGGATGACGCTTTGATTTAGACGCCATGCTCTAACATTCGCTTTTTTATTTTCAGATTTAGCAAACAATCACGACAGAAAACTTAAAATAAATAGTGAAAATATTTAAACAACACAAAATCATTACTCAAATTCCCAAAACGCAGCCGCAGCAACAAAAAAATCGGAACAATGACATAGGAATAATTCAAGCCAGTCAATTTCCCTGTGAATAAGAATATAAATAAAAAGTCAACAAAACGTTGGAGAATTGTCAATTTTTTTAAACGTCCGCTTCGTCCCCCTACTTGAAACTCTATTTTTGTGTACCGTACAGTTGAAATTTTGTTTGATACGAGTGTATCACTCAGCGTTATTAAAAGTGTTTGTACCATACAATTTCATTTCGTTTCTGCCGTCCAGAATAATTATGTTATGGTGTTAATGTTCATAAAATTGTCCACGAAACCAGTCTGCTTTAGTTTTAATACGAATGCCTGTGCGAATTACCGTTAACACACAATATAAACACACACAAACTACAGTAGTCAAAAACTACAGAACTGTGCTACCGTAAACCAAAACTAAAAATCTATAAGGTATATTTTTAACAGTTCGATGGTTTTACTTTAAAACTGATAAATAGGCATTTTAGCAATACACAACAAGGAGCGAATATACATTCTTAGCATAATCATAATCAGCCTATAACATTCCCACTGCTGGGACACAGGCCTCCTCTCTGTGAGAGAGATTGGCCCGTATTCCACCACGCGGGCCCAGTGCGGGTTGGTAGATGTCACATGTCTTCGAATTTTTGTTTCTAGGACATGCCCTTACCAAAAATACCTGCTTGGTATGTACCCAGCAAAGTATTATCTATCTATACATATAATAAAATCGTAAACGGTCCGTGTCTGTACATTAAAGATTTTTGCAAAAAAAGTACTGAAAGCCGCGAGAAATGAGTAATAGAAAGTAAAAAAACATTTTTTGAAATTTTTGTCTGTTTGTTTGTTCGTTTGTGAGCGCATCACGTAAAAGCCACTCATTGGATTCCAAATTGAATTACTGAACAATAAGAAGCTTTATTGTGAGTAACATTTAGTCTTTATTTCATAAAAATCGACCTGCAGAATCAAAAGATATATGGATTTAACAATTATGTTTTTTTATTTTTTTATCCAGGCTTGACGGTATTCTGTTCACAAGAAATTGTGCAGTTTCCGAGCTGTAACCTAACAATAAGTACTAGGCTTGCATGAATTCATGTTTAGATTATTTTAAGTACATGACTGTTATCTATAAATAAAAAAAATCAATTGTCGCCTGTATGAAAGAAAGTTCATCACTAGAGAATGGCTCGGCCGATTTGGCTAACTTTTTTTTGTTGTATTCGTATCTGGACAAGGTTTGTATGAAAAAAATCACCGGAAAAGTCGGAATTACACCCGGGCGACGCCGGGCACGAACAGCTAGTACAGAATATAGTGGGTACAAGAAATTACAAGATATATTATAATACTTGAACATTCAAACGATCTTACCGTGGTTATCTGCAGAGCACTGGCACAAATCATAAGAGAGCAGATGATGACATACAAAAACATGACGGGCGATAGCAAAGAATTAAAATCCGATGAAAATCTGAAAAATAAACAAAAAAAATGATTTAGTCACGGTATGCACAATAATACCTAATAATTAATGATGTAATGCATCTTAATCCTAACTAATATTATAAATGCAAAAGTGAGTTTGTTTATTTGTTTGTTACGCTTTCACGCTAAAACGGCTGAACGAATTTCGATGAAATTTAGGACATAGGAAATATCCTATGTCCTAAATTTCATCGAAATTCGTTTTATCCCGATAATCTCACGGGATCGAAACTTACTCGGGTGAAACCGTGGGGCGCAGTTAGTGATTTGTAAATAGGTTAATTATGAACACTTGAACATTGAAATAAAAAGTAAACTAAAGACAAAACTTACTTCACCAAGTACAAATGATGCAAATGACACTCCTTAATCCTCTTCACGGCTTCATCATAATTAACTAGCTCACTACCATCGCCAAACAGATTTTCACAATTCACAGATAGTACTTTCAGTTGTCCAGCAAAAAACGTCATTATTGCTACAGCAGTTGAGTCAAAAATCGCCAGGATGGTACCTCCGTAGAAACAAGCAAATACCTGGTTGACAGTAGCAACCCAGAAACCGAATCCCCTGGTTCTGTCAATAGGAATCCAACAACTCATTATCTCTGGGTATGGTGCGGTCCCGTTCCTTACACTCTCGCGAAAAGCAGGAGACGACCAGTAAATGAGGAGAGGTGCCAGGACCACAATAAAAAATGTGACCGTTACTAAACCCCAATAGAAGTATGTGACTCTTCTAGCATATTTAACATAATCGAAAATGATATTTTTGATTGTCTTGTCCTTTTTTGACAGTTGCGACTTTTCTGTCTCGGATACATATTCAATGAGTTTTTTCCAAGAATTTTGCCAGAACACTAAATTGCAAGTTTTGACTATGCAAACGGTGCTCATCGTAGTGAAGGATAGGTTTATCATTGCCATTTCTAGATTCTTCCTGATAATCCAAAGCTCTATGTATTGGGATAACATGAATAGAAAAAAAGCAAAATGAATCAAATTAGAGAAAAAGCGTTTTAGGCGATTTTTTTGCCATAAACCCCCATATTGAAGGGCCAAAATATTTGGCCCTAATAATGGATTATTTGGGTTTTCCAATCGATTAAGGAATTTAAATACCATTTTGGTGTAGTAACTAAAAGATTGTTTCAAGTTATGGCAGAAATAAAAAGTGAATTTTTCGAAACCCTTCCCTTGGTACTCTTGGAAGCGAATTAATTATTTATGTTGCATTACTAAGTTAATCCTCAGGCGCGACTTGTATTCAATAAAATTAATTTAAGACAATATTGTTGGGTTAGTTATTCCAGTTACGGTTAAAGGGGCAAGGTTAAAGGACTGACGTTTAGATTGAGTTAAGAAGAATGTTGAAATTGTGTAACTTTACTTGGAGTATGAGCTTCGCGGGAATTTACTGGTTGCGAGAAGATATCCCCGCATTTTAAATCAAATCATTTATTTGCATAATACATGTCAAAAAGGTGTTACAGGTATATAAGGTACATTGTATTATAACCTAATGAGGTGTGCAATTAATATATTAGGTACTAATAGCAACATTAAATACACAGAATAAAATTACATTAAAAATAGAATGTCAAAATAAAAGTATATAAGTAAAATCAGAATTACAATATTAATTATTGGATATTTGTGGTCATTTCAGATAAAATCAGTCATCTTTCATTTAAATAATCATTAATAGAATAGTAACATTTTTCAACTAGGAATTTGTGCAAACCTAATTTGAATTGGTCTATTTTGTGTAGGTCAGTGATAGTTTTTGGCAACTTATTGTATATTTTGGGTGCCATGCCCAAAATGTTTTTATTAAATACTGCTTTTTTATGACGTCTTACGCATATTTTATGTTTGTGTCGTGTGCTTTTTGGATGTGTATAGAGATGTAGATTAGCTTTGACGAAAATCGCTACTTCATATATATAAAGACACGGGAATGTCAATATTTGGAACTGTTGAAAATGTGGCTTACAACTTTCTGTGCGTTGTATGCCACACATTGCCCTTAAGCATTGTTTCTGGGCTTTGAACGCCATTTCTCTGTCTGTCTGTTTAATTTGTTAAGTCTCAAAAACTATAGTTTATAATATGAATTGTTAACTTTTTCCTCTTCACTTTAAAGGGGGCCTAAAACGGCCGCTTTGGCTGAATCATAATAGGATGATTTATTATGAATCAATCATATTAAAAATCGTAAAATAGTCACAAACTGACAATTCATATTATGATCTGCGAGCGATTCAAATTACGCAATTCATCTGCTAGACACTTTTGTATGAAGATTCGTAAAATTCGACGCGCGTTATTTATAATGCTGTTCGTCGGAACGCAGCGCGTTACGAAATGCTGAAGTTTTGAAGTTTAAAAATTACCACGTCTAGTTTATGTTGACATAACTCAAGGGATAAAACTAAAAACTTCTTTGTACGCGTTGCCAGCGTCCAGCGTATAGAGTTTTTATTGTTTCAAATTTCCTTTTAACAGGGCTTATCTGCGGTCTTTTTAACAGACTGCGGACTGCGGACTGTTATAAGTATAATAATTATATTGAAATAACATTTAAACTGTAGAAATTAAAAATAAAATACTAATGAAAACTGTCACGAAAAATTAACCTGTAAAATTACGATCTTTATTTTTTTCATGTGGCAATATTTACACCAAATAATTATAATTCTGCTATAAATTGAATTGAGTATGATTCAACTAATATGTGTCACCATTTTACGAAAATTTGAGAAATTGCTAATGATCTGTCAGGGAATTCAGTAAATGAATTGCTTTAAGAGGAATCGCTTAATGTGACCGTTTTAAGCCCCCTGGGTTCCACACTGACCTCCATATTTCACAAGTTTTGTAGAGTACCGAGCTATAGCGACCGACCTACGTAATTTGCAGCAGCTTTTATCTCGAAAACTACAGAATTAATGAACCTACTACTTTGAATGCAGATTGTAGACAAGTTTTAATCAATTCTATTGTGTAAAATCCTCGTTGTTTGTATGTCATTAAGAGCTACCATTCCGTTTCCATTCGGTAATTAAGTTTTAGCCAAATAATTATTGGTCTTATTTCTGTTTTGCATGTTTTGTAGAATAATTTGTCGTGACAAAGGATTGTTTTATTTGTTTTTGTTTACAATGTCATCTGGAGGCAAGTATGATTATGAAATTGAGGAGTTAACATAACCTGATATATTTTTACATAACAACGATAAATACTTGCTATGAATTTAAAAAAATGTATTATAAGAATGTTTTAGGTTTTATTTTTATTTTTAATATTATGTAGTGTAATTTACACTTTTTGTGGTTTTGCTGTCTTTCATTTATTTTTATTAATTTTGTTATTTTTGCTATGATGATCTTTATTAATTTACGTCGTTGTGCTATTTTCTTTAAAAAAAAACCCGTTTATCCCATTAGGATATATAGTAAGTTCACCTTTTAATACATACGATTAGTAAACACAACAAACAAACAGCCACACAAGTTTATGGATGGATGGACTTACGTGGCATGGGCGGGCAGATGTCAATCAAATTGGTACTTTGCATAAAACAAAGCACACTTTTTAATATGGCCAATACATTGTGACAACTGACTATTTCGCTGTCTAAAATTGTATTGCTTTTGCAAATGTGGCAGGTAATTGTAGGCCCGAGACGTCAAATTTGATTGAATAGCTGTCAGAAAAATATTTTCTTTACTTTTACTTCCTACGCAGCTACATATTCCCAGTATTGATATCTATACATATTATAATAAAATATATTTTACTATAGTAACGAAGTCAAAAATAATTGCTCCGAGATGTGGAAACGGGTCTGATGCAGAAAATATAATTTTTAGATTTTTTGTCTTGTTTTGATGTACCTACCCATGTGGCGCAAAAACGGCTGAGTGGATTTGGATGAAATTTGGCACACATATAGTTTATATCATCTGGATTAGAGTATAATTTAATCCCGGTAGTACGTTCCGGTTGAAAATTTTCCGTCATCCACGCGGGCGAAGCCACGGGCAAAAGCTAGTTAAGTATATATAACTATTTTAAAAAGCTTATGTTTGAAACTTTGACAGGAGCTTGATATTATTACTCTCGTAAGCACTCGCAGGGCTAACATGACAAGCGCGAGAACGCTCTTTTTGTCGTTTTGTCGAAATTTGTCGTCGATTATGACGTCATTCTAATCCCTAACATGACCGTTATGCACGAGTATAACCGAAAAAGGCACTTTGACACTTCTCTATCTCGTGACGAGATACCGATGTAGCAAATTATTAAAAACAAATCATTTTTATGATAGCAACATCAGCTTAAGGTTCGGTTTCATTCATTCGATTTTACGCATGGAATTAGTATGTACTATATTAATTTTACGTCCACCTCTTTTATGACCGACTTTTTTTATTAAATTAAATATTTTTCTTTGGCATGACGAAATTAAAATACAAAATGACGGAAATGATAATTAGTGGCACAATAAGTTTAAATATCATTTCTTTTTCGATAAGTATTGTTGTCATAAATGAAAAAGAATAGATTACGATACGGTTAATACGTGGATAATAATGCCAATGAATTAAATTTCATCCTGTATACTCACTAAATAATCACCACAAATGACAAAGGGGCCGATGATCGACATTTGATAAAGCGAAGGTTGATATTGTAACAATCACCATAAAACCCGTGTTATTGCAAATTTTGTTAATCACCACACTTGCCAAAAGGACTGATGTTCAGTTAAATATGCAGCTGGAGTTGATTTCGCTATTATAACCACAAAATACTAATCGTGGTTAATCACCATCCTATTATGTTGCGAAGGTATGATACTGCCATACAGCCATAATCCCTAGACTTCACTAATCACCATAATTGCCAAAGTGACTTTTATTACGTTATTACTGAAAGTGATGCTCATCTACTTAATAGTGCTCCCCTCCGCCACAGTTTCTCTCGTGGCTGCTAAAAGGACCTTTGTTCCAATATAAATAGTAGTTTAAAACTAAGTTTTTTCCATTATTATATATTACATATTATATTGCAAAATAAAATTATGACTAAAATAAGAACAATTTAAGAAACTGCCATGTTATTATGGAGTTTTTTTTATTTTTTTTTTGGTATAATAATTTGGCTACTCATCTCGTCGTAAAAATCGACGACGAGTAAATGACAGAAGAATCGGAGATTATCTCGTGTTTAATTGTCAAAAGTCGAGATATCTTGGGTGTCATGTTAGGGTTTGTAGAGAAAACATCAAGTTTGACAGAACGAGTCGAGTATTTTGTATGGCAGCGCTGTCAGAAAACGAGAAAAGTGACGAAATAGACAAAAATTACTCACTCTCGCGTGAGTAGTTGTCGCGTGTGTCATGTTAGGCCTGCTGGAAAACATTCTGAGCTTAAGAGGGTTTGTGTCTCTTTGATATTAAATCTGACAGGACTCGAAATAAATACAGTAATTAGTGTAATAATTTAATTAAGACTACAAAGCTTTCCAAAAATGTAATGTTACATAAACCGGTACACGAGTTCGTTTACTTTGATCTAATAGAATAAAGCTACATACAAAGCTACATATTTCGCTATCACTGAATACAATTATCCCAACCAACATGATGTTAACCCAAATTTTCCGAATATCAAATACAACAAACACAAATAAATTATTAATTAAAACGAAAACAGCGTGGTTCACCCTTCTTGTAAACAAGCAAAATAATGTATTCATTCATCTGTATTTGTGTACATAAATCGAATTTTGTTAAGAAAACAATATAGAATATTGCGTTGCTTTATGAAAATCTTATTAATTAATCCTCTTGAATCTGCGAGAATAGCGTAAAGAAACTGTAGGAGCGTTTCATGATCTGCAATGAATAGAATACCTAAGTGATTTATCCATACAATAAAGCAACTTATTAAAGAAGTGGATTAACAAAAAGACAAGCATCTTCACTAGACTTTAAGTGTGCGTTTCCACTGAAGCGGAAATAAGCGGAGCTGAGGTGAGATGAGCTGAGCGGAGACCTGCAAGAATCTACCAATCACAATGGTACCCGTAGAAGTCTTCATCGCGTCTCTCGTCTCGTCTGTAATTGGACGATTCCTGCACGTCTCCGCTCAGCTCCGCTCGTCTCCGCTTCAGTGGAAACGCACCCTAAAGCTTTGATTTCCTAGGAAAGCGGTTCCGTCATATTAAAACGACCGTCATAAAAATTTGCTATTTTCACCAGTATTTGACATTAAAAGGGCATAGTTCATTGATTCAGGCGTTACTTTGCGGAAATTCATTATAAAATACAATAGACGTAGATAATTATATGCCTCGCCTGGTTAGGGATGCCTCGATGAGAGGTGAAACACGTGTCAATTTCTTACAGGGTTTTTTTAGATTCTTGAAGAATAGTTACCGGAATAGGTTACTAAATATATTTACGTCTATTGTATTAAAGTGGTAAAATCGCTCTGTATTTGGATACCCGTTGTTGTGTGACCATTCACCGTGAGTGACCGCAACAATTTAATCCTAGAACCATACATTGTCAATTACACCTTCCTTCATAACTCTATGCTCTTATCCAAAATCCGGACCGAGTGGCTGTTACGCCCTCATAGTGGATCACCACAACAGCCGGAACGCAGCATAATCAGGCTATAATGTTCCCACTGCTGGGACACAGGCCTCCACTGTTTGATAGTGATTGGGCTTTATCCACCACACGGGCCCATGCGGGTTGGCGGATGCTACATGTCTTTGAACTTCTAGACACTCTTCTGGGACATGCCGGTTTCCTCATGATGTTTTCCTTTACCGTTTTGAGAGCAGTGGTGATGAAATAATTTACGCAAAGTAAATTATAATTATCATGTCGTGTCGTCAAGAGCTGATTTTAAAAATTATAAAAAGGTACGTACTTCAATAAAAGTAGGAACAGACAGCGTAGTGTAAGGTCCAGCATCTAATACAAACGGGTGATTTAATTTTCCAGCCAATAAGAGAAGTTGTTTGCGTACACGCACATCACTCTGCCACCAGTCACTGTTGTAGATTCCTCTGTCTACTTGCTTACTCTGTCAGTGAAGGCATAAAATGATTAAAGAATAACGTTTTATTTTATCATATACCTACCTACATTCGTATGGTATAAGACGGCCACTGGTCTTATACCATTACCACATTATACCATTACCACATTATACCATTAGGTACCACATTACACCATTACCACAGTATTCACATTAAGTACATCATTGAAATGATTGCAATCGGCGGCGATTTAATTGAAAAGTTAGTTAGCACTTCAAATCGATCCCTACATAGACAGATTAATATTTAGTAGTATATTTGACGATTTTCGAAATTTTAATTTAATTCTTTCTTTTACTCACAGTTCATACCTTTCATGGCGCTAAATTGTAAAGTTTCTTCGGGTTTTGGAAATAAGTTAATTACCTGTAGAGTTACTTCGTTGCTATGCCAACAGTACAAGAAGAGTTGTGAAACTAATCCAGACGTGTACTGAAAAACCCACAATTTTTGTGAAGCAGTAGCATCTTTCTGAAAACGAAGGCATTATTTTAAGTATTTTTGTACAAAACTGTTGTAAGTACCTATTCTTTTTTATTAGCAATTCATTGTAAACCATAGACACTTCCTAGTGAACACACCATTGTATCTTTTTAAGAAAATTTACTCCTTGTCTATTGATACGTCGGGAACGACCGGTGTTTAAATTTTACTAATTAAAACCAATGTTATTAGAATCACTAATAAAATTATAATTATCATACATTTTAAGAAGAATGTATTGTGTTGAATAATTTGCAATATTATGTTTGGTTACATTCGTTCTAAAATTATGAAATAGGTACAAAGTAATAAAAAAAGTATACCGAACTAAATTGCACAACGCTGCCGCAAATTGTTATGGAGCACATCAGCACATAAATAAACATGGTTGGCGATAACAGTGAGTTGAAGATTGAGCAGTGCCTGTAAATAACACTGGGTTTCATTTATTTATGTAACCATTTATGCACACACATATAAATACAGACAAGAAAACAGGAACAGGAGCATAACATTGAACAGTGACCAGCACGCTTCCTTGCTTGCTTTATGTATGTGACTTCTTTTAATCCAGGTTTCCTGACGATGTAATATTCTTCACATTGTTGGTCAATGATGTCCAAGATATACTTCAAATAATAATATATTGGTCTAGCATGTTATTTATTGGGCTTTGTCCTTTCAAGGAGAAATTTTCCACCATCCATAAATTATTTTAAGTTTGTCCTTGTATTTTTGGTTGGTAGATAGTTATTCTCAACATTTGCGCATTTTAAGTGGACCTGATAATAAAAGATGACCTTGTTTGAGATGACCTAGCTAGAATCTATAATTATCATCTCAAACAAGGTTATTCTCATCTAGATTATTAGATTTGTGGCATTACAATTTGTGAAACTTTAGTAACAAATTAGCGTTAACGATACCTTATCAACGCCTAAAGTAATAAAAGTAACCGTAAAAACTTATGAAGAACTTACTTAATTAAGACGTTATGATGTCTATGACACTCTTTGATCCTATCTAAAACATCTTCAGTCGAAGTTACTTCGTCAAATAGACTGTTACATTTCTCTCTTAGAATTATCATCTGTCCTTTAAGGTACCCCATTATAGCAACAGCGTTCATATCGTAAGAGGCTAATACTCCAGAACCTTGGCTGCCCATAAAAACATGAACGAAAACACTTCCCAAATAACCAGGCATTTTGGTGTTATCAAACGGAAACCAAGAACTTAGAATTTGGGGTAATGGTTCAACACCAATTCTAATCTCCTCTCGGTAAGAATTCGATGTTGCGTATTTCAAGAAGGGCGTTATAATCAAAAGGAAATTAGTTACGAATACCATCACCCAAAACATGTATGTTATTATCCTTGTATATTTAGTATAGTCCTCTATGTGCTTTCTTATTACCGGGTTCTCTCTCCTAATTTGTGTTATTTCTTCCTCAGAAATATATTGAACAAGGTTTCTCCACTCGCTTTGCCACATAACGTAAGAACAACATTTTGCGACGCAAATAATGCCAAGAACAGTCAGTGACATGTTGTTTAGAACTTTGTTAATATCATGTCTAACAAAATAAAGGTCAACAAATTGGGTTAAAACAAAAAGACATGATGACAAATGTATCAAATTGTAAGCAATGGTCCTAAATTTACTCCCAGTTTGCCAGAGGCCAAATAAATACAATCCTTTCAAAGTTGGCCCCAACAAAGGATTCTTTGGGTCCTCCAGCTGTTTGGTGTATTTAATTACTTTTTGCAGAAGCATTATTACTTTTATTGTGTGAACATTAAAAAGGTTAAAGCACAACTGCTCTTTGATTTTTCAAGGGTTTCATTTCTCCAATAAAATTGTCCAATTATTGAATCGGTTAATGTGTTCAATTTCATTTTTATTTTCCCCTGTAAATAGTCTGTACTGTTTGATATGTTCAGAAATTAGCCCCTTTTTCAGGGTTCCGTCGGAATAACGGAAACGAGGGTTATTTTTCCGCCTAAGTTTCTACCGGCAGCACCGACTTCATGAACTTGTGAAGACGGTCATTGTTGTTTTTTTTTCTCAGTTCGTTTAATCATGGTCTGGCAGTTTGAGTCATTTAAGCGGCCTACCCAAATGTCCATTCTTTGGTGTTCGTCGAATCATTGAGCTCTTTAAGTCCTGAGTTAAGCTGCACGATTACTGACAAATGCGTGCACTGACTGGACAGACCCACTTATTCTGTGTGGTATTTGTCGGAATACAACCTAAACTTTATTGTCTATGCGACTACTATACAGAAAAAGTTAAGTGATGTTCTTTTTATTATAACTTGACAATTGAAAAATAATGTATAATTAGAATAAAGCTTTAAAGGGAAACCAAGTATTTTAACTCTATTACCTACCCCAACATTCTCTCCTCAAAAAACCATTTCAGACACCAATCTACATGGTCTTCACATGATCTGACCAATATTATGTCTGGGCTAAAGCCCAAGAGACTGCAGCCTGGACCCGGGCTGTAAAACAGGTACCTATATTTAAATGTCTAATCTTATTTCAAATGGAGTCTATCTGCTAATATTTCAAACCGGTAATTGATTTTGGTTAGAATAAGTTTTCGTTGTTAAGATTGAGCTAAAAATCGGCACTCAGACTAGTTAGTTATGATTGTTTGGTTCTTACTTGGTTTGGTTTGGTTTGGTCTAACATTGTAAAAGAAAATAGTTATGAAAAGTGCATAATTTATTTTGGTTTGGTCTAACATTGTAAAAGAAAATAGTTATAAAAAGTGCATTATTTCTAGTACAATGAGAATATATTAACGAAAGCAGTAATGGTAAGTCCATTAAACTCTAGACACTCTTTGCTTTTACCACCACTCAGTGTGTTTTAGCAAAATGTCGACAAAGAATTTTAGATAAAAATGTTTTAAGTAAGTACCTAACCATAGTAAATTCATTATGAAGAACTGACGTACCTTATACGAAAAAATAATGTAAATATAATTTTTTAATGGTTTGATTAAGGACGTTGCTGCCTGGAAACCATTAGAAGAACAAGCGTCTTTGACTTAAATAAATCTGTGGTGGGCTTTAAAGGTCCAGAAAACCTCCACGCCTCGGAGAGCGCGTTAAGCCGCTGATCCCGGCTGTTCTTTGTACATCTTTGACAGTCGTTACGGGTAGTAAAAACCCCAGTACGTGTTACCCCGTAGCTAGGTTCTGTAGGTCAGATAGGAAGACGCTTCATGTAAAATACTGGTATTCAGACTCCTACTAAAAGGCTAGGTAGATGATGATCTGCAAGATACACGCCAGCGAAAAGCAGCATAGGATAGCTGGCCAATATCTAGCTACCCCATCTTTTTGAAACAAATACCTGTTTTTAGCAGTGGATTGTAAACGGCAGGAAATTTAGAAGAAGCAGGAAAATGTTGTGTCAACAATGAACCACTGTCACTTTAAGGCTTCAAACACGAATTGACAAATAACAGCGACCGCATACTGTGCCCTGTTTATCAAAAGTTACAAGTCTACACGTTCAGAAGTTACCTAGAATGTTAATTTTTCGTTAAATTCATTGCTCATCTCCATATTCATAATCAGCCTTAATGTTCCCACTGCTGGGACACGGGCATCAGGTCATCTCTCTCTTTTGACCACATTTTAAAAAGAAAATCGAATTTTTAAAAATTAATTGCGGTACTAAGCACGACACTTGTAAACTTGTAAGACGGAATAGAGAGTCGCCAGACACTCAGGATTTGCTATGATTTTCTCCAAGTTTTAACTTATAAAGAATTTTTTGATAAACAAAATCACGTCACACCATAAATGTGTAAAAATATACGTACTTGTGAACTAAATAATGACACTTGTTACATGTTATTTACACGTGTAGGTTTTTTTATAATAATAACCTTTTTTTACAGGAAAAATGCTTGTAATACAAGGCTTGTAAGTTTTGATAAACAGGGCACTAGACGTAATTACGGGATGAGAAACGGATAAAAATCTCTCCTCTATAGATCAAATTGAGCTGAGACAGTCACCTTCCTTTACTTATCATCAATTGAGTTTTTAAAACCAACTTTATTGCTCCACGTGGCGCCATAAAATGGTGCCTGCATCTGTTAATGGCTGACAAATCATTCGAAAACGAGAATTTAGCATCTACGGAACCATTTATCACTATGATAAACCTCAAAGCAATTTACTCGATCAATTCTTAATTCCGCAGTAGAACCGTTTAGCAAGCAAATTTTCACTTAAAGAGTTGATTAAATATTTATGAAACATGGTTTTCCGGTTTGTAGATAAAAGGTAGGCAATTTATGAAAAAAAATATGCTAAGGTAAATTCTCAATGGGATATGCAAGACAAGAAACCGGATTATTAGTTAAATAAGGTATTTATTTTAAAAAAAACCGACAAAATCTCAGTCTTTGAAAAATTCTTAACGTTTTACTCGCCAAGCTGTGGATTCTTTTAACCTGCTAATTGTATAATTTTTATTGACAAACAACAGTCTAGCCAACAAAATGAATAAAGCCGATCTTTCGATCGAAAAATTTAACATTACATTTTTTCTATAATAACGTACCTATCGAAAAAATCGTTCTAAAAGAACTTCTTACACAGCTTCGTCATAACATTTTTCCACACTTTGCCTATTATCATCCATATTATGCCACTCGTTGTGATAAACAGTTTAATCGGTAATTTCGCAAACTTGACATGGGTTTAGCAAATTGGTTGTTAAAACTTCGCTAAGAGCCGTAATGGATATTGGGCCTCCGTCATTCCCTTGGCGTGGATAATGTGATTAACATAACGTTGTTTTGAATTTAGTTTTAACTTTACTGTCAGTACTGACACTGTTTACTTTACTTTCTTGGTGAAGAGAATATGATGTATTATTTGTATCAGTGTAATGCAGTTTATCTAGTCACAAGCATTGTCATTGTTGACATTACTACGACAGTTCATCGCAATGATCGTTCGGGCAAACATTGTTTGGACAATTAAATTTCGGTAACAATGCCGTACTCCGCTTTGCTTTTCTTATATAAAAAATTAAATAAATTCTCTAAAATAATCTATAATAACGTGTGAAAACCTCTAAAACAGAGGAAATTATGATCGATTTCGATTCCTGGCTTCTAGGAGCAAAATGAAAATATGAATGAAATGCACCGATCCCGGGGTGGTTTAACTAGAGTAGACCCGGTGGCTACGTGGTGCAGTTCGTGGTTTCTTTGACTAATATGTATCCAAAGCATGGGTTTCTCCTTGAAGTATACTCAGAGGGCCGTGACAATCGCTTCGAAAGCGTTTCATATTTGTACAACGAATTTCAACAGAATTTACATAAGCTTTTCGATAGCTTAGGTCAGTCCTATACATTTTTGCCTTTTGCATCATCGTTATCGCTGATAGAATGTTACAGTATTACTTGTCTAGGGCCTCAGAAACCATCCTATATCAGGAACTGTATTCGTTTAATGAAAAGCGAATAATAATGTTAACAATGTCTTTTTTTAACTTTGTTCAGGAAGCTTTGTATAATAAATAGAGCCTTACACTTTGTATAATAAAACGTAACAGGAAAATGTACTTGTTAATTTAATTTCTTACATGTTTCGTTTACACGTGGATATCAAAGGAAGTTTTAAAGGTGACTGAACATTAAGTAGCGTAATATTCTTTGTATTTATTTTAGCCCATTTGTACGAGAAGCGATAGAATATTTTATACAACATCACTGTCATCATCACCTCCTAGCCTTTTCCCAACATGTTGGGGTCGGCTTCCAGTATACCCGGATGCAACTGAATACCTGTATTTTACATGGAGCGATTGCCTATCTGAGCATCTCAACCCAGTAACTGGGTAATCAGGTATCCCTTAGCAAGACTGGTTATCAGGCTTTCTGTAGTAAATACTAAAGTATGTTAAATACTTATTTGTAGTTTGTACTCTTCTTAATCTAATTTACAGCATTGTCATTGTTTTATGTGTGTCAAAAATAAATAGAAAAACCATGACATACTACCTACTTTTGCTCTTATTTACATTTATTTGTTTAATTTACATCATTCGTTATCAGCACGAATTGAAAAAGTAGTATGCTGTAAATACATATACCTACCCCCACTTAATCGAATAATCTGAGATTTGAAAAACCCTATAATTAATGATATCCCATGCCCTCAACACATATTCGATGTTCGCGGATGCGCATGTAGATTGTTTTTACACAATAATACGTAAAAGGTGCGCTTCCCTGGTGCGCAGGGTGCGGGGCAGCACCAACAGTATCCTAAGCATGATTGCCAGTCGCATGATTGCCAGTCGCCTGGACTGTGTTTATGTGGGTCGCTGCCGTGCAATTACTCATGGGTTGTTGCAGCAATGATCCACCAATATTTGTTGTGTTGTTTGTATTTTCAGTGTTTACTAACATAGTCATAAGTTTTACTAACAGCTTTTGAGTCTTGGATACTCGAATAAAGAGAATTCTATTCTATTCTATAACACATGTGGTACCCTTTGAGTCAGTTTAATAGGACTTATGACAAAACGCACTGGACAGCAGCGAAGCGCGTACATACAGATTATTCCATTGTCTACAGGAAGACTGGCAAATATATTTCTGCATACGCTGATGCCGATTGGGCCAACTGCACAATTGACCGCCGTTCGTATACAGGCAGGAGCAGGCAGGCAGGTTGTGAAACAGGCTGGAAGACCAATTTCTTGGGATTCAAAGAAACAGCCAACGGTTGCGTTATCTTCAACAGAGGCGGATATGTCTCCGAGTGCCGTAACCAGAGAAGTTATCTTTTTGCGCAGACTCTTGCAAGAAGTTAGTGGCAAGGTAGGACAAGTTATTATATATAACGACTGTCAGGGGGCGCAAAAACTGGCATCAAACCCTATTCATACCCTACACCATAATATAAATACAAAACATCATTATATTACAGAATTGTATGTAAGAAAATTATAGATTTACGGCATATTCAAACACAAGACATGAGCACTGACATTTTGACAAAGGCCCTAGGACCCCACAAGGAATGTGGTACCCCACATTTAAGATGTGTTAAGATGTGAAATCTTAGATTATTCGATTAAGTAGGGGTATATGTGGTAAATACTCCAAGTATGTTAAATACTTATTTGTATTTTGTACTCTAATCTAATTTACCGCATTGTCATTGTTTTATGTGTGTCAAAAATAGATAGAAAAACCATGACATACTACTTTTGCTCTTATTTGACTGACCAATACCGGCAAGGGAAGCTTAACCTGATGGATCGACCCGTGCGGCCGTTATTACTTAGCCTCGAGCCCCTCCACTTGACAACATCACTGTATTCCTGTTAATTATTTTTTGACAAAATCGCGGATCTTGGGATTTCGGTATAACAACGCAGCCTCCTTTTTTTCCAGAAGATTTCAGATGTTACTTCGCCGAAGTAAACAAACACTTCTACGGACATTTATTGACGAAGGCTCCAGTATCTTTGCCATTGTTGGAACTACAATACCAGTCATGCATGTAGTTATCTAAAAATATATAAATAAGACATCATAGACAGACAAATTAAAAATCTGGCGTAATCTGTTCGATTTATGCCTAACACGTGTGACTCCAGATTTTTAATTTGATTTGTCTGTCTGTGATGTCTTATTTATATATTTTTAGTTGACTTTACTGTCGTAGTTGAACTTTCATTACAACAAGTGAAGTATAAATTAAACTTCTATAGTTAGAATACCATTATTAGTATCTTTACTTTCAAACTATCTGATGACGTCACCGACAAAAACGGTAGAATCGGCCTGCGAATGACAGTGATAGCCAGCGGGTGATCGTTTTCTACCCCACGTTCACGCTAATTGCATGCGATGATAATTTTAACGTACGTAGCTGTTTTAAAGTAATAAAACGTTGTTTTTTAGATACGCGGGGTGTTCAATAAATAGTGATACCTAATGCAATACATTCTCCTTGGAAAGAAAATAAATAAATACTGGCACGCATAGCCCAGACATTAGATATGATGATATTAAATAAGTAAAACAAGGTATTCTCCATTTAAATGCATCATCAACTTTTTTTTAATTTCGTTGCTCATATTCAAAATCAAGAAACACAATTTTATTAAATAATTAAAACGGTCATCATCACCCGATAAATTGTGAGAGCTAAGACCAGTTGTCGGGTATAAACTTTCTCAATAAAGTCACCTAACGTAAATTTGAATTTGATTTGACGTGTCGAATTTAATCTGATCGGTTTCACTTCTTGTGAATACCTAGAATGGTGTAGATAGGTATCTATCTACATTCATAGATGAATACATACTTTGGCATTTTATAAAAAAGGCCGTTGGTCTCGCTGTCATTTGTAGATCTTTGATAGTTGTTATGGGTCGTCAGAAGCCTGAAACTCTGACAACTAGTATTACCAAGGGGCATCGTGTTACCCTGTAATTGGGTTGTAGAGGTCAGATAGGCAATCGCTCCATGTAAAATATTGGTATTCAGCTGCATCCGGTTAGATTGGAAGCCAACCCCAACATAGTTGGGAAAAGGCTAATAATATAAAGCTGTAGCATAGTGAAATTATATTTTTGCTTAACACCAACTCCTACACTTACTTGTAATAACCTAAGATATTATGCTATTATCGTATGGAAAAGGTACGAGCACAGACATTTTAATACAAGATCAAACGAAACGAAAATACCACCAAAATTGATATTAAAACCGATTACGACCGCTATAATTCCATATTACAAATTTTATTGGACGCGTTAAATCGATTACCAGTCGCTTAGGTAAAAGGGAAAGTTCAGTGTAACTTTAGGAACGTACCTGAAGCCCTTCATAAAAATACTTCGTTCATACTTAGAACGCCATTTTATTAAATGGCGGTTCAAATAATATGATAGCTTACTAGTCTAACGCTATGTTTTCCTAGAAGAGCGGTGGCCGAAAAATAACGGCCGCCACATAACTGCCGCCATCTAACGGCCATAGTGACGGCTGTCATAAAAATGAAGGCAGCGAGGTGTGACTTTACGGTGTCAAAAAACGCTCCCTACGAACCAACTTGCTTAGCAACGTTTCAGTGACGTCATCGCCGGTAAATTGCAGACGGTATGTAACGGCCACCGCTCTTCTACGAAACCGTAGCTATGCAATCAAACACCATCATTTTCCTCAGATAGATAGACCAATAAGATAATGTATTTGAGTTGCCATTTATTTTTAGGACAGTGGTGGTCTCGTGGGTTTATTCCGGAAATCCCCACCGATAAATGCCCACCAGTGGGGATTGTTAATTTTTTTTCCAGAAATCCCCACTAGTTTAATCAACTCAGCCTAGTGGGGATTTTTGGAAAAATAAGTAATTATCCCCACCAGGTCTTACTGTTTCTAAACTGATGTTTGTTAATCAATTAATTAATCTAGTTAATCAATTAGTTAATTATTTTAATGATTGATTATAAAATTATTTGCACGGTAAATATTGCAAAACTTCAGTCACCGGAAATCTGGTTTGTCATACCTACATGCAATATCCTACATCCAGAGATAATGCAGTCTGTACAGATTCATACGTCAATCATTAAACGAAAAATAAGTTTTTCACTGACATAAGATTGTCACGTTTTCATGTTTTGTTAACAAAACAAATTAATCATAATGGGAGAAAGTTCTTCTCCTTCTATCATTGAATACATTCTTAAACAAAAAAGTAAAATACTTGTGCGTGCCGGTCATCAATATTCCCATAAAAAGAAATATAAAAATGGTGCTAACATATGGGAATGTGTAAAAAGAAAAAAAGAAAAGTGTAATGGATCTATTACTATTCAAGTGAGTTCATATTATTAACATATTCAAGATTTTATGATAGACAAACAACAGACGTAAGTTTATTAAAAAAAAATACTATAGTATCTTTCCGAAGTGACTTCATTGCTTGCATTGATACCAAATGTGGCTTTCATAATGACATTCTAACTGAAAGAACTAGTGTCTGCTTACTTAGATAGCTTGATAATAAGAACGGTACTTAATCAAAAAATTACATGTATACATATATATCTTTTTAATTGTATGTGTTTTTTTTCCTTACAGAATAGTAATATTCACAAGGAAAGGCCACATAAATGCACACCAGATTTCGAAAAAAATGAAATAGCTTTAAAAATACAAAAACTAAAGAACACTATATCTACTCCAGATTTACCGAATGTTCCCACAGTATATAATTCGGCAGCAGCATCGTACAATGATACAGGTTTTCAGTTGAGTGGGTCACAATTCCCTCTTTTTAAAAACATAAAGAGTACTTTGTATAGCCACAGAAATACTACGGCACAAGTTAAAAAAATTGAATTCAGGAACCTTGCAGAAGTTACAGTTCCTCTAAAGTTTAAATCATTTCTCTTAGCCGATTTTAACGATAATAATACTCGCATATTAATATTTGCTACCGAAAACGCTCGTAGTCGCATAAAAACTATAAAACATTTTTTTGGGGATGGGACCTTTAAAAGCTGTTGTTTTCTATTTTATCAACTTTATACCGTACATGGTGATCATGGTAGCACCAATGAGAAGACACATATCGTGCCACTATTGTACGTTTTGATGAGTGACAAAACACAGAAATCGTATAAAATAGTTTTTTCTATGGTAAAATCCATTATACCCATGTGGAACCCACAAACGTTCAGATGCGATTTTGAAAAGGCCACGATTAATGCTATTCAAGAGGTCTTCCCGGATGTAACTGTTAGAGGTTGCTTTTTCACTATAAAAAAGCCATTTGGAAAAAAGGGCGAGAATTGAATCTAACGAAATCCAAAATTTTGAAGAGACAAGTTGAACTTGCTGCAGTACTACCACTTTTACCGGAACATTTAATTATGGAAGGCTGGTTCTATGTTGCTAGCCAAAGCCCAGACAATGAAAACAGTGACAGTTTTCGCCGGTATATGTTAAGCCAATGGGTAAAAGAAGATTTTATAAAAGTGTTATGTGTTTACGGAGAGAGGCACAGAACCACAAACTTTTTGGAAGGGTGGCATAATAAGCTAAATGCAGCTATATCAAAGAAAAATCCAAGTTTACTGAAACTCCTACATTTTTTGCATGAAGACGCTTTGTTTTTTGAAAATAGTGCTAACGAAAGTCACTGTCGGAACCAGCGATCTCAAAGAAGCAAAGAAAATGATCAGTTTATCTTAGATGCTCAAGTAGAGTTAATGCATGGCAGCATTACAGTGCCGCTTTTTTTTGAAAGAATGAGATAAATTCTGTGTTTATGAATGCTACCATGCATTAACTGCACTTTCCAAACATAATTGATTAGCATTCAAAAATATTGTTGGACTGCCGAAGATTGTAAAAACTACTATCTTTACATTGTATAAATTCAATCTCCTAGTATTGTATCTGCATAGCACATGTTTGAGTACTATGTACTTACCTACTTTAAAGCTACCATTTACTATGTCTTTCATTGACTTGATTGTGCCCTGGCGGCTGAGAGTATAATATGTTCACACACGCCACCACCAGCGAGATATTTGATGAGCAATTCTCATCAAATGACTGACCGACCCCTTGACAATTTAAAAGTGCCTGTAGGTTTATTTGAAATATGCTTTGAGTTTGAGTTGCTTTGAGTTTGAGTTTAAATAATTTTTGTTTGAATCTGACTGGATTTGTTGTTGTAAATATTTTTGATTTATGCAAACAATATATATTTAAGTTGATTATAATTACTTATGTAGTTAAGTGAGTACTTTACTAATTAAACGTATTAACTAATGCATTTTTGTTTAATAATTTAAATTAAATAACAACAACCGGTGGGGATTATTAATTTCCAAAAATCCCCACTAGTTTAATTAACTCAGCCTAGTGGGGATTTCTGGAAAAAAAAGTAACAATCCCCACTGGTGGGCATTTATCGGTGGGGATTTCCGGAATAAACCGTCTCGTGGTAGGTATGATATCATATTTGAGCAAACGCATTATAACTAAAAGAGTGAGGAATATAAATATTGATGGATGGAGCGAAGAGGAAGGCCAAAGTAAAGATGGATGGATTGTGTGATGATAATTATGAAATAGAAGGGAGTGAATGATGGCGGTACGGTTGACAGGGAAGAATTGAAGAAGAAAACGTGTTGTCGGCGACCTGAAATAACGTGGGACGAGGGCAGAAAGATGGTGGTCCCGTGGTCCCGTGAATTTTAGAGCTTAAAAGCCGAGCTATACAAAACATTGTAAAACATTTTTAAAAAGAGTAACGGTCCAGTTTCTTGCCCATTCTTCTCCATATGAAAACTACCTTTTGGAAGGGGCAACTAGAATCAGTTCTATTTTGTTTTAGACGTTCAAGTGCCTTTTATGTGCCTATTTGTAATAAGATATTTGACTTTGACTTTGAGCTACGGGGTTGAGATCGTGGGTTCAGGTCCAGAGAAGCAAACTTTGTGTTAGTACTATTCTGAGGACTGTTAGGTATGTCGCGATATTATAAATCTAGTTTTAAACTAACGTGCCTAGAGATGATAAGGGACCAAGTAATTTAGAATAACAAATAATGTTGTACCTATTGCGAGCTCGTTACGGTGACTTATGAGCAAAATAACTGGAAGTTAGTGAGAGCCGAGGAGTTTGTTGTTACCTTTGGTATAATGGTTGTAGTAGGTATATCATAAGCATAAATCTTTATTTTACTCAACATCTTAATACAGACCGTGTTTAATAAAATGCGTATGACCGAGTATAATGTGATAAAGTGTACAAAAGATAGTGTTATATATATAGACACATAAAAAAGATAAAAAAACAATAGACAAGGGAAATAAAGCCAAAATATGATATCGCTAACAAAACCTATTACCGTCAGAGCAGCTAAATACACCCCTTTGCAAAAAAACGGGCGGTTTTGATTTTTGTACATTATTGGTAATCATTTAGTTGTAAAGAGGTTTTAATAGCCAAACTATGTTACTTAATAAAGAGTCGGGGTAAGAAAAAAAGTTAATTTCAAATTCGAAACTTTTGTTTAAAAACAATAATAATCCCGTTTTCCGTTTGTGACTTTTACTAAAATTTTGCAGGTTTGCGGTTAGAAGATTATCCTGGCAACTAAAACTAACTTCTCGTTATTTTTAGTAGAATAATTTATGTTTGTCGCATAATCCAGCCTTATTGTGACTTAAAAGTGATGTCTTTGTGTCAATTGTAATGGCAGAAAAAGCAATAAGAGCTAGTAAAATTGTAGCGCTACTGGAAGAGGGGTGTAGCCAAAAAACTATATTCTTATTGATTATAACAAATTACTAGTCATTTATGTTAATGACATAGTAAAAATATTAATATTGTCCATACAAAAGTCAATGACTGTTAAGGTGCCCGTTTTTTTGCAAAGGGGTGTAGTAATCGAATTCCCATTCCATTATAAAAATTTAAGCCACGCCATTTCATAACAGAAAATCGTTGAGACTAGTCGTAAGAGCATATCCGTGTTGCTCTCAGCTCGTAATATACAATAGGCTCAGAAAATCAATGAAAAGATGGCTGGAGATGCGATGAAGAGGACGCCTTTGTTATTTTTGAGCTTTCACGGTTGTAAAAGAACATAATAAAACCAATTTGAACGGTCAATAAAAATAAAAGAGAACAAACGGCTAGAAACTGCCCGCAAATCTTTTTTTAATTTTAGTGGTGACAAAGTGCACCGGCTAACAAAATATAAAATTCTATTATGACTATAATAATCTATAACGTAAAAATATCTATCTAATCTAATCGTAAAAAGACGCTTATCGAAGCCGAAAGCCACTTGTTATTCCCATCATTCTGATATTTTTTTTGTTCTGGTCCATACCTGGGAACCTTCTTGTTACGGAGATATTGAAGGTCAAAGTGCCAACTTTTCAGAAGGAAGCAAGTTTTAAATGTCATTGTTATGCACCCATAAACAAAATGTTTTGCGTGCGTTACGTTGTGCACTACCGTAAACAGCGATTTTTCACATCAAAAAATTAAAGTCGTTTCCCAGTATTTATTTTGTGGAATTTCACTTAATTTGATGTAGCGAAAGCGTAGTTGACGGCTATGTGATGGGTCTTTTTACACCCTGTTTATTGGAAATTAAATACTGTTTGTTGGTAAGCGCATATTCACTTGAGAACGAATGCACTGACTTGGCTATTTTTTGTTTTATAATGTTCGTATAGTTCGAATTAAGATTTTTAAGCTATTAAAAAAAAAAAGTTGTTGGGAAAGTTGGAAAATACGGGAAAACTGAAAGTGCACTTACAATGGGAATTTTGTAAGAATTATTGAAATTTGGTCAGGATGACGTCTTTCGAGTCAGCTAGTTAATATTATAAATAATATTATGTTTTTGTGGTATGGTGGGGTAGTCATTCAAACAACATCACATAAAATAACAATAAAAAAGCGTGACAAGCTCGTAAACGTACAAAATACTCGTGGAGAATACACGTACAAGATACACGAAGTAAACACAAAAATCAAACAAACCAATAAACTTTTACGTTTTTGCCAACTCTTTTATTTGTCATGAAGGTTGTTTACACCTGCCACCAGCGTGTAAATAACGAATTTGTATCACAAATGTTTGGGCACTTTGAAGAAAAACATTGTAGGTGTATAAGTACGTTTATCTTAGTTAATTGATTTCAGGCGTGACTTTGCAGAAATCTATTATAAAATACAATAATAGTCGTAGATATATTAGGTCCCCACCTATGAATTGATGTTTTGTATGGGGAATTTTAAAGAAGTTGCATTTTTCTTACTAACGTTTTCTTAATTTATATAACAACCATGAACACTACTGTTTTAAAACTTTTATGCACTACTGTTTAAAAACTAAGATAACGTATGACACTTAGATTTTAAGCGACATAAATAAGTTTTGGCTAAGTTAAAAAAAAAATAGTGATCATTTCTGCTAACTACCGATAGTAAAAAAACCCTTATTACTTATAGTTTTCTTAACATAAAAAATACCTTAAAAATGACTCCTCATGTTAAGAAAACTATAAGTAATAAGGGTTTTTTTACTATCGGTAGTTGTCTATGATGGTCATTATTCGATATAATACCAAGCAATTGATGAATATATTAAATCATAGAAGTGACGAGGTTCTCTATTAGTGAGAAAAAAACGCCAATTTCATAGTTCCGCGGACCCTGGGAATCCTATTTAGTAACCTGTTCCGCTTAACTATTCCAAAAGAGTCATAAATAAGACTCAGTAGACAGTTCGTCTATACTAGATGAGCTTCTCCTTCTGCTTGGACTCCTCGGCATCGCTGAGATACGCTTTGCCACCACAGAAATTGGATAATCCGTGAAATCAACGCATAATATACTTAATTCAAAACAGTGCTAGTTACTAATTAAATTGGCTAGGTTAATATTTCAGTCGGTAGTATTATGAAGCACACAGCTCCAGATTTGCTAGCCTTGTTCTCAGCGCAATTTCTTGACTAGGCTTTGTGCCTGAAAGACGTAGTAAAATGATTTACAGAAAGTCAATGTGGTGTAATTCTGTAAACATTTAACCCCTTATTGATAAACGCGGACTAAAAAGTTAAGGGTCCCCGAAACGACCAAATTGCAATTGTAATAATATTGTCAATCGTTTCAATTGCATTTGGTAGACGATCAAGTTGCGCATCAATATTGCAATTGATTGCTTCGGGGACCGATTATGCCAACTCAAAAATTGAATGGGAAATCTGTTTTTTTTTTTCTCCGCCTTAATAAAGTAGGGTTTGGAAACAATTAGATAATGAAGTCGTGATATTTATTTAATAAGGATATATTCATTAAACTGATAGCATGGTAGGCCTTCAAGAAAGGACAGATCGGAAGAATTCTTTTGATACGAAGGCTCCATTGCAGTTAATCGCTACGTATTAATGTTAATAAAAATATTAAGCCAGGGTACCATGCACGCGTCGTGTTCCACGCGCGCCTCAAAGAGATGTCAGCACAACTGTCGGGGTCAGCTAGGACCGATGCCTGCCAGGGTTGCGGGAAAGTCCGAAAGGGATACTGGGACCTTGGCAACAGGCAACTGAAGGAACACGGGTGGGTTTTATTCAGTAAAAGCCTGACAGTCTTTCACTCCACCCAGAAGTCATGGGATGATTGCCCACATTAAAAAAAAAAAAAAACTGCCGCTCGGGTCGATCCAACAGGTTAAGCTACGCTTGCGGGGGTTGGTCCGTGGATGGGTGACCATCTTTACATACTGAGACTCCCCCGTCCCTCGGAAAACAGGATAAGCAGTTACTGGGTTATGGAGGTCAGATAGGCAGTCGCTCCACGTAAAATATTGGTATTCAGCTGCATCCGGTTAGACTGAAAGCCGACCCCAACATAGTTGGGAAAAGGCTAGGCGGATTGATTGACAAATAGGTACAAACAGAAGTTAATATACTGACATAAGATTCTCAGTGGCGCTGACTCCGCACTCAAAGCACCTCTCGTTCGAAGGCCGTAGCGTCTAACAGTCGCGTTTAACCCTTGTGCTTATAATCAAAGAATTTCAAACCTTATCTCTCAAACTTAGGGTTCAAGTTGCTTAGAAAATTAGTAAAATCTGAAGAATATTACACGGCTCATACAATAGAAGTGGCTTTTTCGAATGACACTCAAGAATTGACAATATCATTGGGTTCCGAACGTTTTCTTAGTGGGAATACTATTTCTTCTATTTGATTTACTCAATTAACAATCGATATTTGAGAGTACAATACATTGTGTTTATACACTTGCAATGTTCGCAATACATAATACGAGTATGTATCAAAAAGAGTCCATTTTAACAAAAAAATCTAGTAACCCATTAAGGATTTGACAAAATCCGTTGAGATCAAAATCCAGACTTTCTATTATCTTAAAAATGAGACATGACAACATGAGGTTGCATGGCTGTTATTGCGGAGGGCTGTCCCTTACACTCTGTATAAATAAATAAGGGGGTTACGTTTTTGTGTTTAGCAAAAAAAAGCTTGAGAAAACTTATGTAGAATGTAAAAAAAAAAAATGCTAAAAATATCCCTCCCTCGCAGCAGAAGCTTCTACTGATCCAATTAGTAGAGGCAGGTGCACAGCTATGCAGCGGCAAATTTTCAGCCACTCTCACCAAACGGGAAGGTGAAAGAAGATGGTGAGAAATCGCCGACACCGATTTCCTGAACGGCGCGAATAAGTCGTGGGAATCATGGCGCAAAGTAAATAAATTAAACACGTATTAAGTATGGGTCGCTGACGACGTCGTCTTTCTGCTGGTCTGGCACATCAAATCCAAGAGGATGCCCCCATAAGAAGCGGATGCAATGCTGGAGTGGCATTGCAGCGCAAAGTGGTTTGACAAACAGAACCAACACCGAGGCACTGCGACATCGTAACACGTTGCGTTGTGACACCTTGTATCGAAATCGTAGCGGTGTGACGAAGCAACGAAGCGGCAACCCAGCGGCAAATATGAAGCACGTTATTTTTTATTTTGTAAACTATAATCTCATTATCCTAATGAAAGAATGTATCACGGACATTGGTTCGCGTAGACGTCTTGCTATCATGTATTTGCTAACTACGTAATTCATTTTTTGACATGGTAGAATCTTACGTCTGTGGATAAAAGAAAATGTATGCTGGCAAAGAGGCGAACCAACCAAACAGGAGGAGGGCCACCGCCAAAACCTCCTACAGATGAAGACCTTATGATTCCAAGCACAATGGCATCAACATCCCTTATTGGACACACATACAGCTATGAGTCTGCTGTCGAGTTCGGTAAGCTAGATCTTAGGTTAATCAAAGCAAAAAAAAGCCCAAGAAACTCTTTGTTTATGTTTATTTACCACACAGGGAAGCCTTATAATCTCTGTGATGTATGGTGAATTTTATTATTGTTTCAGATCTACTACATAGTAGTAGCAGCAATAGATAAGCCACACGTGGAACAGGAAGCTTAGATCTAACTTCTCTTGCAGAAGCTTAGATATAAAGGTTCTCCACCTTCATTTACAACTCCTATTACTTCAGTTTCAGAAGTTGTTGCTGAAGAAGTGCTCATTGCTGAAGGTTTGGCTCAAAGTTTTAAATATTAAAATGAGAAAGAAATGATGTAAATCTTTTTACTGCAGGCACCTCACAAAATAAACCAACACCGGGAACTACGTCAAGACAGACAAAGCAGAGAAGACTTGACCAGTCTCTGCAAACAGCTCAAGATTTAAACGAAACCATCAAGGAAAAAAATAAAATGAAAAATATACTTTATGATCAATTTATACAGCTCATGAAAACACAGTGCGACGCATTAACGAGCAACGCAAATGCTTAAACGCAAATAAAATGAAAAATATATTTTATGATCAATTTATACAGCTCATGAAAACACAGTGCGACGCATTAACGAGCATCGCAAATGCTTAAACGCAAGAAATTTCTGCAAAAAGCTCAAGATTAAAATGAAACCATCAAGGAAAAAAATATATTTTATGATCAATTTATACAGCTCATGAAAACACAGTGCGCCGCATTAACGAGCATCGCAAATCCTTAAACGCAAATAAAATGAAAAAATATATTTTATGATTAATTTATACTGCTCATGAAAACACAGCGCAACGCATTGACGAACATCGCAAATGCTTTAAACGCAAGAAATTCGCCATAATATTATAAGCTGGCTAAGCTATAGAGATATCCGACAATCTATTCATTTGTTCTGTCTCTACTTTCTACTTCTATTTTGCTGATTAAAACCGTTATTCTAAAGGTCTTATCTTATTGATCAGTCACCCCTTGACATAATAATGAATGATGTTTGACGTTGGTACGATCGTCGACATGACGTGTCGACCGGTCCCGACCACTCTTTGCATGTCGCACGTAAACTAAGGCATGTCGCGTGGCTTTGATTTTTACGAGGGAAAAGTACGAGTCGAACGTCAATAACGAATGCAAGATGCGCGAGAATTGCCTTCCACGTCGTAAGAAATTTTAAAAACTAAAACACTTGGGGAGCCACCGATCGGTATTGGAAAACTTCGGCACAAAAATTGTCCACAAGTTGCTCCTGCTAGTTGAGTGGTGTAGGGCTGCCTTTACATGGTGAATTTTATTTAAGTCTTAAGTGTGTCCAAAAATTTAGCAGCAAGAGCGGAGCAGCAACACGCGGCGTTTGCAGGACACATTTCTGCCGCGCTCTAGTTTAGTAAAAAATCGCGCGGGGCAGTCGTCCAATCAAAGCGCGGCAGGACGCGCGCGGCAGCCGCGCACGATTGGCGCTTTGTTTGGACACACAGACACACCTTTTAAAGTGAACACACATGAAACATCTTCACAACCAAATAAACATACAGAAAATATTTGCTGCCATTATTGCAAAAGTATAGTAATAATATATTTAATTTATCAAGCAAGATAAATTTCACATGGCATATTTTAATTTATAACTTGCATGTGATAAATCGAAAAATAAGTCGTCGTTTAGAATTTCTCTCACTCTCTAGATCCAAGGAAATTCAATAAAGTGCACAGCAGTATGCTCGTCGCTCTATGGAGTCTGCTTTGAATCACATTTTTCTTCTCGACGCTCGAAACGCTCGAGCCCAAGTAATTTAAAAGCACTTCACTTGGTTTGAAAGTAAACAGCGGCGTCTTTGTATTCCCCAAAGTTTGTTGTGTAATTGTATCGCGGTGAATTAGGCAGTCTCTGTGTTAGCTAACAATGAACAAGGTTTACCTGATTTTTCTGGTAATATGATGTTAGGTAGGACGTGGTAGGTATAAGTTTGTTGGCGGTAAACTTTAAATTACATCTTGTATACATACAAACATAAAAATAAATAAAATTGAAGTGTCTGTTTGTAATGTCAAAATAACAGCTACTAAATGCATAATAATGGTACTTAGAACAAAAAACAAAAAAAAAGGCTACGGTTAGGTTAGATTATGCCCATTTAGGCAGGTATGTAGGTACCCTTTTTTATTTTTAACTAGCGATCCGCCGCTGCTTCGCATGGGTGTGTTGGAGTATGAATTGTGTTCTTTTTTAATTTATAAATTGAAATTAAGTAGGCATGAATGCGATAACGCAGTATTATTGTACATGTCTTACGGGTAAACGTAATATAGGCAGCTGTGCCCATATTATATATATTATGGTTCTTGGGACGCGGGACGGGGAAGATTAGATGGATTGCATCGACCGGCACTACATTTAGATGACGTTACTGTCATTGCCAGATGTTTTGGTCGACCTACCATGAATTGACAAGCTTTATGCAGTGCTTTTTGATTGCACAGTAACTTTCAAATTAAGAAAAAGTTTCTTTCTTTTTATAATACGACTATCCAAAAAATAGGCTTATTCCCAAAGTACTCCAAAAAGAGTTCCCAAACTACTCCATGAAAAATATAATATTTTTAATTAGGTTTAATTCTACTCCATGATAATATCAAAATGTTCTCAAAGTACTCCACCCCATTTAAATCAAAAAGCTAACTTAAATATGTACCGGATTACTATTAAAGGGTAGCTGACGTACAGTCAAGCTCATGTATGGAGTCTGGACCAAATGCTCAACAGTGATATTATGCATATAAAAGACTTTATAATAATTTATTTCAACAATAATATTGAGTCTTATATTTTTTTTTAATTCAACTATTAAAAATATTTAAAAATCAACTGACAAAATTAAAAAGTGGGGCTCTGGATTCAGAAGTTTAAAAAACATGAACACCAAATAATAAAAAAATCTAAATGATGTATGGCAATTTTATTTAGTACACCACACTGCTGGTGAAGGATCTCAGATGTGGAAATGTATGCAAAGAACCTGTTTTGCGAGGTTGAAAATATCAGGGAAAAGGATTTTGCGAGAAGATAAACATACATGTACCAATACCAGGACTTTTTTTAACATTTGTGTTCAGAGATGTTTCATATTATTTTCATTTAAAATATGCTCAGTATCAGCGGTATGTTGATCTAAATATGATTCGATGATGATATCAAACATTTATATATTATATAGAATTATAACATAATATTAATTACAGAAAAATTTCCCGACAACGATCAGGTCTTTGTAATTACATATTGTGGAATGTAAATCAATTTTGAGTATTGTGTTTTTAGTGTCAAGGCCAGTGAAGTTTTAAGTTGGGAATTGTTAACACCCCTGGTGTTCCAGAATTTGATCAAAAAAATCATTGAACTTTAACGAAACAAAAGGAGTATGTATGTAAGGATCGTAGGAGGGTGGCGTTCTGTAGTTTCTGCCTACCCCCATGGGAAGAAGGCGTGAGTTTATTTATGTTTGTACATCATTGACAAAACCTGGATACGACAAAATTATAAGATTACTGTGATGTTCGATGGACAAAAAAGGATATTTATTTTACTCATTGTAGACGTCCATAACAGCGGATCAATCTTGTTTACTGCTCTCGTTCCTCACACACGAAGAACTCAATAAACCCGAGTGTGTGCTTCTGATAATAGTCTGCCTTCTTAGACGTTTTCAGCAAGCCTTGAACCGGCCTGCCCAAAAAATAGAAGATTATTTTCAAACATAAAACCATTAATTCTACTTGTTTTCAAATAATAGCAGGTAGAGATAAAACAGAAATTACCTATACCTGCCTCAATAAAACGTTATTCTTTTTTTACCAGACAGCATACGAAAAATCACCCAAAACCAACGCCAAAGGTTTTTGGAAATTAAAAACAATAACATTCTCCAACAACTCATCCATAGTTTGGTACCCCAAGACGTGGATATGGTGAAGAATGAGCTACAAAAAAATAAAATGACTGAGAAAATAACACTAACTGCGAAGTATTAACAAATCCAGGTCAAGTGTCTTCATTAAATAAGGGTAATACACGCTATAATTATATTTGAATTGCAAAATTTGAGCAAGCTGTTCGAGTTACCAAATTGATGTAGTCGAGTCGAGCATTGCTCGAGCCAAGAGTGCTTGAATTAATATTAATTATTTTTATCAAGCTACTTTCAAGGAGATTACAGTTTGCGGCCAATTTTCTAGAACAAGACAACCTCGACCTCCCCTTTAAAAAGTAAACACACTCTGACACCTTTCATTCCTAAACATGGGTGAACATTTGAACTTTCCTACATCCTCCTACTCCTTCTCTTCCTAAACATTAACAGTTTAGTTTCTTAAACCCCCTCACACATTCACTCCACTCATTCTTTGTTAATTTCCCTCTTACGCTTTGTCATGAGACCTCCACTGTTTTAAGCGTGGGATCAACCTTCGTATAAATACTTCTCGGATAACCTTTCCGAACCTACCCCTTGAGTTACTTACAACCAAAAAGAAAGATTATGATCATTTTTACAAGCTTTATATTAGCTTGTTCTTGCGAGCTTTTGAACCTTTAAACCTTATAAACTTAACCTTTATTGCGACGTTTGACACTTTTCTCTTAAAGGAATCCCTTTCGCTCACTGGAGTACCTTTCTCGACGTAGAACGTTACAAAGTCCTAAAGGAGTCCTTAGACGTTCAACATTACTTGACAAGCTTAACATTATTCGACTAGAATAACTTAAAACACTACTTGATAGTACGGTCTATTAAACTGCTTGGACTGTTAACGACTTAATCATGGCCAGACTAACTAAATATAATTTCTTAAACAAACTCGAAATAAAAGAATGAGGTGAAAAACCATCAGATTCTTTAAATTTCTTTAAAATATCAATTATCTAAATTTAGTACCATCCTTATAGAAAGTATTTTATCCTCTCCATTTCCTTTAAAGCATGAAAAAGCTGAGATAACACTCAACTATTATTAGATTTTTACAAAGAGAGAAAATTAATAATGTAAAACAGTTTTGGATGCAAAAACAGACAAAGGAAACCAAAGATTCAGCGGTAACGGTTCAAAAATATAATTCCTGGCTCATGCTGTACTGGCGCTGCCGCTGTGGCTGCGGAAAACCTCAACGGAAAACCTCTCACGGCTTTTACCTTGGTCAGAGGCTAAGCACTGCTACGTGGCATTGCCGCCAGTCACTTGGGTAAATTACCAGCCGATCGCGATGCGGAGGAATTTTTTGACGCCATATTGTAGTTATTTATTGTTTATTTGTATAGTTAGTTAGTTAGTCCCTTAATTTTGTGGTATATTGTATATAATATTAAATGTAAAAAGTGTATTTCTAACCTATGTCATCTTAGTTGATTCCAAGTTATCTAATAAAAACAATTTCCGTAAAAAAATATAATTAAATGTTAAAACAAACAAATTATGTTGAAACAAACATCAAAAAATAAAAAATAAGCATGTTGGCATACTTCATTGAAATCTATTCAGCCATTACGGAATTGAAAAAACAAACATACTAACAAAAACCTTCGCATTTATAATATAATATTAGCGTGATGTATTAATTGATATTGTACTGTCTAAGAAAGAGGGTACCTTCTTGCTTACAGGAACAAGTTTGAATGCCACAAGCATCAGTTATTCATCCTCGCAAAGACAGCGAGAGAGAAGGCGATGATTTGAGACAAAGAAGCCCATGAGAACAAGAGCAGGGACAAAAGAGAGTTGCATGACAGAATGAGAATGGCTCTCTTCTGACTGCTGCCGAAAGCCACAAGCATTATGTATTCGTCCTCGCAAAGACAGCGAGAGAGGAGGCGATGATACGAGACAAAGAAGCCCATGAGTATAAGAGCAGGGATGAAAGAGTTGCATGAGAGAATCAGAATGGCTTTTGTCTGACTGCTGCCAATAGTTACAAGCATTATTTATTCGTCCTCGCAAAAACAGCGAGAGAGGATGCGATGATACGAGACAAAGAAGCCCATGAGTATAATAAGAGCAGGGATAAAAGAGAGTTGCATGAGAAAATGAGAATGGCTCTTGGCTGACTGCTGCCAATAGTTACAAGCATTATTTATTCGTCCTCGCAAAAACAGCGAGAGAGGATGCGATGATACGAGACAAAGAAGCCCATGGGTATAATAAGAGCAGGGATAAAAGAGAGTTGCATGAGAAAATGAGAATGGCTCTTGGCTGACTGCTGCCAATAGTTACAAGCATTATTTATTCGTCCTCGCAAAAACAGCGAGAGAGGATGCAATGATACGAGACAAAGAAGCCCATGGGTATAATAAGAGCAGGGATAAAAGAGAGTTGCATGAGAAAATGAGAATGGCTCTTGGCTGACTGCTGCCAATAGTTACAAGCATTATTTATTCGTCCTCGCAAAAACAGCGAGAGAGGATGCGATGATACGAAACAAAGAAGCCCGTGAGTATAAGAGCAGGGATGAATGAGAGTTGCATGAGCGAATGAGAATGGCTCTGGTCTGACTGCTGCCGAAAGCCACAAGTATCAGTTATTCGTCCGCGCAAAGAGAGCGAGAGAGGAGGCGATGATATGAGACAAAGAAGCCCATGAGTATAATAAGAACAGGGATAAAAGAGTTGCAACAGAGAATGAGAATGGCTTGTCTTTGGAAGAGGAATATTGGAAAACAAAAATAAATAAAAATATAAATTAAAAATTCGGTTGAAATTAAATAGAAATAATAAAGAGCTAAATAATAACAGCCGCACGGGTCCACCGATCAGGTTAAGCTACACTTGCCACGTTTGGTCCGTGGATGGGTGTAGCTTATCTATACATACCGAGACCCCCTCCGTGGCTCGGAAAGCATTAAGCAGTTGGTTCCGGCTGTCATTCGTGAATCTTTTACAGTCGTTACGGGTCGTCAAAAGCCCGAAAGTCTGACAACCAATTTTTGCAACAAATTCGTTTGTGGTGGTCAGATAGGCAGTCGCTCCATGTAAAATACTGGTATTCAGCTGCATCCGGTTAGGCTGAAATGTATATTAAAATGAATTTTATCGTATGGTGCCTAATTTGCTTTTTGTATAAAAATTTCTCCTGAAGATCAGTTTTAAAAGTTATTAGATAAAACAAGACGACATTGTAAGTTATTAGATAACAGAATTGTTTTCTTTTATTATTCATTAGTTTATTTGCCCTCATAATTATAACTTTACCAAAATTACATCTTAAGAAGCTTTGCCTCGCTTACGTACAGTCGCCGCCGTCTTTTGGGTATTTATTGATGTGCTATAAATAAATACCCAACAGACGGCGGCGACTGTACGTAAGCATCATTAAACGCTAAGCATTGCATAGCTTGATGTAGATGACTCACCCTAACACTCGATTCGTCCCATCATCCGGGCATCCCTGTAAATTACCTACGGAACCCAATTATAAGCAGACAAGTGTTGATGCGCCACTCTGTCATTCATTCTACACAACATGTTTGAGCAGCACGCTCAAGTGCTTCGGGTACGCACTTACGCTTGACTTTCGGTCGATAGGCAGCTAATGAGCTACTCAGTGCATAGTATGTACCAGTAACTGGCTGTTTAGAATTCGTTGCTTTATTTTGTATATAACAATTGAAGTATTAATTAATTTGAACTCAGCTCATTCTGAAAATAAACGGATGTTTTAAGGTCAAATCATCCTCATGTTATTTTTTGTGTTATTTGGAGTAAAACACAATTATGTAAGTACCTACATACCTAATACAATCTACGTCGGAATAAGCAAAACCAAAGTTGATGAGAAAAATCTAGAAAAACAATTTTAGAGCAAGAGTTTAAATAACAAAGAACCCACTTCAAAAATTTTAAAACCTTTTATAATTTAATCAAAACACTTTATATGCATATTTTTTTTAAACTTACTTTTATATTTTTAACATAATTACTATTATTTTTTATTTCACTATTATATAAAAATATACTACTATAGGGGGGAAAGGGTTTGATCAAATAAAAATACTTTTAGACAAGCACTGACTAATTATTCAATTAAAAAAGTATGAAGTTACAAGATTCTCTAATTCTGTGGACCCGTTACTATCGTACCTAATTGTATTTCATCGAATTTATGTAAGGGTTGAAAACTGGAAGACAAATACTGAAATTATTGACAGCTTGTTTTTCATGAGAAAGAAAATATAAAAAAACCGGCAAAGTGCGAGTCGGACTCACACACGAAGGGTTCCGTACCATTATCTATAAAAACGGCAAAAAAATCACGTTTGTTGTATGAGAGCCCCATTAAATATTTTTTTGTTATAGCGACAACAGATATACATCACCTGTGAAAATTTCAACGTCTAGCTATCACGGTTCATGAGATACAGCCTGGTGACAGACAGACGGAGAGACAGACAGACAGATAGCGGAGCCTTAGTAATTGGGTCCACTTTTACCGTTTGGGTACGAAACCCTAAAAATGTGGAATAATCAATTACTAAGAACACAACAATTTACAATTTTAACAATGTTAAGAAGCTTATTTACGTCAGGAATTTCATCTCAGTCATTGTAATTTATTTTAAGTGACACTTATTAATGCCATTCTAGATCAACTTTGCAAAATGAAGACTATGTCGTGTCCCCATTTCAAAACTTGGTTCAAATTATCCTCTGTCAAAGGTCATTAATTAACGCTCTAAAATACTAGTGGGGACAAATTTTGGGAAATTCGCCCTAATGTGGGGGAGCTGGATCGGGACTTAAAACACGTTAAACAGTTTGAATAATAGGATGCTCATAATTCTGGGCTTCTATAATCTTTTCCATTATTCTTTTATAAGTAATAGGATTTACAGATTAGTATAGAAAATGAACTTACTTCGAGCTGTGAAAGCAGTGACGACGTGCATCTATTCGAAATCGCTTAACGGCGCGTAAGTTAAGAACGACTATTTAAAAAAAAATAGGAGTATAAACTTTTCTTTCAGCGTAACCGAAAGCGATTTCAAAGAAACCTACGTAGAGTAAAAATTGGTCATCAACTGGAACAGAATACAAAAAAAAAGCAGTTTTATAATGAATCAATCAAATTATGTGTAGGTACAGTCACGGACTTTAATTGATGAGCCACCTGGTACTGTTCGCATTTTAGCCGTGTAATGCAAATCGGGTGTATTCGGTTCCCGACACGCAAAGTCATATGTCTTCGTAGTAGAAGAAGAAAATTATATTTCATATCTTTACCGGTTGGCTAACCTGAGAGCGGAACTACAAACTTGACAGCTGTGACTACTCAAAGTCAACCAATTGCAGGTCTAGCAACAGTAACCTAGCAATGATAAACAATTGTTGCTAGGTTAGGGTACTGAGAAATTCTCTGACATCGATATTTCAACTGTCACTGTCTTCAGTTAAGTTTTCAGAATTATTGAGTTAATGAGCTATGATTCAAAGGAGTTCAGTACCAAATAGATTGGATAAACTTAATGCAACATTGTATTTATTTTTATCATTAAGAACTTATTAGTCAACCTCTATGGATAAGACTATTTCCGATTAAAAGTAATTTATTTGTCATCTTGATATTTCAACTGTCACTGTCTTCAGTTATGTTTTCATAATTATCGAGTTAATGAGCTATGATTCAAAGGAGGTCGGTATCAAATAGATTGGATAAACTTAATGCAACATTGTATTGATTTTTATCATTGAGAACTTATTAGTCAACCTCTATGGACTATGGATATTTCCGTCCGATTAAAAGTAATTTATTTGTCATCTTGATATTTCAACTGTCACTGTATTCAGTTATGTTTTCATAATAATTATCGAGTTAATGAGCTATGATTTAAAGGAGGTCGGTAACAAATAGATTGGATAACTTAATGCAACATTGTATTTATTTTTATCATTGAGAACTTATTACTCAACCTCTATGGATATTTCCGATTAAAAGTAATTTATTTGTCATCTTGTTTACGAGCTTGCGATTTCAGTTCGTGTTTAATCGTGTAATCTCGTGAATGTATGAAAGTAAACAAGATGACAAATAAATTACTTTTACTTTTAATCGGAAATATCCATAGAGGTTAACTAATAAAGTCCACCTCTATGGATATTTCCGATTAAAAGTAATTTATTTGTCATCTTGTTTACGAGGGTGCGATTTGAGTTCGTGTTTAATCGTGTAATCTCGTGAATGTATGAAACTGCAAAATTGAAAAGTTTGAAGGTGGCTCATCAATTAAAGTCCGTGACTGTACCTAATTTACTTTTAAATGGGTTGTGGTTCTCAATACCGTGCGATTGCTGATCCACACGGATTCTCAACTTATTTGTGATTCACCCTATATCCAAACTGTGGCTAATTTACATTTGAATGGGCTGATGTGGTTCTCAATACCACGTGATTGCTGATCCAGACGGATTCTCAACTTGTTTGTGATTCGCCTATGTTCTATCTTTGGAAGCAGTGCACTTTATTTGAGTTACCCATTTATGACCTCTTTTAATTTATTTACTGTTATTTTAATTTCTGTATGTTATTTTGTCAGACGTTATCAAAATGGAATAACAACAGTCTTGGAAAATGAGCATTATATTTTTTTTCATCAGATTTACAGTTTTTCGTTAAATATGAACGCAACTCATATCAATCAATTTAACATTTAACAGTCCTTTTAGTTAATTTAGTATAATTAGTTTACCCAATGTTTATATTTTATCATAATTATTAATAATAAAAAGTATTTTTTGCATAGTAGGTGGTAAAAAAATACATTCTAACTGGGTAAAATAGCTGTGGTAGCTAAATGGATGGGAAATGAAACATTGCTGGTATGCTTGCAAAAACACACAAATTTGTAGTAGCAGCGAAAGCAAAAATTCATCCCGTATCGACAGATTCAAAAGGTTTTTTTATGTATCACTTTTTCAAAAAACGGCTCGGAGTTATTCGCAAAAAAGCAGCGTATTTTTACCATTTCAAAACGGTAATAAAATTTGAGAGACAATAAAGTAGGTAGAAACCTACCTAAACTGGAAAAGTAGACTCACCAAGAAATTAAATATAATTTGCCAGATCCAAAGTTTTCTACCGGGACGCAAGTTTCTCAGGTGGAAATTACTTATTGTGTGATTTATCGGCAGCTGGTTCCAGATGTGGAAAAGGAGATCGCTAGTAGAATTGCGTCGAATAAATTTTCTTCTTTGAAGAGATACCATTATTGGTTGTTATACAGTCCTGTCTGAGGGCTTGTGGCTAAGTAATAACCGCCACAAGGGTCAATCGGTCATAATAATCTACGCTTGCCGCGGTTGGTCCGTGGATGGGTGACCATCTTTAAATACCAGACCCCTCCATGCCTCGGAAAGCACGTTAAGCCGTTTTTCCCGGCTGTCATTCGTGGATCTCTACAAATAAAGATTTTAATTAAATTAAATTCGAAATAACTTGGCTTAGTGTACCTACTGACTCTTTGCACAGTGTAAATTTATGAACTGAAAATTGAATTTGTTTACTAAAAGACACTGAACCGTTAATATCGAAGTCTCGCTAAAATCAAAACTCGATTCCAAAAGTAAGTTTTTCTAGGGTTGCCATAAATAGAGGGCAAACGAAAAATCTTCTTGCTAACCTTGACTCGGCAGTAAAAAAAGGAGCTCGATACACGCAAATGCATAAGGCGACTAATGCGGTCGCTCCTGGACTGACTCATCGCCGCGAAAGCGACAAAAGTAAAAATAAAATATAATATGTGAAAAATCTATTGAACATGGTGTTATAAAAAAATATCAGATTTTAACACCATCGCTTGAGCGCGTTAATAGCAATTGAGAAAGATTTTTCGACGTGCGAATTTCGCGCGAATTATTGACGCGGAATACTATATTATTCCGAATTTTATATAAAAAAGGTAAATGTATCGAGCACTCCAAAAATTCGGTAAATGTTAAAAAAACAAATTTAAAAATCTCAACGACTTAGTAATTCCAGGAATCTAAACAAATTTTTTGTGCAATGTGATGATGGTAACAGCAACACTAGAATTTTATTAAAATTCCGTTGCGTACAAAGGTTAAAAAATAAATCACCAGCCCAATTGTTTATGAGTTCTCTCTCGTCCATTCTTAATTATTTACAATTCATTTGGAAAACAGTAGTGTTGATAAAACAACAAACTTGTTATTCGGATTCGCCTTCCTCTAGTATTCGGAGATATAGAATGAAACAAATGTGGCACCAAATAAGCAACGATGGCTTCACTTTCCAATAGGGGTTATTTATGTCTTTAAAATATATATATTATAGTCTACCTATTTTCTGAACTGATTAGTGCAAGAAAAAAACATTTTTGACGTTTTTTTTTTAATTAATAAATTGTCTCGAGCAGAATGACTAGAATGATGATAGGAATAGTTCAAGATTCTTACTGTCTTGTTGGTTAGAGAGTCTAGTGTCTAAAATGATTTAACGCAATCAATGAGATCGTCATACGTATGATCTCGAAGCCTGGCTCGAATCTTACCTGGCCGCGTACCATCACCTAAAGTGCATTTTCATCCTACTATAAGTAGGTACAGTCGAACAAACTATTTGGTATACAGGTAAAATATATTCATTTTCTACTTTACTGCTAAAATTCGTTTTGATTGTGTCATCATCATCATCATCATCATCAGCCTATAGCAGTCCACTGCTGGACATAGGCCTCTCCAATTGCACTCCATTCAGCTCGATTCTCGGCAGCTCTCATCCAGTTGCTACCAGCCACCCTGCGAAGATCGTCTCTCCTCCTAGCCTGAGGGCGTCCTACCTTATGTTTTCCAATACGACGAGACCTTACGTTTTGATTGTGTGTGTAATTTAACTTTTGGGAGAGAGACGTAAAAGGATTGCTGACTACTGAAAACACTCACAAAATTGTTAAAAAGTAATTGCAAGTTATCTGCCTGTATACCAAATAGCTTGTTCGACTGAACTCATGTTTTTAGCTAAAGGAAGCTGTAATTGCAAGTTATCTGCCTGTATACCAAATAGCTTGTTCGACTGAACTCATGTTTTTAGCTAAAGGAAGCTTCCAATTGCAGTAGATAAAATTTGTCTGTCGTAATGTGGAAGACAACTTTTATACCTGTGGATCTTCCAATAACTTTATTTAGTATGTAAATTATTCCAGCACACTTAAGGCAGTGGCCTCTCATAGTGCGATAGAGCCATCATCGGGATATTCTACTTGATCCACATAATTTGCCTTCGAGGTGAATACGTCAATCAATTTCTCATTATCGTGACCATACCAGCGAAGGTTTCTTACAATACGCCAACATAATGCAATTTCCATGGAACTTTTAACGAGCAATTTCCCAGTAGATGTCTGCTTGCCGGATTAATTAAATTTCCCTCTACACTCTACGCCCTATTATATTTTTTTGGTATGGCCATAGTGTCGGCGACATTAATTTGTTAGGCAGAAAATAAGGTTTATAACAGGAACTTATTACTAAACGTTCCCACCACTATTCGTTCCGCCAATCAGGGCGAAGCTTCTAGAATAATCTAGAAGCTTCCTCAAAATAGAACGCGCACGTTGTTTTGACATGTTTTGATCTGACGTCTGTCAACTGCTCCGCAGCTGTGAAAATTTGCGAGAACTATTTCTTCGACACCAAACCCTGTGTTTTACATAGGTATATTGTATGATGGGTGTATGTTAAAGGTTTCAAAATAAGGCTTAAGAACCTAAGAATCTTCTTATTTTTAGAAAAATTTAATAACCTTATTTTTAATAATAACTATGTAATAAGATGTACATACCTAGTTACAGTAATAAAAAGGAATTTAGAAATAAACTGGAAATCCTCTTATTATTGACCGTATCAGACTGTTAAATATGTAATATGACGGCGTAGGATAGGCATTACCAGAAGTGGTCATCGTATTAGTGGTTCAGTAGCTTAGGATAGTGCCGGAATAAAGCAGTTCGTTGTGGACATGGTACCACAGCGGCTCCCTTGACATCATATCTGTCATCAGAAGAGAGCTGCTCGTCGCTCTGCTATGGTGACTGTCACCAGCCAGTACTCTTAACCGACCTTTTCGGTGGTTTCAGTAACTTCGTAACAAAATGAGGCGGCGCCACTTGCTGCGCTGGCGTATACAATTTTATCTACACCCATGCTATAAATCCTCTATAAAAGTTTCTGAAACCGCTTATTGCCAACATTAAAACAACCAATGTCATAGTAACCATAGTTTCATAATGCAACTCTTTTAAAAAAAAAGAGCGCTGTCATGCAGACGCGTTTCACTAACAAAGCACAGTCATTTGAAAAAAAAACTTGTTGTTTATTCGAATTTAAAAATTCGAATTCACGGGTGTCGTATTCCGCCATTTTTGTTCGATATTAGTATTGCAAAGAACCTTTTATAGAGGATTCATAACATGGGTGTAGATAAAGTCCTGTATGCAACTGTAAATAATTAGGTATTAAAACACTCATATGAACCCATATTCGTGTTTTATTACCCCTTATTACATAACAGTTGCTTATATAACTAATATGTGCTTACAAAACAATGCATTATAACGGGTGATTCATTTAGAGGTACTTTTTTATCTATGGATTTGTTGACAGATAAAGCGTCAGTCGTGTTATTCTATCATGGTATTTTTGTTCAGTATAGTTTGAGATTTCATCATGGAAAGACTTAGGCCGACACAGCGTCTACAAATTATTCAGCTGTATTACGAAAATCAGCTCTCTACGAGGAATGTGTTTCGTGCACTTAGAGCAACTTATGGTCCACATAATCGGCCTACCGAACGCACGATTCGCTATACGATCGAAAAGTTTGAAAGCCAATTTACATTATTAGATAATACACGACCAAATAGCACATTACATCCAGCACGTAGTGAAGAAAATATTGCGGCGGCAGCTGAAAGTGTACGCGACAGTAAGTTGCTCTAAGTGCACGAAACACATTCCTCGTAGAGAGCTGATTTTCGTAATACAGCTGAATAATTTGTAGACGCTGTGTCGGCCTAAGTCTTTCCATGATGAAATGTCAAACTATACTGAACAAAAATACCATGATAGAATAACACGACTGACGCTTTATCTGTCAACAAATCCATAGATAAAAAGTACCTCTAAATGAATCACCCGTTAGAATTCAAGGAACACTATTATTTTATGATAATTTATTTTGTTTTTTAAATCAAATATCAAATGTTGTCTCCTATAGTCCTTGACTGTATTTCCATCGCCACAAAATCGAGAGATGTTGCGCGGCGAATAACAATTTCAGTTTATCACAGCAACCGAAATTTCATAGATTCAGTAGACATATTTCAGAATGATGTTTGCGCTGCCGCTTCCGAATTCCAGATGAAGCCAATATGACACGTGACTAAACCATTGTGATATATTGCCTCATAGTAACAAAACCTTTATCGCCGAACCGATGTAGGTACCTGCTTCTAAAACTAAAAGTTTGTGTGGTTATAAGTAAGTGATGCTTCGAACCATCAATCTACCTTAGAATACACGCTCATTCATCAGCCAATTCTATCGATCATGAGTTAGCCGTCACAAATAAGCGCCGACAAGTTTCTATCTGTATTCGTTGGGACCGTATCGCACTGGTTCGCGCTGATTAGGCAAAAATTATGAAAACTGCCTCCGCCGACCAGGGTTAATAATCTAGCGCTTGTCAGCGCCGAAAAACGCTGGCATATCGGCGCCGGCTACCAGCTTTCTACGTGAATACGCCTTACGATGAATTACGAATGACTGATGGGCTATCTTAGTCGATCATGTACTACAAAATTACACGAACGTTAGGATGCATGTGAAAAAAAACAATATAGCCAGTTTTTAACAATCAATTTCATGCAAACCTCATTCATCACATACTCGTAAGCCAGCGATTGTGGAAAAATGCCAGCAACCTATAGCCTAATGGACCTCTTATTAAGGTTTCAACGACACTTTCAGTAAGGGACACAGGCAGGCAGAAGAAGAAGTGCCCATGGTAATAAAACACCCCTGACCTAGTTTCGTCATTGGGACCACACCCAACTCATTGAATTCTGCACAAATTAACAGCGTCTCACAAAATTAATTATTTGAAGAGAACTAAATGAGGTAAAATGTATCACTCCGGATGTTAAAGAGTACAGTTTTAGTATACCTTGAAAAAGGCAAATGCTCTGTATCTTAGTACTTCATTCATTGTAATAGGATACATAGTTTTTATAGTAAACTGAAATCGAAAAGTCCAGCCAAGAACCTGAAAGGTGCGATATACGAGTAGTATAAAAACGTTTATTTTCTCTTCACAAGTTATATACTTAATGCTAGTAGTTGACAATAGTGCACGAGTAAGGAGCTAACTTTGTGAGAGACTGGTGCCTAAAGTAGGTTTATATAAAAAAACCTGAATTACAGGTCACCATATAAATCATGACCTGTCCCTCAAAATGTTGGAATGGGTCCCAAAATACCTACTTCGGGCCTGCTCCTCCATAACCAAAGTTCCGTCGTTCCTGAAAGGATCTATCATCTTATTGGATAGAATAATAATAAGACCAATGACTACAATGTCACATAAATGGGTCATGACCTGGAGTTGTATGAAATAAATGCAAGTCTGCACACTTTGTCATGTTTTATGGGGTAATGAACGACGGCTCTTCGCTATCCAGTCGTCCAATAAGAATCGAGCGAGATAAGAGGGCAAAACAATAAAACCTAAAGCATACAAATTTTGGACAAAGACTTCAAGGAGGCCGACCCCTGTTCAACAACGCACCGCGAAGCGACGTTCTCTGGCAAAGGTCATCAAGGTGCAAAGGCTGCGTCCAGCACGCGCGGAGCGGCGGCGCCCTAGGCCCGCGTTTTGCGCCGCACAGACTTGTATTGACTATCGTTTAAGAATTATTTTTGTGTTATTTTGTCCAGACTTCATAATTATTAGTATGATAATTTTAGGTTACTGTTTTTTCTACCTATGTTAAATGCCACCAGTAGCGTCGCCAGAATTAGTGCCAGTCAACCTGCCATATCGCTCGAAATCCAGGTGAGGTGTCCCCACTGCTCTCAGCCAAAGGCGAACGGGGCCTGCGGATACACTATGGCAGTATTGCCATTCAACGTGGCAATGCTTCCAGCCTTTTGGGCACTTTTCCCACTGACAGCGATTCGGACGAATTTTTTGATGCCCAATGAGCTCTTCCCCTTTTTTACTTTTTAAGTCTGGTTAGAGTATAGAGCAATGGTGGCCGAGTGGTAACGGCTGTGACTTACGAGTTGTAGGTCGTAGGTTCGAACCCTGACAGGCGCTTTACTTTGGTAAATAATTTCATCACCACTGCTCTCAAAAACGGTGAAGGAAAACATCGTGAGGAAACCGGCATGTCCTAGAACCGAAAATTCGAAGACATGTGACATCTACCAACCCGCACTGCGCCCGCGTGGTAGTTTAAACCCCTCTCACAGAGAGGAGGCCTGTGTCCCAGCAGTGGGAACATTATAGGTTGATTATGTTATGTTATGTATGTAGAGTATCTATTATAATTATGTAAATACCTTATATGAACAAAATGATGACATTATACTAAACATACATAGTAAAAAATTTTGATAATTAATGCAAAACATAATAGGCCCAGTAATAGAACGTTTAGTTAATCCCACAATATTGAAAGGCTCTATGAATTTAAACCGGCCTTCTCTACACATTTGATTTTTATTAAATTTTCTAAATGAGTAATTCTTCTCTATAGAAAGTGATTCAGGTGATTATTTAAACATTGAACAGAATAGAAAATCGACTCCAATATAAAATAACTTATTCTGAGATATTTTATTGAGGGACTTGTGATATAGGATGACAGGGAGGCCGTATACGTTATGAATTTTTCAGAAAGGCTACCCTATTTCGATATCTACAGGGTATAACGGACAGCCCTCCGCAGACTGATGGGATGAATTTAGCATTATCATACTAAGACGACCGGTACATGAAATTATTTCAGGAAAGTAAGGGGAATCCAATAAACTTGGTTTTTTGTATTACAGACTGATGGGATGAATTCAGCATATCATACTAAGACAACTGGTAGGTACATGAAATTATTTCAGGAACGTTAGGGGAATCCAAGAAACCTGATTTGTTTTAATACCTTACACGCAATGTATCGTTACCGTGGCAACGCACGTAGCTGCACTCCCTGTGTGATTTTGATTTATCAATGTAAATTTTATTTTAGTATTTTAACATCCATTGCTCATTTTATTTTTTATTTTAGCTGATTTATTTACATAAATGGAGAGCTGCGTACAGAAAATGTAATTTTACATTGAAATAAACGAAAAGTACCTGCAAAAACGATAAAAAATATGAAATTTTCCTGAGAAAATTTCCGGTGGAATATGATTCAAAATAAGGAGCTCAATTCCCCCTGTTAATATGCGGAGGACTGTCCCTTACACCCTGTTTACATACCAATACCCATAAGTGGTGGTAAGGTTAAAAGTGTTTAGAAAAAGCAGTAGGTAATCGGAAATAATAATAACGAATTATCGATCTGCTTGTAGAATGAGTGACGACGGTTCTTTCCCTGTCCTCATTTGAGATGCCTCTCAACGCAGTTTTGGTAATAACAGGAAATCGTTCAAACTCGTTCATAAAGCTGAACGTACAATGTACAATTTATGAGCCGATTTTATTTCACAAAACATTCTGTAAGGTTTCTTTCATCGGAATAAAGGCTCCGGGCATTCAATGGCGGGACTGCGTTTCTCCCATGATACAATAGGATATAATAGTCCTTAGCGGAGATGATTTATTTTACAGATGCGGAATAAAAACTAAAAGTGACAGTGTAGTCAAAGAAAAGTATTCTTCCAAAATGAAAAGGTACGTTTTTAACGCAATGCAAATAAACTTCTAATTCGTAAGTCTTGAGATGTCAGCAGATGCTGTCATTTATGTGCTTTACACTTTTCTTTCGCACGTTCGAATGATAATAAGAATGTTTGTATGCACACTGCTCAGACGAGATCAACAGTGGCATACTTACAAGTAACAGAACTAAATTGAAAAAATAACCACACACACATTCTATAGCTACTATTTTGTAGTGCCTATCTTATGACAATAATGCAAAAAGTACATTAGTAACAAATACATTAGTAACAGTAAACTATATGCATAATAATATTTTATTACAATAAAACCATAATTATCTCAAATGGGGTATCTAGTTTCTTTTGTATCGGCCATCTTGCGGGGAATAGCAAAACTATGCTTAAATTTTATTTTGCTGACACCTATCCGTAAGTTAAAATACTTCTTTCATCCGGTGTGAATTGTTGAGTTCGGTTATACACCGCTAGATGTCTCCCAGTAGATACAATTGCTACAATATTTTAGTCTGGCCGATAAGCAAACCTATGTTGATGTTTTGTCTAGAATCACTAGTTCAGGTTAAATGCTATAGATGTCATGCAATGGCAAATATGTAAACTGCAAAATATTAGATTTAGAACTGATTTATCTTCCCCGGTGAAGATACCCAATGCAGTAACCAACAAGCAGCTCAGGATGCATAGTTAGATAGGCTTGAAATGACAATGATCGTCAATCTATATTGCATAGTTTGTTGTACTTGGGATACGAGACAGAAATGAATTGGAGCAGTATGTTTGTGTTTTTAATGCTTTCTCACACTGCAATAGTCAATGCGCTAGAATTGTCGTTTAACATAACATAACATAATCAGCCTATAATGTTCCCACTGCTGGGACACAGGCCTCCTCTCTATGAGAGGGAGTGGGCCGTAATCCACCACGCGGGCCCAGTGCGGGTTGGTAGATGTAACATGTCTTCGATTTTTTTTTGGTTCTAAGACATGCCGGTTTCCTCACGATGTTTTTCTTCACCGTTTTGAGAGCAGTGGTGATGAAATTATTTACACAAAGTAAAGCGCCTGTCGGGGTTCGAACCTACGACCTACAATTTGTAAGTCGCGGCCGTTACCACTGGGCCACCACTGCTCTATCGTCGAATTGTCGTTGAATTGTCGTTTGTTAGCTAGGTATTACAACTTTTTTGAACGGAACCTCGACTCACTAATAGACCACCTTGAAATTCAGACCGACTCCATAATGACTGTAGCATTATGGACTCGGTCTAAATTTCGAGGTGGTTGGTAAATTTGAACTCGCATGAGGAACCTAAGTGGGGTATCGTATTACCCAGTAATTGGGTTGTGGAGGTTCGATAGGCAGTCGGTCCATGTAAAATACTACTGGTATTCGACCGACCCCAACATACATGGGAAAAGTCTAGGCAGATGATGATGTCTAGAGTAAGGAACAGAACAGAAAATTCGATTAAAAAATTGCCTGGTTTCTAAAAAGTCTCTTCTTTCTCGTCTTTTATATTCTCAAGAGAATGTAAACAAGTAGAGGGCTTGGACAAGTGGCAATCCCTTTCAAAGCGTTTCATATATCTATATCGACTTTAACAGGATTGACATCAGATTTTTGGTATCTTATGACATGTTGTCAGTCCCACACATTTTTTACTTCTACATCATCGTTATCGTTGAGAATATCACATTGTCTTTTGTCCTCAGCCTAACTACTTCTGTAAAAATCTCACCGTGAAAACTTAGGTGAAGCGAGGTGTCATTCAACTGCAGGGATATTGAAAGCACACTTCACGCTCACTTCACCTAAGTTTTCACTGTGAGGTGTTTACAGAATAGAACGGCAGCTGCTGGTATACGATAATTATTATAAAAACTGCAATTACTTCTGGCGACCCTCTAAAACATCTGTTACTTTCTCACAAGCCCTTTCACACAAATTGTAATTGTTTTAATGAAGAAATTAATTTCTATGACCTAATTATGCCTTGCAACGCATACATAATAATAAATGCAGCCTAGCATCAACGTATTACAGCAATAATTAAATAGTCTATAGCAGATCGAACGACATCATTACTAACGTCATTTAAAATATTTATCGATAAAGAAACATCGAAATTATACAGCATGTATACTGATACATGTTGTATAATTTCGATTTTTCTTTTACACTACTGAGTGTAGTGTGTATTTCATTTCATTTCATAGGGGTACAAGACCATCAAACTGAACAACTTTGCCTGAACAACTATGTCCATGGGACCAACAACATAATCGCGTAAAAATACAATAATCCTACTCGATCCTTCAATACCTACTCGACCCGAATGTATGGGTTTGGTTTGATATTATTTAGGGTTTCGTAGTCAACAAGGAACCCTTATCGTTTCGCCAAGTCCGTCTGTCCACGGCTTAGATCAGAGACCGTTGGTACTAGAAAGCTGTAATTTGGTATGGGTATACATATAAATCACGCCGACAAAGTGTTAAAAAAAATCGTAGAAAATAATTTTTTTAGCGTACCTGCGAGAAAAAAAAAAAACATCCCTACTTTACGAGTACCCCCTACTCGGATTAGGAGTGAGGCGTATTTATCGTCACAGATAGAAATCACAGATATTATAAAATAGCAGATAGCAATTGCTCCTAACGATAAAAAATATCTGTTACTTAAAATCACAGATCCTCAAGACTGTTACTGTTAAAACTTCGGATAAGATTTTCGACTTTAACGAAAAGAAATAAAGAAGATATTCAATTGAGTCAATACGTATTTATCGTCTGTACAAAAATCACAGGCTGTGATTTTATAACAGATAGATTCGATTTTCGACTTTTAAATCAAAAGAAATAAAGATGATATTCGATTGAGATACGTATTTATCAAAAATCACAGGCTGTGATTTAATAACAGATATTTGGATCTGTTATTTTTTTGTCACAGTCACAGTGATCACAGATATCGTGTTTCACCTGTTACAACCCATCTCTAACTCGGATGTATTTTTTTTCTCGTCAAACCCATGGTGTGGGGTATCGTTGGAAAGGTCGTTTAAAAATAATGAGTTTTTGAGAACCATTTTTGGATTCAGGGATTCGGTTGCGAAATATTAAGCTTTATTAAGTACTAATTTTTGTTAGAGTCAAGTGTTAGCTGGTTTTGGGTATGTAAAAAAATTCATGGCAGTAGTATATAATAACAAAATTAAAAGGAAAACTATCACCGCTACGCAGGCTCCACAAGTCACCGAGTAATAATCGACCAACTTAAATTTGCAGTTGCAAAAACATGTTCTTCAACTACAATGTTAAGTTTGTTAACATGTTCTTTAACTGCCCCGTTGGTCTCGTGGTCGCAAGCGCGACTGCAGAGCGTGGGGTCCTGGGTTCGCTTCCCGGGTCGGGCAAAGTGTTATTGGATTTTTCCATTAGGAATTTCGTAGTAACAGCCCGGAGTTTGGAAGTTGGCGGTGTGATACCCCCGTGCCTCGGAAAGCACGTTAAGCCGTTGGTCCTACGCCTGATCTCTCTCCGGTCGTGTCGGATTGCCGTCCCATCGGACTATGAGAGTGAGGGAAGAGAGAGTGCACTTGTGTCTGCGCATACACTTGTGCACTATAATATCTCCCGCGCCGAAGGCTAGTCTCCGTTGAGACTGGCCGTCGTGGCCGAAAATACGGTCTGGAGGACTATAAGTTTGTTGGATAAATTCATCCCAAATACGTAACGGAACCCTTCATTGTGCGTGGTTCGACATGCACTTGGCCGGTATTTTTCGCAATTACAATGTAGAAAGGCACATTCTTATATATGACCACGCATTTCTATACATGCTGTAGAACTGTGGTATCGCTTTTACACTCTTTTCAATTATTCAAAGAGTTTTTCTTTTGATGGCGTGTTTCGAGTCATTTGGCCTTGCAGTGGCGATTACTGTCAGGACTGATGTGAACTGATGATAATGTATGCAGTACGGCGTGGCGTAGGCTTGGAATAAATGTAACTACTTTGATGGATACGGCAAATACGTGCACAGTTAAAAAAAAAAACCATTATACAGAATAATATTTACATTTTAATATCAATATTTTGAGAACAGTGGTGGTTACGGTTGTAGGTCGTAGGTTCGAACCCTTACAGGCGTTTTACTTTGTGTAACTGCTCTCAAAACGGTGAAGGAAACCATTGTGGGGAAACCGGCATGTACTAGCAACCAAAAATTCGAAGACTTGTGACATCTACCAACCCGCATTGGGCTCGCGTGGTGGATTACGACCCACTCCCTCTCACTGAGAGGAGGCCCGTGTCCCAGCAGTGGGAACATTAAAAAGGCTGATTATTTAATATCAATATTGAATTTCCTACACAGTAACCTTTTTGTTGATAACAGTTTTGAGGTCGAAACGCCCATGTCATGGGGCCCGAGTGCGCTTCTCTTTTTCAATGAAACTTCTCGTCGACTGGTCGACACTTCGCATGACCAGCGGGCTGGCTCGTTGCGTTTGCAAACGAATCAGTATTGCCATCCAACCTGATACTCGTAATGCTGTCATTCTTTTGTGCACGTTTTTGGGTGATAGCCATGTGGCGGTACTAAGATGCCTAGTACCCTTGGTTTTACTCAGTTTCCCTTAGTAAGTTAATTAATTACCAAGAATACATAGCTAGTTGTATACAAGGTGGAGGCGACAATACAACAATAAATGAAAATGAAATAAATAAATGTATAGTTTACATAATGTATATAAATAGATCTTAGGCATACAAAATTATAAATAATAAACTGGCGTATCTAAAAACGCTTCACTCATAGCGGTGTACCTACGTCTCATACGAACCGGTTGCACCGGCCTCAATGTTTGGCACTCGGACGGACAACTTGATACGATTCAGTCGCGTAAGTGAACACTGACCAGTGATCTGAGGAACTAAGGTTTGTTCATTTCTTAACTCTCCTAAATAATTCTTTCTTAACTTTTGTATTATGCGCGTGTATTTATAAATTTAAAACACTGTACCTTGAACATTAAAGTCTGAGGTCCAATGCACTAAACATTTATGTCCCTCGACATTTCAACACGATAATCTTAAGGCAAAGATTTCTATATAATTTGCTGCTACAAAAGTGGAGTTTGATGTTCAATTTCCTAGTCAATCCGGATGTTATATTAAACTGTTCTTGTGTTTAGATCGGAGAGCTCAAACTTCCTGTAGTACAGAGCTTGTTTGATTGAAAACGACGATGCATCCGTCCTCTTATCTCTATTTATTAAACTACTAACCATAGCTACATCCGCTGCAACTCTTATAAATATACGCTTTATTTTGCATGTAACTACTTGCTTTTTACTACTCCTTACGTTATTCTTTTTAATTTACAAACCTAACCTAAAAAAGTAAATTTCAAAGTCATCAAAAAAACAATAAGGCCTTGTCGTTTTTATCAGCAATCTCGCACAATAATATTCTCTAGTTATTATCGTCAATGAATTGAACTATTATATCTTGAATAAAAGTAGATTATGATTAAAAGAGGTACCTACTAATAGGAATAGTATTGCTACTCCTGCGCAGTAGTTGTTGGCATTTTACGTGGCATGTCAAGCGTGAGACGTACATACACTGATTACTGTGATATTGTTTGACTCATAGAGATGGTCTTTTGAATGGGACGCACACGGTAGAAATCAACACTCGGAAAGTACTTATAAAAGTTACATTGGTACTTGCCCGGACTTGAACCCACAACCTCGTGCATCAGGCCTTAACCACTGGGCCATCACGACATTTAGTTTTTTTTTAAATTTTACAAATATAATTTAAATCTATAAATTATAATTTAAATTTTTGTTTCAGATACAATTCAAAATGGTGCTGACAGTTTACAAGATAGACGCGAGTCCCCCAGTCAGGTCTGTGTTCATGGCTATTGAGGCCCTTAACATTCCTGATGTGGAGTATGTCGATGTTAATTTGTTGGAAGGAGAACACCTAAAGGAAGAATATTTAAAGGTACGCTTCGCTTTTCATTAAAATAAATCGAATCTATTACAATTAAGTCAACTGTGAAACTAACACTCCTACCTCCTACCTACTTTTTCTTGAAATGCAGGCGTGATTTTGTGTTTATATTACGGATGAGAAATGCTTGCACTAACTGGACAGGTCCTCTCAAACCTATGTGGTTCTTTCCTCAAAAGACCATTTCAGACTAATCTACATGGTCCTCATATGGCCTGACCAAGATTATGTCTGGACTTTAAAAGAGACTGACCTCTGAGTTCTCAAAGAAGTCAGATAGGAAACGCCGATCTCATCTAGCTTATTTTTACTATTTTATAATAATTATGACGTGTAAAAGTGATTCTAATATCCTGTTTATAGAATAAACAATTTAATTTCGTTTCATTTCATTACAATTGACTTCTAATGTTTAAAAAAAAAAAAAAAAATTAACGAATTTAATTTAAAACAAATCTATGCAAATATAAAGCTTGTAAGAACAAACTGTGAGAATATGTCAAACACGGTCAACTTAGATAGCATAATGATGAAAATAAATTAAAGAAAACAGTTAATAATCTTTTATTTTTATTAACAGATAAATCCCCAGCATACTGTACCGATGCTGAAAGATGACGACTTTTACATTTGGGACAGGTAAGACGCTAAAACATTTCACTGTGGGTTTCGGGGTTATTTAGTATCTTATCTTTAGGAAGAAGATTTTGAAAGAAAGCACTATTATAAATTCCTATTTACAATATAATCTGGAACCCTGAAATATTGACAGGCCATCTATATTACCAGTTATTTTATAAAAATCAAAGGGTTTTTTAAATTAAGTGCTGAGGATGGACCCCGATTAATCTAAGATAGGTAGAACTTCGTCACAGCCAATATGACGGGTTTTCTGACTAACAATTACATCTTTAGAGGATATCAAATGTCCAAAAACACCAACATTTTGTATGTAATTAGTTAACGTTGATGCACAAGTATCATGAATCGTCGAATATGTTCCGTTTATCTGAAAAAGTTAATATTACACGAAACGTAAATATTATTCTCTCTAACTCCAGCCTTCTGTGCCTCATATAAATATAAATACTGATGCCTAACGCCCCTACATAGATAGATCTTCTTGTCATGTTTTGGAAATCATAATAATTCTACCTTCGTAATTACAAACATGAAACCAGTATATCTGAATATTTGATGAACATTCATGAAAGCTAGTTTTATGTGGATTTATTTATAATAATCTTTACGCTTAGTGTCAGCGTAACATCTTGAGATAAACGGCGTTCTTTCACAAGTACGTAGACGATTTTACGTACTCTCTAAGCCTTTGCCGCCGTTTGTATCTTTAGAACCGAAATAGCCATTGCAGTCCGTTGAAATCATAACAGATTAAGTGTGTATTCCATGGCTGTATTGCATTAAATAATAAGATACAAAGTCACCATTGAGCATTTTTACTCAACACGATAGACAAAGTCAAACTGACTAATTCTAGTGCAATCTTCATTAAAATAATAAAAATAGGTGCCTATTTGGGAATTCTTAGGGTTTGTTTTTACTGATTCATGTTTTGAGAGTTTACTCCATTCACAAAATTATTCCACATAATAAAATTGCAGTAATATCTTAAGTAATGATGAAGTTTTATGTGATTAAGTTTGGAAAGGCGGATTCCATAAACAATAAAGTGGAAAAAAATGGATAGGTAAACCTTTAATTTCTTTGCTTAAAGAACATGATACAATCGTTTTTACACAAATATATTCAGAATGTTATTTAAGTTCGAGTTTTATGTATATGCACTATAGCAGCTAACGGGCCCGTACTAAAATATAAACTTATTATTTTCAGCCACGCGATTGCTGCATACTTGGTGACCCAACATGGAGGGAATGATTCTCTATACCCAGCCGATCCGAAGAAGAGAGCGATCATTGATCAACGTCTTCATTTTGACAGTGGAATACTGTTCCCGGCTTTGCGTGGTTCTGTTGTGAGTATTCTATAAAACACACAAGAAACCCATATTATGAGATCACCATCTTTAGATTAATTTCAATCAGCAGATTGTAACCACTTTATTCATTAACAGCCGGTTTCTGATTTGACAATTTGGAGTTGAGAGCACTTTAGAATAAGCTAAATAAGAAGGTCGTTAGAGGCGCATATACCGAGCGGTTCATACTGCAGAAGACCGCACAACTTGGAACCGCGTGGTTGCGATCTGCTTGCTCCCTTGGTGAAAGATGAATCAATTCAATGTTGAATCATATTGTCACCCAAAAATTAATAAATTCGCCGCCGGAGGAGGAGCTCGTGGCTACGTAATAACAGCCGTACGGGTCAATCCATCAGGTTAAGCTACGTTTGCCGGGGTTGGTCCGAGGATGGGTGACCACCTTTACATACCGAGACTCCTCCGTATCTCGGAAAGCACGTTAAGCCGGTCCGTCTGTTTAGAGTAGTTTGGTTCCGGCTGTCATTTGTGGATCTTTGACAGTCGTTACGGGGCGTCAGAAGCCCGAAAGTCTGACAACCAGTCTCACCAAGGGGTATCGTATTACCCAGTTACTGGGTTGTGGAGGTCAGATAGGCAGTCGCTCCATGTAAAATACTGGTATTCAGCTGCATCCGGTTAGACTGGAAGCCGACCCCAACATAGTTGGGAAAAGGTTAGGCAGATGTCGACTGTCACTGACTGACAAGTGAAATTATTAAGGTACATTTAGCGTACCCAGGATGTTTGCGTAATAAAATTGCGGACTATTCATTCTTATAGATATACTCGTAGCTCATCAGAAAAACATATTGAATATATTATTGTATTTTTCAGGAACCAGTATTTTTCTGGGGAGAGAAATCGTTCAGACCGGAAAACCTGGTGAAGATTAAGTCTGCGTATGAGTTTACGGAGAAGTTCTTGTCATCACCGTGGCTAGCTGGTGATGAACTTACATTGGCAGATATTTGCTGTGTTTCCACCTTGAGCACAATGAATGTGCTTGTGCCTGTGGATGGAAATCTGTAAGTACGGGATGATGATGGGAGCCTGATAAAATTATATTTCAGTTTCAATTTATTTATTCACAAACAATTTACATTGTGTTTGAAATCGTACTGTAATCAAAAATAATAAAATAAAACATTCACAATACAAGTAACACATTTAGAAATTAACAACATGACTCACATCATCACCAAAAACTGAAATAATAATTAAAAATAAAAATATTACGTAAAATATTTTTTTTCAATGTCAACTCATTATAATTTAAGACTAGGAATATAAATCATTTCAAAATTATAAACAAACCAAATAGTGCAATGTCAACTCAAATAAAACATAGGAATAATAATACCTACATTTATTTACACATAATTCTATAACCCAACCTCTGGCTTTGCCGTAGTTATAAAAATTGTATTAAAGATCTAAACATTATTCATAAACCCTAGATTGAGATGATAGAAAAATCAAAGAAGTCTATGCATAGATTTTTTTTCAGAAAGTTCACCGACATTTACATATAATATATATAGAGATCATGAAAATATGTTTTATGAAAAATCGACAAAACCTCTTTACTAGAATACCTATTTCTATTTTTTTATTTTCTGTTCTGTCACCTACGCATATGCGCATATACACATAATGCGCACTACGCATATGCCTCACTGCTAAGGAAAAGCCCCCAGGTTCTTCCAGATAGTCTTGAACTTTGCTTGGTTTAGTTCAAGTTATTTTGTTTAATTTATGGTGAACATAAATTATTAATCCTTGATTTATGGCTACTATAAATATTCTTTGTTATTTATAAATGTCACCGATTAATAAATTTATGATTTCATACAGAGAAAAAAAAAAATTTGCTCAACAAAATTGTTGTCTAAGAACCTCTCTATAGTAGAGAGGTTCTTAGACAACAATTTTTAATAACCAAAATTATTTTTTTCCAGATTTCCGAATCTCTCAGACTGGCTGGAACGTTGCACCCAGCAAGAGTTCTACAAGAAAGGAAACGAAGCTGGCCTGGAACAATTCAGGGGACTAGTCAAATTGAAGTTGGGCTGAACCACGACAGCTAGGGCCTAAGTCTACTTTTACCAACGTTGCAATTACTCGCCTTTGTGAGTTTTTGACAGATTTTCCATACAAAATCTGTCAAAAACTCACAATAGAGAGACAAAACATTGGAACGTTTGTAAATTAGTAGACTTGGCCCGCTGCACTTTCATCTTAAAGATGCAGTAGCTTGCACAATGCAATAATAAAGATATTATTTTATGTTTGTTTCTGTTTGAAAAGTGTTACATTTTAAAAATGTTTAAATTTTGGAAAACTAAAAAATAAAATAAAATAAAACTTAATTATAAATCATATTTTTTAGTTTTCCATTTGTGTACAATTATATTTTTTAGATTGAACTTTTATTGCATTTGTTATATTAATTACCACGTCACACGCTATTCGTTTTTAGAAATAGGATGCTTGTTATTCAGAAACTGATATTTTTGCTTTTTTAAGTTAGAATTAAATCATGATGATATTCACAACGCTGTTTTATTAGCGTCTATATTTGTATTTTACTGAATAATAAATAAACTATGCTAAAATGTTTTTGATCCTGATAAGAGCACGGAATGCAGCACAAAGAGTAACCAAACATCCTTGATGTCGGAACTTAACATTATAGACAATATTTTTATACAGTAATTTTTATGTACAACAATGAAATAAAAGAAATAATAATATAGAGCGTGACACCAATACGTAATTACAATAGTTATTTATGCAACTGTTCTATAATAAGGGGCAAACACTCATCTGATAAACCCACATTCGTGTTTTAATACCTAATTATTTACAGTTACATACAAGACTTTATCTACACCCATGATAAGAATCCTTTCGAATTCGAATAACCTATAAGTTGGTTTTTTTTTAATTACGTCGCTTCTTTAGTGCATGACAATGTTCTTTTTTTAACTGAGTTGCTTAATTAAATTTAGTACAACATTATAACACTCGTTTGGATGATGTTATGATTACTAATGACAATGGATGTTTTATTGTTGGCAATACTCTGTTTCAGAAACTTTTATAGAGGATTTATAGCATAGGTGTAGATAAAAATATAAAAATAACAAACAAACGTTGATAAGTGGTGTAATTAAATTTTTGTGATAATCACCCATACAATGTACCTATTCAAAAATAATACTTCCATTCTTCAATTATCATAACTTGTTAATCGGGCATTGCGCAATTAAATACTACTCGTAATTTTGTTATCAATTTTATTGTTATCTGACCTATGCGTTGATAAGTTTGCCGGTACAACAGTGACTAGCACAAAATATATTTTTATACTACTGACAATCAGTCTCCGACCTCTGAGTTGACAAGTTTGCCGGTACAACAGTGACTGGCATAAAAATATTTATATAAAACCTCAGCTCGTTTAATTTTTTTAATTCATCTGTTCTACAGCAACTGTTGTTGACGTTGTTGTGTGTGGACAAATACAAAAGGTAAGTGAAGTTTAAATAATTCATTTTAAGATATCTATTCTAGAGCAAGTACCGTTGTCCTGTTGACATTATTGTGTGTGGAGAAATACAAAAAGTAAGTGAATTTTCAAAGAATTAATTTTTAAGACATCTGTTCTATGGCACGTGTTGTTGATGTTGTTGTGAGTGGACAAAATACACAATAGGTAAGTGATTTTTAAAGAATTAATTTTAAGATATACTTATCTACTATTTGCTTCAGGTAAATAAACTAAGAAGGCTATGGTAGATATTATTTACAGTTATTCTTTAAGACACTATATTACTTCCTCGCTGCTCTGATTCGGTAGTAAAAGAAAAACGAGGAATATTATCAATAGTATCCTATCATCCTACATAAATCATAAAAATGTGAGGGCAAAAGGGTAAAAACCCCCTTTCTTCTCGACGATTTAACGATGACCTTTAAGTGTATGCAGATTCTATTATTTTTCCAATATGACCCAGTTACCGATCTGTTGCTCTAATTCCTATGAACCTGTAATTCATTAAAACAACAGGTAACTGGTTTGTAGTATAAAAAATGAGCAGTGTTTAGTATAAAACATAACATAACATCAGACCTGTATTCCCCGAAGGGTTAGACAGAGGTGCACCTATTAGTACACCTACATTACCTTAGTTGTGTTTAATGTCCCATGTGGGGTAAATTCCACATAGGACATTAAACATAACTGGCCTATTTTCATCAACTGGATACAAATCCAGACTCCGGGCTGCTACTGAGAAATTCCAATTGGAAAAACGGTCAGTGCGTCGTCTTAAACCCATTAAAACTTCCCCGACCTAATCGAACTCAGGACCTCATGCTCAGCAATCGCGCTTGCGACCACTAGGACAACGAGACAGTGTTAAAAAGTGATCACATTTCATGAAAACCCCTTAACCCTGCGTATATTTGAAGCGTGATTGTGTCGAACCCTAAAGTAATCACATTTTACGAAAACCGCTTAGCCCTGCGTATATTTGTAGCGTGAGTGTGTCGAAGCCTAGTAATCACATCTTACGAAAACCGCTTAGCCCTGCGTATAGTTCTGGCGTGCGTGTGTCGAAGTCTTTTCAGATCATTTTTAATCGTTGGATTATATTTTCAGATTAAAGATGGGACGGACATTATACACGAACGACACCAGTGGACCTTGTCGCTCAGTCTACATGGTGTTCGAAATTTTAAACATACCCGACGTTGAATACGTCAACATGAATTTAATCAAACGGGACCACTACACGGATGAATTTTTGAAGGTATGTATTCAACTCATTTATTTTGTATCCGTCTTTAAAATGAGAGGATTTATCTTATGAAGTCTCAAACCAACTAAAAAACCAAGACATGGCAGCTGCGGAAAATACAGTGTAGCATGCCGAAAGTATATCTCCGCTCTGTGGATACACGCACACATTTACAATCAAACTACACCTCACTAAGTGTACACATGTTTACGAAACTGGCGCGGCGGCGTCACGTTACTCTTGACAGCGCTTTGTCTTGGTTTTTTATTAGTTTGGTTTTTTAAACGCTATTTCAGGCTATCATTATACCTATTTTGTCACCTCGTAAGTCTGTCATCAAATTAAGTACTTATGTAATCATTATTATGCTAAAATTGGTCACTATAAAAGCAATGTTCCTTTTATAAAGAGATTTAACTATCTGATAAAAAGTGTGTGTTTTCAATAAAGAACCAACACTTTCATAATTTTCTCTTGTAAGGCACTTAGGATTTTTTTACGTTACTTTAAAAAAGTCTTTAACAAGTCTTTTAAAAAGAACAAGCGCTACGTTTTATACCGCACTAAAAGGAAGCCAAAAGGAAGAGTTATGGTTATAATAACAATCCTTCTGCTGGTTCATAACTTTTATAAGTAAAATACGCCTCATTTTTCCACCACTGGATGGAATTGGATTCGTCGCTTTGGATAGTGTACTATCCAGGACGTAAGACTCGACTTTTCTGTGGGATATTACGCTATTCTTGGACTTGTGAGTGGCTAAAGATAAATAAGAAGTCAGTCAAGAAACAAAGCTATCAGCCTTCTGTCTGATAATTGTTAAAATAAACTGCGATCATTATTCCTTCTGCAAACAGTTATATTCCTTTAAGGCCGTTTCCAGACAGAGGCATCTCCGAATCGAAGCTGATATCATCGAATCTATTTAATTTGTCACCGTATGAGTTTGCGTCTGTGAAAACAGCCTTAAAAATGCGAGTTCATTGTAAAGGATATTAGAGCTAATTTATGTGGAACTGATATTTTAATGTAAAATTTTTTGTTTTTTTTTTTGAGTAATCCGTTACTTTTCTAAAATCTGCAGACTAATTATTTTGGTATTTAATATTTTAAAATACATATTTTTAATTTCAGATGAATCCACAGCATACCATACCAACATTTAAAGATGGCGACTTTGTAATTTGGGACAGGTGAGACAAAAAAAAACTGCAAAGTCAAATATCAAATAATTTATTTCAATTAGGCACATAAAAGGCACTTTTTTGAACGTTTAAATTTAACCTAAGCAAACTTACTTACTTTACTTTGAGCAAGTGAAGACTTGTCTAATTAGCTGACAGTCACACTTACTATATTTATAAAATTCCATAAATGTCGGTTTCTTTTTCAGTCATGTGATTACCACATACTTGGTAAACCAGTATGCTAAAGACGATGCACTTTATCCGAAAGATACAAAGAAGCGAGCATTGGTAGACTTGAGACTACATTTTGATAACGGCGTACTGTTTGCTGCTTTGAAAGCGGCTATGGTAAGTCCCAGATAAGTTTCTCAGTTCCCTCTGTAGGAGGTTGTTCTTGATAATTAAGAGTGGTTAGGTAATATAAATGAAAGGAGACTCAGGGGAGTCTTTATTACTTAAATGGTTAAAACTGGATAAAACAGTTACAATAACATTTTCGTGTTTGAAATTTCTGGGGCCTTTGAAGAACCTTTGGAAGGCGTACGAGTGGCAAAGGCCCGTTACGACGTTTTGAATGAAATGAGGCACTACCGAATCCCTGTATGCACTATGCAAGTGTACTCAAGGACATCACCCGGTTGTTGTAGGACTATTGCAAAATACATGGAAACATAAAAAAAAACTTTAGACTGAGAAGGCACAACAGAGCGACTTTCACACATTTTAGCTATGGGGTGTAGGAATGTAAGCACAGTATACTTCGATCCCGAACATAAATCGCAGACATAGGCAACATAGCTGTCAGATGTTAATCTGTCGTCAGTAATCAGGACCACACAACAGTTGCACACTACAATACCTACCAGTCTGACACTATCACTAGTAATCAGCTCTTATTTGTTATCTTTCAGGTTCCCCTTCTATATCAAGGAGAAAAAACGTTTAGACAAGAAAACTTAGACAAAATAACGACAGGATATGAATTTCTTGAAAAATTCCTCACTGGACCTTGGCTGGCTGGAGATTCCATTACACTGGCTGATATTTGCTGTGTTGCTAACATCAGCTCTTTGAACGAGATTTTACCTATTGATAAGGCTTTGTAAGTAAATTATAAACCAAATGCAAACTCATAAAACACCAAACAACAAGAAATGATTAAAAACAAAAACATCCTTCAAACGCCTTGAACATAATTTTACCAGTATACATATTTTTTTCTAGTTTTCTTCCTCTGAATTAACATATTTTACATTTTCTAGGTACCCCAATTTGACCGCGTGGTTTGAGCGTCTTGGAAAACAAGAGTTCTACATTAAAAGCAATGTACCCGGCCTGCGGAGTTTCCAAGATTTATTGAAAAGTTTATTATTATCATGAAAAGTGTAAACTTTGCCTAGACTTGTGATTTTTGCAAATATAATTCCACCGCTATAATTTGTTGTTCTTATTTATTAATAACTAGCTTTTGGCCGCGGCTTCGCCCGAGAAACGAGCGAACCTTACAATAGTCGCCTAAGATGCGTGATGATGATGTATGTATGTGATCTGTCATCTCACCTTGGTAATAGGCAACATTAAAGGGGCGGGTTCCTCGTCAAGATAGATAGATAGATAGAATACTCTTTATTATGTACACCATAAAAAAATACAGATACAAATGTAGAAATTTAACATAGGGTGACACAATGGGCGGTCTTATCGCTAAGAGCGATCTTTTACAGACAACCTTTGGATGGATTAAAGCGCGAAGGAGAGATAATACTGCAGGTAGTGGTGTACCATTTACATAATTATACAATAAATACATACATACATAAAGCATATACTTATCTATATATATATATATATACAATATAATAATAAACATGAAACAGGAGGAAAGAGCTATTTAATGACGATGTTTAAGGAGAGAGGAAGTGTTTTTTTACCAGAATTTTAAAAGTGGACAAAGTTTGAGCACGCTTTATCGACACGGGCAAGGCATTCCATAACCTCAGATATCTATTATGTGTGTCATGAAGGAACTTGAACCGTTCTTTAAGATAAGAGGGGGTTGTAGGATTGAACAGAATACTGTAAAGCTGAAATAAGATATGAGAATTCCGGCGTAGACGTATGGGAAGCCACTTGAGCTTTGTACGAAATTCAGAAATATGATCATATTTGCGCAAGCCAAATATAAATCTTATGCAAAAGTTCAAGATCGTTCCTGAAGGCCAACTCTAGCACCGCACGCGCTCATTGGTTTAATCAAATAGCGCGCGCTTCCCCGGCTTACTGTTACACACTTCCGTCGCTTTTCACGAAATCACTCCCATAGATTGCAGAAAAGTGAGAGGAAAGATGTTACCAATCAAAAAAGAAGCACGCGTCCGGGCCGCGTCGATCACGCCACCTAAACGCAACGGAGGGCCTTCCATCTGAATAACTATTAGAAGACTTGTTAGTACTTAGTCTTACTAACTTGAAACTCATTGATAAATTACGCCAGATCAGCAGTACAAGACAAGAACACCGGGTTTAGAGTGCAAAATTAATTAAGTTTCTTCTTGCAGCTTTTTTAAGATTTATGATTAGGTTTTTTTTTTTTTTTTTAGTTTTTCCATTCTTTAACAATTGAACTTTTAGATTTATCTGGTACATATTGCATTTGTTATTTTTAATAATTACCGCTATTCGTTTTTAAATAGTAGTAGGGTGCTTGTTGTTAAGAAACTGATATTTTTTATTTTTTTATCATCTCATCTGCCTAGCCTTTTCCCAACTATTTTGGGGTCGGCTTCCAGTCTAACCGGGATGCAGCTGAATACCAGTATTTTACATGGAGCGACTGCCTATCTGACCTCCACAACCCAGTAACTGGGTAATACGATACCCCTTGTTTAGACTAGTTGTCAGACTTTCGTGCTTTTGACGACTCGTAACGATTGTCAAAGATCCACAAATGACAGCCGGGACCAACGGCTTAACGTGCTTTCTGAGGCACGCAGGAGTCTCCATATGTGAAAATGGTCACCCATCCACGGACCAACCCCGGCAAGCGTAGCTTAACCTGATGGATCGGCCCGAGCGGCTGTTATTACTTAGCCACGAGCTCCTCCTCCTCCTCAGATTTATTATTTTTTTAGTTGGAAATAATCATGGTGATATTCACACTTTGTTTTATTAGCGTCTATATTTATATTTTAACGGATTAATAAACCATGTTTGATTTTTGGGTGTAGATAAAAACAACAAACAAACATTGACAAGAGGTGTAATTACATTTTTGTGAGAAGAAAATCATCCAAATAATGTACCAAAAATAAAACTTCCATTCTTCAATTAGCATAACTTGTTAATCGAGTATTGCGCAATACTACTCGTAAACTTGATATCAAGACGATCACTCTGTCACCTGTTGTTGACGTTGCTGTGCTCGTATAGAAAATACAAAAGGTAAGTGAATTTTCAAATAATTCATTTTAACATAATTATCTGTTCTAGAGCAATTAGTGTTGTTGACGTTGTTGTATGTGGACAAATGCAAAAAGTAAGTAAGTGAATTTTCAATGAATTCATTTTATGACATCTGTTCTAGAGCAATTGTTATTGGCGTTGATGTGTGTGGACAAATGTCAAAGAATTCACATTCTTACTTGATCTACTATTTGCTTCAGGTAAATAAATTCAAAGGATAGATATTATCTACAGTTATTCTAGTAAGAAATATAAGGAATATAATCAGTATCCTATAATCCCACGTAGATCGTAAAAATTTAAGGACAAAAGAGTGAAAAAACGCCTTTTCTTCTCGACGATTTAACGATGAAGGTTGTGTATAGGTTGATTCAATTATTTTTCTAATCTATCTGTATAGAGCGACTGATAGGTAAATAAGCCATCATTTACCTATCAATATCTATACAGAGGCACACCTAGAGTACACCCACATATCGCCAGTTATGTTTAATGTCCCATGTGGACATGTGGTGGTGTGTGAGTGTGTGGGTGTGGTGTGTGTGGTGTGTGTGTGTGGTTTGTGTGTGTTTGTGTGTGTGTGTGTGTGTGTGTGTGGAGTGTGTATGCGTGTGTGGTCTGTGTGTGTGAGAGCCTATTGCCATCAACCGGGCACACATCCAGACTCCCATAACTCTGTGCCCGACCTGGAATTCGATCCTGGGACCTCATGTTCAGCGGTTAGCGCTTGCAAACACTAGAACGAGGCAGCGTTAAAAAGTAACCACATTTCAAGAAATCGGTTACCCCTGCGTATAGCTTTGGCGTGTGTGTTGAAGAAGCCTTTTCAAATTTATTTATTTAAAATAGGTATCCACCTATAGCATAAACATTGTACATTAAATATTAAAAGTTAACAGGTATGAGCTCATATGTATATATACCAATTAAAGGTGTATACGACAAGATTATTTTTAATTGGCGGATAATATTTTCAGACTAAAAATGGGACTGATATTATACAAGAAAGACACTAGTGCACCTTGTCGGTCAGTCTACATGGTGCTCGAAATTTTAAACATACCCGACGTTGAATACGTCAACATGAATTTAATAAAACGTGACCACTACACGGATGAATTTTTGAAGGTATGTATTCAACTTACTTAATTATTTTGTATCCGTCTTTAAAATGAGAGGATTTATCTTATGAAGGCGCAAACCAACTAAAAAACCAAGACATGGGTGCTGCGAAAAATACAGTGTAGCATGCCGAACGTACACGCACACATTTACAACCCTTTACAATCAAACTACACCTCACTAAGTGCACACATGTTTACGAAACCGGCGCGACGGCGTCACGTCACTCTTGACAGCGCTCTGTCTTGGTTTTATATTGGTTTGGTTTTTTAAACGCTATTTCAGGCCATCATTATACCTATTTTGTCCCAGGATTTTTATCATCCAATCACTTCGTAATTCTATCAACAAATTAAGTACTTAAGTAATCATTATTATGCTATCATTGGTCACTATTAAAGCAATGTTCCTTTTGTAGAAGAGATTTAACTAACTGCGATAAAGTGTGTTTTCAATAAAGAACCAACACTTTCATAATTTTCTCTTGGCACTTTGAATTTTTTTACGTTACTTTTAAGTACCTAGGAACACTACAGCTTGCACCTTAGTCTTTAACAAGTCTTTTAAAAAGAACAAGCGCTACGTTTTATACCGCATTAAAAGGAAGTCAAAAGGAAGAGTTATGGTTATAATAACAATCCATCTGCAGGTTCATAAACTTTTTTAAGTAAAATAAGCCTCATTTTTCCACCACTAGATGGAAATAAATACGATTCGTCGCTTTGGATAGTGTACTATCCAGGACGTGAGACTCGCCTTTTCTGTGGGATATTATGCTATTCTTGGACGTAATATTCGTCTGGTAATTGTCAAAATTTAGGATGTATTCACAGTTATTGATGTTTTGACAGATATCGAATCTAAGTCACCGCATGCATTTGCGTCTGTGGAAACAGCCTTAAAAATGCAAGTTTATTCTAAAGGATATTAGAAGGATCATGCATGTTCGTTTACGAGCTATTATATTCCGATGATTTAATGTTAAATCATTGGCAAAAATAATTTTTTTTAACTTTAAAATAATGTTTTTTTTTCAATCCGTGAGTGTGTCCGTCCGTGTTCTGAAATCTGCAGAATAATAATTTTGATAGGTAATATTTTAAAATAAATATTTATAATTCCAGATGAATCCGCAGCATACCATACCAACATTGAAAGATGGCGACTTTGTAATTTGGGACAGGTGAGACAAAAAAAATGCAGTCATAGTCAAATAATTTATATCAATTAGGCACTTTAGAACGTTAAAATTTAACCTAAGCAAACTCACGTACCTACTTTACACTTTAAGTTGCCCAAAAACTCTCCAATTCTTGTTTTTTTTTTATAATTGAAGACTTGTCTAATTGGCTGACAGTCACACTTGCTATATTTATAAAATTCCATAAATGTCGGTTTCTTTTTCAGTCATGTGATTACCACATACTTGGTAAACCAGTATGCTAAAGACGATGCACTCTACCCAAAAGATACAAAGAAGCGAGCATTGGTAGACTTGAGACTACATTTTGATAACAGCGTACTGTTTGCTGCTTTGAAAGCGGCTATGGTAAGTCCCAGAGCGTAGTTCCCTCTATATGAGGTTGTTCTTGATAATTTAGAGAAGGTAGGTAATAGAAATGAAAGGAGACTCATGGAAAGTCTTTTTTTGTACTGAAATGGTAACAAACTGGATAAAACAGCTACAATAACATTTTCGTGTTTCACATTTCTCGAGACCCTGAAGTCCCGGACCTTTGGAATGAAATGAGGCACCAACCGAATTCCTGTATGCACTATTCAAAAGACATCTACCGGTTGTTGTAGGACCATTGCAAAATATGGAAACATGATAAAAAAACGAATATTTTAACATATTTTTTTTAGACTGAGCAACGTCCGCACGTTTTAGCTATAGGGTGTAGGAATATAAGCGCAACTTACTATACTTCGATCCAAAACATAAATCGCAGACGTAGGCAACACTGCTACCAGATGTACCTAAATCTGTCGTGAGTTATCAGGACCACAAACAGTTGAACACTACAATACCAGTCTGACAATAATCACTAGTAATCAGCTCTTATTTGTTATCTTTTAGGTCCCCCTTCTATATCATGGAGAAAAAAGGTTTAGACAAGAAAACTTAGTCAAAATAACTACAGGATATGAATTTCTTGAAAAATTCTTGACTGGACCCTGGTTGGCTGGAGATTCCATTACACTGGCTGATATTTGCTGTGTTGCTAACATCAGCTCTTTGAACGAGATTTTACCTATTGATAAGGCTTTGTAAGTAAAATAAAAACCAAACAAACAAACAAACAACAAAAAATGATAAAAAACAAAAACATCCTTCAGGCGGGAAACGCCTTGAACATAATTTTACCAATATACAAACTTTTTTCTAGTTTTCTTCCTCTGAAATAACATATTTTACATTTTCTAGGTACCCCAATTTGACTGCGTGGTTTGAGCGTCTTGAAAAACAAGAGTTCTACATTAAAAGCAATGTACCCGGCCTGCGGAGTTTCCAAGAATTATTGAAAAGTTTATTATTATCATGAAAAGTGTAAACTTTGCCTAGACTTGTGATTTTTGCAAATATAATTCAACCGTTTAATTGGCTGTTCTTATTTATTAATAACTAGCTTTTGCCTGCGGTTTCGCCGCGTAGAGGTCGGAAATTATCTCACGGGAACGTACTACCGGGATAAAAAGTATCTTATGTCCCAAAACCCACGTGGTGTGTCTAGGCGACCTAAGCTAAAGGTAACAGACATGAGACAGCCAGTAACTTAACGTTACCAAAAGCATAAATTTGAATTTTCATAGACGACCATCGAAGACTTGTAAAAAATCAAGCAAATCTTACAATAGCCACATAAGATGTGTGTGTGTGTGTGTGTGTGTGTGTGATGTGTGACGTGTGTGTGTGTGTGATGTGTGTGAGTTTTTGATGTGTGTGTGTGATGTGTGTATGTGTGATGTGTGTGATGTGTGTGTGTGTGTGTGTAATCTGACACCTCAACTTGGTAACAGGCAACATTAAAGGGGCGGGGCATCGAAGACTTGTAAAAAATCAAGCAAATCTTACAATAGCCACATAAGATGTGTGTGAGTGTGATGTGTGACGTGTGTGTGTGTGTGTGATATGTGTGAGTGTATGATGTGTGTGGGTGATGTGTGTGTGTGTGATGTGTGTATGTGTGATGTGTGTGTGTGACGTGTGTGACGTGTGTGTGTGTGACGTGTGTGTGTGTGTGTGTGTGTGTGTGTGTGTGTGATGTGTGTGTGTGTGTGTGATGTGTGTGTGTGTGTGTGTAATCTGACACCTCAACTTAGTAACAGGCAACATTAAAGGGGCGGGGGCCTCATCAAGATCGTTTCTGATGGATAACTTTAGAACCGCACCCGCTCATTTGTCAAATCAAATAGCGCGCGCTTCCCTGGCTTCCTGTTACACACTGCCGTCGCTTTTGCACGAAATAACTCCTGTAGATTGCAGAAAAGTGAGAGGAAAGATGTTATCAATCAAAAAAGAAGCACGCGTCCGGGCCGCGTCGATCACGCCACCTAAACGCAACGGAGGGCCTTCCATCTGAATAACTATTAGAAGACTTGTTAGTACTTAGTCTTACTTTCTTGAAACTCATCGATAAATTAACGCCAGATCAGCAGCACAACAACTTTTTTGCAGTAACATCACAAGCAGATTTCTCAACCGCAAGACAATAACGAACGACCACCGGGGTTAGAGTGCAAAATTAATTAAGTTTCTTCTTGCAGCACTATTCCGTTTCTTTTGCAGAAGTTTAATCTTTAGCAGAGAGATAACTTATCTACTCTGTGCTCTAATTGAAAACGTTGCAATTATTGTAAAGGAGGTTTTTAAAGTTGAGTTTTGGTTTAAAAAAACGTCAATCAAAGTCAGTTATAAAGAAAAAGTCGGGGAAGGAAGGAAAAGGGGGAAGGGGAGGAAGAAGGAGGGGTGAGGGGGAAAGGGGGTCCAGTAAAAGTCAGGGTTTTTTTATACTTTACATACATGTGAATCTGTATTTACATGTTTTAAATAGCGGAAAAAATAAGAATTGCTATTATGAATCTCCAGTGTTGACAACGTAAATTGTAAACTTCCATAAAAACTCAATATTAAAAGGATCATTTCTTCTCGAAAACTCATAAAACAGACACGGGTTGACACTAGAGCAACCCAAAATCATCATAAAAACGTAAAACTAACTTCCACGAAGTACTTTAATTACAGGTCATATTCTCGTCAAGTTATGGCAGCCAACATGGCGGGGCCAAGTAATTTGAATATTTAAACAGAGCCAAGTAGACATTGGAGGAAATTAGCCAAGTCCGAACCGCAGTGATATTGCAGCGCCAACTTGCTCGATCTTGTTGCTATTAGACGGATATTCCAGTCCTATTAGAAAAGCTGACGAAGAGATTGAATTAGCTTCGAGTAGACCAAATCTAATAAAAGAAAGGACGAAAACTTGTTTATTCTGCACAAACAAAACGCACATTACAAAAAAAAATATACCTAAAAAACGCACATACAGAATATAACAACTAATATTTTTAACCAACTTCAAAAAAGGAGAAAGTTCTCAATTCGTCAGTGCGTTTCTTTTTTTTATATATTTGTTACGCGATTACATCGCCAATTTCAAATTGATTTTGATGATTCTTTTATTGTTTGGTAGGTCATGTTTCAGAGGTGGTCCCATATAAATTGTATTAATTTTGCGTGCTTAATTTTTGAGTTAGCTTCAATATTAACTACGTATTCTTCCCGCATAGTTTAACTGGACGATGTTTTAAGTTATTACGTCACTGTTATTTACATAGCAGGTAACGGTATTCAAATTCGTGAGGGGTAGGTTAAAAGTGAAAAATAAAAACTTTTTACAAAAAGAAAACAACCGACTTCCAGGCAAACACTAAAATGGGAAAAATAAAGCCACCGCTTTCCGAAATTAAAGTTATTTTTCCCTTTTTATTAGTGTATTTTTTTGAAGTCATGTTTTTATTGTAAAATGTTTTTTCTACATAAAATTTTCTACTAGAACACTAACATTTACTTTATAAATATTCCAGTCACACAATTCACTAGCCAAATTAATTCCGAAGTCGTATCAAGTTACACCTTATGAACAGCCATACTTAATCGAATCTAAATAGTTGCTTTAACTTGTTACTGAGAACACGTCAGTTATACATTATAAACGAAGCGTTTATACAGTATACAGAATGTATGAATAGTTCCCGTAGGTCATGGTTACACAAATTTAACAACGGAAATGATAATTACCTATTTATGTCTTCATAAAAAATCTGAATGCACGCTCCTGATTCAAAATATACTAGGTACTCCATAACACTGAATGAACTATTTTCAAAAATTAATCAATAATTTACTATCAGCTTAATGTGGCTTATAGTTGACCCCAATTTATAGTCCAGCGAACTTTAATAGGCCATTAAAAAATTAATAAATTAAATCCAGAATCAGAATTTGCATAACTTTACTGACGACCAGACTGTGGTAAAATGGAATGAAAAAGTGTTCAAAGTATTGGCCAAATGCTAAAGAACACAGTTATCTAAAAGTTTATTTTACACCCTCTGTGAATACTTTGGTAGTGTTAGCCTTATTAATTCTCGAAACGGAAAAATATTTTCAAATCCGTGTGCGTTACGTTAGCTCCGCCAAGTTACCCAAACAAAAAAATACTGCGGCCAAAAAATTGTCGAAATTTGTCAAAATCGAAGGGAACAAACCAAAAATTTGTCAAAGTAGAAATAAAAAAGTTATAAGGATTTTAAGTTGTAGATCTCAGCAACCACTTGGGTTAGCGATGTAATTATTTTTGTCAATTGAAGACTGAATTTGTCAATTTTTTTCGAAAAACGAATTATAAGCTCTAAATCGAGGTTATGCTAGCTATTAACGTTAACCGTATAGTTTGGAAGTGCCCTAGATTGGACCAGAAAACACGAACCTCGCCGGCTCGGTAGTCACCCTAAATTGATTATAATAAATTATGCAAACCATTTTTATGAAATGAACTTATTTTCTTTGTCAGGTAAAAACAAGAGGCCGCAAACGAAAAGTCGATGGAGAAAAATTAAAAAAGGTATTCATTAAATACGCAGATGTATGCAAAAACCATTATATTAAATACAATGATCCAATTTTTATAACTATAAGAATAGAATTAGATAATATGATGTCTTCATACGCAATATATAAAACATTGAAAAGACACTACTAATTCTCCTTTTTCAGATTAAGCTAGATGTTGTCCAATATAATTGCCAGTCTCCAGTCAAATAAAATTGAAATTATGGTTACCCTGCTTGAACATTGTATGAGATAACATCATTTTTGAGATGACACGCGTTGAAGACTGTGCTGAGGCATAGATATTATAATACTACGGCTGAGGGTAAAACGATATGCCATTCTAATGAGGTTAATATGTCGAATAAATGGATGTTTACACCGAAATCCTAGCAATTATAGATAATGAGATATCAGCGTACAAAGTAACGGCTCGACCGCGCCGCCACGTACTTTTTGTTTTGGACTGATAACTAAACTTTAGCAGTATTTATTGCTTTCGTTAGTTTTGAAAAATTAAGACCTTTCTTCTTGTCTCAGCTTTACTGTATGAAGTCTTAGTTTAAAAAAAATAATCAACAATAGAGACACAAACAAGTGCACGGTTGCGCGGCCATAACTTTGAAGGGGAATATTTCGTAAAATATTGATCTAGAGCTAATAATTCTTTTTTCGATAATTTTTGACAAATTCAGTCTTCAATTGACAAAAAGAATTACATCGCTAACCCAAGTAGTTGCTGAAATCTCCATGGCCACGCAATCCTCCACGTTACGTTCGCGCGGCCAAATTAAAACCCTTATAACTTTTTATTTCTACTTTGGCAAATTTTTGGTTTGTTCCCTTCGATTTTGACAAATTTCGAAAATTTTTTGGCCGAAGTTTTTTTTTGTTTGCGTAACTTGGCGGAGCAATCGTAACGCACACTCAAATCCAGATACCATACCTACTCATCGGCCTAGTCTTTTGCCAAAAATGTTGGGGTCGGCTTCCAGTCTAACCGGATGCAGCTGAATACCAGTATTTTACATGAAGCGACTGCCTATCTGACCTCCACAACCCAGCTACTGGGTAACACGATAGATAGATACCATACCTACTGTATTTCAAATATTGTTTGGTTGTCTCAAGTCAAATTCAATCAAGCAATCACTTTCTACTGAGTTGAGTTGAGTTTCTCTTGAAATAAGCACATTTAATACTAATTGGACCGAATATCCGGCCATGATCGGTTCAGTCCAGTCTCACAAAGCCCCGGGCGATGGATATCTTGCGAAGGATCCTATTTCCGGCTTGATGGTTTTAAACTATATCAATAATTCAATGAACCTGATATCGGATGCGATACGAATATTTTATAGGATCTTACGATGCATAGTTTTGTATAAATAAATACAAGTTCTTAGACAGAAAATAAGATGACATAGGTACCTAGTAATAAATTTATAAAAAAATATTTTGTACATACATTTTGACATTATGATGACAGTATAAAAATACAGGTGGTGAGTTTTAAACAAAAGGAAGGTTTCTCAATTATGTTACACTAGATAGATAGACAGATAGAATACTCTTTATTATGTACACCATAAAATTTACGATCACACTAGCTGCGTGGGTAGGCGAGGGTAAAAACTATCCTATGTCCTAATCCAGGTCATGATCTATCCATGTGCCATCACGAAATCCGTTCAGCCGTTTTGGCGTGAAAGCGTAAAAAACAAACAAACTTACTTTCGCATTTATAATATTAGTTAGGATTATTATGTTGAGCAACATGCTACAACAAGAACCATTGTATGTAGGTTTATATATGTTTCTTCAAATTTTGTTTAACCGCTTAATTATGTTAGAACCTGGAATCGAGTAAACTCATTTTGCCACAAAAGGGACTCTCCCAAGTCTCTATTTATCAAATCAAAATAACCACCTAAATTCTTCGAAAGCTCTCAATGGACGCATTCGTAACATGTGTTCTTAGCCGAAACAATTGTAAACATCTTGTAACTACCTCATTAATATTAATTCGTTCCAACTCATGTCTTATTCATTGAGCGGCATCCACTTTATCTTTGAAGAGTTTGCTTACTTGTTTCACTTTGAATACAACTCAGTTTAAACTAGTTTTCAGAAGTGATAGCTTAGATAAGGAAACTTACTTGGTTTATTGATGGTCTGACGCCATTATAAGCATTTATGATAAAATATATGAAATAGAAAATAAATACCAATTTTTTTTGTGCCTGTTTCGAACGAAGTTAATAAAGAAAACAGTATTTTTTAAATTGATATAGGTACCGTTTTAAGATAAGAATTATGCTAGTACTCGTAGAAGGATATAAGGTTTGTCTTTTTCATGTAGTTGCGAAACGACCGGTTTTAAAGCCGGCCATGGGTCTATGACTTGGCTTCACATGCCGTCAAAAAATATCTCTCAGGTATGCCCGTTTCCTCACGATGTTTTGCTACTCCGTTTTTGAATCAAGTGATAACTCAATACGCACGTGAATCCAAAAAGTCAGAGGTGCGTGTCTTGGGCTCTAGCTCGAGACCTATGACTTGGCAGTCCGACGCTCACACCAGTAGGCTATCACTGCTAGGTATGCGGTAGAAACAGTATTTTACTAACATCAGTCGAGGTCTTTACAAAAAGAAATGGGCGGATAATTTCAACGCACACAAAATAAAACGCGATTAACTGGAAATAATAGCATCTTAAGATTACTCGTATCACACAATGATGGGATTACATTTTAACCACAAAAATATTAAAAAAAATCCTGCAGATTTTGAAAATGATAAACAAATAAGGTATTGTGTCTCGATTAAAACCGAAAAATCCAGAAAAAAAATCCGGTTGTCAGTTTTCTGGGCACGCTTCCAGAAGGCATCAATATGAAGGAGTACTTTTATGCCTAGTTACCAAAATAAAACCCATTTCAGAAAAGGGTAAATTCTTATTTTGATAAATTTTTAGTAAAGTATTTATATGAATTTGTCAGAACATAGTGAGTAGAAATATTTTTTGAAGTAAATAAAAACAAAATTTTCAGAAATGAAAATCAGTAGTCATTAAACGCATTTCGAAGTAGTTAATATTTCCATCGTAAAAGCTTGTTTGCATCGACTCCTTCAATTATTTCCAGTTCAAAAATTTGGTACAAATTGAACCCTCCAAAATGTGAGTTGAACTCATACCTGGCTTTAATATAGCATCGCCGCGTATAGTCGGCCTAAATGCGACGAATTTTTTTCAGTCAAAAGCTTAATTTGAATAGGACTGAATGTGAGACTCGTTAGCGGTGGGCACGAGTGCGCCGTCCTATCCCGGTGCCGCAGTTAGCGGAACGGATTCGAGATGATCAAGTATTACTTTCTTCGGTTTATTCTGTTTATCCACCCCGAAAATGCCGGCTTAGTCCCATCGCTTCCCCTATGCGTTTTTACCTACAAAAAATTCCCATCTCTTGTAAATATAAACGCAACAAACAAAAATCCACCCCCTAAGGTGGATACTCGGACCTGCCAGGGTTGCGGGTTAGTCCGAAAGGGATACCGGGACCTTGGCAACAGGCAACTGAAGGAACACGGGTGGGTTTTAGTCAGTAAAAGTCTGACACGCCCTTCCGCTCCACCCAGAGCGGGAGAAGTCATTGGATGATTTCCCACCCTCAAAAAAAAAAAAAAAAAAGTTGGATACTCGGAAAATCCAATCCGAGAATCCACCCTAGGCCTAGTTAGATAAACGGAATTTTTTAAAATTTTCTGAAACACAAAAAACAGTGACAATGCAGGAATTTTGATTATGAAGAGTACAAAATAAAAATAAGTATTTAATACTTAAAATATAATAAAATACTAACAAAATAATTAATAAAATGTAGGATGAGTGTTTATAGTATAAGTCTATGAGGAATGGAACGCAATGTGTGTGAGAGAGAAGGAATGACAGTTAGAGTAGGAGAAGGGAGAGGAAGGGGATGTCAGTTTGGGTTTCGGTTTGAATCAGCAGAAGATGAGCTAGAATATGTTAAGAAGACTTTTATTGTGTCGGTGAATAATAAACCATTTGTAAACTGAAAGCATTTTACTTCCACATTCCCACATTCTACATTTTGGGGCTCGTCCGGGATTGCGGGCATTTGGTTTGAAGAAAAAAAAAACGGTGAAAAATGCATTATCATTATAATTATTTACTTTAATTATAATTTTAATAAAATTGTTTTTCTTCTATTAATTAAACTTTTTTAAACAAGTGACGCTTTCAGTGCAACCTAATACTTATACCGAAACTGGTTCTGATTCATGCTGGTTCATGTTCCCTTAATGAAATCAAGGAAATTAAATGTCTGTGCAGCCTGCAAAGTTCGTTAACTTAGACTGCATGTCTACTTACGTTTGCTAGCGATGACAAAGTTATGCAAGATATTACTGCAGTCAACGATTTTAGCCGATTAAGATTACAGAATACTTTGAGGTTGATGTAGATTTTTACCAAATCCCTAATACCTGTTAGGGATTTGGTAAAAATCAACATGAAGTCCAAACATGTTAATATTACACAATACTTTAAAAATAAATTAACTCAGGTTTCGTTTTACATAATATGTATATTTTGAGTATAAAATACCTAAAACCATAATCTATATGCTAACCAAACAAAACAAATTAATGAGAACTCCGCCACTCCTAATTAGTGAGACCTCCACCATCGCATTGTTAATTTATTTAATTAATTAAATAATTAACAAAATGTTATTAACCAAATAAATGATCAACTACAACAACAGATTGAACAGCAAAAATAATTTGCGGTTATAGGTAATTTAAAATCATTATGGCGCAGAAGACATGCATCGTTAGAAACTGTTGTCAAAGCGTTGATCTCGCGAACAGCGCGAAATCGCTCACCCTCTAAATGTGATTTGGGTTAAGATACAAGAGAATATATAATTGTTTTTGTTGGTGTTTTATAATTGTTATGTTTTAATTGTTATTGTAAAACGAAATATTGTGGTGCTCGTGGCTTAAATAATAAAACAGCCCGCACGGCTCGATCGAACGTTTTATATAATTACATATCGAGATTCTTCGAAGATGTTGTTGAAGGTGCCATAATATTCCAGAAGTGCATCAATTTTGGGTGCAAGAAGGCGGGAACCACCTAATTTTATTGTTTACATAAATAAATAAAATAAAAAGTTTATTGTTTTATTTCATGAAGATTGTCCAGTAATGTCCATCTTGCTCGCCTGACTAGTAAAATAAAGTGGAACTTGTTAGATTCGGTGATATCCATTGGATAACCAAAATATTATTGGTATAATTTTACAATATCTTTTTACTGAGTTTTATTTATATCGCTTTCGTTCGAAACTTTGACTTACTCTGAACGCCATCGAAATTGAAATAATGAAGCTGATTGCAGCAAGTTGCGTTGATTAAAGGCTGGATTAGTAGCACCTGACTAGGCGTGTTTGTTGGATCGTCTTACGTTCAACTTCGGTCTAGAACTAGCTCGGCCTGATCAGCTGATTAGTGAGGTTATAGATAAACACTGGTTTAACCGTGTAGTTCAGAAGCGCTCATTGGACCCGAACACACAAACCTCCGCGGCTCGGTATGTTCAAATTAGATCCCAAAATGACGACATAGATATACGTCATTCATTCATTCATTTATTATGCTTCTAAATATTTAATGCTTCCCATCAAATCATACATCATAATATATCAGTGTGCACATCATAATATATCAGTGTGCGTTAGTAAAAACAGTTATATAAAAAGATTATACTATGTCAACGCCATTAAAATCATTCATAAGCGCGATGTTCACTAAGGAATGAGGTTTCATACAAAGTTGGGCCCAAAATCGAAAGTCGGGCCAACGGAAAAGGATGTTTTTAATCCGTTTGGAACATCATCCTAAGCATTTGGTACTATGACACCAAAGCGGTTGAACCATCTTATTAGCAGCTGCATAAGTTCAAAAAATCTGGTTTCCCATATATTTGACCAATAGTAAATGTAAACATATTATCATATAAGTATGTCATGGACTTATTTAGTGGGTCATTCACAACTTTTTGCCATGACTACAGTCAGGGAAAAAAGTGAACATTCTGTAAGTGTGACTGTAATTTAAAAAACGATATGTTCGATTTTCCACTTAGATTATGAGTTTAAGGGACGGAAGTATGTGTAACAAGAAGCCGGCGAAGCGCGCGGTGCTAGAGTTGGCCCTCAGCTGGTACCAAGCCATTTTCAAAGAGGTTGTAACCAGGATGATGATGATGATTATGATTGATGATGATGAATATTGTTTATATCATATATACGTCAGCCGAGATGTCAGATGTTACGCATCATTATGCACGAAGGTCCAATTAGAACACTTTCCAATTCTATAGCTGGAGGGCTCTTACATTAAACAATCAAAACTAATATGTGTTCTCATTGACAGGATTGTTCTCAGAGAAATTGTCTGAACTACGTGATTAGCAGAGAATTATTAAATAAGGCTTTCCTGCAATGCAACGTGATGGGTATGCAACCTGCATAGGTTCTGCTCTAGAAGTTTACGACAGACACGTTTCTTCGCATAATAGTGACTAACAGTGTGGTGGTTGGAATGGATGATATCTAAAATACTGGTATTCAGCTGCATCCAGTTAGACTGGAAGCCGACCCCAACATAGTTGGGAAAAGGCTAGCCAGATTGGTTTTTGAATGATTAACTCCATTCTTCTGATGGATATGTTAGTTAACAGATACAAAAATAAACTAAAATATGAATATACACCTAAACTATAATACAACAATGGAGGCATAATAACAGCGAAGGGTTTAATTTAATTAAAATTTCACCAAGGCCACTATAATAATTGAATAACACGCTCTCCCCACCCCGCTAGGGACACAACTTGAAATATGGCGCACTGTAATTTCATTAAAAGCTTTAATATTAAGGAGTAATCAATTCCCGAACTGTGGTGAGCAAAGCATTGTCTTACAAAAATACTTCGGTACATATATTTGGACGAATGAAAATAAAGAAAGGATCAACCCCGTGAATCATAAATAAAAATACGTAAGCAAATTTTTCGAAAAACGAAGTGAACATTTTTAGAGGCGAAGAATTTTAAATTGAAACAAAAGACAGAATTTTTTTTTTTTTGTATTCATGAAACTGGCTTTATTTAAAAGATATTTTTATGGCATTACTGTTTGCCGCGCGACTGAAAGTAAACGATTATCTGTCAAATTAACCCAATTTCATGGATATTAAAAACATAAAAGAAACATACAAACAAAAAAAACATCCTTTACAAAATAATGACGCTGAAAAACTGCGTGAAAGATCGTCGTCTTACAGTCAGCCTTTAAATAGTGGTTCTTTTGAACACTTTTCTGGTCATTACAAGAGCTAAAACAGGCGTATTGAGTAAGCAACCAAAACATGGTACATTGAAAGCATTATAACTTTACACATAGGGACTTCTAAATGATTGAAAAACCTAGAATTCGTGCTAGCTAAAGTCAAAAGCAAATTAAAGGAAGTCTTCCTTGCATGTTCAAATTCACATTATAATGAAAATGACATAATATCACCACAAAATGTTCAAAAGGGCGTTCAACCTGAACTGACTTGCGCAAACCGACAAACTCGACACCAATTTCCATTCCAACATCAGCATAAAATCCCCAAAAGAAACAGTAGGTACAGAGGTACATCAACAAACCCAATTAAAATTGCGCATATAAATAGACAAATTACTTTGACACGCACAATACTGGATTACAAAGTTATTTCGTTCGTTATGATGATAAACCAGCTTTTGCGGTAGACCAACGAAACCCGATATTTTGAGATCCGGTTCCCCGTTTATCTTATTTAAATGGCGCAGTATGTAGAGTTTGGTAGCCGAATTTCGAATCTGTTATCTTGACAACGTTACAAATTATCTCGAAGCATCAATCAAAATTAATATTATTAGTATTAATTTGATTCACTTCAGATTTGATTTAAGAATAAAAGAAAATAAATCATAGAAATATTTTTTCGTAGGTAGTAAAAGAGTCACTAGATAATAATATTCAAAATAAAAATAAGATTAATTTATTTGCAGAAAGGTGTTACCAGTTGTAGTTTTGGTTTAATACCTACCCGAGCAGCACACATGGCTGTATAGTCACTGGACTATAGAATTATTGATCATTTGAGGCTGTTTTGCTTTCTGTGCAAGGGTTTTGCCGGTTACACAGTTCTTAAAATTCTAAAAGCTCCAGCCCTAAGTATTGGATTGGCTTGTCACCAGTTGTACAGATCATTGTAAGAGCTGTACATTGGCTGTACCATGGCTTAGACAGCTATCAATAGGCCATGATCCAGCTCCTTTAATTCTCTAAGACAACCATAAGATGTTTTATGGCTCTTATTAGATATCTACAAAAAATAAAAAGAATCAAGATTGCTTTATCTGAAATTAAAACAGAAACAACTTGCTGAATAACAAAATAATCAATTTAAATTGTAGAAGATCAGTAATGTAGCTTACTTAAAACCAAGCAGGCGTCACAAAGGTAAGGTTCGACTCAAGCTAAACAAGACAGTACGTGGGAAAACATACTCTGCCATACAATTACTGTGACATATTGTTATAGACAAACGTCTTTGTTACGGCAATGGTGTTTTGATACCAAATAAAGATATGGAAACGTCTCTATTTGGTGTAAAAACATCATGGAATTTCTTCTTTGTGTTGAATTTGTTTTGTGCATGAGTTTGATTTCCAAACGGAAGGTCGCGCAAAAAAACATATAAATATAACATCACGCCTGTAATCCGCGAATGGTTAAGCATAGGTGTAGGTACCTATAGTACACCCACATTTCGCTACTTATGTTTTAAGTCCCATGTAAAAAAAAACACGTGTACAGCATCGAGATATAAGTACTAACGTACTAGAGAAGACACCGTAAATTCCTACTTTGTCTCGTTCAACTGCGGCGATCGCGCCGCAGTTTGTCGAAGAAAACGCGTAAGTGCCGTGATTTACATGGCGCTTAAGACCTTTTTGCCGAAAATAAAAACACTTCCGCAGCAAATCTAGCACTGTGGTAAATTAGGTACGGTTTAGACGAATTGTTATTATTTTAGCGCTGCAGCGAACTAAAGATTCAATACGAAGAATAGGACAATTCAGTTATTTGACGTAGCTTCTCTAGTACGTTAGTACTTATATCTCGATGGTGTACAGTTAATTTCTAAATTATTAACCTCATCAAAAATAAGTAAAGCAATTCATAGTAGGTACCTTTTTATTTGATAAAATAACCTCATTTTCATTTACAGGAGAACGGAAGCGATACCTACTTTAGATTGTAATACGTACCTCATCTCATCATCTGTCTAGCCTTTTCCCAACTATGTTGCGGTCGGTTTCCAGTCTAACTGGATGCAGCTGAATACCAGTATTTATTGTAATACGTACATACTAGGTAAAATGCGTATCGTCTCATAATGTCAACTTCTCAAAATGGAAACCGGTCGCAAAATATTTACTTCTCACAATGTCAACTTCTTAAAATGTCAAATTCTCATAATGTCAATTTCTCGAAATCTCGATAACGCCGTCCCTGTTGAGTAATGCGATTATATACATATATAAAACAAAGTTTTAACATTTTAATTAAAACGTTTAAATGCGACTACTTAGTCGGTCAGATTAATGCAGTTCCGACTGTGCGACCGTGGATGGCCATCATTTTAATGATGCATTGTGGAAATATACCTAACTTGGCTTCCTTAGTGAACCATGATATCCATCAGATGAACATCCAAAAAAAGGTTGAAAACGGACTTATGAAAACTAGGAAAAAATTGGAATTAAGAAGAATGACAAACATCTAGGTGAAAGTTATTTGGAAATTAGTTATAACCCGTGCCATTAAAGAAACGAATTTAAAATGGCGGTGCTAGTCATTTTATTTTCATAAAGCACCGACACAAAACAACAAGACAAGTGGAAATAATAAATAAATAAAATAATGCACTTATATACACATAGATGCGTAGGAGATTGCCTTTTAAGCAAGGAGATGCTTGTGTAAGGTGAATTCCATGGAAGTTTCCCTAAATATTAAGATCATTATATACTCAATCCAACAAAGAAACATTTTGGTCTTTATTTAGCAAGTTTGTTGGGGAGACGACTCGCGGAGTCATTAAGCCCTTAGCAAAACAAGTTTACACATTGAAGGAACTCGTCTCAGTGTACAATTTGCCAACAAGCCATGCAGTGACAACTTAAATTTAATTTCACTTTGGACCCTTACCATTGAAAAGAGCCTCTTCCAAACCAGGTTTCATTTGCTTGTAAAAGATAAGGAGCAGAATAAACCATTTTAATTTCAATTTCTTTATGTAGCCATTTAATTATTTTTTTTCTGAACATAAGTAGACTGACTGATTATTGTTCAAACAATTTCTTATTGCGAAAAACGAATTATCATATTCAGTGCAGCAATAGCCAACTGAAGAGTGACGAATATTTTGCTAACGATATTATCTAAATTGCAACATGATTTCAGTAATATACCATCTTGCACGCACTGCATGCCCTAAGCCACGCTAAGAAGGAGAATAAATTAGTGTCGATTCATAATCAAGTTTTATTTTTCACGGTTTTTCATTACCTGTACGGAATAACATTATATAGCTTTTTCCAAAAACATATATAAAAAGAAAGTTAATTGATTCAGGCGTGACTTTGCGGGAACCCACTCAGCGTCCAGCGCTCGGCGTGGCAACACGTCGTGTTCGGGTTTGCGACTGGTCAATCGTCATCCTGAGGATGCCTCGTTAACAGGTGAAACACGTGTCAATTTCTTACACTGTTATCGATTCTTGAGGAATAGTTAAGCGGAATAGGTTACTAAATATATTTACGACTATTAAATGTAATTTATACATAAAAAGGTAAATAGTAGTGGTACAATGGAGGATTACGTCTTACTTGAGTCAGCACCAGCCAGAGGGTAGCTAACTAAGTTTGTTCTTTGTGTCTTAACAGCCTGCCACATGATTAATGTCTCCTTAATTTGGAAAATTATCAACGAACATTGCATTAAGTATGATTATATTTTGGTGATACATCGAATTATTAACTGTTTTCTGCTTTCATTTTTATATAACTCCTTGAAGTTGAGATTTATGTTTTAGGAGTAACAGACATAAAATACATAACATACGGAATGTAACAACGGACATATTCGATATTCTTTAAAAAAATTGAATAGTTAGAAAAACAAACCAATACCTGATTCAAAACAAGAATAACACAACATCAGCTTTTAGACGACAGCAGTTTTTTTGAATGGAAAAGTACGTTAGTTTTGTCATTGTAAGCTGACTTTTTTCAAACATAGAAATCTCTGGAGGGCAAACCTAAGGCCAAGACTAAATGTTTATTCGTAGGACGTGAGATTACAAAAGTTTCTCAATATTTCCAGTTATTTTCTTCGAAACAATCCACACTACAAAAATGGAGGATTTTTACAAAACAACTCATTCTAAATCAGGATTTTTGGCTTCTATGAGTTAAAAACGAGAAGAATACATGCATTATTTCATAAATTCTATTAAATTCTAAAGATGACTGAATTAGGTAATGAAAAAATTAAAGGTTTAGTAAACAAAACCTTTATATTTAAAAATATCTATTCCTCAATTCTCGCTATTGCACCTACGACTGTAATTTGTCTCTGCATGACCCAAAGGTTGATTGGTAGAAAATGCCTACCTATTGCATTAAGTCTGCCTCTGTACATCTGTGTGCTTGAAGTATTAAATAAATAAATAACGTAAATCATATTCACACGCTCTTAAATTGTTTTTCTCTTAAGGTGTCTCTAAACAAAGCGGAAATCGTGCGCGGCTGCCGCGCAGGCCGCGCGTGTGATTGGACGACTGCCGCGCGCGAAGGCTTGTGCGGCAGCACGCGTACCATGATACCCTATAGAAACGGGTTTTCTACAGGTTTTGTCGACGGAAGAATAGACATAATGATAGATAAACAATCTGTCATTTTGTCTATTTTTCCGTCGACAAAGCCCGTTTCTCTAATTGTGTTCATGCTAAGCGTGCAGAAATATGTTCTCCAAACCACTCGTGTTACTGCCGCGTTCTGGCTGCTCAATGTATGGACACACCTTTATATTTTATTATTGTTTTTGTAAACACTTTTTTTTTAATAGCCAAAACGGTAAAGCCTGTTGCGCTTACCAACGAACAGCTTTTCATTTTTGTCGTGACATTTAAATACTTTCAACTTTTTTGTCAAAGGTGGTGAAGCATTTACGAGATCGAATATACCGTTTTCAGCCTATCAAAAGCCCGAGGTGATGATGAAATTGACAAATTCATTTATATGTAAACACATGCTAACATTCAGAGACTCCAATGAGTATAACGTTAATGAGATTCCTGATAAATCCCGTTAAATTGACGTCACTACTGATTTCGGTACTGTTTGTGTGGCTACATTAATTTGGCCATCATCGCTCGTAATTGGCGACTGTTCATTAACTCTTGTTTCGTTTATTGCAGTTTCGAAAAGTGGATTCAATTAATGAGTTGGAATGATTAAAGCTGTACAGGATAAAAAAAAACTTTGGTCTGGCCAGAGCATTCCAACCCATAGTTGAAAGATTTGGTCGATTAGCCGGGTAGCCCCAGTCTACATATTAAGGCTTCCTGTATACGACGCCGGAGCCGCACCGGCGGCGCTAGACCGCATGTTTGAGTGTACGAATGAATATTGCCTATGCCCCGCCGCCGCACCGCTGTACCACTGGGCGCCGCGTAGATTTTACATTTTCACTGTGAGATGTTCTGAATTTTTTTCATATTGCGGTCTGGCGTCGGTGCGGCTCCGGTGTGATGTTGTGGGAGTCTTAAGGGCTGAGTGCAATTACGCCAGCTATACAAGTGCGTGAATCAAATGTAAACTCGAACAGTATTAAAGGTATTAGGCCGATTGCCTGATGAAAGTAAAACCGATCTGGTCCGATCTGTAGAAAACATCTCTAGATCAGATGCTGATAGTATCGAGCTATCGACCCATTGCTCAATACCAAAGTTCTTAAATACATGAACGAATACTTTTTACCAACAAAACGAATGCCGATGCCGATTAGAAGCACAATACTTAAACAATAGATGCCCAGGAAATACTTAAACAATCCTATCTTTTAGTAGTGAAAAGAAACCGGCTTCAATTATCGAACAAAACTAACCCAAGCTACCACAGAATTTACTGAACACATCGATAGCCAATCAAAACTTTTATCAGTAGAAGACTTTTGATACTTAACAAACAAAATCCATCGTACTCAATTACCCATTGTATTTACCCGGTGCTAAGCTTCGTGGAGCTGATAGGTCGCTATCCATTTCTGATTACAGTGCGGATTCAATTGGCGTGTTCCAACAATGCGGTGTGTCAACACAGCGTGCCGCTTCTATTCAGGGTATCGAGAATTTATAGCGACACAGTGTTGGAATTGGACAGCGGCGTTTAAAGCTAGATTACAAATACTTTAGTGCCACAATAGAATTTCACAATCGCAGCACAGATCTGGATGCAATCTGTACGCAATTGGAAAGCCATGCAAAGGGGAGGAAGCCTGTAGGTATTTTGTCTCCCAAAGTACTATAAAGGCTCGTGCAAACTGGCGCGATATCGCGGGCGCGTCAGGTAGCGCTACCCTTGTCGCGCCCGCGATTACGCGCCTGTTTGTGGGAGCCAGGTTGCTCTGTCAAGCTGAACCTATGTGGTAATGACCTGTGATAGTTTCTATTACGAGTTATTTAACAATGACAGTGTGATATGTATTTTTTTTTTCGATACAAGATTATTTCCCTAAGCTGATAATGCAAGTTATGTTCAAATTCTATCTGCCATGGGACTAGTCAGGACAAAACTGATAATCGACAAAAGCACAAGTTTGGTTTTTAGAAAAACACTTCTGCACAGACCATAATAACTAAAAAATTACAACAACAACGCTTTTAAAAGATAGGGTAACATGTTTTACAAAATTAAATCGATTGCTCTCAACTCGACACTCGATACAAAATGGAGGATGGTTTATTTTTCGAACGCTAAAACTATTATTCACAAAATTAACTAAAATTGATGAAAACCGATATGCACTTCGATATGCACGAACAAAATACTCACACGTGTATCGCACAACCAAGTTAGTGGAGCGAACTGTTTCAAAGCATCAATTAGAATTATCTGCGTTCGACAACACTGTTGAAATTAGGAAAACTTGATACTCTAGCAATGATAAACGACAATACGTGTCTGTTATTATGAAATGAAAACGAACAAAAGCATTACCTAAATATGTATGTTTAACATCATAACACCTATACAAAACGTAGAGAACCACTTTTTGCCGATGATTATTTTAATTTCAACACATGAAGGTATGAATTAATAATAATGTAACCGTATGTAAAAACACAATTTCCAATGAAAATTGACTGAAAGAAACCGAAGACAAAGACGCTATCACATTCAAAATAAGAACATCAAAAATCAGAATGGCCACGACCTGTCGGGTGAATGAAAAAGTTATCGGATCTGTAGACTAAAAAAAATGTTTGATTGAAAATAAATAATTATTGTCTTTAGACTTTTACGAATTTTCTTTAATTTACGAATTATAATAATAATTCAAAAAGGAGGTTAGGAGGTTGGACCCTGTTCCCGATACCGGTGGGCTACTATTTTTATATTTTTAAATGTTTTTGTATATTTTTTTAATCTAATATTTAAAAATACATGTATAATTTGTATTTATTGAAAATGAAATAAATAATTCAGAAAATAGATGGACATCAAAATAAAAACAAAGTTAAGTAATTTGGTTTTGGTAACACAATTATTTAAAAGTATAATTCTAACTAAAATAAATAGGGCGTAATTCCAACATGTTATAAAAAAAACTGTACTGAAACTGAACGAAAGTAAATGATAAAAAACTATCATTTGTTTTTGCATTACATTTGAGCACTAAATTATAGTAAAGTCGGTAACTGTTTTTTACACCCTATACCACTTTTTTCTTTTTCTGATAATTTTATGGTCGCTACAACTGGCAATATTTATTATAATAAATAAACATGTAAGAAGGACTATTGAAGAAGGTTGAAACGAAATGAATACTACCAATTTTCCCCGCTGATATTTCGGGGTGGCGCCACTGTCAATAGTAATGTCGAATTCGTTTCTGGTTCTGGTCGAATGGTTTCATTTAGTTAACGGTTAGTGTCGAATAATAATGCCAAACGGCAGCAAGGAATACTAGCTGTTCAATAGCTTTCTAGTAGAGTTGTGTAAGTGAATATAATTATGAAGATTTAGAGATCGGCTGATTGCACATCTTTAAATTATATCCAATTAAAATATTTCAGTGCGAAAAACCAATAAACAAAATCCATTGCATGTTTTTGATTCTATAAATAAATGCACAAAGTAATCGAAGCCATGCAAGATCTATTTAGTGGATTAGTTAAAAGGAACGAAGATCATTTAGTGCAATCAGGGTTCGGTGAATTATCCTTCTTCGTACTTTTGAACGCACTCACGCTGATTAATTAAATTGGTATAAACAGGGTTTTCTAAATAGAAAACACATGAAAATTTACATGAAAATAAAATAACGTTTGGCCCGACTAGCGACTCAGGGATTACCGACCACTAAAACCACGCTCAACAGTAGGTTAAAAAAACACCGCAGTCCATCTACATAGAATCCATAATCATAATTATCAAAAAGCGATCGCCGCTTCTAATACATAAAATTTAATTTTCTTCTGTTACATACGGATTTGAATAGTACCACTTTAGGGTTGGCGTGTTTTTTAATTTATTTTAGGACAGTTGAGAAAATTAGTTTTAACTGTTTGGTAGATAAACATTTGGAAAGCCACACATAGTCATTATGTAGTCGTACATAGTATGTGGTACTTATGCTCTTGAGCAAAAGAGTTCTACTAGCGTCTTTAATAGCCCTTAACAGCTCCCACGGGAAATGACAGGTGAGCTTTTGTTAGAACCTCAGCAATCCCATCTGGGCATGTGGTAAATTCTGTCTCCTTTCTAAATTTTATGGAACCTTACTGACTTTACTGGCTGTTAAAGAAAGAAAAAAAAAAACGTTTATTTACGGTAAACATAACGCGAAAAAACAACACAAACACAAAAAGAACAAGTTGGGGAAAATATGCGTCACATCCATGCAAAATGGCTATCACTCAGCATAATGCTACGACCCGAGACAGAGCCCCAGCGCTAGGTGTTAATATGCTGGAGACAGTGACAGTGGTCAGATAGATACCGTCACCGGTGTTAGAGGCCGTATTTATAGTTTTTCTTTATATTTTTTTATAAATCCCCATGAATGACAGACAGGCCGCCCTAATATCTGTCAGACTCTGTTGTTGTCTGTGGTGTTCCTTCAATTTTCTCAGATTTTCTCTAATCATGGGGCTCTAGGAGACCACCTATACAATTCTATCTATGCATATGTTTAACTGTCAACTTTATCAATTGTCCATACCTTGCGGGTTATGATAATATGGGATTTTTGACTACTCATTTACAAAACTATTTCTTCTTCTATTTTATGGGTTCATCGCTTTGTGAAAATCGGCGCGGATGATAGAGAGACATCCCTGACCACCTCAATAGGTCCAATTTACTTTGGGGTATATTGGGCAGTCAAATAAATGAGAATTACGAATGGGAGTATTTATGTAAAACAGGGCACCTTTTGCCCCATATCCCTTACCTTTGTCTCGTTTTGCAACTACTAGGTACCTTCTGTGATTTAGTTTTATGTCGTTACATTGTGAGCTAGATTAGTTATATTGATTGCACTATCGTTAAGGGCGACGGAAAATGTGTACCTTTTCTGTTGGCATATGAGATTGGCTATATAATATTTATATATTGCATCTGCAAATACAAAAAAGGGGCGGGGAAGATGTATAAAATAACACAGCAATATTGGTATTAATTATAAGCTAGTAATGAGTCAATTTCAAATATTAAATATGTTATAAACATATTAATAAAACTAAAAAGTTTGAAATAAGTAAAGCAAATTATTTAAGAAAAGAAGAAACCCTACTGCAACAACACATAACTGAAAAGAGAAAAATAAGCATTTAACTTTGTTTTTTGTAAGGTATTTCAGGGACAAACCAAAAAACCTGAAATATGGTGAAACTTTTGTTTGTACCCGCCTGCAATATTACCTTACACAAAGGGTCGGCTTTCAGTCTAACCGGATGCAGCTGAATACCATTATTTTAAATGGAGCGACTGCCTATCTGACATCCATAACCCAGTTAATTGGGTAACACGATATCCCTTAGTAAGACTGGTTGTCAGACTTTTGGGCTTCTACTACTTTTGGGGACTACCCGTAACGATCAACAAAATATGACAGTTGGGACCAACGACTCAACGTGGTTTCCGAGGCCCGGAGAGGTCTCGATATGGATTGTCACCTATCCACGAGCCAATCACCGTAAGCGTAGTAGGTACCTTTGTAAGGCGACTATGAAAGAGATTAACTTTAGAAAATTGCGACTGAAATCACCAGTTTGTATAATGAAAAGTATTTAATGAAACGTCTGTAATAGGTAGCCATCCACTACATCAATCAGAGGCACTAGACAAAATGACATTCTATCTGCGATAACGATGATGGAAAAGGCAAAAATGTACAGAGGGCCTAGACAAGTGACAATCGTTTCGAAAGCATTTCGTATTTCTACTACGACTTTGACATAAGCTTTTCGATAGCTTATATCAGTTTTTTTGCCTTTTCCATCATCGTTATCGCCGTTAGAATGTCCACTTTGGCCTCAGGACTGACATACTAGCCATCGAAAAGCATATGTCAATCCTGTTGAAAGTCGTTGTAGAAATACGAAACGCTTTCGAAGCGATTGTCACTTGTCTAGGCCCTCTGGTATAGGCTAACATAATTTCGATCAAAAATATACTTGATCGAAGATCAGAATCCTTCAGCCCAATAAAGAAACATAGAAGCGAACTTAAAAAAAACCTTGTTAAGTTCTTTCCTTCTACTCTCAGGATAAACTTAACCAGATAATACACTTTCTACCTCGTAAAAATAAGGAAAAATAAAGCGGAAATTCGCAGCGATACATACAGATCTATCTAAGGATGTATAGCTACCATAAATTGCTTATGGGGGTGAAGAAACCAGGCGGAACTAATGCACCTGTCGGACTCACGTATAACGGGAACCATGTTCTTATTTATCTTGACGATATTTCTTGAGGTGGGGTAGATTAAGCTCAAGTTATAACAGTTTTGAAGAAGTGCTTTTTATGCCGATAAAGTTGCGTGGTTAAGGTTGGTTGTAGACACGGAAGTCGTTGGTTTTATTGAGTATCAAACGAAGAGCCGGCCAACCAATAGTAGGTTGTTAACCGCTTCGAATGCAAGAAGCATCTGCAATACGTGAGGCATCACAGAGCCAAAGCTGAAACGTGTTATGTGCCTGAAGTTGCAGCTCGGATAAAATAATAATAATGGCTTTCATGACATAACATAACCCCTTGTTTCCCGGAAGGGTTGGGTAGATGGCAGTGTACCTGGGGGCCTAAAACAGCGACATTACCAATTCGTCTAGAAGCAATTCATTTCCTGAATTTCCAACTGTCATTACCAATTCCTCTAATTTGACACAAAAGCAATTTATAATGGTTGGACCATTTTGCGAATCTCCATAGAAAACTATCAAACAGATGAATTATTTCGTAATATAAATTCACGCATATCATAATATTATGAATTGTCAGTTTGTGACATTTTACGATGATTCATAATATTTTCCTAATATGATTCTGCCACAGTGGTTGTTTTAAGTCCCATGAAATAGGGGGCGAGCCTATTGCCATCAATCGGGCATAAATTCAGACTCCGGGCTGCTATTGAGAAATTCCTGGATATCATGATTTGGTCGGAAAATACACCAAAATACTTAACTACGAGAGATCAGATAGATAATAACATACATAATTAAAAATACATAGTTCCAAATTACTAAACAGGTACGAGTAATAACCATAATAATAACAAACGGATTTTGCTACCATAAAATTATGTAGCTTTGAATGACAATATGAAAATGAAATAAAAATCGTCCCGCACAATACATTGCCGTTTTTCAACGTCAGAGCTCCCAAATCATCGGGATAAGGCCGTCAGTGTACAGGATACTGTATGAAAACGGTTTCGTATCGCAACGATTTTACTCCAAGAGTTTAGAGGTGCCGTATCTTCAGTACGGCTTCAGCTGTCGGGCTGAGCGGATGTGTGCGGTAACGAGGCGATTTTGTCCCCCAAACTTTTGAAGGCAACACACGCGATGGTATTTTTCTGGGAAAAAAATAGTTTATAGTGATTTTTGACTGTGAATGGATTAAAAAGTATTACGTGTGTGGTGATTGACTTGTGTTTTGTTAAATTCAATGAAATAGTGATGAAAGAAAAATATTTGTTTTATAATCAGTCCCGGAACAACGTTTCGGGGTATCCCGGTTTAGGTAAATACTCTTTATTAATTTTTCTTTTCGTTTGGCAACTAACTTAATAAGCAAAAAGATATTCAGTTGAACTTTTGCGATATTACCACAGGGATGATTTCAAACTGTTTGTTGGTACTCATCAAACTATTTTATATTAAAGTTAATGACTGTTTAGTATTTATTGTATCGCCTAAATATATTTAATTCTATATTTTACGAATTTGAATGGCTCTACAGGAACATATCGAACGTTTAGCATTATCTGCTACTGTTTAATTAATTTCACCGTGAAATAGCAAAATAATGCATTTCGAAAAAAAAAAATTCGTGACCTATTAATTATTCAGTGTATAGTAGAACAAAAACTCGTAAAAAAGTCAACTTATTTGCAAATACGATGCCAGATTTTGCAATCATGAAATTGCATATTAATTTGTTAGAAGCATGACCTATGTAATCGTCTAAAATACCATAATTTGTATCCCTTTCGAAAAATAACCATTACATCGACTTCTACTATGACATAGGCCTACAGACATTATAGAATTGTCTACGCAGTATTGTAGACACACCCAGTTTGAATGTCGTTAGACTTTTTGCTTATCCTGATAACTGGTAAGGACACTTTCTATTTTCTGACAGAAAATTGTGGCTCATAACTGTAAACTGTAATCAAACATGCAGATTTTTTTTTCCACTAATTTGTGAATAGTTTTTTACTAATTGCGATACTCGTAGCCAAATTTTGGGCTGACTCTATTCAGATTGCCGTCGACATACTCAGAAGAAGATTTGAGGAGCTCGTGGCTAAGTAATAACAGCCGCTCGGGTCGATCCATCAGGTAAAGTTACGCTTGCCGGGGTTGGTCCGTGGATGGGTGACCATTTTCACATATCGAGACTCCTCCGTGCCTCGGAAAGCACGTTAAGCCGTTGGTCCTGGCTGTCATTTGTGGATCTTTGTCAGTCGTCAGAAGCACGAAAGTCTGACAACCAGTCTAACCAAGGGGTATCGTATTACCCAGTTACTGAGTTGTGGAGGTCAGATAGGCAGTCGCTCCATGTACGAGTAATATACTGGTATTCAGCTGCATCCGGTTAGACTGGAAGCCGACCCCAACATAGTTGGGAAAAGGCTAGGCAGATTGATACTCAGAAGAAGATTTATATAAAGTATTTTCTATTTTTCCTGTCTTTACATATTCATGTTTATTCTGGGCTAGTTTTTTTTGTATGTGGTCGTTTATTTTATCCAAACAAAAATACAACAGCTGATTCTTAGATAAGGATGTAAGTATCAGCTGCTTTATTTTATCCTAGTTTTAGCTGCCAAACATGGTTTCACGTTCGTCACAGTTGAGCGTAATATCCTATCCCTAATCACCGCTCAGGCGGATGCTGATGGCGGCAAGTGTCTTGTGTCATTAGCTGCTGCCACTCACTCATACTCGTCGCTTAGTTAGAAATAATATCGAAAGTAGTGACTACGATATAATATTCTTTACGGAAAACCTTTCAACCTTAATAGGTGTATCAAAATCAAAATCAAAATATTTTATTTCACATAAACCTACATGGGCACTTATGAAACGTTAGAAGCTAGGTGCACGGTTCCAATTGGTCGTTTCCTATGGAGAAGAGCCGGCAAGAAACTCCATGGTTACTCTTTTAAAAATAATTGGCTCTTACAATACATTCAAATTACAGTGTTGGTAGGCATGGGAGGACAATGTAGGCCTTTCAACAAGTAAGTACCAGGTACTTAACAAAAATAGAAGATGTTCAAGAATTGTAATTGCAGGATTCTATTAAAGCATGGAACTGAAACACTTATCTTGCTATATGCTTCACACGGTTTTTACGACTTGACAAAACATCGAGATTTCTTAGTTATATTATAACTTTATTATTAACAAACACACATAAACCGTCCGGAATAAATTCTCTAAACGATGGTGAAAACCTCATCAAAATTTGTTGCGTGGTTTAGAAGAACAAAGCGAACAGATAGGCAGTCGCTCCATGTAAAATACTGCTGCATCCGGTTAGACTGGAAGCCGACCCCAACATTGTTGGGAAAAGGCTAGGCAAATGATGAACGCGGACATACAGACAAAGACGAAAAGTGACTTTAATTTATAATAAAAAAATAGCGTAGTAGCACTTGGTTCATATTTTTTGGCTCCTTTACGAAGATATCCGTTGACAAAGAGCTTTTAGAAATTCATCTCCTAAAGGGGTTAATGGAATTGAATTTCGTATGCGAAAGAAGTCGCAGGCAACAGCTAGTCGTAGAATGTAGAGCAAATGTGAATACGTTGTTTTTTTATCACTATTGACGACATTCAATCGATATATTTGTGTTGGTAGATAGGCATTTATGCACGCGTAGGTATAGTTATGGACTAGTGCCAGTACACACAAGTTCATATTTACATGGATGAAAACGAAACTGTAGCTAATGAATCCACAAACGGGAAGCATTTTAAATATAATTCATACAGGTACCTAAAAGCATTGGCTAGTCATAAGGCTGTGAAAGTCAGACTGGCAATTAATTTCCTTAATTCCCAGCTGTCATTAGCAATTCCTCTAATTTGACACAAAATGACAATATGAGCTGAATCATATGAACTTAATTGGTGTAAATATCGCTGCATGAAAATGACTCGATTAATAATAAAAATGACCGTAATTTAAATTAATTAATTAATTTAAATTTTCAATAAAAAAAAATCACAATTTGTGGACCATTTTACGAATCTCCATAGAAAACTGTCAAACAGATGAATTGCGTAAAATGAATTGCTAATTCATATTATGAATTGTCAGTTTGTGACATTTTACGATGATTCTTACGTTATTCTATTCTATTATGATTCTGCCAAAGTGGACGTTTTAAGCCCCCTAAATGTATGTTCCGTATGTACCTTCATTATCTATGCCAGTTTGTTACTTCATTGCCTGAACCATTAACCCGATTCTAACAAATGAAAGGTGACACGAATGTATTGGATGTGTCCTGTTATCGAGTGTCCCACCTTATTTGAGTTATTTGACAACATAGGATAGTAGCCGCACTCTAGCCTCTACTATCTACAAAAGCCGTTTAGAATTCAATATGGGACTTTTTGAGTTTGGTGTTTTTCAATATCCGCGTCCACCGCTTGACTGAGGCCTCTCTTTTGTTGCGCACATAAGTCGATTCTTCCCGAGAAGTGACGAAGAGACGTTAACGAACCCAATTTCTTGTAGAGGCCTACTCCTAACCTTTGAGACGATCGTCGTCTAGCGGGTGAGTACAAGTCGTAACATAATAATATGACCTCTGTAGAAGGTAATAAAAACGTGAATTTTAAATAGTAATAACAATATTATTTTCACACAAAAAAAAAAGATTACTTTTTAGTAATGTTATTGCGGTACTTTTTTTTCGGATCGGACAGGGTTTTTGTTTTATGCTGTTTATTACCTAACTTTAAAACAACATGATGTGTATTTATACAATTGCTGTTGTCAGTTAATTAATCACGTCAATAATATAACATAACATCACGCCTGAATTCCCCGTACGGTTAGGCAGAGGTGTACCTATAGTACACACACATTACGCCAGTATATTATGTTTAAGTAAAAAATGAAAAAATAAGTTAATTCGGAAATATTTTATAAAATTATAATAATATTTTATAAAAATTATATGATGAGAAATAATCAGATGTATTTAATAAAAGAATAAAAAGATGTATTTTATAAGAATTCTATACAGTTAGTGATCATAAAATAATTTTTGGGATATTTCGATACAGTGGCTTCAGCCCAGATAATATGCCAGGATTTACGTAAAATGGAGCATGAGTTTGACAACTAGTTATTTTATTCAAAATATTGTTGGTTCAATTCGAGCGTAGTTTGTAGTGATAGTTTGCCAGCACAGTGACCAATCTGTCTGTCGGAACACTGGACAAGCCTTGCGAAGTTAGAATACCGATAACCCTGTATAATTGGGCTGTGAACTGAAGGGCTGATGTCAGACGGTCAGTCAATTTTGAATATCCGAAAGTTCATGAAACCTCCTATTTGTATTTATTATGATGGCTTAATTTGTTTATTTTTGGGTAAAAGCTGCTTGATGATAGTATTTTGTCAGAAAATATTTACTAAATTCTCATATTACATTTTCAAGTACCGCACATTTTTTAAGATTAATAAAACCTAATAGCAAAACATTTATTCAAAATATTTAAATATAATCTAATCTAATAGCAAAATATTTATACAAAATATTTATTCAACAAAAATATATATTTTATCTATAATCTCAACATTAAACTTAATGAACGCCTTCTTTATCGTCTAATTAAAAGAAGTTTTCCATAGAAAAGTATTTTGTACAAAAACTTTGAAGAAAAACTAGAACACAGCATCTACTTCGTTATGAAGAAACTTAAGAAATCTTTTTAATTTTCATCAACTGCTTACAATTAAGAGTTCTTACAATAAAATATTTCTTAGTGCTAATGTAAAAATGAGAGAAACGGGAAAAATATTTCGCTTTAGATTTAAGACATCTTGGCAAAAAATACCACTTTTAGAAAGATTATCCGGCAATTGTTTAGGGCACTCTGTATTTTTTTATTGATTTCGTTTATGTCCTTAATTGATTATATTTTTATAAAAATTTAGAAAGATTGTCCGGCAATTGTTTAGGACACGCTGTATTTTTTATTTATTTTGTTCATGTCCTTATTGATTATATTTTTATAAAAATAAAACATTAAAAAATATAAAATAATAATAATTTATTTATGATTACAATGTACCGAATTATAAATTAATTCATATAATATATTATTATTAATTTTTTATAGACAAGCCCAAAATTTTAATCATAGATTTTGGATTGGCGCGCATTGGAAAGCTCGCTCAGCCGTTGGTCCCGGCAGTCATTCGTCGATCTTTGACAGTCGTTAAGGGTAGTCAGAAGCCCAAACCACAATATAAATCCAAAGTCTGACATTCAACCAAGAGGAATCGTGCTACCCAGTAACTGGGCTGTGGACGTCAGATAGGCAAGATTTTGGATAATTATATTCTTTATATAACGGAGAAATAGAAATTAGAAAAAAAAACTGAGTACCTACCCACAATTCATCAAATAGTCAACTAAATCTAGTTATTATGTTATCCTTTATTTTCAATCATGTGAAGCTGCGTATAAAGCTAAAAGCACCCAAAACAAACATTTTTCATTTCATTAGCAAAATAGACATTTCGTCTGAAACACTTTACATTCCTCACGTCAACTCTTCAATCACTCTTGAATTTTATATTTTCCTTCGTTCCTAAGCACGATTTCGTTGAAGCATTTTTCGTATTAGGACTTATGACGTTTTTAAACAAAATTTTACGAAGCATCGAATTTCCATTGTACTTGAAACCACTAGAGAAAAAATGGTTTAAATTGAAAATCCATCTAAGGGTTCTACGTGGGTGTACCTTTTACAAAAAATAAATTGTCTGCGTTGTTAACTTCAATATTCAGACGCATCATTGAGTGGGTGGTAGTTATGTATGCAGCGTGTATAAGAAATGTTTGTGTCATATTTAAGGGTGTAGTACAGACCAGACCACCAAACTGTACAAGTTTTTCAATGGGAACAACATCGTAATCGCGAAAAATAAAATCAATGTTCGTATAATTCGTTAAAATGTAGGACAGCTGATTTTTTTCGCGATTTCTGTCTTAGTCCCATCGTGAAAGTTGTTCATAATTATGAGTACAATGACCCCTTAAGAGGATGCCCATAAATTAAATTTCACTCTGTATAAAATTTCTTAAAGAACCCACAAACAGAAGCGATATCGTGGGCGCGACAAGGGCACTGCCTGTCTCGCCTGCGATATCGCAACAGTTTGCACGAGCCTTAAAATATTGTGCCATAAAACAATAGACCACTTCTTCGCCGCATATAATTATATTGACTTTGTTAAAAGCGACTGAGCTCCGACTTAACGAATAAGCAATGTAGAATATTATCTCCTCAACATGAATTCACTTAGAAAATTAACAAATAACATACCAACACGCCTGTATAATTATTTCCGCGTAGGGTTAGGCAGAGATGTGCCTACACATTTCACCAGCTAAGTTTACAAGTAAGCACCACGTCATACGGAGCGAGCCTGAGATGGAAAAGCCCTTGTATCACTTTGCCCGACCTGCGAATCGGAAGACATTCTAAGCAGTAATACAGTAGGGCTTGCGACCATTTAACTTACGAAGCAGTACAAAGATGGTGGCGGTGGTTGTATTTAAGTATCTATACATTATTATAAATTAAAGTCGCTTTTCGTGTTTGTTTGTATGTCCACGCTGTTCTTCTAAACCACGCAACAGATTTTGATGAGGTTTTCACCATCGTTAAAAGAATTTATTCCGGAAGGTTTATGTGTTTATTAAAGTTACATAATTATATAACTAAGAAACCTCGATATTTTGTCAAGTCCAAAAAACCGTCCGGAGTGGGTCGCTCGTCAATAATAAAAATAATATGAAAACCACCCCGTCTTGAAAATCCACGTAAAAGCAACTCCTGTCGTGGAGAAACCAACTACAATCCAATATCTGTCATTACAAACTGTAAACTAAAATCCATTGGAATTGCGTACGGATGAAGAATGGTGTTAAACGAAACGTCACCAGCCAGACGTCGCCGTCGCCGCGTCGGCGAAAATAAAAAGTGTATCCGTTCACGCCAGCGTTTCATTCTCTGCCTCTAATTGGAATTGCTTTGCGGTCTCTGACGGGCGGCGAATTTACTGTTTCTGTATCTTCATACCCGTTTTCTTTAAAAGAGATAAGTTCGGTTTGTGGTTTGGACACTTTGTACCGAGTTTTGTCTTCATTTCTAGCCGTTGAATCAGGTCAGGAGGATCGTAGTTAAAGATGCGTTTGGTTTTTTTTTTTATCTTACCTACTAATCTATTATTTATAAATGGCGGATAAAGATTTGAGCTCGATGTGAAGGTCGGAAATTATCCCAGGGGAACGTACTACCGGGATAAAACGTATCCTATGTCTTAACCCAGGTCATGGTTTTCCTGTGCTACATCCGTCTGTGAAGTCCGTTCAGCCATCAAAGCCTTAAATGTTAACAGTCATACAAAGTTACCGTCACATTTATACATAGAAAGTTTATTCAATAAATAACGAGTGTACCCCATTATAGCAAAGTTCGTTACAGCGAAGTACGTTACAGCAAAAGTACGTTACAGCGAAAAACGTTACAACGAAAGTATTGTTTGTTGGTATTGTTTTTGTCTGCTTAGGTAAATTTTGTTTATCCAACTGTCGATTGACCTCCTAATGGCCGATAACAATTAAAATTCTATTGTGTCTCGTTAATGACAGTTGGAGGTTTATGTTGAGTTTTTTATTATTCTTTTGATCCAATTATAGTTACCACTACCACCAGCTATCCACTAGCTAGCTAGCTATGCACTATCACCAGTATCAGCAACCCTCCTACATGACCAAGATCGCATTATAGCGTGTTATCAAAACTGGAATCATCGCAGTAAAGACGTACGACAACGTACGTCACATTGGTAAACATTCGCTGTAACGTACATCGCAGTAAAGAACTTTCGCTGCAGCGTACATCGCAATAACGTACTTTCGTTGTAACGTACATCGCAATAACGTACTTTCGTTGTAACGTTTTTCGCTGTAACGTACTTTTGCTGTAACGTACTTCGCTGTAACGAACTTCGCTATAATGGGGTACACTAATAAATAACCTATAGCAAAATGCGCGAGTTATTTAATAAAACGCCTAGACGAGATTGATGAAAACTGATTGTTATTCGGAAAGGGTTAGTTTGGAATGGAATAGGGTAGTGCCCTATTCCATTCCAAACTAACCCTTTCCTCTATACTTCCGAAATATAAGAAGTGATGGAATATTTTTCTTTTATTTCAAAACCAGGGTGGAAACACGCCAACGCTTCATTCTTTTTCACTAATTGGAATTGCTTTACGTCTCCGTCGGCCTCGACTTTTAAATTGAATTCTTTTTTTTCGACATAATAACATGTAGCTGATGTTTTACTCGGTACGTGTTGCATAAAGCCATTCAGGGACGGCGTATATGCTATTAGTAAAATGAAAACATAAATTTTGTGAACTGAATTTCGTCGTGTAAATGTATTGTGGACTTGTTTTTTGAATTTTAGACAAAACCTGATGCTTTTAACGAGGTGCGGTCTTATAATTACTTTTATTTGAAGATTCGTTAGAAGTTTTTAGCCGTATTATTTTTATTATTACAATCTCGTTAGTGAATTTAGTTTGTATACCAATCCTAGCGTACATTTAGTTTTGTATTCAACATATATCATCGGCTTGATGCTGTATTCCAAGCCGATTATAAATATCACACAGCTTTTTTTTGAGCAATTAGCTTCAGGCGTGCACAAATGTAGTTACAATATCGTAATGATGTAGGTACAATTGTAATGATGTACATAGTTACAGTTCCAGTACAAATGGTTCCAAGCCGCATGCATCCAACGACTACCAGCGTCCTTTCCAGGCGATCTATCCCTCTGGTAGCCGACCGTCTAATGCTCCGCCTTAGTAGAAGCTAATAAAACCCCATTACACCGTAATTCGGTCCAGCTTACCCACTCTAAATGTACATTCGTTCACAAAATAGCTTCCCACTCTAGTAAACAGAACGAAGCATAAACATTTCCTGACAAAAAGAACATTTTCTGCGCTTCCAATAAACTACATCAGATAGTACAGAAGATAAACTGTCATAGAGAATTTGTTCCATAACACTCAACACTAGATGAAAAGTAGAAATGCCGGTTTCACAACTAATTCCGAGGTTTTGCGGACGAAACTTTCGATGTATTTGTTGGAAGCTTAAAGCCTAACATTTTGCGGTAAGGTATGTAGACTTCACTGTAAATCCGGACTAGTATTTTGTCGAGTTTTGTAATGCTGTTTAAGTTTCTTCGTGTTAGATGGATTTGTAAATTACATTACTCAAAAATTCTTGATTTTGTAATGCTCAATTTACAAAGTGAGGTTTTGAGTTAGGTTAAAATAAATCTACCAGAATAATAGAAGATAAGTCATCAAACACAATTGTTACCTACCTTGATTGCTGAGATAACGAAGTAGTAAGATTTCGAAATCATACTTAGGAAAATGGAATGCGCCTATGACGATTAAGATTTCGAAATTATACTTGGGAAATTGAAATGTGACTATGACAACTAAGCGCCAAAGAGAGAACAAAATCCACTTGAGAGGCTGAGATAAATAATCCACCAATCTATAGCATAGTACTACATATACCACAAAAGTAACTTTCTTTCCAAATCGACTCGCATTACGTGCAAGGGATGATAATCAATGTGAAAAAAGTACCACGTTTTTGGTTGCTACTATAAATGACAATATCAAATCGACTCAATTGAATAAATTCATAACAGAAAAGTCCAAAGCTGAACTGAGATAGATGAGCATTGGACTTTTCTGTCGGGACCACAATGCATGCTCATTAAAACTCCGTTTGTAACTAAATCTGAAACCAGTCGGGCAGTTCCGAAACCATGATATTATGTGAATTAACACTCATAACAACGACTATGTTCCAGATGAGTCATAATTTAAATACTGCCGTACACCTAAAGCTAATCAATGATGATGTCTTGTGCTGTATTTGGTACAAAAAGCTTATGATACCATTACCACTAATGAAAATTACATTTCGTTTTCAAACAAAATATTTTCATAATTTAAAGCTAACCGTCTTTAAATATGTAAATGTATAAAAAGAGGAAAAGAAATCATAGGGTATCCCGAAATTCGAGGCATCATTGCCACGTGGAGTGACACTTCCTTGGCCAAAAAATAGGCCAGCCTGAAGAGTCGACAAACCGCTTGAAGATGTCTTGATAAACAGGGTGCACACTTGGACCCTATTGCCTTAGTGTTTCAACCCCAAACAGCTCGAACGTAAGGTAATAAATACCACCCAATTATCATTATAGCCCAAAATTCTCCTCAAAACACAAACAGTGCGGAACCTAGTTTCAAATAGAAGTGTCAACGGCTCCTGTCATCCATGTCGCAGGATTAGATTTGTTCCTCGTCCCTATTCGCTCGTACCGACTTTGTTACGCAAAGGAAAACGAAAGTATTCCGGATAACTTACCGATGTGTGACGCGGAGGACATTTTTCTCTATTTCCTTTTTTTTCTTTGGGTGATAATCTCTTGTGGGTATCGAAGGCACTTTTCGTGTTTCCGTAAAGGATTCTTGGAGTTTGTTGTAAGTTTGTTTTGATGTGAATGCTCCTGATATTCTAGAAATAATTTCTTTGTATTTATTTTATTGTATTGGGTGGCTGACAGATGTCAATGCAGAAGTTATAGTGAGGTGATTGACGACAAGCTCTTTACAAGCCTCATTAGAGTATTGTTGTATTTTTAAATTGATTAACTATTAATAAATTAACCCTAAGCAAAAAAAAAAAAAGTTTATAGTTAAATTAAGTAACTTGCATAGGCAAAAATGCATGCGCGACCGCTATTAGAATACATGAGAAACAATGTTATAATGTTTAAATATAACAAAAATATGTTAGCTGTATGCTTTGTTTTTCTTTTAACGTTTTCTTTTTTTTTAAAGATTTTTTTAAGACTCAAAGAAAACCATAACGGCTAGTTGGAGGAAATGTAAGTTCTTAAAAAACCGTCGGCGGTTCTACCTACATACCTACTCAACGTTAAACGGTGTATCCGTAGCTATGGAATTAAAAAGTAATAATACATCTTGTTTGATAGCAGGTATTTACCTGCCTATGTATATAAGATTAGCATTTAACATCAGCATCAACGTTGCAAATTGCTATACTACTAGTGTTCATGTCGAACGGTTCAACCTAATCATACTTGTACAAAAAGATTACCTCATAATCTTAAAACTACCGCAAAGTCTTGGTTGAAAAAAATAGTAGGTAGGTACTTTAATTATATTCATTGATCCTATAACAGTTAATATTCCGTTTTTTTATCATATTTTCTGGTATAAGCTTTGCCTTGAACTTCGTTTCAAAATTGATTTTGAAAATGATCTCATTCTGGAGGCATTAAACAAAACGATTTTGTTTGATGTCCCGTCTTATTGATGAGATGAAAAATGTTCCGGATTTTTCATGAATATTGGAAATCGGGTGGGAATATTTTCAGGGGACGATTATTAAAACATTTTAAAATTGTTAGCTTGAAAAAATAGATGAAGTCGAGTCGAGCTGAAAATAAATGTAGTCGTTAGAGCTTCTTTTACCACACTAATAAAAACCTAAATCAGTATTGTGCTAAATGAACGAAAAAAAGTAAATGATTCATTAAAAAAAATATTACGCTTCTTTACGTAGATATATTTTTGTTTAGTGTAGGCATTTACTAGTTTAGATAATATTCAGTAATGTAGGATGAATTGATTTGCAAACTTAACAGGCTGTATAGCCAAGCATTTCTAAACGTTAACAGAATATGTTTCTGAACGAGTGAACGGAACAAGTGAAAGGAGAAGTAGGAAAAAAAGATGGCGAGTGAGAGTTTAGGTGAAAGACGTGTTGCTAAGATATAAAGCTGTTTTAATTTAATAAACGTTGTATTTAACGATTTGCGTGTTTTCCTGGAGATCCCCACACTACAGTCATATATATGTCGGAGACGGTCATCAGAACGGTCGCTAAACGAAGCGCGGCACATGACGCGAGTGGTGGTTTAGTGTAGGCATTTACTAGTTTAGATAATATTCAGTAATTAAACCTGGACCAACAATAATTAAAACCTGAATAATCATTTTGTGCAATAACATTTTCAACATAGCTAAGTTGATCATACCATGAAAATGTAAATACCGCACTGCGTACATATTCATATTTTTACTAAATAATGTACAAAGTATGTTTCACTCGTGTCAGCGCTGAAATTCACGTGCAACTGAAATATGTTCTGCGAAAAAACTGTGCGTCCACGAAAACAAAAATTTTTCCCGCAATTTCATTTCAGTTTGTAGTGTAAAAAGATACATCCACTCTGTATTTGACATAAAGTGAAGTATCAAGCGAAGTGTTAGACGATTGTGAACCAGTAGGTTTTGGTACTGAGGCCAAAATCTACTGGTTCACAATCGTCTAACACAGCAGGACCTTGTTTTAACTTATTTATCTGCAATTATCAGTAAGGAGGTGTGTATATATTATTCAACTTTTACAAATAAGCTGACTCACTTTTTATATACAGTTTTTTTAACTACAAGTATATTATTTTCCATATCCATTTTGAAGTACTAAAATTATAATTATCAAGACGGTACTATTTCTATTTATACTGCAATTTATATAAAATTAAGGGTAATATTCAATAGATGCAATTTATTTATATATTTATTTTTAAACGAGGAAATCGTGGGAGGAGTAGTGTAATGAACTTAGTATGGCTGCTTTGTTGAAGCAATTTCTAGCAGCGGACAATGTAATCAAACATTGATTTTCTTAGTATAACACACTGTCACGAAAAAGCATGCTGACTCACATGAATATAAGTTATCTTCTAAAATCTAATCTTTATTTTGTATAAAATTTCTGGTTTAGTATTTTAGTGTCTATCAAATTAAATTATTTTTTTGCCTTTTAACAAAAATAAAAATATGACGGCATTATGTCCGCCCTAGAACACCACGCACCATTGTACCTACGGTGCAGTATAAATACATAAATAAGTAGGTTGTATCCTCAAGCCTCGTAACCCCTTTTTGCAGACAAGTAAAGATATTGAAGATTAACAACATAAACAAAAGTCAACCCTCCAACTGCAGCACGGGTACGAAAATACTGCGGCATAAAAACGATTTTGAAACTGGAATCGAATTTCCCCGAGTGTCGCTAGATTGAATTGTTACAGCTATATCTTGCAGACACGGGGTAACTAGAGCCCCAACATTCGTGACATTTCCGTGTGAAACTACTTGATAAAGTCGGCACAGTTGAAATGTTGCCGGAATAAGTTCCTTTGTGGTTTGTTTGGTTTTTGTGTCTAGAATAAACAAGCTCAGATTGAATAGAATATTTTGAAACTGTTTAGAAGATGAGTTGCCTCATCCCGCCGTATTTTTTAGGTTAGCAAGCATGTAAATTAATAGGCACAAAAATACTAAACCAGGAATTTAAAAATAAGTTATTTGAAAATAAAATTATAATTTGTTAAATGATAACTTTGTCATAATAAGTTGAGATCTAACCAATTTATTTTTTAAGATACAAAATTGACAATTTAGTAAGGCTGCTAAGCCAGATTACTAAGAAAATCAAAGTTCGATTGCATTATGGGCGGCTTGAAATTGCTTTAACATTTTTCTTTAAGCTTGTTTCTGTTTTAAAAATTATAGGTTCATGAAAGTAACCACAGAAATGTATAATAATAGGTTTGGAGATAAAATTTTTAATCGAGCAATAGTCCTCCAGACCGTATTTCGGCCACGATGGCGGCCAATCTCAACAGAGATTAGCCTTCGGCGCGGGAGATTTTATAGTGCACAAAAGTGCGCAGACTCAGATGCACTCTCTCTTCCCTCACTCTCATAATCCGAAAGGACGGCCATCCGAGTCGATCATAGGAAGTTGACGAAATGTTTTAAATAGTTTTAAGCTCTAATTTCAATTGTAAAAATGTATACAACATAATTAGGATGAATTAGGGATGGGAACCGATTTTCGGCGTAAATATTTATTTACGCCGAAATTCTGTTCCCATCCCTTTTTTCCCGTCACACCAAAAAAGCACTTCCAAACCAAAATTATCTCCTTCACACCTCTTCGTTTGATGCCAGTTATAAAATTCATCCACGCTACGCTTGGAGGTACTATTACCGACTGCGTTTACTAAACCCGACACCTCATTACCGTACGTCACTGTACGCCGAACAAAGGTACTTCTTTGCACCTGGGATCCTCTCCTGTGGTAAATATATTTTTCAGCCAGCTTAGAGCACTTTGTTATTTTTTATGTTGACAGGAAGCGAGACTATTGTTATGTTTTGTTAGTTCCCTTTTATCTTATCAATCCAAGCATTTGATTAACCAATTTAAATATGTATTTCTGGGCACAGTATCTGTCATCACCATCACAATAGTCATAGTCATCCTTTCCCCGATTATGAAAAGACGTATTAGCTATACCATAAAACCAAATATATACACGTTAATATTGCAGGGAATTATTTTTTGGAAATGACAATATTTTTTTAATCTTTACAACCATTTGTAATGTTGTACATTTTCACCTCTACTTTTACTAGTAAGTAATAAATTTTACCTGACTGAAGCTACTTTCAGAGCTTCAGTAAGTATCAATTAAACATTCACAAAGGAAATCATAAAAGTTTAATTACGAATAATTTTACAATTAAAAGGTTAATTTATTGAGGCTCTTGGGTATTATTTGGATGTGTTCATTAATATTTATCATATTTCGTTCATCATTAACACTTGCAACTGGATTAATCTTTCTGTTTTATGACTCAGTTCTAAGGAACTGAAAATAATAGATGGGGTTGGGTTTAGAAACGTGCCGCCTCGCTAGAAAGAATGTGAGTTTATTTGGGGGTTCTAGAGGGTCTCCTAAACCCTCCACAATTTTTTTTCTAGCCGGATACGCATTTCTTTTTAGTGTGCCTTAGTTTAAAAAAAATATTTTATGGATGCAAGGGGGAGCCTACGAGCTTGTGAGCGAGCAAAAAACCTGCTATCCTCTTTGAACCAAACCTGCCTGCGTCGGGCTGTCCCAGTTACCGACACATTTCGACTTTAGTACAAATGCAATAAGAACTTAGGACGCAAGAGCGAGCGAAGCCAGCTCGAGACTTGGGGAACCCTGACTACGCCTTACTTCAAAAATGAGGTATTTACCATATAACATTTTTTATTTACCTTGACCTTCGAGACGGTTGCCATTGGCCTTAAAAATGTGTGTCCTATGAACTTGGGGGTGGGGGGAGGACTTACTCTTTTCCTCTCTCCCTTCCATCTCCCTCTGCATTCCATTTATCATCATTTTCTATGAGATTTATATCATATTAAAAAATCGTTTATAAGAAATCTATGGGTTTCCGGCCGGCCGGTTTACTTACTCTGCCTCCCCGCCTCTCCTAACCCCTATCGAGGCGTCACGTTTATAAACTTTAACCGATAAGACTGAATACCCTATCATAGATACGCGTTAAGCATCAGCTTATGTAGCTAAGTACCGTAATTATGTATCCATTATACTTAAGTACGTATTCTTGTAACTTGTACATTACGGGGCCTTAAATTTCACCTGAGCGTGGATGCTCATAAAAAATATTCAAACTTTGCTGTTCATTATAACCTTGGCATAGTTTGTAACGAGAATAGTTTACTTTACATTACTGTCTGGTGTGAAAAGTAGGTACCTAGGTGTTTGTTGTTGATGGTGGTGTTGACACGTAACTCGTAAGTGAGACTTTTCCTTCATCATTACAGCTACCTGAGGATACTTCCAATGTCACCAAGACTGTTACCAAGCGTTCGACCATGGTGTTTCCAACTGGCAGTTCAACTCCCGACTAATCTGACCACCGGTAGTTACATTAGTCAGGAGTTGAACTGCCAGTAGTCACTACTGTAACGTCTTTGAAGATTAAGACTTTACTACTACAAATAATAATACCATTACCAGCCTGATACTGTCCCAAGGTTCGGCAAAGGCTCATACTGAGAAAGCAAGCAAAATTTCTCGAAATTTCTCTTTTTCTTTTTTTTTTCGATTTTTTTTTTCAAATATCGCAGCATTATGCTGAGATAGGAGCCTTTTTGGCCTCGCACAGGTTTCACGTTATTTTATTTGATTACTTGTTTTATTGATTTTGTTAGTTTTAATGTTTGTTTTTTTTTTTTTTGTTATATTTCCTGTACGTGTCCCAAATAAAATATTTTTCTTTCTTTCTTTTTTTCAAGCATTGATCACCACGCTTGCTCAAGGCGGATTGGCGATTTCACTTATTATTTTACAATTGCAACTTACAGTTATACAACGTGTTTTTTTTTAAATCCTGTATGTCTAGTGTATTAATGAGACCATGTCAAAGAATCAACTGGCAGATATGTTTCTTACAAAAATAATTCGACAAAGTACTTAACGATTATTTATTTACGTAAAACACCTTTACGTGAAAAAAGTAAAAAATTAAATACACACATCGAGAGTATAATGTTTGGATATCTTAAAAAAAACTCTTATTGAAAAATAATTTCTATGCCAGTTGATTCTTTGACATGGTCTCATTAATTACCCTAGGTCCCAAGATTATGGGATTAAAAAAAAAACACGTTGTACGCTTATTTTGTACATTTTACTAAATGAGTTAAATGATGACAAGAATTAATTATAATTGTCTGGAAAGAATTTATAAAGTTGTACGCAACTTTGAAGGTTGCATTGAAACAGAAATTGATTGATTGCGACGCTCTCAAAAGCCAATGTCTGCACGTCGCTCATTGTTAGAGATAATGTATGGAAACAAAGTTTCCCTTTGTATTTTATGATGATGAAGCATGTGTAAGAGTATAAAAGGAAAGAGAGGTTTATTTGATACATTAGAGGTATGAGGAACAGGGTGTAAAGTCTATAAAAAAGGGAGGATCCTCCTACCATACGAGTCGTTGAGCTCCTTAAGTTCTGTATTGAGCTCCACTATTACAGACAAATGCTTGCCTTGACTGGACAGGTCCACTCAAATCTGTGTGGTTCTTTCCTCAAAATACCATTTTAGACGCTAACCTACATGGTCCTCATGGTCTGACCAAGATTATGTCTGGACTTTAAAAGAGACTGAGACCTCTGAGTTTGTTTCGGCCTTTCTTCTCAGAGTAGTCAGATAGGAAACGCCGATCTCATCTAGCTTATTTTTACTATTTTATAATATTACGTGTAAAAGTGATTCTAATATCCTGTTTACAGAATAAACAGTTTCATTTCATTTCATACGGGTGTCGTGTCTGGTGGGCAACTGCCCAACTATGTACACCGTAATAATATGTTGGAATCTTGTACGACACGTGGGGTGTTCAATAAATAGTAATAAATTTTCCTTGGAAAGAAAAAATATAAATACTGGCAGGCATAGCCCAGGCATTAGATATGATGACAATAAAAAAAAAAGCAATTCTCTTTTGTTTAAAAAAAAGATAATTGCGTCATACACATTACCACTTTTTATTGAACGGTAAACTAATTGCGCGATGCAGGATTTTGTGTGAAGTCATGAATGATGTTTGTATTATAATGTCACGTCTTTGATACGTAGTTCGCATGTGGCGATGTAGATGCCGCTGCAGTACTTATTATATTTTCGGTATTTTAAACGAGGCCAAGAAGCAGGACAGCGCATCAATACTTTTCATTCTCCCAATTTATTTGTGGTCGGCTTTTTCTTTCATACTTCTCTATTATTCGTCATCTCGGTAGTCACCCCCTTTCTAGGCATATCATATTTCACACAATCCATCCGTCGTTTCTTTGGTCTTTCCCTACTCGTATAGCCTCGGATTCATTCAGACTCAAAACTTTCCTGACGATATTTTCCTCATTCCTTCGCATCATAAACAAATATTTATTTTATACCAATTTTTAATGCCATTTTTTTGCTAACTAATAACGAGCTCCATAAGAAGCAATAATTTTACAAACACACTTGGAATGTAACTATGCAGAGCCGCACCCAGACAGCAGAAAGTGCCAAAAGAGTTTTGAGTTTAAGTGGCTCGTCCAAACTGTTGGCACTATTTTGTTTTTACGAAAGTGTTTCCACAATATGCTAGTGCTGTCTGGCAAGTGGTTGTTTTTGTTTTGACGCGTTGGTTTAATATGTTGTTTTTAATGCCGTCTACTTACCGTGTGATGATAAAATACAATAAGCGATCTTTCTTGTAAACTACTAAAAATAATTCCTATAAACCGCTACAATCAAATGGTTTCCGTAACACCAAGATTAGCAAAGTACATTATTATTATTACTAAACTATCTGAACTAGCTGATTAAAATATAAGTATTAGTAGTAGTTCGTTGTCTACATCTCTTTTATATACTTTCCTATCGCAGGTATGCTGTAAGAGATTTCTTTAGAAATAAGCTTTGCCTTTGTACGTATTTTTCTGTTTCTTTCTTCTTATCTGTTTATATTTATGTGTGTGCATAAATGGTTAAATAAATAAAATAAGTATTATGAATAAGCAGCCTGTAACGTTCCCATCTGATGGGGCACCAGCGTGCTCTCTGTGAGTGGGTATAATGCATCACGCGGATCTAGCAGCAGGCGTAGCATGAGCACCGTTTTGTCGACGGAAGAGTAGACAAAAATGACGTTTACTGAAGACGGTACGACGGCAGCAAAGTAGAAAGAGTCAACTGAACTTTTTACGAAATTCACTCTTTTACATAATTCGACTCAGAATTCTTTGTTTTGTCATAGGATTTATCGGTTTTCAGTGTGATTTTGACATTAAGGATAGAAAACTTTCTTCCGAAATAGTCTACCTACAAAAAGACCTAGACAAAGATCGTTAGAAATGAAAGACAAAATGACAGATTGTAGAAAGATTTCTACGATGGATGTCAAAAATGAAGAAACGAACTATCACTTTGTATAGAAAAAGCAATGTGTATTCTTCGTAGAGATATAAAGCGCCATGCTACGCCTGCTGGTTGGGATGTCCATGTCTTCGAATTTTTGGATAAAGGATATGTCGGTTTCCTCACGATGTTTTTCCTTGACGGTTATAATATAAGCGAATATCTAAAATTATACGCTATCATGGGAAATACTAACGGTATCCCTAAGAACCTCGTCCGAGCATGTTTTCCGCAAAAAATAGGTCATACTATATTCTCTAGGGTTTTACAGGAGGAAAATCCATACGTATCGATGTGACGAAAGTAAACTTCCCTAGAGGTAACGGAGAAGGTAAAATGACGATAAAATTACCCATCTGTAGGTTAATAATTATCCTGAAAACTTTTCCTGAAAGTTGTTTGTAAAGACATAGGTGTTATAGACTTTATATGTCTTAGTGAAACTTTTATACAGTCCGGTCATGAATGTAACCTTAGAATTAAAAACTATAAATTAGCTGCGAATTACTCAAGATCCAATAAAAAACGGGGAGGTACGTGCATATTGGTGAAAGAAGAGTTATTTTTTAGCCCATTACAAATAACAAATGAAATCTCTTGCGATTATACTTTCGAATGTTGCGGCATAGAAGTTCCGAGTCATAACTTAATAATAGTATGTGTTTATAGAATACCCGATTCTGACACAGGCATATTTAAAAAAAAAATGGAAGTATTGTTACAAAAATTAACTCATAAAAATAGGAATCGTATCATAATATGCGGAGACTGGAATATTGATATCCTAAAAGACACTACACAAACTAGAGAATTAATATCTATTTTAAATAATTTCAACTTATTCACACATATTAAAATGCCCACTAGGAAAAAAAGCTGCATAGATCAGATAGCCAGTAATATCAAGACAAAAGACACTAAAAGTAGTCTACATAAGTTAGCCCTCTCAGATCATGATACTGGGCAGTCATTAACGTTCTTTCTTCCTATAACTAATAATATGCAGAAACCAACAAACTTCTTTTATGAGGTCAAAAGAGATTACAACAAAAACAATATTAAAAAATTTCTTGATTGTACATCAGCTTTAAGTTTTAATGAAATATATAACGAAACAGATTGCAACAAAGCATATAACACATTTCATGACCTATACATCTTGTTCTACAAACTGTGTTTCCCCGAAATAACAATTAAAAAATATAATAAACCAATTAAAAATAAATGGATTAGTAAAGGCATAAAAAGATCATGCATAAAAAAGAGAACTTTATATTATAGTTACCAGCACGATGCCCTAAGTAAAAAATTTCTTAAAAAAAGATACCTAACCTATTCCAGAATTTTAAAAAGATGCATATCAAATTCACAATTTATAAATAACAAAAAATATTTGAATAATTCTAAAAATAAATGCAAAGCGACATGGTCTATTATAAAAAATAATACAAATAATGACGATAATTATAAAAACGACATTAAAGAGTTAATAATAAATGATAAGATAATTAATGACCCTAATGACATATGTAATCAATTCAATAACTATTTTATAGAAATGACCCATAAACCTAACCTTAGCAATAACAATAACGTCAGTAACATTGGCATTACCAGTAACACTGACAGTATATTTTTGACTCCAGTAAATGAACAAGACATTATAAAAATTATCACCTCTTTGAATGATACTAACGCCACTGGATACGATGAAATTACCACAAAAATAATAAAAGTGAGCAGTAAAAGCATAGCATCACCTCTAAGTTATTTAATTAATCGGTCATTTGAGACAGGAACATTTCCTACTAGATTAAAACAATCTATAGTAAAGCCGCTATACAAAAAAGGTAACCGCACAAATATGACGAATTATAGACCCATTACATTAATACCTATCATAGCTAAGATTTTTGAAAAAGCAATGTACGGAAAATTAATCAATTTCTTAAATAAAAACAATATACTTACTGATAACCAATTTGGTTTTAGAAAGAATAGTTCGACTTCCCTTGCATGTTTTACTTTGGTCAAACTGATATCCGAAGCCCTCAATAACAAAATGTCGGTATTATCAGTATTTTTAGATATGAGCAAAGCATTTGATTTTGTCCCACATACTCGCTTACTTTGCAAAATGGAGAAATACGGCATAAGAGGCTTGGCGCATGACTGGTTTAAAAGTTATTTATCGAGTCGACAGCAAAGAACAGTAGTATCAAAAATTGACAATAACACAATAAAAACATATAGTTCAGAGTTAAAAATTAATAGTTGTGGTGTTCCTCAGGGAAGCGTATTAGGGCCTCCATTGTTCATAATATATATAAATGACCTTTGCAAGAGCCTACAACATAATTGTACACTATTTGCTGATGACACTACTCTGACAATAAAAACTTCAAATAGGAATGCCCTAGAAAGTGACACTAACAATGAAATACTACAAGCAATGAAATGGCTGGAATCCAATAATTTACGTGTAAACATTGAAAAAACAAAATTAGTACAATTCCAAACATACAATTCTTTAGTCAAACCACCTCAAATACACTACAATAATTCAATTTTGGAACCAGTACCATCAACCATATTCTTGGGGATAGTAATTGATAAAAATTTAAATTGGAAGGAACATGTACAAAAAGTCTGCACTCAACTTGACAAATTTGTGTTTGCTCTTCGAAAACTGAGACGCATAGCCAGTAAAGAAACAGCCCTTAATGCATATCACGGCTATGTTTCGTCAGTGCTGCGTTACGGCCTAGTGATATGGGGTAATTCAGTAGACGTGAACAGAGCATTCATTGCACAAAAAAAATGTGTCAGAGCTGTGTATGGAGCAGAATATTTGGAGCATTGTAAGCCATTATTTAAAGCACTAAAAATCCTTCCACTTCCTTGCCTTTACATTTTTGAAATTTGTGTATTTATAAAAAAGTACTCGCACATGTTCCCATTGTATGAACACAATTCCAAAAGAGTTAATAGCAGAAGTCCGAATAAATTAGTTGCACCTAGGCAGAGACTACATTTGTATAGCAGGAATTCTAATTGTATGGCAATTAAAATTTTCAACAATTTACCCCCCCGCCTACGAGTGCTGCCCACTAATAAATTCAGGAAAACAATATTTGCCTGGCTTTTGGACAACTGTTTCTATTCAGTTACCGAATTTTTAAATTATAAATGACATAATTTTTTATTTTTTTTATCAATACTTTGTGTGTTTAGTGACTTTTTAATTTATAAGCATTTGACATTATATAAGTACTTAATTAGTAAATTTGACATTTAATTCATAAATAATAATAATAAATAAATTAAAAAAAAATAAACTGATATTGTTTAAAAATAATAATAATAATTTCAAACTAATTTAAATGTAGTAACGTGGATATTAATTGTACTTTCATTTACATAGCTTTTTGAAAATAAATCAAAGATATAACTAGTCAATAAAGCTTATTATAAAGTTAATTATTATTTAAATGACAAATGTAATTATTATTATTTTTTTATTTTTTTTTGTATGGGTTAGTAATAGAATTATATTTGTAATTAGTAAATTTCATAAATAATCTAATATTTGTATTCTTTAAATTAACGAATAATGTACTAAATAATTATAAAAGATATTTGCACACCTGTTTAGGTAGAATACGGTTAAAGAACTTTGTTGTATGTATCACCTCATGTACCCATATTCAAGCAAATAAATTATTTGATTTGATTTGATTAAAACGGTCAACTGCTGATAGCCTTTTTGAAGCAGGAAATGTTAATAGTTGTATGTTGAAGGCTATTTTTATTGTGAGTTTGTGACCAAGGGGGCCAAACTTATTTGCTTTGTCTTACTTTAGGTAAAAACACCTGAACTCAGATAAGGGTGGGGCAAAATTTTTGACCAAGGGTATACCGAAATAATTCAAATGTGAGCATCTAAACTGAAGCGGATCATTATCATTATCTGCCTAGCCTTTTCCCAACTATGTTGGGGTCGCCTTCCAGTCTAACCGGATGCAGCTGAATACCAGTATTTTACATGGAGCGACTGCCTATCTGATCTCCACAACCCAGGAACTGGGTAATACGATACCCCTTGGTAAGACTGGTTGTCAGACTTTCAGGCTTCTGACGACCCGTAATGACTGTCAAACATCTACAAATGACAGCCGGGACCAACGGCTTAACGTGCTTTCCGAGGCACGGAGGAGTCTCGATATGTAAAGATGGTCGAGCATCCACGCGTCCATCGGTCCATCATCCATTACCTAACTGAAGTGAATCATTATGATGGAAAGTAAAGTGATATGAGTTAAAAGTGGACAAATTCAGAAGCAATTTACTCCAGTAGCCATTTTGAAACTTTTATAATTCATTCACGAAATCAATTCATCATTCGTTTTACTACGTAGTAGTTACATACGTTTTTCTCTTTACTGTATAAAGCAGCGTAGCTTGTAAAGATAACAATACACATTTTATGATCTCCTGGTACTTTGTATACAAATTACAAGAATAAAAAAAGTATAAAGTTTAGAATGACTCGTCGTCATGCAGAAATCGTTGAATTATATCTGTAACAATAATAGTAAAATGCTTTTTAGATTATTTTTAGACAATACATTTAATGTGGCAGTAAATCAAAAACTGGTAGAGGGGCTTGTGGCTAAGAAATAACAGCATCACGGGTCGATCAATCAGGTTAAGCTACGCTTGCCGCGGTTGGTCCGTGGATAGGTGACCATTCTTACATACCAATACCACTTCGTGCTATGGAAAGCACGTTTTACCAAGGGGTATCGTGTTACCCAGTAACTGGGTTGTGAAGGTCAGATAGGCAGTCGCTCCATATAAAATACTGGTACCTATTCAGCTGCATCCGGTTAGACTGGAAGCAGACCCCGACATAGTTGGGAAAAGGCTAGGCAGATTGAACAACAGTATGGTATGATATTGACCATGCTTCAGATACGGATAGTTTGTGTGCTCAATATGAAATGATTTATATTCTCTTATTTTCTAAAACAATTTAGCAGATTTATTATTATGTACCATAATTTTCCATGTCGCTTCTAATCTAGCTATAATAAACACCGCAATGCGACTGTTTCAAATTGCCGCCATCTTATTAGACGTTCGGCAATCTTCGGCCATCATCGGCAAATTCACGAAGGAAACCAAATAAACCTCGTTACGGCTGTAATGAAATTAGTCGCAATTTGTTAGACTTGTTCATGATAGCTCTATTTAATTATAGTTTTTTTATTGGGTCGTAATTGAGATAAATCCCAAAGCCCTTTTAATAATTAAGTTGTATTTTCGTTGATTCAATTTACTCCAACAGAATAACGAAACGAAACTTTCTCACTGCGTTGAAAATTGGTACATCGATTACCGCATCAAGAGAATGTCTCAATATAAATCTTTTTTTAGTAATAATCCCACCAAACAAGTAATCAAACATGTCGTAAATACAATAATAAATACAATAATTCAGTAACTTATATAAATCTCTCCCTAAAATATTAATAATATTTACAAGTATATAAAATGGGGGGAAATAATCATTAAAGTGTATCAACAAAAGTGTTCGTCCGCATCGCGGTCAGTAGGAAAAGTGCCCATAAGGCTGGCAGCATTGCCACGTTGTATGGCAATGCTAAATCTTTGGTTGAAAAATAAGCCAGCCTCTGGTCACGTGAAAAGTTGGGTGAAATAGGTTAGGTTAGAACTGTGACCAACCGCGCGCGAGCCGAGCGAGTGAAGCGAGCGATGCCGCGGCAGTGGCCGGCGAACGCTACTTCTAAGTTGCTCGCAGAAAGTTATTCACCATTATCTAATTATCCGGGTTTTCGCAATATCCCTAGGGATTTCCCTCTCAAGTCACCCCGCGACATATCCAACACAATAATGTACACTACCAGTAACACGAATTTTCTACTTTGAAATATTGCGAACACTCTATACATTAAAATTATAATTAGATAATGGTTTTACTAAACATCGGTAAAACGTAGATGTTTGTAATATTTACAATCTATTACTCGAAAAGAATGTTTGAACTTTCTAAAGCGTTTACGAAAATGAATGAATACTGAGGGTAATTAATGATGCAGCTTATTATAATTTTCAAAGTTATTTGTAAGGTGTATTTTTAACAAAATTATGAATACCTTCAAGCTAAAAGTATATTTTTTTGTATTTCCCGAAATATTTGAAAATATAAGAAAAAAATACGAAAAAAAGAGGAATAATTATATATAATTAAATATAGAATTACAAATCTACTTTTGATTCAATCAGGGTGGAATTAATTGCGAAATTCCTCCACATGACATAATTCTATAGGCATTTCGTTCGTAGCATAAGGCCGAACTGTTTAATACCATGGCTTACTGCTAATCCGCCTCGATATTACATAATACCAAACATAATTACATTCACACGTAAATAAACATAACATTAATTGCGAGCCAACTTGAAGTCACAGAGTAGCAAGCACATGGAGTGCCACATTCACATTTATCGTACTAATATAGATAAAACTGAAATGCGGTAGTGAGGGACCTAACTTACAACATCATTCATTGCGCTACAGATTTTTTTTTTCTTTGCAATTATCAACAGTCTGCAATTAAAAATGTTTCCGGTAAATCAATATACCTGAGCACTCCCCATATGATGTGGCACTAACTTATATTATATTGGCGAAATCTAGACTAAAAATGCATTTTTCGGCCCGAAACTTGTGTGTAGTTCTCAAACTCATCCTGTTGAGGCGACCGTCCAAATCCACGTCAGTAAACGCGGTGTGGCAGTCTATCGCATCCTTTTGCATTGTGTCTCCATTAGTTATCTCCTCAATGGACGCAACTAACGAAATAGACGTGACGTAGCTTATTTGTCACCAAACTATCTGCCATTGTGTTATGGCGTGATACGAACACACCCTGTATTTAACCTCGCCCTACAACGTGTAATTATGTTAGGCGTATAAAATTAGGCTGGAGTTGGAAGTTTATTGATATATGTGCTAATAATAGGCCAAATTACATGCATGACGTCAGGTTTGTATTCTCGAAGGATTTCATAGGAGACGAGAGAGGTACTGTTTGTAGTGTACCCAGAAATATATGGAGCATATTGTTTACTAGGCACTATAATATCCTCCGGGTTTTCCGATATTATGTAGATTTAGTAAACTGTAGCTGGTATTATAAAAGATGGATAGAAAAATAATCCTTTCCGTCAGCAGCTGGGTCACTATCCTCGGTGAACGGATTTATAATAAGTGTTCAGTCACCTCGATTAAAAAAAAAACCACCACCTCTATTGGTAATCGATATCTATTGTTGGTTTAGTTTTTATTTTAAAAAGGATAGTAGGGATTAAAGCTAGGTAATAACCTAGCAACTACATGGTCCTCATTATGGCCTGACCAAGATTATGTCTGGACTTTAAAAGAAACTGCGACCTCTGAATTTGTTTCGGCCTTTCTTCTCAGAGTAGTCAGATAGGAAACGCCGATCTCACCTAGTTTATTTTTACTATTTTATAATATGACATGTAAAATTGATTCTAACATCCTATTTACAGAATAAACAATTTCGTTTCATTTCATTTTATATGACGTCTTTTTAAATTAAAATATTTTGAAAAAGATATGCTACGCGACTCATGATTGTAACGAAATACTTTCATAGTGTATTCGAAAAGTAAAGTAACCATCATAGCACAATTTACTAGGTGATCTATCTAGATCACCTAGTAAAATGTGCTATGATTGTTACTTTACTACATACACATAAATGTAGAACGTGAATGTTGAACATTTGCAAAAGCTGTGTTGTCTAAGTAAACTTATACTCATTTTTCATGAGTAGGTAAACAGAAACTAATATAGCCCACAGTGTGCTACAATCCCAAGATATTTTTATGCTTTTGAAACATTTATAGTACCCATATTACCCATGTAACTTTGATATTTTTCTATAAACCCTAGGATTTACTGACGGCCCCAATATTATGTAGGTTCAAGTTTTATAGTTATTATTATAATAAATAGTGCTGACTCAATGTCTGGATACCATAAAAGGCACTTGACTTATAAGTCTTAAAATTGCTGATTTAGGAAAAAATATTCAACACCTCGTATGCAAAAAAGAAGTGGATCTGCGCAATGAGGCGGTAAATCGCTCTTGAAGTATCGATACTCATACATAAAATCGAGTGTTTATGTTAGTTTTCAAGAATGAAGGAAGTTCTATGTCTACAAGGTAGTAAGGTTTTTAGGCTGACTTCTAATAAAAGTCAACCTATTATTATTATTATGTGACACTTATTTTATTTTATTTAAGTAGGTACATACACACATCAGATTATAAAACTGATTTGCATACGTCACCTCACACTTTCGGGTCTGGTTGAAAACCAGCGTCAGGCACTAGTTGTCTGGCATTCTTGCTGCTGTAGCAGGTACTTTCTGACAGCTTGGACCTTGATTTTTTAATTTTAGTTTTCATGAAATGTGCCTAAACTTCAGTTTCATTAGTCTTTAGTTAGTTTTTATGCATAAGTCAGCAAAAAGCCTGATCGCGGCCAATGAAGCGGTAAATCATAGTTCATAAAGTCAGCTCGCTAAGGTAAGCGATTTGTGAAGTTAACTAAGTTTGAAACACTGAACTTAGGTATTAAGTAGGTACCTCTCGTGAACTAGTCAATATTTTATATTAAGTAGGTATGTATGTATTAGGGTGGTAACTAAACTTTCCCTTCGCGTCACAAATGCGGAACTTTAACAAGAAATCGTACCGCGCCGCACCCAATTTTTTTAACGGAGGTGTAACAGAGGTCTAATAATAAAGAATCGGTTCTATCTAATTCGAAATGACAAGTGTACGCACCCGTTAGTGCATCAGTCAGACTGGCGCCAGGTTTAGTACAAAGTAAGCAACTGTCAGTGGACCAAGTTTAATTTATAAACCAGAAGATGAAAAAGCCGCAAAAGTGTTTTACCCATTCAAAATTTTGATTACCAACAGATCGACATGTTCTTTGATTAATCTTTTTTTCTTTATTTTTTCCACCTCCGCCCGTGCTAAGATGGCCTTTATTACATCCCTAGGATGTATTAAGTCCACGAGGTGACGTAGAGTCTCACTTAGTGGGAATTACGTTAGGTAGATTTCCACGTGTGAGAGGACTCTAAGGGATTACATTAATAATATTGATTCTAGCTTAATCTGCTGATGTACCTAAGCGCTATTAGCAGTTTTAGTGTAAGTATAAAACGAAAATAACAACAATAAAATAAATGCTATAAAAATGAGAAACCGAATCTAAAATCCTTTGCAGTATAATTACGAGAAAATTAATAAAAAAACGTAACCAAAAATGGAAACTGCCGATGGAAGTGAAAACTTAAAACTGGTATTAGCGCCATCTATATTTTGGGTTACAGCACTTCGGCGCGAGCATGTCGGTGACGCGAATCCATAACTTTACCCCCTACGAAAAATCGCACACTTCACTTCAATAATGATTACACAAACGTAGCCATTATCGGTATTGTTATTATGATCCGAGTTTATTGATTATGTTATCCTAATATAATAAATGCGAAAGTGAGTATGTTTGTTTGTTACGCTTTCACGCTAAAACTGCTGAACGGATTTGGATGAAATTTGGCACATGGGTAGACCATGACGTGAAAAGACATAGAACTTTTTCTCCCGATATTCCCATGGGATCGAGACTTCCGCGAGGCACAGCTAGTCTTTGCATAAATGCAAAATTTACAAGTATCAGAAGAAGCAGCTCTTCACCGAAAGATTAATCTTTGACGAAGTAAAGAGACTCCAATATTTAATTATTGAAAATTAATTACATGAACATTTCGTCGAATCTTGCTTGACTTCAAAGACACAGCCCTAGAGTCTTTGACAGTATAAGTTACATTAACATATGCTCTGTCAAAGACTTGTGAAGACTGTTCGCTTCAGCAGTTTTAACAACCCTGTCATCTCTATTCCTGGATCATGATAATTATTATAATCACAAATTCACAACTGTCATAAAATTAAAGGAAATTTCAGGAGTCAGCCATGTTGAAAATCGTTTCTGATCGGCCTTATTTTGCTGATTTGTGGTTGTCATCGTGGTAGGAATTGGGGAAGAGGCTACGGTCGAAATTTATCTTTTATATAGGTCCAGAAATAATGTCTGTTTATGCTAATGGACTGGTAATTGAGAAAATAAAGAAAGAAAAAGTGTTAAATGTTGTTGTTGTTGGTAAAAATCTAAACTTAGACACTTGTTCGACGCGTGTCTAATGTCAGTTTTATGTCAAAGTTCATACAGAAATGTCATGTTTAAAAGGTGTTTAGGCTAAACAACTGATAAACACGGTTTAGTGGTAATAAGGTAAATGTTTTATGATACGTAGTTAACATTCTCAATAACGTATTTTAAGTATAACGTTGTTTGTCCTCAATCTAGTCAAAAATATGTCAGCACTCTTGAACATGGACTACTTTAGACATTTGAATCCCATCTATACATTCTAACTAATATTATAAATGTGAAAGTGAGTTTATTTGTTTATTTGTTTGTTTGTTTCTTACGCTTTCACGCTAAAACGGCTGAACAGATATGGATGAAATTTGGCACATGGGTAGGCCATGACCTGGAATAGGACATAGGCTACTTTTTATCGACATACCACGCGAGCGAAGCCGCGGGCGGAAACTAGTACCACATAAAAATAAATAAAGCTAAACTGCGTATTGCAGTGCATTTTTTTGGTTTGAAAAAAAAAACAGTTTTTAAAGTGTTTGTTGGTCTGTTTGTTCCGGCTTACCTCCGAAACCTCTGGACCAATTTTGACGGGACTTTCACTGGCAGATAGCTGATGTTATAAGAAGTAACTTAGGGTCTACGCGGACAAAGCCACGGGTAGCAGCTAGTCATACATAAAGAGATTACATAATTAGTTATAATGTATACAGATATAATATACCTATACAGTTTATTAGAACTGTATTGTGTTTGAATTTCGATAGTATGTAGACTGAAATTTAAGAAATATTAATTTCTGAACATTTCAGTCTACTTACTATCGAAATTCTCAAATCATTCCATGCACAGTGCAAGTACGTATTTTCATGCCAATTTCGGCTACGGTCAGTATTTCTGTTTTTGAAAGAAAAAAAAAAAATTTTATTTGGGAAACATTTTGACGGTTATCTGTCACGAGCATGTGGTCTTATGTGGGTAATGTAGCCTATCTTGGCTGTGAAGGTACGGACACGTAAAGTGCGAGTAACAATTTACTAAAATTGCCTCACGTTTTCATACCGCAACTGTACGTACATTCTTCTTTTAATGGATCGTAATCATCAACCAGTTTCATTCCTTTTACAGAAAAGTAGCAAAGTCACCCTTTTGATTAGTAAATTGCCGCTTTCTTCCTTAAAGACTTAATAGTAAGAAATTATTTTGAAGTTAATTCCTTGTAACCAACCAAACGCAACGATTCATTAGTCTTGATTGACGTTATCGTCCCTGTCTCACTTTTGTAAATTGTATGCTTCAGTGAATTGAGTTAGTAGAATTCTATGCTTTATTTTATTTGTATTTTCTGTTTCGAAATATCATGACTTTGTTTCAACCTAAGCGGGTAAGTAATGAGTGTCATTATCGCTGTTGACTGCTTAATTTCTGTTATTTGTATGCTTGAGTGAATTAAAAAAATTATGAACTTTAGATAAGTTTTATTTCCATAAGTGTAAATGTCACTAACAGTCGTTTAGGGTTCACTTATTTTTGAGTGTATTAGACTAATTCCATTTTCGTAGTCTGGTAAAAATCTTTTTCTTACCCGAACTATGCTGCAGGTGAGGTCAAGCTTAACGACAGTAATTGACATAATCGTTGCGTCTTCTCAACAATAATCGCCCAAAAAGACACAACTGGCCAAGCTTTATTTCCAATTCCCTGTTATCGTCCAAAAAACAGCAAATTGTCAACACTTACCAAAGCCATTCTAATCCCAATGTAAACAGCAAATGCTTGAAGGAAAACGCAAAAAAAAGTAAAGGTACGAAGTGTCATGCAAAACTCGGTCCCAAAGGGCAATGTTCCATTTCTTATAAATGAAGTTAAAAGGGTACTTCCGTCTCTTGAGGTAGAACTTGGTCGCAAACATCGGAGGGTCTAAAGGACCCGCGAAACGTTATCTAAATTAAAAAATTGGGAACACTTTGTATGAAGCTGTTCGATTTGTATGCTTTGGGAGGTTTAACGGGCAAAAAGATGGTCCACGTCTCCACTAGTATTAAGTTTTAAGTTTAAGTTTATTAGTACAATAACAACAACACGGTACATAGCATATTATTATAGAAACATTATTTTCGTATATTTGTCCTTTCTTGGCGTCATGTTTGCCGCAAATAAACATATTTTCTTTCTTTCTTTCTTCTTTCTAAACAGGGGGGGTGGGTTGGTACTACCATGTTTCAAAATTATTGTCAGCTTTACGGGCTCTTAAACTAGGTACGAAGACCATTATATTATCTTAGGAGTCGGATATTTTGGGGCTTAAATTTATATAATACAACCGTGACTTTTCGGTTTGGTTACAGTGGATGTTTACACAGCAAATGGAATGAATGATTTGTCGTTGTGTATCTAGGAGTGTGTATATGAGTGTATGAGTGCAGGGAGGTGTGTATGTAAAGTGTGAGTGTTAGATAAGCTTATAATATTACAAATTAATAAGATAGTGTTTTTCTTTTTCTTTCGTTTAAGTTACTAACAATAGTGTTTTAAGTGTCTGTTACTAACAATTTATGGATCTCTTAGTTGTCCGAATTAAAATGATTTTATTTATTTATTTTCTGTCCCTATATTATCAGCTCTGCCATTGATAAACGTTTTCTAGGGCTCAACTGTCGAGTAGTAGTTTAAGACCTTCCAAAGACCTTATAGAAATAAATCAGCTCTGAATGTAGCGATCCATAAAAAATCCAAGTGTATCATCAAAGGGGCTGATTTCAATGAATGTAAGGCATCTTCACTCCAACATTATAAATCACACTCGTATAGGTACCTCCCTTGTGCTTTTATGCCACATTTATTGCAAATATCTCTAGCTCTCTGTGACCCTACACATCTAGTGTGGCAAAGCGAAACAAATTGCTACACGAGAGCCTTACACTTATGTCTCAATTCATGTCGTAGGCTAAAAGCTACGAGTGTATGCCTAAAAGTAGTCTCAAGATGACAAACGTTAGTGGACTGGAAAAATACTTATGTCAAGATGGAACCAAATGGGTCTCGATTATGGACGAAAATAACCGGCCAAGTACGAGTCGGATTCTATAAAACGGCAAACAAATCACGTTTGTTGTATTCCCATACAACAAACGTGATTTGTTGAGCCCCCTTAAATATTTATTTTATTCTGTTTTTTGGGCAACAGAAATACATCATCTGTGAAAATTTCAACTGTCTAACGATCACGGTTCATGTGATACAGCCTGGTGACAGACCGACAGACAGACAGCGGAGTCTTAGTAAGGGTCCCGTTTTACCTTTTGGGTACGGAACCCTAAAAAATGGTGTATGTTTGACGTCCTTGTTTCTTTTGTTAAAGAATATTTTCGAGACTGTAAAGGAAAAGAAGAAAGTGTGTCTTACTACCTACTTGCCTCTACCTACTTGCTATTCGGCACATGTTATGGCTGTCATTTCAGAGACGTAAAGACGTTACACTCGTGTTACATACTAGGTTTTTATAAAGCGTAAAGTACAGTTCTCTAAAGGCATCTTCTAGTCACTACGTATTTCAAACAAGGTATCTTAAGCAACTACAGTTTGATTCATCTAACTATCGAACTAATATTATAAACGCGAAAGTTTGTAATGGATGTATGGATGGATGTTTGTTACTCTTTCACGTAAAAACGGCTGAATGGATTTGGATGAAATTTGGCAAACAGATAGTTTATAACCTGGATTTACTTTTTATCCCGATATTTTCACGTGATCGAGACTTACGCGGGTGAAACCGCGGGGCGCAGCTAGTATTAACATAATAATTACACTGTTAATTCCAGCCTTAGACACTAATTATTTTGTAGGCTGTATAAATGTTTCGTGTGTGATATTCTACTTAATAAGCTCGTTCCCAATGTAACAATCCGGCCACTGACCTCCGTTTTGTAATCCCTTTTACGACCGTCCACAGTGTGGTATTTTCATGATCTAGAGCAGCAGTTGTCAAACTTTTTTGGCAACGGAACCCTTTTGGAAAAATTTTGGCGGAACCTTAGAATAATCAAAACCGTTAGTCGTTTTTTCAGATGTTGCAAAACTTGTTTCACAGGGTCCAAGTTTTATTTTTTTAGACGTAGGAGTAATATCGCGTATAAAAAGTAAAGCGCCTACTTGTAGTTTCATTGTATACTGCATAGACACGTGACTAAGCAAATGCCGCCAAATCTAAAATTAGTTCTTGAGGAAACTGGGCTCGTCAAAGCCTCTGTGGGGGCTCCGCAAAAATACTGGTTCGTTGTGACCATTAATTTCGCGGAGCCCCCACAGAGTCTTTGTGGAGCCCAGGGGCTCGGCGGAGCACACTTTGAGTAACACGGACCCAGAGGGACAATTTTCATTTTTGATACTACTATACTGTCTGAACAGGTTTAACACTAGTGTGTATTGGCAGTAGACAAGTTATACTACAGTGGACTAAGCTTTATTGACTAAGAAGTCGTGCCGAACAATAGATAAGAGCCGGAATGGCCGCCTACCTGCGTTTCGCCGACACGCACCTCGCGCTCGAAAACTTTGTCGACTAAGAATTCGACTAGGTTTGCTCAATGAATACGCTGTGTTTTTGTACGATAATAGTGATTGTGTGTTGTTATTGTTTGAATCTCAAGGCAAGTTTGCATACACGTTCCTTTCATTCGTGTTTTAATGTTATCGTAAGCTCCAAAAGAAATTATCAAGGGATTTTTTTGGTAAGAAAATTGACTATATCAGTTTGTAAGTACTTGAGTTTTAGTTTATTATTCCGCATTAGTCCGATCACGTATTATTATATTCTAATGAAATAACCATCTTAAATCTTATGTAACATGTTTATTAGTTTTGCGAAACCCGGGACCAACGAAAGCATGGAGAAGTCTTGGTATGTAAAGATGGTCACCGATTCACAGGCCAACCCCGGCAAGAGTAGCTTAAACTGATGAATCGACCCGTGCGGCTGTTATTATTAAAGTTAAATTAAAGTTATAATACTATTAAAGTTACATATAACTAAGAAATCTCGATGTTTGGTCAAGTCATAAAAACTATGCGTAGCAGGAGCTAGTAATAAATAATCATTCCTTTTCGCATTTCTATCTTGCCGAATGTAATACCTACGTCCAATTAGAATAATTAACAAACTCCTAGGAACTATCAATTTAAATAATGTTTCTAGTTAATATCATGACCTACATTTTGTATAATTAAGACCAGGTAATTACCGTCTCACTTCAACGGTGGGCTTATTTAACTGGCTATGTTGTAATTATTTCATAAAATTTAATTTCTTTGGCCGGTAAAATGTCGTCAAACATTATTGTAAATGTGGCTCTCATTTATCTAATCATTTTGTACAAGTGTGATAAATGTTATGTTGGTTCTGATTCTTCTTTCATCTTAAAAGAAACAAAGTACACTCAACCGCTCATCAGTGATGACATAAAGGCGGTGTCAATGCCAAATTCTTACCATTGTGGTGTGGTTGACTGTACAAGAGTGTCGCTTGAAGTTGTTTTACTTTCACATCTCGTATTATGTGAATAAGCACATAGAGAAAATTTGTCTTCAAGTAAAATAATATAATTCGTCATAATTATGTCAAAATCAAAATCAAAATCAAAATATTTTATTTCACATAAACCTACATGGGCACTTATGAAACGTTCTGACGTTTCCTAGGCACGCTAGGCGGTTAGCTAGGTGCACGGTTCCAATTGGTCCAAAGAGAAGAGCCGGCAAGAAACTCCATGGTTACTCTTTTAAAAATAATTGGCTTTTACAATACTTTCAAATTACAGTGTTGGTAGGCATGGGAGGACAATGTAGGCCTTTCAACAAGTAAGTACCAGGTACTTAACAAAAATAGAAGATGTTCAATAAATCTACAGTCCAATAAGCCTACAACGTTCTGACATTCACAAAATAGAAAATTATCTATCTAAAAGACTAATAATAATAAAATTCAAATTCAAATAAAAATAAAAACCTACTAAAATCAATCAATCTCCCTTGCCTTTTCCCAACTATGTTGGGGTCGGCTTCCAGTCTAACCGGATGCAGCTGAATACCAGCATTTTACATAGAGCGACTGCCTATCTGAATGTGGCATAGATTAAAATAGAAGCAACAAATGACTTCAACTTTTGGTATGCCAGAGACAATTAAATCGAACCGTGTAAATCAGGCTCTACTTTTGTTCTCACATATTGAAGCAACAAGAATACTGTACCCAGGATTTTATATCTATATCCATATTATTTAAAAGAGTGTCCTTGGAATTTCTTGCCCGTTCTTCTCCATAGAGATAATTATACGTTTTGGCATGGGCGACTAGTTTCAACTTTCTGACTAACTGACCGACTCTTTGCCAATTCAAAAGTGCCTGTAAATGGTTTAATTGAAATAAATGCTTTGAGTTTGTGTTTATTCTTGACCTTCATTCGTATTTGCCCTGTAGCTGACATTGTTTGCTTTTTTAGGTGTATTTCTATAACTGCTATTTACCAAAACAGAAACTAAACTAGTTAAACAGTAGAATTCTAAGGAGCCATTTGCGTAAAATGAGCGTAAAATAATGCTTCATGAAAATTAATGAACTCACGCCTAAGTGATTTATTTCACAATGTATTTCTATTTACTTCCGAAAACTTTATGAATATTATGATAAATCTTGTCTTTTATTAAAAATGTTTTTGCAAAGTTTTGCCGTCAACCAAAGTATTTGCATACTGATGCTTTGTAACAGTTGTTTAATTTGGTTTCTTATTTAATTTAACGGTCATTTTGCGGTAAAGATGTTTACAGATTGCGCAACATGCAATTTAATATGTAGGGAACTGCACTTTCGTGATTGACTGACAGACAAGACATGACTTTAGATAAAGCCATGAAATAAATAACATTTATTTATTAATTTTATTATTTATATACAGTAAAATAGATACAGATACGACATAATTATAATATACTCTAATCCTAACTAACATTATAAATGAGAAAGTGAGTTTGTTTGTTACGCTTTCACGCTAAAACGACTGAACGGCACATGGGTATAATTTTTATCCCGATATTCCCACGGGATCGAGACTTACGCGGGTGAAACCGCGGGGCGCAGTTAGTACTTAAAATTTTATGCATGTGTGAGTGTGTTTGTGTGTGTCTAAGTGTACTGTAAGTAATATGTTGTTTTTATTCTAGGCTAAGAGCCACAAAAAAACCCGGACACGAGACTAACACCCACGGAATTCATATGATGGCCTACTTTCATTAACATCAACATCACCACGCCTCTAATCCCCGAAGGATTTGGCAGACGTGTACAAACAGTAGGTACACCCATATTTCGCCAGTTACGTTAAAGTTCAAAACCAGTACCTCCAATGTCAATTTAAACTCAAACAAAAATGTATCTCTAGTTTTAGTCATTATTTTAACCACTATAGGGTTTATTGGATCTTTTATAGTATATAATAGATTCATCGGGCAGCTGAATATTGCAAATTTATTGAGTAAACAATGACCGAGCTTTGGAAATGGCTGCGGATTGATTGAGCATGTTATTTACACGTCCACGTTACTAGTCGAAAAAAGAGCAGCGGGCTATTAGAGTGAAAACAAAACAGACCGGTACAGCAACGCAAAAGTCAAGCTGTAGTAATCATCATTATCATCATTTCTGCCGAAAGACGTCTATTGCTGGATATAGGCCTCCCCAAGCACCGCCACTTCGACCGTTTCTGTGCTTCTCGCATCCAGCGCATTCCCGCGGCCTTCACCAGGTTGTCGGTCCACCTTGTGGGGGGGGCCTTCCAACGCTACGCGGTCGCCACTCCAGAAACTTTCGGCCCCATCGGCCATCTGTTCTGCGAGCAATGTGCCCTGACCACTGCCACTTAAGTTTGGCAATACTTCGGGCTATATCGGCGGGCTGTAGTAATAGTGTGTGATAAAAAGGATATGCGAACAGAAGTCTAGAAAAAGGCTCACCGAGAAAAAAAAATTGTCTGTGCAAGCAGCCTCGCTATTACCTAGCTTACTGCTTAATATCTTTAATCTATTACAATATCTACTTCTTTATTAATATTAATAATATACTACTGTGTTTTCTTTTCTATATTTATTTTTGCGAATTTCGAAAACAAATGAATATATTTTTCTTTGATTCAACTAATTTCACGCAAACAAAATCCAAAGTCAGAATCTAAATCTTCCAAATACAAAACGCAATTTATTTCATTAAACAATAAATTACTTTTTAATCGTCCTGTGCAAAGTAAAAAGGTTTTTATACAAGGTTACACAACAAAAAGGGGAAGAAAAACCTTTTTAAACGCTACGAACACATTAGTGTAATAGGGGTTGGGTCACGCTCTGAGCGTGACACCGGAATTGTAATGAAACCTTCAATTATAAGAGTAAATGAGACGCATAAATGTATGTGCTAATCAGCTTTTATTATATTTTTTTTGGTGATTTTATTACAAAGAGTTTCACTAATTATAAGCATCTACATTTTTTCCTTTTTTGTCATCGACACGCTAAGATAAAAAATAATTAGGTACGTTGTATCAACAAGTTGCGTTCATGTTTAAAAAAAAAAACATAACAATATCATAATAAATAATTGATTGACCACTTCACACATACAAACGCACCTAAACGCAACCATTTTATATCATCTATACATTTATAAATTAAACTCCGTAACGGATTTCGTTGCGGTTTTCACCATTATTTAGAAAATGTATTCCGGAAACTGTCAGTGTCATCCTCACTGATATTATAAATGTGAAAGTGATTTTGTTTGTAACGTTGGGTAGAAGATACTTTTTATCCCGGTAGTACGTTCCCATGGAATAGTTTACGTCGCGGGCAAAGCAACGGGCAAAAGCTAGTAGGATATATTTTATTTTAAAACAAGAAACACGCGGACGAAGTCGCGTCCAGAAGCTATACGCAAAACAACAAGAAGATTCAATCATCACAGCTAACTATCAAACCTATTATAACTTATTCAATCTCACAAGAATAGCAAAAGCCATACAATTTAAATATCAAATAAATATACATGAAATTGATCTGCTTGGGGAAAACTTCCTAATAACTTTGTAAGGTTTTTCTTTACCTTTTAATTCGGGAGCTGTCAACCTGATTCCTGCCTTGAGAAAGGATGAAGTTTTGATAAATAGAATGGATTGAGATCGACCCCTCGGAGGTAGGTGATCGAAGCCAACAGGGTTGTTACTTCGAAAATATAAATGTAAAGAGTTTTTCGTGAGATAAAATGTGTTGACAGGTTTTTGTTGGAGCTTTCGTTTATGATTTTTATTTTATGAAATGCTTTTGAAAAGTCAACTTAGTTGGGAAATCGCGAGGCAGATTGATTTTTTGATGTTTCTGAAAAGTAGAGAATACTTAAAACTTGGGGTTGATGCCAGTCTAACCGGATGCAGCTGAACAACCAGTATTTGACATGGTGCGACTACCTATATGACTTCCACAAGCCAGTTACTGGGTAACAGGTTACCCCTTGTTACGACAGCACCCTAATTGCGTAATAAACGATCAATCAGAATTGGAATCGGTTCGAAACCAAGGTCTAATCCATTGCTTCATAAGTTCGTACGTGACGTTGTTGAGCAGATTTTTTTTTCGAACTTAATGATTGACATATGTCAAACCGATTACAATTCTGACCGATCGGGCATTATTTATTTATTTATTTAATTTCAACGGTTATGTTACAACCAATTACAGTAACTAAAATTATGAATAAAAGGGACAATTATAAATAACAATATACAAAATAAAAACATGAAAACAGTTAACCACACTTTCATAAATTCCTCTCACAGTAGGTACTTCTGGCATACCAATAATATCTCCGTCCATCCATCCGCAAACAGATCGCCTATTGGGTTAGAATCCAAGAGATCATTAAGCGCGGCAAGCATGCGAGGAATTAGCGACTTAGCACGTGCAACCGTACGACATGCATTACGGCATTACGCATTAAGGGTGCTAAAAAAAAAGAAAGAAAATACTTACGTTTATTTGCGGCAAACATAACACTAAAAAAGGACAAGTACACGAAAAATAATAACAAAGTGGGGGAAAATATGCGTCACATCCACGCAAAACGGCCATCACTCAGCATAATGCTGCAAGACAGCCTTAGCGCTGGTTTTCAGTGACAGCCGGCGTTAACGTGATGACGTCAACGCCGTGCTGGTTGTCAGACTTTTGGGCTTCTGACGTTCCATAACGACTGTCAAAGATCTACAGCCAGGACCGTGAGCTTAATGTGTATTAAGTAGAGAATACAGAACATAATGATAAGCTAGCTTGATAACTTTCTCTTATCTCGAAATTATTACTAATATAGGTATTTTTAAGTGAGTTTGTTTGTTACGTTTACAAGCTTAAACGGCTGACCGGATGAAATTTGGCACATGGGTAGACCATGACCTGTAACAGGACATAGGATATTTTTTATCCCGATATTCGGGATCGAGACTTACGCGGGTGAAACCGCGGGGCGCAGCTAGTTATTACTAATTCTCAGTAAGCACAGTGAAGCTGGACAGAATTATGACTTGGTCAGTGAAGATAGATAGATTTAGAGAGGTCCACTTTTATTTATTTACCTTTAATCCTAAACAGGTAGGCCCTAGCAAAAGCCGGGATTAATAATGCCAGGTAGGATAGTTCGTGAATAGGGTACAGAATCTAGACTTTCATATATCAAAATAAAATAAAAATGAGATTTCGAGGATTGAAGTTATTCATTAAAGAAGTTTCGAAGATTTATTGTTATTGGACTGAAATAGCCTTCTGTTGCCTAAATAGTCAGTAATAGTCAAAATCCGTTTGATAATTAGTGAAAATAGAGACTTTTGCCTTTGCGTCCAGCGCTCGGTGTAGCAACACGCCGAGTTCTGGTTTGCGACTGGTCAATCGTCATCATGAGGATGCCTCGTTGAGAGCAAACAACGTCTCGATTTCTTACAGGACTTTTCATGTCTCTTGAGGAATAGTTATGCGAAATAGGTCACTAAATATATCTACGTCTATTTTATTTTATAATGGATTTCCGCAGTCACGCCTGAATCAATTAACTAACTTATGCATTTTCAAAATGATTAAACAAATCACCTACCACGCGTGAACTAACAACATTCTAGCCCAAAATACATTATTTTCTATTAAAAACGAGTCAAAAACTTATTCACACACATCACGACTGCATTCGCGTTTAAATGAAAAGCGAATGGTTTCCAAGAGCTTTTAAACTTCATATATTCGCCTGCACAAGTTGCCAGCAAAGTTTTAAAACGTTGCCATATATTAATTTACGTTTTGGCTACTCAGCAAAATAAGTATGCAAACTGTTCCGAACAATTCTATTTCGAAACATTGTAGTTTTTGATCGCGTGCTGTCAGATTTATCTGGTTTTACTTTTATGCTAATGTTTTGTAGTTTTGTTTTTCAAAATATTATTTGCATTTTTTTTTATCTTTCATTTGAGACACAAGCGACTTCGTTAACCGTTGTCCGATGCGGAACATAGAGCGACAGTCATTTGTTCAGACCAGACTGCTACAAATTCTGGTCTAACAATTACTGCTTGCGTATTTTATAATTATCACTTGCTTTAAAAACGGTCCAGGAAATCATCGTGAGGAAACTGGCATGCCAGTAAACCTCTGACTTGGCTTCACATGCCGTCAAGATATATTCTCGACGGCATATGAAGCCAAGTCAGAGGCCCTTGGGCCCTTTAAAACTGTTGACACCAGGACTAACCACATGATTAATGCTCACGAGCAACAAAAGAGGCTTTTGCGGTGCAATGGGTGGGACAGTGACAGGCGGGTATTATTATTTAAAAGTAAAATATTATCCGCTGGTAAAGAAAGTCGAGGCTCGTAGCTGTCGATATCTGCTACGACGGTGTAGCGGTTTGCTACGGCGTAGAAACCGCGTAGCATGTTTTTAATTCACCTCCCAAAGTGTTTCACGTGTTGCTGGGGAGTTTGTTGCGCCACTTATTCTCAGCTAAGCATTAGGAAGTTTTGAAGTGGGGCGTTTTGGAGGACTGTCTTATGTAATTTGGACGTTCAAAGAGTGCTGATTGTCAGACTTTTTTTTTTTTTTTGATTGTGGGATGTCGTCAAATGACTTCTCCCGCTCTGGGCGGAGTGGGAGGGCGTGTCAGACTTTTACTGACTAAGGGCCGGTTGTTTCAAACGGTTGGTTAACGTAACATACGTACGTCAAATTTAACATTCGTTAAATACAAAGCGTTGTGTCAAAGTTATTCCATTATTTCGTGAAACAACGCTTGTTTTTGATTTGACGATAGTTAGTGCCATTTTTGACGTTTAACCGTGCGTAAAGTGGACGTGAAACAACCCGTCCTAAGACCCACCCGTGTTCCTTCAGTTGCCTGTCGCCAAGGGTCCCGGTATCCCTTTCCGACTTTCCCGCAACCCTGGGCTGATTGTAAGCCTAGTTTGTATAAATGACTTTTGATTTTGATTTAAAACCGACAAAAAAAAGGAGGAGGTTCTCAATTCGAGGATTAATTATTCTTTCTATGGAACTCAGATTGTTAATTTTTCATAGATGGGTTTTTTAACTACAACTACCTATAGTTCGCGGACCTAACATTGATTACATGAAAACTTATTTGTATTACATTGTCTGTAATAAAATTTGTGCATACATATTATTTATGAAGTTTATAAGTTCCTCAAACAAGATTGTTAATACAACAAGCAGTTCTCTCTTACGGCTAAGTTTTCATTAAAAGCTGAAATTAGCTTTACCTATCGAAACCTTATTGAAAGCTCTTATTTTCAAGTCATTGATTACCTACCTTTTGTATTTATACTCAAAACTTCTTAAAAACAAACTTTCCTTCTTCAAGAACCGATGCAAAACACTTGCTTTCTGTTCCTATTAAAACGTCAAAATAACAAAACTTTATTGTAGCCATATTTCGGCCAAATTTCACCAGAATATTACTCACAAAGAACTACACGCAAGAACTTAGAATTAATTAAATGAACAGGGCGTGATCAGTTCCTGAGGGATTTCAAAGGGAGCTCCGCACGTACAGTCGACCAAGCTATTTGGTATACAGGCAAAATATCTCCATTTTCCGCTGCACGGCCAAAATTCGTTTTTATTGTGTGTTTAGTTTAACTTTTTGAGCTTATGGCTTAGGAGAGTGACGTAAAAGCATTATTGACTACTGAAAACACTCGCAAAATTGTTTAAAGTAGTCACGCCTGAATCAATTAACTATTTTAAAGTAGTTGCAAATTATCTGCCTGTATACCAAATAGCTTGTTCGACTGTACATAGCTATATAATTATATTTACTGGTAGGCCTTGTGTAGAGCGATTTAATCAGTCTAATGTTTTATATCCGACAAAAGTTGTCTGTAAAAGATCGCTATTAGTGATAAAACCGCGCCCATTGTGTCAACTATTTTTTTTAACAAATATACATAACTAGCTGCACCCCGCGGTATCACCCGCGTAAGACTCGATCCCGTGGAAATATAGGGATAAAAAGTATCCTATGTGTTAATCCAGATTATAAACTATGTGTGTGCCAAATTTCATCCAAATCCGTTTAGTAGTTTTTGCGTGAAAGAGTAACAAACATCCATCCATACATCCATCCATCCTCACAAACTTTCACGTTTGGGAGTATCACTATTAGTAGGATTATGAGAGAAGCTCGTAACTAAGTAATAACAGCCACACGGGTCTATCCATCAGGTTAAGCTACGCTTGCCGGGGTTGCTCCCTGGATGGGTGACCATCATTACATACCGAGACTCCTCCGTGCCTCGGAGAGCACATTAAGCGTATTCATTGACAATACATTAACCACCAATACCATCGTATTTTATACTAGCTGCAGCCCGCAGTCTCACCCACGAAGACCCTAATTTAAAAATGATTAAAATAAAATTAGCTTAACTTATATCTTATAACATCAGCTATCTTCCGTCAAAATTGGTCCAGCCGTTTCGGAGATAAGCCGGAACAAACAGACATACTGACAAAAAAATTAAATATAAAAATAAGTGGAGGTCATGTAGGCAGTGGCTGCATGTAAAAAATCTAGTATTTAGGTATCCGGTTAGACTGGAAGCTGACCCCAACGTAGTTGGGAAAAGGCTAGGCAGATGGCAGATGCTTAAGGAAAATGTCCCGCCGACTTAAGTACCACGTCTGCACGCTCTCAGGAATTAATCCAACATTGCTACCTTTATCGACGGCAATATTGTTATGAATGTTCGGCTAAACTCTATCGGCGAGTAATTAAAAGTTTGATCTTTGGAACTTGATTAGATACCTCCGCCGATCCAGAATGTAGGTACTCCGGGAAAATGAGTTCCGTGTCTGCGTGAGATTTATAAAATAAAACCCTTAATATACGTCAAGACACTGAAATTTATTTTAATGTTTTCACTAGATTCAAGACGTTCAACGCGTTCGATATTGATTTAAATATCCAACCAGGCAACGCAAAACTCAATTTCCACCAACCATTCCAAGACATCAAATTCTCATCTAAAATTCTCGCTCAGTAACAAACTATAACAGAACCTACATTTGGATTGAACTAGTCTTAAACGCCGAGTAACTTGGAGCCACTTCTGAGACACAACTTAGAAGCTGTATGTAAATGATTTATTGTGAAGACTAACTTACTGAACCAAGATGGTAGAATTGAAGAAAAACAAGCATCTGTTTGTTTTACGCAAATTGTGGGAACACGTACACGTTTCGTTTCTTATACCTACAAATCCAACGATAAATAAAATATATGTTTATTTACTAATGATTTGTTTGAGGAAAGCAAAGCCCAGCTCTTATTTTAATTTTATTTATTTTAATAAAAAATATATTTAAACGACGGAATTAAACATGGGTACATCTTTGTGTAACTAAACCTAAACATAGGTACATCTTTATGTACCTATGTTTAATTCCGTCTTATACGTCTTTACGTATAAAGCTCAAATTGCGAAATAGCATTCCTTTAAAACAAATTAGGATAGATTGAAAACTGACGTCAAAAAATATGTCTGTCCTTGTCACTGAGCAATGTCCTTTTCCCGGGTTCTTTAAATACGAATGTCGATAGCAATCAAACTTTTGAAGAAAGCAGACCAGAGGCCCTAGACAAAGTGACATTCTATCAGCGATAACGATGATGGAAAAGGACTGACATAAGCTAACGACACGCTTATGTCAATCCTGTTGAAAGTCGTTGTAGAAATACGAAACGCTTTCGAAGCGATTGTCACTTGTCTAGGCCCTCAGACCATGCATACGATAATGCAAATGCTTTCAAACGGAATTAGGGTTAAATATTTAGGTCTTAATACTTGTGGCGAGAGGTTCGTAGCTAAATATCAAATGGGCGGTTCGTCTTTCTGTAATTTGCATGGCATGGAAAGATGATATATTTTAAAACATTGTTTTTGCAGGCGAAAGGTATTGTTATTATTTTTAAGTATACGTACAAGAATCCTTTATTTATTAACCTTAGTTTTTTGTAGTGAATCTTTGATGTTTCATTATTCAGCCAAGGACACAATATTTTATTGAATTAAGGCCATTAGAATTTAATAAGGACTAAGTGCGACGGCTCAACGATAACCCTGAATAACTCCAAACAAAATACCAACATTTTATAAATTCATGCAGAACTTTCAAATTCTTAATTGACGGTCTTAATTTAGGGATCTCTTCACAAACAATTAGCCCTTTTAAGATTTTATTTTGCGTAAACAAATTAAATATTTAGTTACAATTTCTGACAGGGTTAATACCCAATTTTACGATGGATCCTTAGGAATACCTGCGGGATATTTTGTTTTGTTTCTTTTGAGTTCGACGAGGTACTTGTTTTAATATTCAAATTGTTTATTTCAAGGTCTACTTACTTTCTGATGTAATCGTGTTTAGTCTCTTAAGTAATTTTGAGCCGGTCTTAGTTTAACTAACTATATTACTTGGCCAAAGATAGTAAGCAGGTACATAATTGAATTCCCTCTTCGTCTAAACTTACTTAAGTAATGTATTGGTTTATCCCGCCTTGAAGGGAAGGAAGTGCGCGAAGGAAAACATCGTTAGGGAACCGGCATGCCAGAGATTTTTCTCGACGGCATGTGAAGCCAAGTCTTTGCCCTTGGGCGGCTTTAAAACTCTGACACCAGAGGGCCTAGACAAGTGACAATCGCTTCCAAAGCGTTTTGTATTTCTACAACGACTTTCAACAGGATTGACATAAGCTTGTCGATAGCTTATGTCAGTCCTATATATTTTTGCCTTTTCCATCATAGTTATCGCTGATAGAATGTCACTTTGTCTAGGGCCTCAGATTAGTTACTAACCACAAGTAAAGAAGAGAAGATCCCGCCTTCTTCTTCAGGTGCTTCTGAAGTAGTAAACTTACTACTTCAGAAGCACCTGAAGAAGAAGGCTGGTGTATGTTTTGTTAGTTGAGTTTGAATTCCAAAACGCCACGTAAGTCAGACAGCTGCCAAATCAGTAGAACTGGGACGGCCGGATGACCTATCCGTCAAAATAACAACAGTACGTAGGTAGCTATGTAGAGTATGTAGCCTGATACGGACACCGGACCGCAATTGCCAGTGACCAACGATAAGCTAATGTAGGTTACATACACAATACAAGCTGATTTGGAATTCATTAGCTAACTTTCAGAGGATTATAGTACTCACGAATATGAATCAGTCTTTTTCTGAAAAGGGAAAAAGCATTTGCTTTATTAATTTCGCAAGTGAAAATATTTCTGATACGCTTGACATATTCTGAACAAGCCTAATTGCGTAACACCTTCGTAAAACACATAATAATGACACAGAAATAACAATGACTTTCTTTCAAAATGATTTAATAAACGTATCGCTAGAGTCGTTGAATTACCAAACTGCTAGTTCAAAATACTAATACAGTGGAAATAGGCTGCTGTAGACTCGGAATGGATGCTTATGAGGACTGATTGACGTGGCGAAATACTTAGGGAAGTTAATCAGTAACGTACCTACAAACCCGCAGTACGCCAGTGTGGTGGATTACGGCTCACTCCCTTTCAAAGAGTATAGAGGCCTGAGTCGCAAAATTGGGAAAATTGTAGGCTTATTCCAGTCAGTGACGACTTCACTTTGTACATAAGTGTAAAGTAAGCTATTGTTTTGTTTGCAGGAAACCTGCTGAGCGGGTAGGATGCGGCGGCATGCACCGCATCGTGCTGCTAATGGCGGTGCTCACGAGGGCCATCGCCCCCCATGCGAACGTTACAGGTAAATACTTTTTAAAATACCTGTAAATTCGCAAATAATAATAAAAAACACGAAATAAAGAGATGAATGACATGAGATGTCCTTAATTAAAATGATTGAGTTTCATTTTCCACGAAAAAATCCTTTTTGAGGTATACGCAAAATGGCGGCTTAATAGTGCTCCGTCTATCTTCAGGTATCGCTAAGCGCTTGGTCGGCTCTTCACGAGACCAGAGGGCTGGCCTATTTTTTGGCCAAAGAATCAGCATTGCCATACAACGTGGCAATGCTGCCAGTCTTTTGGGCACTTTTCCTGTTGACAGCGATGCAGACGAATTTTTTGATGCCCTTTGATAATTTTCCCTTTTACATAATTATTATTATTAGTAGATATTATAAGTCAGTGAGTAGTTGTATTTGCCTGTAATTGGTTTAATTGAAATAGGTATCTACATAAATACAAAAATACTTATTATTTATTTACCTTAATATTGATTTAGATCACAAACAAACCCAAAGGTAACCGAAGCAAATATTTTTGTTTACACCTATTAATCCAAGATATTTGGTGTCAACTGATAGCAAAATACATAGCCAACTAAGTCCTATGATACTGAATATATAATGATTAATTAATAGCATTGTCACGACAATAATATTAATTCTACAGCCATTGTCTAGTATTCATTAATAACAGCGCTTAGCCGAATAATAGCTACATGAGTTTGATAATTCAGTTTAGTGCGATCAGTCGCATTTGAAAGCGATGACAGTATAAAATGATGTTTGAGGTTAAACTGTAGCAGTAATGAAATCACATTGTTATTCATTGTTTAGTTGCATATAAACAGTCACGGATTAATTAAATGGAATGAAATTTTTTATTCTGTAAATACTCCTAGGATATCGGAATCACTTTTGCGCATCATAAAAAAATTAAGCTAGATGGAGTCGACATTTCATAACTGACTACCCCTGAGAAGAAATGGCGAAACCAACTCAGAGGTCTCTTTTTTAAAGTCCAGTCATAATATTGGTAAGATTATGTGAGGACTATATAGATTAGTGTCTGAAATGGTCTCTTGAGGAAAGAACCACAAAAATTTGAGTGGACTTATCCAGTCAGTGCAAGTATTTGTCTGTAATCGTGTAGCTCAACTCAGAACTTGAGGAGCTCAACAATCAATAATACATAAAAAATAAAATTCTTAAGTGTAGGTACAGTCAGGCTAAGTGAATTTGACGAGCCCACTTTGACGATAAATCGTTTGAAACCGTCAAAATAACAAAGATGGCAGATGACAAATTCGTTACCAAGGAAATGTATATTTACGCGAATGTCGACCTAATTGTATTTGAATGTCTGTAAGAAAATAAGCTTATGGTGGGTCAGAATTCAATTTTTTCGACTGTACCTACTTAATGCAGAATATTTATAACTAAATATCTATGTTAATTGACCGTTATTGTGACAGACAATAAAAGATTTGACTATAGGTGTTGGTAAACACAGTCATTTACAATTAAAATTCCGGTGAAAGTCATTTCGATTGAATTGATTGCTGTGATCCTCGAAGTAATTGAACAAATAATAATGTTATATAAATAAACAATTTAAAGTATTTAATTTATAGAAAATAATGTATTAATATGCCGATATATCAAGTAGTATAAAAGTAAAATAAAATTGTTAATTGATTCAGGCGTGACTTTGCGGAAATCCATTATAAAATACAATAGACGTATTTAGTAACCTATTCCGCTTAACTATTCCTCAAGAGTCATAAAAAACCCTGTAAGAAATCGACACGTGTTTCACCTCTCAACGAGGCATCCTCAAGAGGACGATTGACCGGTCGCGAATCCGAACACGACGTATTGCCACGCCGGCGCCGAGCACTGGACGCAGAGCGTACTCTCCTTCTACTGATTATTTCAATATGCATGTAGGACGACCAGTGTACGTCCTACATGCATATCACACTTTATGCAGTCATAAAGTGAAATAAATAGTGTACGTATTGAAGCCGTACCTACATTGTCAAACACACACACACACACACACAATGTTCATTTGCTTAAAACCTACGCCGTCTAAAGACACAGTAGAAATATTCTCAGTAATAAATCAGAAGGTTTTGCAAGAGACATTCAATTTGTCCCTTTCAACTTCAGATGGTTAATTTTTTTTTACAAAGAGGGAACTATATTTGAATTTAGGTACTAGTCAACATTTTCGAGGTCTTTTGTTAAACAACTCATAACATCACGCTTGTAATTTTTACCAGTTATGTTTAAGTCCCATGTAATGGGGGCAAGCCTATTGCCATCTACCGGGCACAGATCCAGACTCCGGGCTGCTACTGAGAAACTCCTGATTGTTTTTGTTTTTTTCTATGCATGGTAGCTATGAATGGTGTGTATGCTAATTTTAAGGATCACGCTGCCAGCTAGAAGGACCATAGCTAATAGAAAATTTTTCCACCTAGGCTCCCCAGGCACTGAACCAAGCAACCCGCCATCGTCAACAATGATGACGCCGCCCCCAACAGTCTTCCGGAATCTCAGGGTCACCAGCAAGCCAAGGAAAGGGATGAAGCATGGGAAAGTGGACTCTCCTATGCTGAACTACATATTCGATTCGTATGCGACAAGCAATAAGCATTTTCATGACAAGTAAGTTTTGAATTTGGTTTCTATTTTATAACTAACTAACTGCGCCCGCGGTTTGAACCGCGTAAGTCTCGATCCCGTGGGAATATCGGGATAAAAAGTATCCTACGTCCTATCATAGGTGATGGTCTATTCATGTGCCAAATTTCATCCAAACCCGTTCAGCCGTTTTGGCGTAAAAGCGTAACAAACAAACAAACTCACTTTCGCATTTATAATAATAATTAGGAAAGTTAGAATTTCTAAACATTTAAAAAGTCATCAGAGTTCAAAAGCATGAATACATTTTTGAGGCCTCTTCAATGTTGAAGGACGGAGGTCAGTCCTTCATCATAATATCTTCTTTTCGTTTAATCTGTGCGAATATATTTGGCATTTTTGCTGTCACTTCATAATTATTGTAAAATCTCTCGACGAACACTCAAATAAACCATTTTTTTTGCAAACTTATTTTTTCATTTTCTTTTTTCCATACTAATTCTTAATCAGCATCGTACAATTTAATTAAAATCGTGCCTCATCTACAATTCTATTCATAAATCCTTCACGAAATTGCATTCTCAGATGCTCTCATTCCTTGGCCCAGAAAATTTGCATTTCGAAATCATAAGAACAAAATGGAACGCCTAATGAGGGAATTCGGTCATGAGGTTCCTTAGCCGGTACAACTCTCTCTCTCTCCCTTTCTCTTTTTATATATTACGGTATGATTATATCAACCAGTATGCGAAATGATTTTGATTGAGGAAACTTTTTACAATTACCATTTTTATGAATTTTCGCCGAGCCCACACAAAGTAAAGCCCGAAAGTCTGACAACCAGTCTTACCAAGGGGTATCGTATTACCCAGTTACTGGGTTGTGGAGGTCAGATAGGCAGTCGCTCCATGAAAACTGGTATTCAGCTGCATCCGGTTAGACTGGAAGCCGACCGCAACATAGTCGGGGAAAGGCTAGGCAAATTGATTGATGAATTTTCGCCGAGATTCATCAGCATGACACTTACAGATACTATAAAAGTCCATCTTTGCTATTAAGTTGCACAATAAAAGTGATAACAATAAACAAAATTATAAGATACGGCATTTTGTTGCAGACATTTTGTTTTATGGATACCAAGAGAGTTTTAAAGCTATTCATTGTGAATTTTTATGGCTCATTTCAAACACTTTTTAGGCATGCTTTGGCTGAAAGTAAGCACTTAAAATGTAAATGTGATTTAGGATCAAAGTTAGCGTTTATGTTTGCCTGGAAAAAGTAGTGGCGCAGATGTTAGGTTAGGTTTCCAAATATTTACTTGGAACTGTTTTAGCCGTTTTCTTGTTATTGTTTCAAACATTTCGACCATTTTTGACCAGTACCTAATATATATTTTTCAGATAAAAAAATGTATGACCTGTTTGATGTGCGAAGCAGTCTTGTTAAAGGAATTACTTTTTACCCTCCCCAGAGACATATTTAGGATACCTAAAAGAAAGCCTAATGCTTTCGCGGTCATTGAATGAGACAAGATTGAAGTTTTATTGTTATTACGTCTATGAGCGTTTACTGTCCGCGCAAGTGTTAATTTGTAACAGGCGGACTGTGTGTCTAAAGACAATTTGACCTAAGGAAAGGATAATATGTCTTACAAATCCCAAACAAAAAACTTCACTAATCAACAAAGAGCTTCCAAAATCACTACACCGATCAAATAAAACATTTCGGTGTGAAGGAACACGTTCTGTTAAACACTGAAACTAATTTCAGTAACACCGACCAACGGTATCTCATTTGTCCGCCTAATGAAGATCCTTTTCAGGCCCAAGTCAAAGGCTTTTGTTACACCGAACGCTAATCTAGTTAGGGTCTGTATTCGGTACTCGTGTTTTGTTTTCAGAAGTGATATGGAATATGTTTATAAAGTGGTTCGGTGTTGGTTATTTATCATCGTGTGCATTTAGTTTGATTTTGTTATAGAAATAAACAGCTGTGGTTTAAACAGTTACATTGTACTGAGCCGAAGATTAGTTTTGTTGCATTGTTACTGGCGATGTATGATTACTACACATAAACAATTAGGATAAGCTCGCAGGATTGTTTAGTTTAATGTTGAAATTCATTACTTAAGATAGACGCAGTCCAGAAGGTTTTTTTGTAATATAGTAAATTATTTTTTATTTTTTTAATATATAAATATATAAAAAAATATTAAATTTTATTTTAAATGTTTTTTTTTTAACAATAGAATTTATAAAAATAATGTATATCTTTTAGTTTTATCATAGTTCTTTATTCTCTTCTCTTTCATCTGTAATGTTTTTAGCGGTCAGTTGGCTGTTATCATTTAGAACATTACGAAACTTGATATATTACCTACTGTGTCCCTCAAACTTATGTAGCACATTGTTGGGCTTCAAGTTGTATGTAAGTAAACTGTACACACAGATCTCAAACTACTGTCACTAGCATTTGCAACTTACTCAGGACCCGTGTTCTGAGTTACTGCTTCATTTAAACAGTTACGAATATTATATAACTTGTACGAAGGGATAATAGAGGTACGTATAATTACTATCAAATAATATTTCGTCAAAGCCTCAAATTTGTAATTACGTAAACAGTCCCCAAAAATAATTAAATTACACCCTTTACGTTACGCGTCGGTGTGAGTTGCATCCCTTTAATTTGAAATCGTATCACGTCCATACAAAAGTTACCAGTTTGAATAAAATGAGCCACGTCGGGTCACACTTTTTCTTTTGTATAAAAATATACTGCGTCTCGGCCTAACATAATATGTTAGAGTGGTTCCTTTTTGTAAATTAGACTCAGAATAATATCATAACTCTCTTTATCCGAATGTGGGATTCTTTTTCGTTGCGGTTTAGTTCGGAAACGAAAACATTGTTCGATTATTTTTAGATTAGATGATTTTTTCTTATGATTGTATGTATTTTATCACCCGTTTTGTAGAGGGCCAAACTAGGATATTTGTGAAAAGTTTTCCATAATCTTTCATCTCAAAATACTCTTACATTTCTGATACCTTTTTGCAGACAAACACAGTTTTATTCCATAGAGAAAACATAAAGTTCGAAATGCTGACTTAAGTGCGATATCGCCAGTTCTACATCTACAATGAACTACCTAATTACTAATACATTCATATGATCCCGCATTCTTCTTAGGGGGTAGGCAGAAACTACAGAACGCCACATGCTACGATCCTTAAGTACTCCTTTTGATTTTTTTGTAATTACCTAATGTGAAAGCGTTTTCCGTTGGTAGGCTTTAGGTGTCCACCTTTAAGCATACAATAAGCTTAGTGCATAAAACATGTAAAGAGATCCACACATTTTCAAGCCTTAATGCTCTTACATATTGGCGCGATTCGCCGCGCGACGCGAATTTTAACAAAACAATTTCTGAGAAAACTTCATGGCATACAATGCGGAGACGTCGCGTCGCGCGGCAAATCGCACCAGTATGTAAGAGCCTTTATTCTAAACGCTACGATACCAAAGAAGGCCAGCAAACTTATACACTTAAACAGCCCAATTTAAAGGTATTTCCTGTAGCCGTTACTCTAATTAGTTTATGAAGCATTAACAAAGATTATCTCAATTTTCAACAAGATATTCAACGACAAATAATTAAACAGATCCTTGAGAGGTTTAACTGGCATTAGCAACGGAAAAGAGATCATTCATTTTGGGCTAAATTATGAAACAGACGGACCGAAACCAAATAAAACAAATGATATATTCCGTTAGAAACATGTTATTCTCTTCACTTTCCATCATGCATTGGGCCAAACCTGTACGGCAATTCTCTGCGCTGTTATACGATTTTGAAAAATACTGTTTTCAGTATATTTTGTAGCTAAAATAATAAAAAGTAGCTTGTAGTAATAAAAAATGAAGGGAAAAACGTACTCTTTCGGAATATAGCTTTTTTTTTGTTTGGCCGGCACTTTCACCTCTTTAGCCCAAAAACGTATGAACGGTGAATGATCTCCTTTACACAAGAGGAGGCAAGCATATTGAACTCCTTAGGGCTCATTTTTCCTGGGCACGCCACAATTGCGGCGATAAGTCCCCTCTTTGAGGAGTGGCTAGAGAGGCGCCACGGCGTCCTCACCTTCCGCCTGACACAGGTCCTCACCGGACACGGTTGCTTCGGGAGGTTCCTGTTTCGTATAAGCAGGGAGGAAACGCCCGGGTGTCACCACTGTGTGGATCGCCCGGAGGACACGGTGGAGCATACGATGGAGGTCTGCCCCGCTTGGGCGGAGCCCCGCCGTGTCCTCTTGGAGGCGATTGGCGGCGGTGACCTCTCGCGTCCGGCTCTGGTCCAGGCCATGGTACGGAGCGAGAGGGCATGGGAAGCAGTCACCTCCTTCTGCGAAGCAGTAATGCTCGCGAAGGAGGAGGCGGAACGCGTGAGGGAGAGGCAAAGTTTGCGCCCTCACGCCCCTAACCGCCGCCGCCGCTGGAGACGCCCTGGGCGTCGGGAATCCCAGGCGGATTCCCGGCCACCATAGGCGCGGGCTTGCGGACGGCGAGCAATGGGTAGCTCGCCGTCCGATCAGGACCAGGCCCGGGTCGATGGCGCGTCGTGTTCCACGCGCGCCTCAAAGAGATGTCAGCACAATTGGCGGGGTCCACTAGGACCGATGCCTGCCAGGGTTGCGGGTTAGTCCGAAAGGGATACCGGGACCTTGGCAACAGGCAACTGAAGGAACACGGGTGGGTTTTAGTCAGTAAAAGTCTGACACGCCCTTCCGCTCCACCCAGAGCGGGAGAAGTCATTGGATGATTTCCCACCCTCAAAAAAAAAAAAAAAAAAAAAGGGCTCATTTTTCCAACGTCAGATATATTTTATACTTGGATTAAAATTGACGTCTGAAAGTTTTTGTATGGAGAAACTCAGAAATTCGAAATGATTCCTCGGTTAAATCTAACGTTGCAAAAATCAGCCCTGTCATAAAAAAAAACAACATCAAAATTATATCATATCTGTATTCCTACATTATAAGCAAATAAATAACTTCTATTTTACAAATTCCGAATCCATGCTACTGGTTCTCTTGTTATATTTATAATGTTGTACTGATTAATTAATGGTTACGTTTTAATTAATCTTGCATAAATTGTTGAGCTCAATTTATGAATATTTTTTCTTCGTACATTACAAGTTTAATTAAACAATTATCATGTCACGCGTAAAGCTCAATAAACAAAAAGAAATGAAACACAAACATTTGTAGCAATGAGAATACTATGGAATATAAATAAACAAAATGTTTTACGTTTAATGCAATAAGAAAAGTTTGTGGGATGAAATTGTTTGTTATTTTCCTCTTTGTGGAGTCCGTCCTTAATTCTAAATATTAGGTTGGCAGCCTAATTAGCTAACGAGACTGGAACGTGCGTGTGTGTAGCCGGAGTTGTCACCTGTTATAATTACTTGAGGTACACTCACCAACAAAAGTAATATAACAAGAGTGTTTATGCACAACCTGCCACCTGGTCTAATTTCACACAGCTGTTTTCATTTTAAGGGCCTATTCTGCCTCAGCTCAACTTCACTTTTTATCTCGCTCGCACCATACTTCTCGCGGCCTCATTGAAAGCGAGACGGAGTGGGGTGCTGGCGGCTCCATGCCTTGAATAGTTTAAGTAATTTATTTTTACGGTGAAAATAACGGCAAAATTAAAAAAAAAAAGGTAAGACCTGCTTTATGTTTCAGTTATTATGCAAAGTTTCATGATCTAATTTGAAGTATTATTTTAATACCAACGGTTTATAGTTCAGTTTGGAGGTAACTTTGGATTTTATTTTTATCAAGAAAATGTTATGTAATCGTGTTTTCATCAAACATAGGACCTAGCATCAATCCTCAACTTTAACATATATTTATTTTTAAATAATGCTGCAGTATTTTCGGCATAACGGAGGATCATGCTAAGCAATTTGAGGTTGGGTAGGCCCTTAAACATAAAGTACAAAATACTTTTATTCAAACACGGTTGTTTAAAGAAAAGGTTTTGTGATTGTTGATTCAATTCACTAACCGACAGTACGGAATCCAGAAAGCTGATTAAGCTAGTTAATTTTCCGAAATTTAACTAAGGAAATTCCTGGGCCAAATTCGGGATTTTAATCATCAAACTTAAACAGAATTTATGTGGAGTTTAAAATTGGGGCCTGATCTTTGCTCCTTCGTTATTGGACCTTAGAATAACTGAGCAGAAACATAATTAAGTAACTTATTGACGTTTCGTGACGGTTTGCGAAGGGTCCGTTTAGATCCTTGCTCGTTTTATGTTTAGTATGGTCTTGTATTTTGACTAGCTCGTGGCTAAATAATAATAGCCGTACGGGTCAATGCATCAGGTTAAGCTACGCTTGCCGGGATTGGTCCATGGATGGGTGACCATCTTTACATACTGAGAGTCCTCCATGCTTCGGAAAGCACGTTAAGCCGTTGGCGTTGGTCTTGGCTGTCATTCGTGGATCTTTGACAGTCGTTACAGGTCGTCGGAAGCCCGAAGGTCTAACAACCAGTCTTACCAAGGGGTCGTATTACCCAGGTATTGGGTTGTGGAGGATAGATAGCAGTCGCTCCATGTAAAATACTGGTATTCAGCTGCATCTGGTTAGACTGGAAGCCGATCCCAACATAGTATGGAAAAGGCTAGGCAGACTGAATGATGATCTTGTATTTTAAAAAGCCTACATTTATTTTAAAAGATCTATATACGTACATACGTAATAGTGAAAAATAATGTAGGATGTCTATTGAAGTACTTATCTACGTTACAAAACATAAGACTGACATAGGCCTAAAAATTAACCATCTTATTTATAAACGTTGCTAGTTAAGTTATGGTTAGACCGCAAATAAACGTATTTTCTTTATTTCTTTCTTTCTATTAGCGTGTGTTTAACCATAAGTACATTTTTGACGTTTAAATGTCTCCTAACTAAGCAACGTTTATAAATAAGAGGGTTAGTCTGTAGGTACTTGTATCTCCAATTCCAACAATTCGTCGGTGCAATTACGTTTCTCTTTCATCGTGTAACAGCCATCACATTATTGTTTAAGTTTTAACAAGCTATTTTAACTACCCGCCAATTACAATATAAACTAAAATAATTTCAAACTAACCACGCACGCAGTAAACAAATAAACATAGGTATATCTAATATCAAAGCGGCATCGGGAATTGGAACAGACAAACAAAACATACATTATGTCATCGAATGAGAATTCCCTTACGCGTTCATACGTAATGTCTGAGACAACACATCCCGTTATAAAGCCAAAATGCGATACAAAGCCTTGTTTTATGCATTCAAATATTGATCCGAACTGAAAACCTTTATTTATTTCATTAACAATGTTTACATTGTATCGAAATGTCTTAAGAAATTATAAACGAACACAACATGAAGACATATAAATAAACACAAAATGTCAAGAAAATAAAAAAAGATACACATATAATTTCAATGGGTACAATATAAAAGTACAAAAATTTCATAATATTATAATGTCAAAAAATAATAACATTAAAAAAAGAAAAGAAAAATTAACAATCATGACAGTTCCCCAGACACAGTCCCTATACATCACTGAGAAACTCTCAAGTGTAAGTATTTTTCCATCAGAAATGACTTTAGCTGATTCTTAAACTGATTTATATTATAAACTAGCTTCTGCCCTCGGCTTCGCCCTCGTGGTATATCGATAAAAAGTAACCTATGTCCTTCCCCGGGATGCCATCTATCTCCTTGCCAAATTTTATCGAAATCCGTTCAGTGGTTTACGCGTGAAAAGGTAACATACAGACAGACAGAGTTACTTTCGAATTTATAATATTAGTATGGATGGACCTCTCGTACACTTAGTTGAATACACATGAGTTAGGTTGCCTAACAGAAAGGGACCTTTAATCCCTACAAATGTTAAATACTTTTACGATAATTTTATTATAGGGTTGTTGAAAAAGCACCCTTATTTATTCAGCTGTCGAAATCACTAGATTGGATGGATTGATTGATTTATTTATTTATCCTTTTAAAAAACACTGGTACACAGGCAGATGATGTTCAAACATAAAAATTCTGATTCGACCATAAAACAGTCCTGCAGAAAAATATTATTAAAATTGAAGCATTTTCTCCAATACCAATATTTCTACAATTTTACAAAATTCTAAGCTTACGGGTCACTGAGCATTAAAATTGGAACAAAAAAGGAACCGTAACATTTTGAATTATATATTTCGTAAATTACCACAGAACCTTCTGAAATATTTGAATTGTCCTATGTCAATGCTGCGAAATGTCTAGACTTAAAATTTGGATACGACGCCATTTTAGGAAAAAAAATCACGATCGCATTGATTTACTATTTACACTGCCCTTATACCTTTTTGTTTGCTAAGTAAGTAGGCTCGTAGCTAAGTAATAACAGCAGCCGCTCGATCCATCAGGTTAAGCTACGCTTGCCGGGGTTGGTCTGTGGATGGGTGACCATCTTTACATACCAAGACTCCTCCGTGCCTCGGAAAGTACGTTAAGCCGTTGGTCTCGGCTGTCATTCGTGGACCTTTGACAGTCGTTACGGGTCGTCAGAAGCCCGAAAGTCTGACAACCAGTCTTGCCAATGGTTAACGTGTTGTCCAGTTACTTGGTTGTAGAGGTCAGATAGGCAGTCGCTTCATGTAAAATACTGGTTCTGCTGCATCCGGTTAGACTGGTAGTCGACCCCAACATAGTTGGGAAAAGGCTAGGCAGATTGATTGATACCTTTTCGTTTGTGTTTCTACAACATTATTGATGTCAGAAACTGCAGCATAATCTATGAAAGGCAGAAAAACAAAAGACTTTGCTTCTTCTTCCTTTTAAAAAAAAACCTAGTTTATGCTCGCTAAGACTTGTTTATTCATTTTCATTTCTTTTTTATCCAGATTTCGTCCTCCATCATTTGAAGGCACCGCTTCAGAAGATACAGTAATTGACGCTGATACAGGATCAACTGTCATATTTGATTGCAAAGTGACTGCTTTAAGAGATAAAACGGTAACAAATCTTCTTACTTTGGGATTATATTTTACTTTATACCGAAAGGAAATGATTCAGACATTTTGTTACAGGTTTCTTGGATTAGAGTATCTGAAGATGAAAACTTGGAGCTTTTAACAATAGATCTGGATACACATACGACAGACTTTAGGTAAGTACCTTAAATCACTACATATTCGGTACCTATGAAATTTGCGTTTTTTTTCTCACAAATAGAGAACCTCGTCACTGCTATGATTTAAAATATTCTTCAATTGCTTCGTATTATATCGAATAGTGACCATCATAGACAACTACCAATAGTAAAAAAACCTTATTACTTATAGTTTTCTAAAAATAAAATATACTTAATTTTAACTTGGCCAAAACTTATTTGTGTCGCTTAATCTAAGTGGTATTATCACGTTATCTTAGTTTAACCCATAGATATCCGGAGATATGCCTTCACTCTATATTTGTTCAAGTTCAGGTGTCGCCACCTTTTCCCCACTACCGAAACTCACACAAAAGCAAAAGAAATAGATACGACACATATGATGCTTTGTTCGCGTGCACACAAGAAATTATTAATGGACACATGCTCAAAAGGGGCGGGCACTAGAAAGTAAAAAGACACTACTACTGAACGCACACATGCAACTCTAGCCTCAACTAGGGAAGAAGGGTTGATATAAATATTTAATCGATAAAAATATCGATGAAAACCGGATATCTAATTTTATTGTTATATTTATTTAATTGATTAAAACCGACTGCAAAAAAAAAGTATTTTTTGAGCGTATTTTGATGTAATTAAAACCAAATTATGTAAAATATCATTCAAAAGTCATTTATTTAAACTAGGCTTAGAATCAGCACTATTCGAACGCCAGAATTACATAAGAAAGGTCCCTCAAAACACCTACTCTTCACCACTTCCTAGTGCTTTGGGAAGAAGAAGTGGAACACTCGCCAGAAGCACAGCTGTCAGCTCACTTAGAAAAAAAAAAATAAGACAATAATATACATTACGCAACTCAAAACATCAATCAATAATTAGCCATATGTCAACTAGCACACGCCAATATACCAACCAAAAATATCAAGAACTTATACTCAATCAGAAATAAAAAATAAAGACTAAACGTAAACAAACTTAATATCTAAATAAAATCCTCCAGGCATAACCAATATGACCACTACGCGCCACAGACTTCTATGCCACAATACAGGGTGTTAGGGGAAACACCGTTATCCTTGAAACCAGTGGTTTGGTGTAATTTATAGAACGTAAAATCAATGGAAAATGACTTTTCTATTTACATTTTACCACTACAGTATTCCACCCTTTCACCTGTGCGCTAGGGCAACGAACTTCCGTCTCAACACGGGTGGGGGACGTGACCTGACCGGCCGCGAGCGCGGCCCCTTCCTCAGTCAGTCAGCTGTTTCGCTAGCGAGCACGGTGTCCGATATAAACTTTTAAAAATCTTTTAATGAAAATAACGTTTTTTTTGTTGTTACTGTCATTTATTTTTATATTTAAGTCAACTGCCCATGGTTTGAGTGACAACGGTGTTTACCGATGGACGATCGTGAAAATGTGGGCCGAGGCGAAGCCGAGGCACACATACGTGAGTCGATCAATTCCTGATTGCGGCCAAGGCTTGTATAGTAGGTACTTTTCTCAAATAATGCGCGGAAATTCAAATAACACTTAGTTTTGTGGGAAACCAATTATTTTCCCTGCCAGTTGCATCTATCCATTTATTTTTAATTTCTGGATCTTTCGGAAAACTGAAATAAAATGCATAAAAATAAAAGCACCTCTAAAAAAACGGCTGAAATAACTAGATCGAAGTGTGAAATATATACTCAAAAATTGTATCCGTGTTATTTACGAATAAAACCAGTGTTAGGCTTCTATTATTTCACTACTCATAAAATTTCCATACCGGAGGCCTCATATGAAAATCGATTCTTAAGGAGTAAACTCCAATAATATTATTTTATAATATTAAGCAAATGTTAGTTATCATTAAATAAATCCGTAAGAACAACAAAAAAATATCGATATCTATATCTCAGCGCTGCACACCACTAAACTATTTCACAAATAAAAATTTGTAAAATCCTTAAATATTATAATTAATGATGTGATTTTTTACTTACCTGTGGTAGGACACGCCACACGTCTTAAGATTTGTTGTAATTGTCCTATTTTTGCAAATAAGCACGGAATAACTCGGCATTTTGTAAAAAATACGAAATGACAGTGACACATTTCGATGCAAACATAAACAAAACGGTGCGCACCGTCGTCAGGCGCATATAGACTCGGTTTGCCCTTATGCAGGCGACATGTGCCACGCCTCCATGCCATATCCCTATCCCGATATCCGTGGTTTAACCATTAGTGAATAAAAGTTTTAAAACATTAGTATTCATGGTTGATACTCGTACATAAATTAAGAAAATGTTAGTATGAAAAAAGCAACTTCTCAATTCCCCATACAAAACGCTGATTTCATAGGTCTTATAAAACAAAGTCCTCCGCCGCGTCTGTCTGTCTGTTATCGATAAACTCAAAAACTACTGCACCGATTTTCGTTTTCACCCATGGATAGAGTGGTTCTTGAGGAAGGTTTTAGTATATAATACCACGCGGGCGAAGCCGCGGGCATCAGCTAGTTAGAAATAAACAAAAACTTACTAAGCATTGTAATAATAAAAGTAATTCGTAGAGAAGTGACCTTCTTTGTTTTGGTCAATTCATTGGTATTAAGTACCTATTAAAACCTGAACTATAATATTACATAGTTTATTATTAATTGCTCAGATGATAGTACCACAGTATAATAAAGTAACAGTATTATGTCTCGGCAGTGACCTTGAAATAATTACCTACGGCCGCTCGGTATAAACTTTCCGCGTCCGTACGTAACTACCGCGCTCTCGAGACTGTTACGTACTGAGGGTCTAGACAAGTGACAATCGCTTCAAAAGAGTTTCGTATTTCTACAATGACTTTCAACAAGATTGAGATAAGCTTTTCGATAGCTTTGTCAGTCCTATGAATTTTTGCATTTTCCATCATCGTTATCGCAGATAGAATGTCACTTTGTCGGGCTCAGGTATACACTGAGATTTCGAAGCGTGTCATTTCGGTACGTTTTATAAGTAGATATAATACTGTTACTTATTTATACTGTGTCAGTACTGTAGGAACTATTTTCTGGTCACCATTCACAGAACTTGCTTTCAAATAAGATTGCGCCAGCGGCTATTTATAAAGTAAATTAATTCTAATAAAAAGCATAACATTTTCTGTCTCAATTTTTTTTATATTGACATCGCCCATTATCCAGCAGACCTGTTTCCCGATTCATGTTCACTTCTAATATACTTATCAGTTATTCAGTAGCATTGAAAGCCGGAGTCCATTCACAACTCACAATACTGGGTATACACGGGTTCCATTGGAGGTCTCGTCCATAAATATAACTTCTTATTTACGCATGCCACAATCCAAATAGGATATGTGTTTGTGCTAAAATATTGGTTGTGTTCGGAATGGCTCGTTGATAACAGTAGTTTTTACAAAAAGCATTGTTTTCTGGTAGCTTTACTAAAACTGAACTCAGACATACTGAGTTCAAAAATACATTCTACTTCTAAAGGGTCTGGAGATCATAAACGCTAAAAAAGTGCTGAATCTCAGCCTAATTTGAATAAATAACTTCAAATTTCGAATTTGATTAGGAAAAAATTCAGCATTTGCAGAAGCTACAAGCATTCATAAGAGCTTTTATAATCTTGAAGTCAATGATAATACAGTATGTTATCTAACGAAGGGCATCCCCGTTAACCTGCAATAGTATAGCGTCTATACATGTTAAAAAATAAATTACGATTAAAAAAAAAAAAATGTAAAATATTCACAAAAAATATTAAATCGATACAGAAAAGAAACACTGTACACGCACACTGGTCTTACTACGTTGAAATACAAGTGTGCGTGTACAGAGTGTTTCTTTTCTGCGATCAATTTAATAGTTTTGTGAATATTTCTCTACATAGTACATACATTTAAAAAATATATATATTTGTATTTTTTTTGCGTGTAATTTACGCTATACTATTGCGGGTTAACGGGAACGCCCTTTGTCATTTAACATACTGTATGCAGTCATTTGTTTCATTTGTTGTTGTGTGTATTTTATGTTTCAAAATTCTTTCTGTTTCAGGTACAGGGTAGACTTAGCTGGTGAAAATTGGAAGCTGGCACTAGCAGATGCTAAGGTCCAAGACTCTGGGGTATACTGCTGTCATGTTTCCACACACCCTCCAATGCTGAGGCGGTACAAGTTGACTGTGCATCGTAAGTTTTTTATTAACTTAAACTTGAGAAAGGGCCGAGTGCCCACTTAGTTTTTCAGGACATCGCCAAACGTTTGGTCGACTCTTCACGTGACCAGAGACCTGGCTTTATTTTGGCCAAAAAAGTGCCCAAAAGGCTGGCAGCATTGCCACGTTGTATGGCAATGCTGCCAGCCTTTTGGGCACTTTTCCTGTTGCGATGCAATGCCGACGAATTTTTTGATGCCCTATGATTATTTCTCCCCCTTTTTTATATACTGCATATTATTATTTCGGTTATTATTATTTTTATCTATATTTATATATTTCCTAAACTAAAAAGATAAAACAAACAATTAAAAATATATAAATTATTATTTTAAGCAAATGGTTGTATTTATACACAAACATTTATTTTAAAAAGCTTGAGAAAGGAAATGATAGAGAGACCTATTAATTTAATTCCCATATTCATTACTGTGAAACTGAGTCTGGCTTTCTGAGAGCTCTGTATCTACCTAAATAAACATTTGATTGTCATTTAGTTATTCATTACTTTTCGGGGCTTAACAAAAACTAGTTTTTTGGTTAATAATTTGTTATTCATGTAGTCACTGATAACTAGTTCATGATTTTACATAAAATCAAACGTTACAGTTTGAATTTTTGTCCACAGCGCCATCAATAAAGATGAGTAAAGAAGCGTTTCTAGAAACTGGAGAGACTTTGTCTCTCAAATGTGCCATTCTTCACCTGCATCCTGGTGATGCGGTACCAGAGATGCATTGGTATCGAGGGAACAATACCGTGTCCCTGGATGAGATTCGAGGAGGAGTACTGATCGAAACTGATCAATTGACTTTGACAAGTCATTTGCAGGTATTTTTTACTTAAAACTCAACTCAAAAAACTCAAAGCATTTAGTATTTCAATTACATCAATTGCAAGCACTTTTGAATTGTCAAGGAGTCGGTCAGTCAGAAAGATGAAGCTGAAGAAGCCCATTCCGAGTTTCTTTAGAGATGAACGGGCAAGAAAGTCCATGGAAACTCTTGTAAATCAAAATAATTGTTACAAAATATTGGTTATATCATTCAAGTTGAAATTATACATGTGAGAACGATATTGCAAGACGTGCTATACTTAGATAGATAGATAGAATACTCTTTATTATGTACACCATAAAAATTACAGACATAAATTTGAAATTTTACATAGGTGACACAATGGGCGGTCTTATCGCTAAAAGCGATCTTTTACAGACAACCTTTGGATGGATTAAAGTAAGAAGGAGAGACAACCTAGTGGTGTACCGTTTACATATACAATAAATACATACGCACATAAAGCATTATCTTATCTACATAAATATATATATATAATATATACATAGTTAGATATATATCTAACAATAAACATGATTACTATACTAATACTTAGTATCCTATACATAATCTAATCTCTTCCCTTATAGCTAAGCGTTCCAAGAGAGTAAGGCCGCTAGCTAATCTTTTCATAGAAATCAAATGTCTATCATCAGTGTCACTTTGAGTCGTCTTTGTCGCTGAACATAACTTAATATTAAAATGAGGTAATACAATTTTTCCATCTCCTAATTAGGGACTTAACAGATCAGACAAAGGTACTCTGAACAGATGTAGCCTGTAGACCTCGTCCAAAAATACGGTTGTCTACTTAATAACATTCTCTTTAAATTTTAGTTTTTTGTATTTATATTACTTGTATTTACTTCTGTAGTAAATCTGTTACTATAGGAATATTATCCTGAATATTTTTAATAATCATTTTTGTGGGTACCTTGAAAACGTATTCAATTTTTCCCTTGACGTCTTCTAAATTCTCACATCTAACCTTACGGCCATTCTACATCTTGCCTCTAGCCAACTCCGCATTGAAGTAACGCCTAAAATAAAGCGTTTTTTGACCTCGACCTCTTTTCAGAGCACCTGTAAGAAATCTCCAGTTTATTGTGTTTCAGGGAACATTGTTTCCCTTCTAAACGAGACTTTATAGGCTTTTCTCGCAACACAGTATAAATAAAATATCGAAAAACCATTTAGACTTGCAAAGAATTGAGAACGGTGCTTTTAAAAATCGGTCAAATGCCCGCAGGCATTGTACTTATTAGTGGAATAATTTTCGGCCAAAAAAAGTCTTTAGTATTTTACTTTTAAATGGTTTTTTAATTTGCTAGGGTGTGTTCAATCTACACTAATATTATAAAGAGGAAAGATTTGTATAATTATTATGTGTATGTTTGTAATGAATAAACTCAAAAACTACTGCGCTGATTTCAAAAAAATTTTCAGCATTGGTATGCTACATTCACCCTGAGTAACATAGGCTATAATTTATAAAGATTACACGCGAGCGAAGCCGCTGACAGCAGCTAGTGTTATATAAAATTAGTAAGTTTATGATTTTTTTTGTTAGGTACCATTATTTTGATTTCACTAAAACGAACAAAACTATTCACCAGTCTTGTTAAAAGATATTATACATCGGTATACAATAAATAACCACATTATTGAAAAAAAAAACAAATTGAGTTATATACCTCGTGGAACAAACCCCGAGAAAAGATCCCTATTACCTATTCAAAACCAGTATAAAAATAACTCAGTTAATTCAACGTGCCCATTTTCCATTTACGAAAAGCCCACGGGCGAGGTATATCTTTCAAAAAATCTCATTGCTTATTTACATTTCATCAACTGTTTTTTCCTAAATTTTGGGGTGGTTAGAAAAAATTGTGTTTAACGGACCAAATGAGGGTTACTTAGTGAGGCTGTCCCTCACGGGGATGCTGTAATTATGTCTGTAAACGTTTATAGTCAAGGAGATAACAGAGCGTATGATATTTACCGTATGATAGCCGTGAGTTAAGTGGTACGGTGGGGTATGGGCGCAGTATTAGCGTTAATGGAAATAGGTGCATAGATGTGTGTTGATACCAACCGAACATTGTTGTTAACAATGAAGGAGAAATAGAACTGTGAATTTTAATATAAGCATCTTAGCAAGATAATAATAATAGTCCTCCCTCTCATTGCGCGGCTGGGGCAAGGGCTTGATTCATAAAGCACGGCACACATAGTGAGGTGGTTCCTCTCTTTAGAGCCCTGACCACTTGGACCCTGATCGTGTAGCCGATGGGCTACATTTTTTATATCTTTAAATGTTTTTTAAAAAATATTTAACAATGTCAATAATATGTCAATGTCAGAAAGTTGTAAGCCACATTTTCAACAGTTCCAAATATTGACATTCCCGTGTCTTTATATATATGAAGTGGCGATTTTCGTCAAAGCTAATCTACATCTCTATACACATCCAAAAAGCACACGACACAAACATAAAATATGCGTAAGACGTCATAAAAAAGCAGTATTTAATAAAAACATTTTGGGCATGGCACCCAAAATATACAATAAGTTGCCAAAAACTATCACTGACCTACACAAAATAGACCAATTCAAATTAGGTTTGCACAAATTCCGAGTTGAAAAATGTTACTATTCTATTAATGATTATTTAAATGAAAGATGACTGATTTTATCTGAAATGACCACAAATATCCAATAATTAATATTGTAATTCTGATTTGACTTATATACTTTTATTTTGACATTCTATTTTTAACGTAATGTTATTCTGTGTATTTAATGTTGCTATTAGTACCTAATATATTAATTTGCACACCTCATTAGGTTATAATACAATGTACCTTATATACCTGTAACACCTTTTTGACATGTATTATGCAAATAAATGATTTGATTTGATTTGATTTGATGTATTAAAAATTAAATAAAAGTAATAATAATAGTCCTCCAGACTGAATTTCGGCAATGGCGACTAATCTCAGCGGAGACTACCCTTGGGCGCGGGAGTTATTATAGTGCACAAGTGCGCAGCCACAGGTGTACTCACGCTTTCTTTACGCTCATAATAAAACACAAACAAGAGCATGCAAGCACACAAGATAATAATATTGTGGGCAATAGGCTAAAGATGAAAAAATTAAAACCACTCAAGTCAAGCATAGCTTAGTTTAAAGTTCCATAAAACCATTAGTAGTCTTGTGAAGTGCTCTTTCATCATAATAAGTGCCTGCTCCTCAAATTTTTCGGGCCCCTTGCCAAGGCTCTATATAAAAGGTTGGCTAGGCTACTTGACTAGCCTATTAATTTCCCTAAATCCACACAGCTATCATTGCCACCCCAACCTGCAACTACACCCTCAAGGCCCAGTAATTCTACCTCCCCGTTTGGTCTAAATTGCCGCAATATATTTGGGGCTAAAGTGTAAGAGAGACTTAGATATTCTCCCTTACTTTCGGCCTGAGTGGTGATACAAAACTGCAATCTTGAAAAAAAAATATGTTAAGATAAAACGAAATGGTTCAAGCCTTGATATTCGCATATTATACGGTGCTTTAAAAGCAATATATTTTAAATATGGGCTTATCTGTGAAATAAGTCGTTTATCTTATTTTTCTGTGTCAATGTTATCTTGGCTTATTGCCACGGTCTGTTTAATGCAAATTGACCCGTGGATGCTGATAAACGCGAGTTGGTTACAAATGTACTATCTTCTTAAGCGACTGTAAAATGATGTCCCAATTTGGTTATCAATAGCAAATTACTAAAGGCCAAAAAACACTATAGCCGTACCTATTTCGATACCTATATCAGTATAATTAATTGTATATATATATATATATATATATATATATAAATATACAGGGCGTCCCACGTATATGCCACATGGAGGGAAAGTACCTTGAATATTGTAGATGGAACATTTTACTGAAAGAAGACATTATTTGAATTTGAAAAACAATTTAAACTGCATTCATAGATATTTAAATAATTACATGGTTGAACCGAGAATCGAACCCTTTACATGAGAAAAATAATCAACGTGTAGCTTTATCATACCGATAGAAAGGCTTCATCATAAGGATATTTTTTTGCTAAATAACATAGTGTCAAATAAAAGGAAGACCATGAATTTCATGAATTTTTCCAAATCGACAGGGAGCGAAATAATCTAAAGAGTGCGACTTTTTATTCAACAGGAAGGAACTCATTTTGAGCATTTGATAAATTAATTGATTTTGTATTAAAATGTTAAAATTCATGGTCTTCCTTTTATTTGTGACACTATGTGATTTAGCAAAAAATAATCCTTATGATGAAGCCTTTCGATCGGTATGATAAAGCTACAGGTTGATTATTTTTCTCATGTAACGGGTTCGATTCCCGGTTCAACCATGTAATTACTTAAATATCTATGAATGCAGTTAAAATTCTTTTTTAAATTCAAATAACGTCTTCTTTCAGTAAAAGGTTCCATCTACAATATTCAAGGTACTTTCCCTCCATGTAGCATATCCGTGGGACGCCCTGTATATATATCAGTTTCTGCATCTAATTAGGTCAGAATAAGATGCAGAAACTGATATTACTATATCAGCTACTGGACAAATTGGACAATCAGCAATACGATAATAAGATATTTCTAGTACAAAATTAATATAACATTCGATATTTCCCAATATACCAACTTGGTATTATTTACCATTTGTATCACATGTGGGAAGAAGAATCGAATAAGGATCATCCGCGTTTTCCTCCTTCAGAATATATTCACATATTTCGAAATTTCTGTGTGTTTATTGTGCGTTATTCACAGAGTGTGCTTGGTCGGAATACAAATACTAATATGGGAAGTAAATATGGTTGGGTATTTGTCATGTCAACGAAAATATATTTCCGTGGGAGTTGTTAAAGTCAGGGTATATAGAACCAAGGCATTTTTATTCAATAATATTTTATAATGTTTTTATAAAAATATTTAAAAATGTAAATATATAAGATACAAAATAAATTTAAAAAAATACTGCAGACCACAAGATCCGTACAAAACACAATTATAATAATAATAATTTGGTTACACATTAAAAATTAAAATATATTTTTATATATTTTTTTTTTTAACGTTTTATTACCATTGAAGATAGCTCAATAACTGTCAATAATGATTGTGTGTATTTGGGTTATCTTGAATACCTGAGTTGAAATTAATATTCTGCCAAAATATACTTATGTAAAAATTATGCTTGTGGATAATTAACATAGTTATAATAATTAAGTTTAATCACTTAACAGAAATTTAGATGACCACGAGATTATAACAGTGCTACGAGAATCTTAGATTTAATAAGTATCAAAGTAAATAATTATCATATTCCTTATTAATCATAAATACCTATCAGATTATGAGTTTCTGCTCAGATTTCTAACGGAATACATAATTTTTTAGGCTCATTTTATAATACCTAACGTAAAATCCCAGTTTTTGGAGGTTTGGAAATAATCAAGTGCTCGACGACCCGTATAAAATGTTTGTAAACTCAGCCTGATTTGATCAAATATTTACACACCAAGTATTTGCTACAGTTCGCAGATTTTAATCACAATAACTTTATTTTATTACTCAATTCTCTTTTATTAATAGCTAGCTTATGCTTCGTCTTCATGGAATACAATAATAATTTAGCTTTCTAACAGCGTAATTTTTTTTATAATCGGTTCAGTATTTCCTGAGATTATACCTCAGTTTCTTAGGAAAGCGGTTTCGTTATAATATAACGGCAGTCATGAAAATTTGTCATTTTCATTAGGATTTGACATTAAAAGGTGTCAAAAAACGCTCTGTATTTGGCCAGCCATTATTGTCTGACCGTGCATCGCTTTCTTAGGAAACCGATGCTCTCGAATCAAACAAAAAATTTTACCTCTGTATAATAATAGTAGGTAAGAAATCAATCATCAACTTACAACATTGTGCAGGTAGAAATAGAAACCACGAAAATGATGTTATTCGTCCTGATTTTCACAAAAAAAACCTTTCATCTTATTTGAATCGAGTTGGATAAAACAATTCTGTCTTATTTGGCTGTATCTAAAAACTTTGAAGTTTTGCTGAAGCTGCTTAGCTACACAGCAATAAATCTGTTTTAATGCGGACATAGGGTGAAATTTTTGTGGTTTTAATCCTCTTTAGTGGTAATTTTACTCATTATAAATCACGAAAAAAAATCTGCTTGCTCCATTTATGTTATGAATGGAGGGAACAGCTGATTTTTTTCGCAATTTCAAGATTGGTCCCGTAGTGAAAGTTGTTCATAATGATGAGTACAATGACCCCTTAAGAGGATTAAAAGGAATAAAATTTCATCCTGTATAAGTGAACTTACACAACTCACACAGATTTTCTTCTACCTAAAGCAAATTCCACATAACGCGCTCGCTTTCTTGGACATAACGATGCATCTTTGTGCAGGTGGCGCGTCTCAAAGTGGAGGATGCAGGCAACTACACCTGCGCTCTGGTATCGCCGGTTCAGATGAAGGCAACTGCAAGAGTACATGTTTTGCAAGGTTAGTACACCTGACACGAAAGTAGGTCATAAAACAAACAAGAAAACTGCTTAGTTTAACATCACAGTCCTTTTGTTGGACATATATTTTTAAGAATGTTCCAAATAAACTAATAAAACAGGGAACATTGAAAACAAGTATACCATACTTTCTACTACAGCACTTAAAAATATCAGACAATGTGTAGAGTAGTAGGTGCCTGTCCGATCCGAAAGGGGCACATAGGTACTGCAATAACATTACCGGAAAAAAATATAATATTATTATTGAAAATAAAAAAGTTACTGCAACTTGAAATTCACATTTGTAGTACCAAAATTACCCCAATTTCATTATAAATTAGCAAATGTTCTACAGAGGTCATAAATTATGACTTATAGACACCCGCTAAACGACAGCCGCCCGCGCCCCAAGCAACACACCGGTAAACATCCACATTAAAATTTTTTTTTTTCTTTTTCCATGTAAAAACCACATAAATAGACTCTCAGTATGTTGTATGTTTTTGTTACACGCTGTATTGAACAGCAAAATTGCACATGTATGCAAAAATTTCTCGAACAAATGAGGCGACTACAGTCCACGTTTTGGAAGATTAGACACCTGTGCCAAAAGTCGGCGATAAAATAAACAAAATGTTCCTTTGTTGTCAGGAATTTGGTCGAGTTCCAAACGATAGAGTCTTTATGGTACTTTTTGTCCTAAATAGCGCTGTTAAGAACAATAAATTGGTCCTTTGAGTCGTTTACAAGGAGTAGATCGTAGCTAAGTTATAACATCCGCACGGGTCGATCCATCAGGTAAAGCTACGCTTGCCGGGGTTGGTCCGTGGATGGTGACCATATTTTCATACCGAGACTCCTCCGTGCCTTGCAAAGCAGCCGTTGGTCCCGGCTACCATTCGCGGATTTTTGACAATCGTTACGGGTCGTAAGAAGCCCGAAAGTCTGACAACCAGTCTTACCAAGGGGTTATCGTATTACCCAGTTACTGGGTTGTGGAGGTCAGATAGGCAGACGCTCCATGTAAAATACTGGTAGTCAGCTGAATCTGGTTAGACTGGAAGCCGACCCCAACATAGTTGGGAAAAGGCTAGGCAGATTGATTTCTGTCGTATTTGCAAAAGAAGTTAAAAAGAGTTTCCTTCAGCCTTTGTATTATTCATTAAAAGAATATTTATTCACATAGAAAAACTAAGTTAAAAAATGTTTTTAATCTTCGCTTGTGGCGATTGACCAATAGAATCCATCATTAATATTATAAAAAAATATCGCCAACCTATTTCCTATTCTAACATTATAGAGTTAAAATAGCAAATAGCTTGCGATTATTTACCGCAAAGAATCTCCTCTCCACCACGCTTAATTTGGAAATCTCTACCAAGACTTTAAGCTCGACATTACAACCCTCATATCCTTGACAATTATTATGAGACCAGTCAACCATCAGTAATCTAGACTGCTTATTATCATAAGCCGAGTTCCATGTCCTATCTGCTAAAGTGCCCTAAATGTCTGCTCATGGGCACCCCTGACGATCTGAACAACACCTCTGACATCGCAATAAACCCACTTACTGGGCTGAAACAGTATAATATAGATGTACTGTCGAAACGAAAAGAAGAAGATCATGAACATCATCATCATCATTTCAACCGAAAGACGTCGACTGCTGTACATAGGCCTCCCCAAGCACAGCCACTTCGACTGGTTCTGTGCTTCCCGCTTCCAGTGGATTCCTAAGCCTTAACCAGGTCATTGGCCAACCTTGTAGGGGGCCTCCAATGCTACGTCTTTCGGTACGTGATCGCCACTCCAGAATCTTTCGACCCCATCGGCCATCTGTTCTGCGAGCAATTTGCCCTGCCCACTGCCACTTAAGTTTGGCAATACTTCGGATAGCCCGAAGTATTACCAAACGGAGGGGCTTCGGGAAGGGGCTTCGGGATCATCATCATCATCTGCCTAGCCTTTTCCCAACTATGGTGGGGTCGGCTTCCAGTCTAACTGGATGCAGCTGAATACCAGTATTTTACATGGAGCGACTGCCTATCTGACCTCCACAACCCAGGGAACAAACCAGGGGGATATGGGCTTCGGGATCATGAGCACAAAATCAGTAAAACATGAAATCAAAGTTCTTTACTATCAGCTCTAGAAAGCGACAACAGCAATAATATTTCGTGGCCTTGAAAGAGCAACAAAACACCATCTGAGTCCGGAATTCGCGTTTACAAATGAGAGCTTTGAAGGCTTCTATGTTCTGCAGTTTTAGTGCACCTGTTCCAAGATTGAGTCATAAAGTATTTTCAAGCTTATATTCGCTGAATAGTAAAGTACATAACTGGATAGTATTACTGCGTATTCACTATATTGCTTCTCATTTCTGTTCATAGTTGGTATTGAGAAAGTTTCTTCGCAATGACAGACCTACATTTCGAATTTGTCCGAGCAGATTTCCACCTTTATGTAGTCTGTTGTGAACCGAACTTTATGGAATAAGACTTTTACACTATAATAGAAGATAATATTATTATACTTTACGCCATAAAAATAGGTTTTAAATCTATCAAGCTGTAAATTAAAAATGCACTCAAAAAGTACCTTCATATCAATTAAATATATATATAATAAACTAGCTGTTGCTTGCGATTTCGTCTGCGATCCAGAATGAAAAGTAACCTAAGTCCTTCTCCAAGTCGTGGTCTACCCATGTGCCAAATTTCATCCAAATCCGTTTAGCCGTTTTTGCGTGAAAGCCTAACAAACAAACAAACTCACTTTCACATGGAATCAGGTTAGTGTATTCAAATATAATTATTATAATTTGGTTTTTTATTTAACTTAAAGATTTATAATATCTATAATAATAATTATGTACAAGGAAAAATTATCAAAGGGAATCAAAAAATTCGTCCGCATCGCTGTCAACAGGAAAAGTGCCCAAAAGGCTGGCAGCATTGCCACGTTGTATGGCAATGTTGATTCTTTGCCCAAAAAATAGGCCAGCCCTCTGGTCACGTGAAGAGTCGACCAAGCGTTTGGCGATGTCTTGAAAAACCACTTTCACATTGTTATTAAGTTACTTAACAGAAATAATTTAAAAAAGAACAAAATTTAATTCGTTCATATTTTTTTTTAATGAATATCTAAATGATAAATTAAATTAGACGTGTTTTTTTATAATGTAGTCAAATAAACCAAGTACTCAAATAAAAGCCCTCTGCCACTCTCCTACTTTCCTGTCCCCGACAAAGTCCACAATGATCATATCTTTGTAAAATCTATAAAAAAAGTTCATAATTAATAATGGAAGCAATAAATATAATGAGTGAACAAGACGTTATAAAGTTATTAATTATTATTAGTACCGACTCACCTAAAGATGGTGGTTTATTACTTCATCTATAACTCAACATTGATCTCCTATCAATTCAGCCTCAACTAATGGTAGGAGGTACCTTAATTATCCTTAATCAATCACCTCGCTTCGCAGGTTGATTAGTAGTACAGCTTCTGCAGGTCTTCCTAATATAATCCCCTCTACTATTTTAAGTGTTAAGCTTATTTCAGACTACGCTATACTATTCTGCTCTATAGTATTGGGTCCCCGACCTATGAAATTGGCGTTTTTTTCTCACAAATCGTCGCTTCTATGATTTAAAATATTCATCAATTGCTTGGTATTATATCGAATAATGGCTATCATAGAGAACTACCAACAGTAAAAAAACCTTATTACTTATAGTTTTCTAAACATAAAATTACCTTAAAAATGACTCCTCATTTCGTTAGCAGAAATTACCACTATTTTTTTTTTAACTTAGCCAATTCTTGTTTATGTCGCTTATTCTAAGTGACATACGTTGTCTTAGTTTTTAAACATTAGTGCATAAAAGTTTCAAAACATTAGTGTTCATGGTTGTTTCATAAATTAAGAAAATGATAGTATGAAAAATGCAACTTCTTTAAAATTCCCCATACAAAACGCTAATTTCATAGGTGGGGACCTAATACAACATTAAAAGGCAAATTAATAATTTATAGTACTAGCTGATGCCCACGGCTTCGTCCGCGTGGATGTCGGTTATTATATACTAAAACCTTCCTCGAGAACCGCTCTATCCATTGGTGAAAACAGCATGAAAATCGGTGCAGTAGTTTTTGAGTTTATCGCGAACAGACAGACAGTCAGGCAGACGCGGCGGAGGACTTTGTTTCATAATGTAGTGATAGCAAAGTGTAAACGTGTTCTAAATAAATGTATGGCGAGCAATATTGTTGTGCTATGAACTATATATGTTACTATATATGTGTTGTTTATTCAAAACCACAGAATTAGGAATCGTCACGTACCGCATTATTTAAAACTTTATTAGTTTGCAAAAAACGTACAACGAAAATGGTTCATCGAGGACATTATTAAGAAATGTCTAAGCTTAATGAGCTTTTTAATGCTATGTAAATTCGGCTCCGACTAGACTCGACTGTAATACTCCGTAATAAAGGCAGTCATTTATAACTGGAGAGTTCTAATATCATGTCATTAAGTTAGTCCAAATATACAACTGGCATCTGCTTTGTTTTGCAAGTATTTTTAACCGATTTTAAAAAGGAGGAGTTGCTTAATAGGTCTGTATTTTTTTTGTGTTTTTGTTACGCTATTACTCCGCCAATTAAGAATCGATTTTGATGATTCTTTTTTTGTTTGGTAGGTCATGCTTCAGAGGTAGTCCCATATAAATTTTATTAACTTTGCTTGCGTAGTTTGTGAGTCAATATTACGTATTTTTCCCGCTTAGCCTATATGGACGATGTTTTAAGTTACTCCGTCACTGTTATTTACATAGCAGGTTGTTTGGGGTAGGTACCACCACAAAAAAGTGAAAAATAAAAACTTAAAAAAAAAAAAAAAAAAAAACCGAAAAAACACTAAAAAGTGAAAAATAACTTTAATTTTGGAAGTCAGTGGCAAAAAACGAAAATTGAAAACCAAAGACACTGACTTCCGAAGTTAGAGTTATTTTTCACTTTTTTGTGTTTTTATGGAAGTGGGTTGTTTTTTTTTTTGTAAAAAGTTTTTCTGTCTTTGCTTTCCACCACTGTAGGTAGTCTTGTTTATTAAGGATTGTGATAATGAATGCCGTCCATAAGTTGTCTCCAGCGATCTAGGTCAGTAGTTCATCGGTGAGCAACATTCAGAGGCATGGTGCGTAGATCAGATGACACCTCATAATACCGTGGTCATTTTCCCTGATATCGCTAGTAAATCTTGCAAGTATTCGTAGAAAAGATGTGATGACAAGAGATATTTTTCATTTAGGTAAAAATCACTCCTACGTTTACAAAAATAAAACTGAATGTAGCGTAAAGTGCAAGTTTTAGATAGTTCACGTACAAAGAGCTATAGAATAACAAAGGTACGTCTGGCAAAGGAACTACACTTTGAAGTTTTGCTCGACTCTGTGCTGTACTTTATCTTGTAATATCATCTTAAATGGTGTGAAACGAGCAGTAACAGCCTGGTACGGTGAACATTCACAATAGCCTATAGAAATTCAAAGTATCCGCAATCCTAGTTTGGATACTTCGATAGTAGGTAATACAAAATGGATATTCCTCGTCCTTGAAATCAACGGAATACGAGGTGAGCTTAATTAAAATTGACTTGTATGTAATTATTTCTGTAGTTTTAGTGTTTTCCGAGCCGTTTACTCGAATCAAGTGGTTTACTCAAAGATTATTCTCGCCTCTGTGATTAGTTTTTAACCGACAAAAACAAGGATTCCCATGTCGACGCATTTGATTTTTTTTATATTCAAATTTTAATTTACTGGATCGTGTAAAATAAAACATGTTTGCTCATTACCTAGCTAATTGCTAAAAATTGGCCTACCATACGTGATTAAAGGTCGTAAAAGTACTTTACGCACAACTAAACAACCGTCTTAGATAAATGGTTGGTTGTCGTATTATAATGGGGAAAGGGTCGTTCGTTTGTTAAGAAGTAGGCAAATGAGGTCCTTAGCTAAAGACTGAAAGATGGCCTAAAAACAATCGTATATTACAAAGCTATGTACGTAAAAAAGTTTATATAAAATAATAATTATTGTGACTTGGCATCCTTCCATGACGATTTAAATCTACGTTAGTTAATTAATTCAGGCGTGACTTTGCGGAAATCCATTATAAAATACAAAATACGTAGATATATTTAGTAACATATTCCGCTAACTATTCCTGAAGAGTCATAAAAAACCCTGTAAAACTCGACAGTGCCGGATGCACAGAAACAGATTGTTTCTTTGAAAGAGACTCTTTACTCTGTATTCAGCGCTCCGCGTGGCAACACGTCGCGTTCTGATTTGCGACTGGTCAATTGTCATCCTGAGGATGCCAATTGACCAGTCTGATGATGATGTTTGGATCCTGATGGATGAGTTGAAACACGTGGCGATTTTTTACAGGGTTTATTATGACTCTAGAGGAATAGTTAGCGGAATAGGTTACTAAATATATCTAAGTCTATTGTATTTTACATCTACGTGTACTAATGCATAGTTAATGTGGCGTAGCATGCAGTACTCAAATAATAATAATTATAGTGCACATTCACAGAAAAGTACGATTTTATAGATTCTCACATGAAAATATTTTACACTAGAGGAACAGCTGTAAAACCATTTACAATCACTAACTGGAAATAAGAACCAAAACAGACGTTATTTTGATCTTTGTTTCCGGAACTTGATTAGAGTTTTCCTGTCTTGATTTATCGTATACCAACTTCTAATGTTGTTTAGCTTATCTATACAATTTGACTGAGTGTTGAAACTAATGAGTATTCAGCCAAGCACGATTCACTAATAGCAAAAATCAAACTGAAGCCCAAAACAGGAAAAGAATGGTTTAGTTAGCGTGTTGCCTAAGAATATCTAAGCAAATACATGTATCTATTACGTGGAACTAACAATAACAACCCGTTTCTCATAAAAACCCCATGATACTCCATTGTAACGTCATGGGTGACTACTCACTTGTTTGCTCGACCTATTGACATTATCGTGTTCTGACCATCCAACCCGTGATGATCACGATAAATCGATATTTGCAATACACTCCGTATTGCAAATATCGATTTATCGTGATCATAATGTCGGGTGAATAATTTGATTTCAGACCTTTTCAAATACCTCTGGTAGGTACCTACCAGTTCTTTTGTTTTTTCTTCCCTCTAATTAAGCTGAAAATACTCGTATGTTTGTTTTGATAAAGCGCGTTCCGTGTAGGAATATACTTAAATATAATATAAAATACTAAATAATGAGCGGGGGACCTGGTGAAGGCCGCAGAAATCCGCTGGATGCGAGAAGCACAAAACCGGCCGAAGTGGCGGTGCTTGGGGAGGCCTATGTCCAGCAGTGGACGTCTATCGGAAATGATGAAAAAATGATTGGTCCAAACACAGACTTTTGTTCGTGAAAAGGAAATTATTAAAGATAAAACCTGCAAGGTTTAAAAGATTAAACAATGTAAAAAATATATTTTCAGTTTTGTTTTTGGTTCTCAAAAATAAGCCATTATGTTACGAGTAATTTTATATTATTTTACTCTGAAAGTACTGTCAGTGTTGCCAACATGAATACTAAAATCTTCCTCCACGTCAATTTTAATCGAGACAACACATTTCATTTTCAGTTTTATTATTTTGTAGAACAAATAGTTTCAGGTTCGATAAATTCGTTCTAGTATAACAAATGTTAGGTTTGTGTCCGACATTTTTTCGCGTTCAGCGTCCATATTGTATAGGATTTGTATCGAAGTGCTCTTGGGTTTTATCAGAATTGACGTTAAGAGGGCTTCGTAATATTTGTTCTTTTACTTAAAATAATAAAAAGAAAGGGCAAACTGACAGTTCTTAGTTTTCCGTTTATTTTGTCTGAGGTAAACGTGTTCGATAAAAGGCAGAACGGGCTTGATATTAAATTATGTTGTAAAAATGTCTGCACGATTTATTGTTTTGTAAAGAATAAAAATGTATTCCTAATTTTGAACTTACTTTGTGAAAAAAGTATTTAAGATTACCTATATCTCTCATTCTTAAACTTAGCGACATAAGCTAATCATTCCTTTCATTTATTCAACCAAGTAAAAAGATAATATAATTGATACTGACCTAATTTTTTTAACTACCAGGTCAGAATTCGGGACAGGTTCGGAATTCTTTCAGAGGCAATCAGCGATTCTATCGATTAAACTCACTTAGTTCCGCCTCTATATAGAGCACTGTCCATTTGTTGGAACTGACACCTGATTTCCTGTGTCCCAGATAACTCGCTAAACACAATGTAGCTTTAGGTAAAATGCCATGTAAAAATATCGAGTTATATTCAAATATTTGGAAAAAGCTAGGCAGAGATACATTCAAATATTTGGATGGCCAAGTAAAAATGCCGATGTTCTTTATTTTATTTACAATTACAATAAAACGACCCGCCCGCGCCCCTTCTCCGACTTGCCAATGCATCCATTATTTCTTTAATAAAATGTAAGTTAAATACTAATTTGCACACATGAACGTTCCGGAATAAATGATCTAAATTATGGTGAAAACGGCATTAACATCCATTGCGAAGTTTAGAAGAACAGCGGGGTCACGCAGCCAGCCACGAAAAGTTTCTTTAATCCATACTTCCATCTATATTATAACTATCTATCCATACTAATATTATAAATTCGAAAGTACCTCTGTCTGTCTGTCTGTATGTCACCTTTTCACGCCTAAACCGCTGAAGGGATTTCGACAAAATTTGGCGAGGAGATAGATGGTATCCTGGGAAAGAACATAGGCTACTTTTTCCAAAATACAGCGCGGGTGAAGCCGCGGGCGGAAGCTAGTTTATAATAATGTATAGATATTATCGTCATACTGCTGCATGGTAAAATTTTGTGGTTATTTGCGACTCCATTTTAGGTTAGATGTTCGTAACGAAAACAACTGGACTGTATTCTGAACTTTAGTCGGCAATATAATACCTACCAGTATTTGCTACCATGAGGCTCTTGAAATGTTTGAATAAGTATAACAAATGTTTGATTTCGGTCTGTCAGTTTGTGCAGTACCTATACAACGTGGATTCAAAGTTTAAACATTGCATTGTATCTTTGCTGGTTATCGATTATACTAGTGTTTTTTGTTTTATTTCTCGACTGTCATTTGATTTCCTTTGTGCTTTAGTTCGTTAAAACTGGAAGATTTTATCGAATGCAAAGTAATTAACTATTGAAAAATATCGAGTTGACTACAACAGACTAAATTCATGTTTTTTATTTGCTTCCTCGCTTTTAGTAACTTTCACGATCACTTAGTCTTCATTATTTGTACATCTTTTCTCAAAGTGCAAGTTTCAAATTCAGTTTTTTTTTTCTAATCTCTAAAGGTGTGAATTTGAAATGAAAATTAAAAAAAACGACTATCTTACAAGTTGCCTTCTGGCATTTCGAACTCAACCAAGACAAGTAATGTTCCAATAAATTTAACTGAATAGTAGGTTATTTGTGAGTAGAGAATACCAGAAATGAATAGAATAGAAAAGCGAGCTATAGATCGGTAGAATGTTTGTAGTACATTTTACGCCTCCATGAACTCTTTCAAAGAATTCCTCTTTGATCGCTGTTGGCTATTGCAGTATGAATAAAATACCTACATACATGCCTATCTTTTACTTACGGGTGGAGCTTGGAACACACCGGAATATTAAACTGGATGCAGATGCAGCCTAGGTGGTGTGACCGTCGAACTGTCAAGTCATTATGTCTCATGTGCGAACCCAAGCCACGCACCTCTTACTTTTCGGATTCATGTGCGTATTGTATACTTATCACTTGCTTCAAAAACGGTGAAGGAAAACATCGTGAGGAGACCGGTATTCCCGAGAGATATTTTTCGACGGCGTGTGAAGCCAAGTCAGAAGCCCATGGGCGGCATAAAAACTTTGACACCAAGAATTTGCGGAAAAGTCCGAAAGGGATACCGGGGCCCTTGGCAATAGGCAACTGAAGGAACACGGGTGGGTTTTGGTCAGTAAAAGTCTGACACGCCCTCCCGCTCCGAAGTTATTTGATGATTTCGCGCACTAAAAAAAAAGTAACTACTGAATGCAAGAAAATATATTACTAAGAAAATACTTTTTAAATACGTATCTTTATTGATAGTAATTCTAGAATCAGGATAAAAACACATTGCATAAAAAAAGATTAGATTTTTTTTTAATTCACGATTTATAATTTATCAGACACAATCCATTACAATGTTATGTATCAGTTTTCCTGACACCGTGTTTCGCTATCGCTATTTTGGCAACGAAATTTTGAAAACGTTAAATAAGGTGTTAATAAATTATTAATTGCTGATTTCATGAACTGTCCAGCTTAAAAGGCTTAAATATATCCAGGGTAATTAATAATACACGTGGCTTTGAATATGCGTGAAAAGTTAATGAGTGCCTTTTCAATATTTCTGATATTTTGTAAGCGATGATTATTGCTCAAACTGGCACCAATACTCGTAAGAGTGCCAGGTTTCAGCAGTTCACCATGTTAGAATCACAGGTTAACATGACTCGTTTCTGGTCCTTCCATGATACTTAAGTTCATTTTTTACAAACCTAACGCGTTGTGAAGCTGACTCTGAGCATTCACTTATTATGAGCATTCTACGTGAAACTTACATCTAACTAATATTATAAACGCGAAAGTTTGTAAGTATGGATGGATGGATAGATGGAAAATTTGTAAGTATGGATGGATGGATGGATGTTTGTTACTCTTTCACGCAAAAACTACTGAACCGATTTGGATGAAATTTGGCACACAGATAGTTTATAACCTGGATTAACACATAGGATATTTTTTATCCTGATATTCCCACGGAATCGATGCGGGTGAAACCGCGGGGCGCTACTAGTCATAACTTAAGCTTTGTAGCGAATCTACAAACACTTGATTTAAGCTTTCAACATGGTTGTTTAGCATTCGCTAAGATGATCAGCGAAATATTCGTGTCGACGTTTGACAAAACATAAAACAGCATTAATGCTCCGTGTTCCACTAAAGAATGCTCTAGTTTATCAGCACCTGTACAGCACTCCGTAAGAAGCTTAGCAGTACTATTTGCCTTGCATTGGATGGCTCAAAGCCTTTCCCAGCGCTCCTGACACCATACATTTTACCTGCACCACGATTTTGAATATCTCTTTTGTTCACAGGATCAAGTCTGGCAGAACTACAAAGCGGTGTGAAAACCACCACAAGCTACTTGAGTTTGCTACTAACTTCACTATTGGTAGCACTCGGTACACGATATGAAGACATAAGGTGACCTAATTAGAGGATATAGGAATTCGTTTAGAAGGATTGGATAGCAAGAATTGACCTTTAGATCGTACTAAGTTTTTTTTTATTTATGATGTTTAGCTTAGCCATCAGGTTAAGCAACGCTTGCTGGGGTTGGTCTGTGGATGAGTGCCCATCTTTACATATCGAAACTCCTTCGTGGCTCAGAAAGTACGTTAAGCCGTTGGTCCCGGCTGTCATTCGAGGATCTTTGACAGTCGTTACGGGTCGTCAGAAGCCCGTAAGACTGGTTAGACTTCTATCTGACCTGCCTATCTGACCTCCACAACCCACTAACTGGGTAATCCCAGTTAGTGGGTCGTGGAGGTCAGATAGGCAGTCGCTCCATGTAAAATACTGGTATTCAACTGCATCCGGTTAGACTGGAAGCCGACCAACAGATGGGAAAAGGCTAGACAGATTGATTGATTGTTTAGCTTGGATAACCAATTTATGACAGCTCGAGACAGATTTTCTTTTATGTGGTGAGGCAAAGAAATAGGCTGCAACAGAATCCACCAACTTAACTTTGTCTTATCAAAATCTTTAGCGTTAAATCATTCTTTAGCGTCATTTTTGAGTAGTGAGAACTTGAAGATCGCTCTTTTGTCATCAATCCATTTAAATCTTGTGATTAGTATCAGTGTCATAAACGACATGCAATAGGTAAAAAGAGTGGTGTTTGAAGAGTGCCAAAAAAATATCTCTATAGATAGAACACCAAAAAACAAAAAATCGTTTGTCTTTTTTTCAAATGTTTCCGTAGCTTAGTAGTAAAACACAGTGAAACATTAATATAATTTCCACATTTGCAACAGCGTCTCTATTACTCTAATTTAATGTTTTCGTAACGTAATGAAATTCGTAATACAGAGTACGTCGCACAAAAAGCTGCTAGGAAAGTTTTTGTTCATCTTTCTATGAAACACGTTAGACTGCCTAACGAGGTATTCCGCCGTGGGGCCAGTCGGGGCCAAAAGAACGTCCTGCTCCATTAACGCCCCGTTCCGGCCCGTAACCATCTCTTGTCTGAAGCGCTCTTAAATATTCACTGGTTTTCAACATCGATCACTATATTTTATGTAACATCCGCTGTAGCGAAGCTCTTTAAATTTTAGTTGATAGTTTTCAATTTTCAATTTTGGATTTCTCATTTACCATGATTTTATTTTCCTAAATAACAGAACATTTGCTTATAATAAAAAAAACTAAATTTATTATATCTATCTACTAAAAATAATGCCTATGCAAATGACAATTCTATTTAGTTAGTCCATTGAATACTTACCAAAATTTTCCTAATTCCGTGCGAATTTGTTTTAATCTTAGTACCGAAAGTTTAATTAAGGTGAAGGGTTACTGTTATGGGTTATTCTAAAAATTAATTCTTGCTTATCCAGTCCTGGTGTGAGATCCTTAAATGAAGTTTGAACCGTCCAAGGATCTTTGGGTAAAAGGACCATTAGTGAGAGTGTATATACTTTGTAAAAAATTATATATGTAATATAATTATATATAAACAGTATCTATATTATACTGAAGTCAGTCGGTTTCTATTGATGTAGATGCGAAATGGAGCAGAAAATATTTTTGTGACCTTGACTAGATTACTTAAATCCACTAATGCTTTTAAGAAAATTCAATTTCATACTTGAGTAACTTCAATGTTATCATAAATATAATTATGTATATGGATCTGTTTTTACGCTTTAAAATAGTGACCTACAAACTAAAAGGACAGACAAGATCACATGTCAAGATGTCCCTTGGTACGGATCTGTTTTCTTGGTCGTAAATTGATCAGCATCAAGATTGGGCATGAGAGATGTCTGGAGACTTTTATCCCCAATTCTTAGTGCTTTCAATCTTAATGTTTCTTATGCATGACTGGGGACAGTTTCAATGATAACAGCCCTATATTTTCGTCCTTTTCATAAGTAGGCCACGTTTATGTGCGCACAAATTTTCACATCTAACCACAGGATACCGACTGACTTCCAAACCACTTCTGTAGAGGATACATATCACAATAATATCTCTTCATATCACTTGAATGCACTATCAATTTTACTACAGATTTTATTTTACTCGCAAAATATCTGAATACTCGTATCTCTAAGAGCTATAAGTTCATTTAGGTGATGTACACAATGAAACCATATCAAAACATTGTTATCAAACATTCACAACTTGACTTGACAAGTAGATAAATTTATTAACATTTCATTAGAATTTCATTAGAATTCAACAAACTTTTATTGGTTGCTTTAATTCAAAATAACAAAAATAATTATGTATATTTGACAAAACTTTTGTTAGAAATGTACATGTAAATGTCGTTAGTTTATTAACTTCATTTATTCTGTAAAGATCTTTAAGGTCACCGAAACCACTGATTTTATGCATCAAATTGTGAATGGTATTTTACAAAACTGGGAACTGTGTTGTATTATTTGTTAAAAGGGTAACGTTTGCTCCCAATGTTGTGATAATATGGAGCGATATTTGGGTCATATGGCATGTAGACTTTGCAATTTTTTTGCTTATTTCTTGGAAACACATTTGTATTCGACTGCAATCTACAACTATTCCAATCTCGAAGGCTTTTTCAGTTTTTTTAGCCGTCAAAACACAAAGCAACTTCGCAATTATTTTTGGTTAGGATAACAAAAATATGGTTCAATTAAATTAATTGGCGAAACTGTACGATGTGGTATCATTATCATCATCATTAGATATCGATACCCATTACGTCTAAGTTTATTTAATTCGACCTTGTGCATGTGTTATTTACGAGTAAATATGTTTTCTTCAAACGAATACATTTCGTTGTTTAAAGATTATTTTGTGTGTCATGACATTTTGTATTGGTGAAACATTACAGTTAATACCGTATTCTCTTGACAAATATCATGTGACAATAATATCGGTATTTTTTTTAAAGTAAATCAAAAACTACCTTTGTTATGTTGATGTTTATTTCCTTCTTAGAAAATGGTACAACTTAGTGCCCGCTAAGAAATAATCGCTAGTAAATGTTTAAGTGGAAAAAATTATTTGTCTGTAACTTTCATGTTAAAGCACTTTCCTGTAAATATAACAATAATTACTTCACTAGGTGCACAAAATCTTAAAAATATTCTATTCTCAACAAAAAACATAATATAATTATGTACATATAATTATATACTTATATAATATTATGCTTAATGCTATTTCATCGTTTTACCAGAATTATTTGCATTCTGATAACTACTTGTCATTAAAATAAAAAGTAAACATATAAATAAAATATTGTGAAATAAAAATATTTTGGAACACTTCACTTTTGAATTTACTTTTACTGATAGCATCGAATATTAAGGTTAAATACATCTGTTATTTTATTATATCAATTATTATTTATGTTTCGCATTACCATCCTCCTGCGCTCATTTTGTTTTCTTCTTCTTCCATACATCGATCGTTACGTCGTTTTTCATTAGGTATGTGATTGCAAATCTCACTCATGACATGAACTACTAATCTCTAAAATATTTCCCAAGAAACACAATCATCTAGTTATAATGTATTGTGTCTAAAATACTTTAGAAAGTATAACTTACTTTTGTTTTACATAAATCATACATAACATATCAATGTATACATACCTTCTTCTCACGATATGTACCTTTAACTTATAAATAAATATGGTAAATATAATATAATCAGTAATGTAAGAAATTATTATAATGACTTTATTTAACACATACACAGGATTTTTACAAAAAACAGCTACAGAAGAACGGTGTTACAAAACAAAACAACAAAAACATGATGTATTTTCTTCCCAATTGTTTTTTTACAACCATGTGTAATGGCGTATATATTTAAGAAATAAGATGCGTCTTTTTTGTTACAAATGTTAAGGTTTTAACAAAATAAAATCAGACAGGCATTTATTAATGTATATAATGTTGTAGCCATTGCGAAATATATTTACAAAATAATCGTTAATATTTGAAATATTCAGTTCTCGTTAATAATGTTTATAAAAATATATTTGTGATTGGTTTTAAAATGCGTTGTGTATTTTATAGATATTGCTAAATAATCTGTGACTATTTTTATCAGTATGTATTGCCCAAACTTATCGAAAAATTAGTACTAAATTAATTTCAGCGCCTGTATTTTCGCAAAATATTTTAAGTTGCCACAAGCCTGCTGTGAACTGGTTACCAAGTTTAGGTAACCAGTAGTATAATTTTTTTTTACACCGAGCTCTTTATTTTAATGAAAACGTCACAGATTGTAAAGTTTTTATCAAATGTTTAAACATATCGGTGCTTTTGTTGACTGTTGATTTAAGCGTAATTATAATTATATGTATAAAAAAATAAGTATCATGAAATGAACATATTAATTATTACGTGTGCAATATTGTGATAAAAATAAGATTTTTAATAAAAGTATGTATGAAAATAAACAGTGTATCATTTTATTTCTTGACTAAACCGTAAATTTAACACAAAAAATCAGTTTCAATCATAATTATATCATAAATTCAAATGAAAGCGAGACAATTCACACTGACATTATTTTATCAACTGAAAAAATGCCATAATTTAAGGAATAAACCTCTCAAGAATCCAAAAATGGATTAATTAAAAAACTGGAAAGTGTTAATTCATCTCTAGAAAGGACATTAGCGAGGAAAAGAAACACTTCTCAAGTCTTTCAATGAGATTGTCTGTCTTTGTTTTTTTTTCCAGACAATTTGTTATAAAAATTCTTCTGAAGATAATATTTTATCTCGTTTTAAGATTTAATATTTTGCGAAGAATAATAGTTTTGCCAGGCATTTTTGACAATATTCATGCTGTTTTGTTTAAGAGAACGTTCTGTTGAAGTATTTATTTAAACAGAATCTGCGGCCTTAGACAAAGTGACATCTATCATCGATAACGATGAAGGAAAAGGCAAAAATGTCTAGGACTGACATAAGCTATCGAAAAGCTGTCAATCCTGTTGAAAGTTGTTGTAGAAATATGAAAAGCTTTGGAAGCAAATTGTCACATGTCTAGGCCCTCTGGGGAGTTACTGAGTAAAAGAAGTCTTCCTTAGAAATAAACAACAAAATCCATACGTGGTCAAAAGTGAAACCCACTGTATAGTGAAGTGAATCGAATACCGGACACTTATATTTTTCTTGCGATTTCGATTGCCATGATCACCGACCATTTATTTTTCGATAGTTTGATAACTATTTTGCAAACCCAACCCTATTAAAACTGCACTGGCTTGCGTTCAATTTCATAGACAACATGTAATCTGTTTTTATTTTGATAATAAACCTACATAGTGTTGCTACACTAATTAAAAAAAATAACAGACCGGTAAAAAAACATAGGATACAAGTAACCTCGCAGTTCATCTTTCCCAAAAGACTTATTTCCTGCAATTGGAACTGCGCCAAAAAATTGCGCAAAGCTTGCACTCTATCAGACTTAACATTGTCATCGGAAATCTATGGGGGTTAGTGAGGCAGTTCTATTGGCGTATAAAGGCATACGCGGTTGTAAGTATATATTGTAGGTACTGCATTTATCTACAAGCCATTGTTTTCTAACTCTGAAACTACTTTCAGACTCAACCTAAAGATTGAAAAAAAATACACTTTTTTTTTTTCAAATAAATATTTTGCGGTCTCTTTCTACTCAACCCAAGTCAAGTTGTTAGGTTTTCTACATCCTGTTAAAACTCTACAGGGTATAAAAGACCCTTCACAAAGCCGATCCGCTCAACTGTCGATTGGCCTTCTAATGGCCGATAACAATTAAAATTCTATTGTGTCTCGTTAATGACAGTTGGAGGTATATTCTGATATGCTTACGTATTTTCCATCAATTTAAGTAACTTGGTGCAAAAATAATTGGTGGGGAACGACTATTATTTTTGGTGTTAAAATTCACTGTTTACAGACTACCGTAAACAGAGAATTTTGATACCAAAAACCACAATGTTTTGCACGCAAAACATTGTGGTTATGGGTGCAACGGCGAGTTTTATCATTTAAAATTTAAATTACAAAAAAAAAACGTCGAAAAGTTCTAACTTTGACCTGCAATAACTCCATAACCAGAGTATAATTATAGACCAGTAGGTAAAAAAAAAAATCTAATCGAAAATAAGGGGAAAACCAGACTCTCGGTTTCGATAAGGATATTTTAAACCCGTTATATAAGCCAGAAGTATAAGTAATAAGACTCTCAGGGCTGACAGTTCGTTCAGGCATCAAAAATATCTTGATGTCCCAAGCCTTGGGCAGAGTAAACTCATCGTAAACCACTCGATCTGTACGAAGCCAAAGTCAAATAATTTATTTCAATAAAAGGCACTTTTGAACGTCAAAAACATAGAAATATTTATTTCAATAAAAGGCACTTTGAACGTCATAAACATAGAAATAGAACTAACTGATTCTATTCGCCTCTTCCAAAAAATAGTTTTCGTATGGAGAAGAAAGTCGAAGACACAGTCAGTCTAAAATCGTAAATTAGATCTACATATTGTGTCGCTGCAACGTTGTTTTGGGATGCTCATTCCCGTGACATACATCTTGGCTTCCCAAGACATATTATGAGGAACAACGTTAAGTATATCAAATGTGATACCATACATCATGGCACCTAAAACAAAGGTACTTTATTCTATGACGTCACGTGTCGGAAGAGCCCATATCTCGGCGTATAATAAATACGGCCAACGAATACTAATCCCTGTGTTACAGAAAGATCCAGATGTTTCTCGAATGTTTCCCGGGTTCGGTATATTTTTGAGGAAAATCAAAAATGAGATATGTTTTTATTGCCGTGGTACGGATATCTTGTGATGTTTGGTCACGACTATGAATTTGAATGAACTCACTCATTCATGACGTGACTATTATTTACAGTGACGACAATTTCAGAAAATAACTTGAAAAGGATTTTTTGAAGAAACATAGCACCATCAACGTGAGGTATGCTTCAATTTGTGTAAATAGCTTCGTTTTAACATAGTGCTTCAAGAAACAGTGACAGTTTTGCTATTCAATGAACCATAATATTTTAAGACCGACAGGGCCTTTCCACTAAAACTTAGACACTTGTTCAACGCGTGTTTAAGTCAGTTTTATGTCAAACTCCATACAGAAATGTCATGTTTAAAAGGTGTTTAGGCTAAACAACTGATAAACACGGGTTTGTGGTAATAAGGTAAGTTTTTAAATAATTAACTATTTGTCTCCCCAATAGGAATTTTGACTGGGTAAAAAAAAAACTTAGTCCGGCAGTCAGATAGTAAAAAAATATTAGACACATATTTTTTGCTTTATCATATTAATACAAAATGATTTAGATAAAACGCATTAAAGTTCGCGAGCGGGGGCTTGCTACGTAAAAAGTCAGTATAAAATCTACCAGTCAGTGACGGCGTGCCACATTTTAACTCAATGTAGTGCCGTTTTTGATTACGTAGAAAAAGAAAAAATACTTGTCCAATTTTTTTTTTAATATTCTTTAAATGACGGTCAAACAAATATTTTTGTCGACGTAACTATTTCTCAATACGCAAAATTAAAACCCGTAACTCAAATTCATTGCCACAGTTTATAATCACTACAACTCTTATAGTCGCTTCGAATGGGCAAATCTGAATAACAAATTACAACTTTAATAAAACCTTTATTTGTCCATAAAGGCAATATCCTCAACAATTCACTGATTGAATGGCAGGATTTAATGGAGGCTTAATTAATTGCATCTATCTGCTTTGTTTGTATATTCTGTATCGAGCATCGAAATTGTTTTAATCGGTTTTATGGTTTCACTTTATGGGATATTGGGCGTTTAATTTGTTCTCACATAAAATGTTTTTAATATGGATTTTGGAGCATTTTTGCCATAGTAGACATATTCACTTTATTTATTTATATTGTATTTTTTATATTTATTTATTTTTTTATTATATTTATACTTCTCGCATACAATAAGGTACAAAGGCGGACTTAATGCTTTAGGCATTCTCTATCAGTCAACCAAGGTTGGTGAAGAGATAAAATGGCTAAATGGCATTTTGCTACTAAACTATAACAGTTAACGAGAAATAAACTTGAAACGAAAGTAGCAGAACATGCAAAACCAAGAACATAATAATTACATTTAATCAACGGCAATGTATCTGACCAACGCTTCATTGCAATGGACAATTAACACATTATCTAGAAAGATAATCGGACCACCATGAAATAACATTAAGCGGGCTTTCGTATCTGTAAAGCTATTAGCATTGTTTGCTTTGGGAAACTCAATGATAATGACTATTTAAACAAGAATATTGCTCTAAATCCAGAAGGCTATATGGGTCTACTTAAAGCTAAGCGAGAAATGAACGAGCTTGACGATGGCAGTTTTAAACAAGAAGTGCTTGAGCTCTTCACTAAAGTTGATAATAATGATTCCTGATATTTGTGTCAGTATAGAGCTACGAAGGGATTTGGTTAATAATTCAGACGTTGTATTAGAATGATTTGTAATCCTAACTATAATATTGAAAATGAGAAATTAAGTTAGTTTGTTACGCTTTCACGCTAAAACGGCTGAACGGATTGGAATGGGCACATTGGTAGACCATGACCTGGAATATGACATACGATACTATTTATCGTATTATGTAGTCGTGGGATAATTTCCGACCTCCACGCGGGCGAAGCTGCGGACAAAAGCTAGTAATTTCTAAGGTAAGGATCTTCGTGAGATGATTCGGTAACTCGATAATTTTGTTTCTAAGACAAAAACCAATGTCAAAGTCAAAGTCAAAGTCAAATAATTTATTTCAAATAGGCACATATATGGCACTTTTAAACGTCAAACAAAGAAATAGAATTGATTCTAGTTGCCCCTTCCAAAAGGTAGTTTTCGTATGGAGAAGAATGGGCAAGAAACGCCACCGTTACTCTTACTTACGTCTTTTTAAAATGTTTTACAATATTTTGTATACATTAATTATATAATTATATGTGAAGACGATGCACCTACAATAAGATTACTGTACTACAAAAGGTAAAAAGAATTATAAATGGAGCAATAATGAATAAATTAATTTTATTACCAGATACATGGTGCTCACATATTTACAAAGATTGTAAAAGTATACGATATTACAATAGTCCTAACATTGTTACAATGGAATACAATGGAAAATTGAAGAGTGGAAGAATGTTCGTAAAATAGAGAAAAGTTTACAGAAATGGAGAGGAAAATAAATAAATAAATATTCAGGTTTCTAGGCTAGTTTTTTCGGAAAACTTTATATGTAATTTAATTTAGCACCCACGCAGCCAGACATTTGCCCTATAAACAAGCCTTTGTGCCGTGTGTCATACAAAAACACAAAAAATAGAACTGACTAAATTAAGTAAAAGCTTTTAAAATGATATTGTACGGTACCGCCAAAGGTATATTAAGTAACTACTGAAACTGCTTTTGACGAAAAAGGCCAAAAAAAAGTATAAACCGTCAGAGAAGAAATAATGTAATGAATTCAAAATGTCAACTGGTCTATCATTGTCAACGCGAAGGTTGGTGAACGCGCACCTCTTCGTCGCCTTGTTGATTCTTACAACGCGCATTTTATGGAACTGGATATATTTTGTTTATCTAAGCAATTATTAAGAAAAAGGCTCTGGATATTTTGTTTAGCGAGAAATTTAAGTTAAATTAGGATAAGTTAAGCTAAGTAACATAGTAATATTAGCACTATTGGCGGCGATCACTTCTTGTTGTTTATTTTTTATTATTTTATCACTTGTCTTCAGCACTTCTTTTAATTTTTAGTTAAAACGTGGACAATGGTGTGGGTTACATGTTTGTTAAATCTTAGTTTAATTATTTCTCTGTATTTTGTAGCATGTAACTGTTTTTTGTCCCTAATAAATAAATAAAAATAAAAATAAATAAATAAAATAGTTTCACCCACTAATGAATTCACAACGAAAATAATTATGCAGCAATTAAATGTTTGGTATCCAAAGTTAAAATGCATTTATTCTAGCAATAAAATTAAATACTTTATGAGAAGATAATAGAAATGGGAGAAAAGCAAAGTGAAAATGTAATCGTCGTTAAACGATGGAAAGTCCATCTGAGGTTATGATACAAATTCAAAACGTGGCAACAAAATAAAGCTGTTTTTCTAAAATATTTAATAAAATAAAGCTTACAGGGAATCGTTTCGATCTCTTAGCCCTGTTGCTTGGGGTTGGGAAAAACGTACCTTCTTCCTCCAAGGATGAAGAGCGTTCTTCCCCACTATCACACTATGAGGAATCGCGGCTCAGTTTCGCTACAAACGGTTGCTCTCCAAAGACACCGCCAACCACGTATATAATGTGATGTGAGCTTTCAATCTCCATTTCGATATTTCGCAAACTCACAATCAGGGTCAACAATATAATTACTCACTACAAAAACGGACTACTTATCACTTGCTTCAAAAACGGTGAAGGAAAATATCATGAGGAAACCGGCATGCCTGAGAGATATTTCTCGACGGCATGTGAAGCCAAGTCAGAGGCCCATGGGCGGCATAAGAACTCTGACACCTGCGAAAAAGAAGAATATAATGACTAAAGCTAAACAGTTTGTTGTGAGACCTAAGACAACCACTTGCGAACGAAGCAAAAGCGAAGATAAGCGAGAAATGGCCCCGTTTGTGGTAGACTTCAAATGCCATTTCCTCGTAAATTCGTTTTGTCTGTTATCGCAACAAACCGAGCCGGGCTTGCTTCTTGAATTATGCAAGAGTTCAGTTCTCTAGTTTGAAGTAATCTGCCTTTTATTTGAATATTAAAAATACAATCTCAATATTGTTGCTTTAGTTTAATACCGTTTAAATTGTCGTTCGCTGTGACTGTGGTTTTCTTATTTCGTGCTTCGCTGCTTGTGTCACAGTTTCAGTGGAATTTAAAGCTAAAGTATACGAAATTAAAGGATAAGTTGCAATGTGCATTTAGATTGTACTACTACTAAATCGAGGACTTAGTTTAGCCGACCCTCAGCTCTTCAAAATGCAAGTAGTTTCAAAATAAACATTTAAATTGCTAGCGTTATTAACCCAGAAAATTTTATAAAATCCTCGTTTAGGTATCAAGATCTTACTTTAGTCCTCAAAAGCATTCAAACATAAGTTTTGTAGTTTAAACCAATAATATCATCTACTACTTAACAAATGAATTCAAACTCATTACCGTCTTCTTGAAAGTTAATAGAGACGATCGTAAAGATTGAATGACTGAATGACACTGATTGGTAGTAAAATGAAGCAAAGTCGGTATATTTGAAGTCTCTGCTCACTCAACGAGCGGCTTATTGCGGTTCTCATTACCTACTTCTCTCGACAAAAAATTTCATCAAGCAGTTATCATAAAGTTTATGCCTTACTAGCATTTACTGGCTTAAGTCGACTTCAATTTAGTTTTTTAATTTGCGAGAAGCTTACCCTGAATTTGTAAGTCCCAGTTGACAGACAGTTACTATATTATTTTCTTCTTTTTTTTTTGTTTTTTATAAAAAACTAAAGTTGTTTTTGCAAGTATGAGTAGGTAAATTGAAGGCATCTAAGATAATTCCAAAGGACACTTACTTAGTACTGAAACTGAGCTACGGGAACACAATAAAATCTCGTGAAAGAAGCAATTTAACAAAATAACAAAACAAGGAATCTACAAAAAAAATATTTAACAAACACAAGTTTTAAACAAGGTTTGAAGAACGTAAAAGTTCGCAAAAGCAACGTCAAATTCAGTAAGTTAAAGTAACTATATCATACAAGTCATTCACACAGTAACAGTTAATGTCATAAAGTGGTAATTGTCATAAAATTTATTAAAAATTAACTTACCAAAGAAACGACTGAAACTTTCATAACGAAGTTTTATTAGGGTCGAATGTTCATTTTATCAGAAAATCTTTCAGTTTACTTTTATTTCTAGGAAAAGAAAACGGTACCATCTTATGATCAGAGTCATCATTACAGCTGAAAGACGTCCACTGCTGCCTCCCCCAAGCATCGCCACTTTGACCGGTTCTGTGCTTCTCATATCCAGCGCCATGCAGCGGTCTTCACAGGGTCATCGGCCCACCTTGTAGGAGGTCTTCCAACGCTATGTCCTCCGGTACGCGATGGGCACTCAAGAACCTTTCGGGCCCATCCGATATCTTTCCAGCAGCAAGTACCAACTCATGTAAGTATAATATGTAATATAGTACTTTTGCATGCAATTATTCTTATTTACTAAACATAGAAGGAATGTTAAATTTAAAGTGTTTTTGTTCCGTAACATCAAAGATTTTAATCAAAGTAGGTTTTTATTCCTTTAAAGTTTCAGTTATCACCCATAATGCCTTACGAATGGAAAAGCATTCGTACCAATTACCAGGACTCGTATGTATATTTATATCAGAAATAAATAATATTTTCGAGTATAAACATTATGCTTGGCTCCCAATACCCATACAGCGGAGGAAGAGAGCAAATGAGGGGTGACCCTATCCCACCCTGGCTTCCAGCCAATATTGTTCACTGGAGTACTTAATTTATGTAACGAAATACTGGAAAATTATATTCATTTGAATTTTCGATGCATTATTGTGATTTACAATTGGGATTTTCTTATTTAATGTTATGGGTTGCACGAGTTTAATTACTGTTTGTTTGTCCGCAATGCTATTGAAAGTTAATGTGATTGCTGTTTTAAATGAGGATTAAAATGCAGTTAATGACTTTGATTGTGGTGACAATGCGGCGGCTTTATTGTAAAATGGTGCCAGTCTAGAAAAAGATGATTCTTAGGTAAGTTTTTCAGCTATTAATTAGAATGAATAGTTACTTATGTCCAAATTATTAAAAGTATTGACACTTATATAATCCAAAGATAAACATAAAATATACATTACATATTTATTATTATTTAGGCAGTCGCTCCATATAAAATACTGGTATTCAGCTGCATTCGGTTAGACTGGAAGCCGACCCCAACATAGTTGGGAAAAGGCTAGGCAGATTGGTTGATTGATATTAAACATAACTAGTGGGTGTACAGTACAGTTCAGGTACAAATCTGCCATTTATTCTATTCGCAGGTCTTATCTAATACAAGAAGCTAAAAGCAAAATACACACTGATTTCATAATAATGTTAGGGATCCGTACAATAAATAAATCAATATCAGAGCTGGGTCATGACAATTTGCAGAGCTCTTAATTTCGTTTGCAGCGTATTTCAGCGAGACGGTTGTAAATAATTTATTTGTGAGAGTATGTTGAACACCAACAAGTCAGATTAATATAATAATTATGTGAAATTATGTTCCAGACGTCAGTCATAAAGGTGGAATTGACAAGAGTTTAGCTGGTATTGGTTAATTTTGAAATTACATTTGTTACTTTTTCCATATTTTCTCTACTTTCGTTTTCTCTCTATTTTTGTATTTTTTTTTTCTTGTTACCGGTTTTTTTCGAATAAGTATCAATATGACGTTCCTGCTTATTGACGTCCATTATCACCAGTACTATTATTCTATACCAATTAAAAACTTTCATCAATAGGATTATGTCAACTTTTATGGAAATAAAAATTCACTACAACTAAAGCAGCATTAACAGTTTTAATCAAACATAGTACTCGGTCCTAGAAACAGTTCAGTAGGTACCTACATGTACTCTCGTATTTCACGAGGTCACTTTAATCATGTTTGGCCGACCTCGTCCCTTGGCCGACAAATATTTTGGGAAACAAACATTTACTGAAATCGACTCATCATACATCACCCTATATAACCCAACACTTATTTTGAATAATTTATTTAGGAATACATTTTTGTGCCATCGAGTTTATGTTATCATCATGTTACTCTGGTTTGAGTTTTATTTTGTACTAGCTTCCACCCGCGGCTTCGCCCGCATGGTATGTCGATAAAAAGTAGCCTATGTCGTTTTTCAGGCTCTAGACTATCTGTGTACCAAATTTCATTTAAATCGGTTCAGTAGTTTGGGCGTGAAAGCGCGACAGACAGACAGAGTTACTTTCGCATTTATAATATTAAGTAAGGATCATACGTCTTAAAATGGCACTGGTGACTGTGAAGACGTATGGTCTTAAGATGCGGAGGAATGACGAAAATGTCGTGAGGTAAGTTTTGAATCTTTTGAGTATGAATTTGAATGACTAAGAGTGGACGAAGATCAAAGCAACGAAAGGTGAAAAAAAAAAAGATGATAATACGACAAAACTAAAACTTTTTTACAAAAAAAAAGTCGGTTGCGACTTCCAAAAAAATACAGATTTGGATCTGGAAGACGGTGTCTTTGGCACCGTCTTCCGGAATTAAAGTAATTTTTCATTTTGTAGTTTTTTTTTTAAAGTGGGATGTTTTTTTTTTGGTAAAATGTTTTACTAAAAAAAAAACATAAAAATGTTCTAGTAAAAAAAACACACATACGAACTTTTTTGAAGTCGGTTAAGACCATTGGGATAAGGGCAAGATTCTAAGATACAAGGGCAACATTCATATCTTTCATTTTCATCATAATTGCATATAAGTAAACATTCGCACAGCTTTCTTACCTATTACACAAGAGAGAAAGAGTGACAAGAGAAGATCACACTTGAAATTACTTTTCACCATTTTTAAATTACTAGTTTGAAAACTAACAAAATCAAAGGAGAATATGGCGACATTTTTCATACAGAAACCTCCAGTCATGACAGGTTAATTTTGCGATAAACGATACCAAAATCTAACTTCCTGTAAATTGAGTTTACGGCAGTTTTATTAAAGCTGTTTTTACCTTTATTTATTACGGGTTTTTGGGTTAGTAATAATAGTGGCAATCTGGTAGGTAATCTAGAGTAGGTAATTATTGTTAACGTGTTAGCTTTATAACGGGTTTACGTACCTATATTAATGACGAGTTTTAGCGCCTTACCCAACCTTCGCCAGAAGTGGTTACAGGACTTTTATCGCAAAACATACTCCATTTTTATTGCTGCAGTAGTTTTCGATACACATTTGAAAGAACTACATACACTTTCATTACTACGCCGTTTCATTTAATATTAAGCCGCTTATGTCAAATGACGGCTCCATTTATTAGTCCTAACAAATATTTTGGTACAAACGACTGAAGATATTGAAATACTCTAAGGGAAAACTTCGATAATGATCGTCGAATCCGCAGTACATATAAATAATAATAGATCTTGCGTAGCAATTGATTATTCATGAGGCAGCCGTCTTATTTCGAGACGATTCGATAAAACTGCGGGGATGATAGGAAAATTTATATCTTAGAAACGCTCACGACTCAAGCTATTGGTTAGAGGGTATACAGAGACTGTATGAACTTAGAAAGAAAATTGAGGAGAACGGCATGTAGGTACCCACATAGTGAATAATTCGTCAACTCGTCCTACATGCCTACGGCCAATTTTGGGACGACTTGCAGAAAATCAATCATGCCGTAGGCATGTAGGACGAGTTGACGAATTACTCCATATAGTATATCTATCTAGGTAAAAGATTTTTTAACTTTGATCGGTAGTTTATAAAAAAATTGCCTCAATATAAAGAAATTTATTTTTTGAAAGCAAAGTTATTACAGAATATTTAACGTAATTTGATCATTTCAGATCAGCAGTTTTAGTTTCACATGAACTACTTACTTACCTATTCAAATGTATATACACTGAAGAAACTTCTTATACTACATAAACTAACAAACTATAATAACTATTTACATAAAATTACTGATTAAAACTAACTATCAACTTACTTACCTCCATTATTTATAATTATAAACACGTATAGTCTGTATTTTTGTTATTTATATTTACTACTCAATACCGACAATTCCAAGTTCTGAATTTCAGTGAATTAATGCCGAATTGACATTTATTCGAATGAAACTCGATTTGAATCGGGACTCAATGAAATCGGGACTAAGCTTCTAGTCCAACAATCTATATCATTACACGATATTATTATGAATTTGTATCCAGACTGTATTCATACTTGAATTATTTTTATTTGTTTAGTTCAGTAATCAAGGGGTTTTTAATTTGTTCAACAGCATGAAGCTAAAGAAATTCAAACTACATTTTTTGCAACCCACTACAGCTATCGCTCACGCGAATGATTTCAATTATGAACTAAATAATTTTATTAGCTGCATGTATACTGAAGTGACATGGAGTAAGAAGGAATGGAACGCTAATGTTCGACTGTTCGGTGTGAAGCCGACTTCAGCATAAAATAGGAATGCCGAATACTTATACTCCACCGACAGTCTGATTAAACGAATTGTAGGTCGCCTGTCCAAGTGTCCATTGAGGTGGATTAAAGCGGATAACTCAGAGCTAAGTAAAAATGCACGATTACCATTGTACAAAATTCACGTCATCTGAATTTAGTGGCATTCCATTGGTAATGTCGGCACTTCTCCGTTGTTGTTAGTAATCATAATTAAGAATCGTCGGTTTGTCAGAACAAGGGATAATATATTTTTTGCGGTACACTCAACACTCCATTTACTATAATATCATTGATGTAAACGCTCTAAAGTCTGACCACTGCGCCATCGAGCTAAATTTATGCATGACTCGCTTCATAAATTTAGATGTGTTAACTGGCAATTTGTGTTTACTGTTGCTAATGGCTGAAAATCATAGCATAGAGACGCAATTAATTTGTTCGCAGTAGTCTGAATGAAAATCGATAGAGGTTTGAACGGTGATGAAACGTAAATATAAATGGCTTGAACGATGAAGGACGTGTATCAGCATAGGTACTACTGAACCGTTTGCTTTTCTCGCTATGATGACCCGTAAAAACTATAGGTAATAGTTAATGAACGTACCATTATGAACGCCGCGAATAACCAAGACATAGCGCTATCAAAAGTGATGTAAGGTCGGTTTTGTAAACATGATATGTGTGCACTTTTAGCTTAGTGAGGTGTAGTTTGATTGTAAATGTGTGCGTGCGAGTGTATATGCACAAAGTGGAGGTGTAGTGTTGGCATGCTTCACTGTATTGTTGTTCACAGGTCTCTGTCTTGGTTTTTTATTTGGTTTGAGGTTTAAAATGAACGAAAGTGTTTTTTTTCTGAAATTACATCACATTTGAAATTAAAATTGTGCCTTAATTTCTTAAAAAAAAACCAGTGGACCCATGTTTCAATCAATCCACAATTAACACATTTTGATTGTTTCGCCGCAATATAGCGCGGTCTGATGAATTGTTTCGTAATTTATATTTAAAACAATCAGTGATTGAATTCAATAGCCCTTTGAAGTCCTTTTCAAGTTAACAAGTGACAAAATTTGGACTTCATTGGGTGATTGTTATTTTATCCAAATATAGAATAGTAACATTAACATTTAGTTACACAACTAAGTACTACTAAGCAGTAATTTGTAAAATTATGTTTTAATGTTTTTATTTTTTATCCAGATCAATCTGGTTATAACTTATTTCTAAAACCTCCTCGTAACTAAACTATTTATAATACGTGGAAAAAATTAAAACAAATTTTTTACCGAGCAGGATTTTTAGTAAGAAGAATGTTGCTTCTGCCACACCCTCTTTTTTATTTTCCGAATAAGACAAATATGACATAAGTTATTCAAGATAAATAAGGACAAAAATAACAATCTATGTTTGTGTCTATTTTTTTTACCATTTTCCTCAACTATCACTTTCCATCATTACTGAGAGGAAGTGTCATATTTCGCTTCTTTGAATGGCACATCAAAGAGAACTCTCAAAATAATAGGGTCTACTCTCTTGATACCTACAGTAATATATTCATTTTAATTTAAATCGCTATATTAGAGAGAACCATTAGCGTCGCCGCTTTTCTTCCAGGGTTCCGTAATAAAGTGAGAAAAACGAGTCTGGTTATTATAATTAAACGTAGAGTCCGAAAAGGTTAAAAAATTCAGTTGACGTATTTACTGTGTCTTACGAGCAGGATGCAGGTCTTATTATCCCTAGCTAAAAATCAATTAAAAAGGTACGGCAATGATTCGCCAAACCGTCCTAAAAAATCTACGAAAGAAAATCTATTAGTATCCATTATAAACACTTAAACAACACTTACTGGTATTCAGCTGCATCCGGTTAGACTGGAAGCCGACCCCAACATAGTTGGGAAAAAGGTTAGGCAGATTGATTTCTGCTGGGGAGTTTGTTGCGCCACTTCTTCTTCCCAGCTAAAGCACTAGGAAGTGGTGAAGGGTGGGCATTTTGGGGGGCTACCTTATGTAATTTTTGACGTTCGAAAAGTGCTGATTCTCAGCCTAGTTTGAATAAATGACTTTTGATTTTGATTTTGATTGATAAATACTTAAACCTAAAATTCGAAAACATGTGACATTTATTTATTTTATTTATTTATTTATTTTTTATTTAAATGCCTTAAAAACTACCATTACAGGTCGTAGCCTAATGCGATAGCCAAGGAATGTATACATAATTAAAATTAAGATCATAGTTTATAACATAACATAAATAATAGTACTTTTGCGAATTCACCCCAGTGATATGTAAATATATCAATTTTGACCTGAATTTCATTGATGGTGCGAATTGCTTGAGTAAGAGGAGTTTTGGCCAGCAAGTTGGTCCTGGCTGATGGTACGACCAGCAGTGGCGGGGGCCTTCGCCTCCACACATAGCGGTCGGGTACGTACAAGTGCAACCGCTGCAGCACTCTCGGATTGTGCTCAATGCCTCGGAGCAGTTTCACCACGTACGACACCAGCGCAAATTCCCGTCGCACCCCTAGTTGATTGTACCCCACCATACCCAGTACGAATAGAGTGGGGTACATCAAAGGGTAAAATGGGTATACCCCATACAGTTTCTTGTACAGGTGGCGCACGAATTTGTTCTGGACTCGTTCCAACATCCCTGAGTACTTAGCCTCATGTGGAGCCCATATGACAGCACTATGTTCCAGATGACTCCTGACTAATGCGTCATACAGGGCTCTGATAGCTGTGATGCTGGTAAAGTCTCGCGTCTGCCTCAGAACAAAACCTAAGTTTCTAAATGCCTTTTTGCAGATCCTCTTTATATGCTCGCGAAACGACAGTTCAGGAGTGAGAACAACCCCTAAATCACGTACTTGCGTGACTCGTTGCATCGGTACGGCATCCACTACGTACTCGTAGAGTAGAGGTGCACGGGCGCGGGTGAAACTTATTGCCGAGCACTTGGATACGTTGAAATAGAGCCTGTTCTCATGACTCCATTCCACTATCCTATCAATGTCATCCTGCAAACGTCTACAATCAGACTCCGCCCTAACCTCCAACAGCAACTTGAGGTCATCTGCGAATAACAAACAAGATCCATTTTTAACTACTTCTGGTAAATTATTTATCATTATTATAAATTCTAGAGGCCCCACGTTGCTGCCTTGACTCACCCCGGACCAGGTGTAATACGGCTCTGATTCGCAGCCATTGCAGTCAACATACTGCTGTCTGCCTTGCATATAGCTGGCCAAGAACTTCAATAGATGTGGCGTGCAACCGATTTCTGCTAATTTACGTAATAATATGTCATTATCGACGGTGTCGAACGCTTTTTTGAAGTCAAAATAAGCAACGTCAACCTGCACACCAGCATCCACTGCTGGCACCACCTGTGACATGAAGTTAAGGAGATTGGTGGTAGACATCTACCAACCGGCATGGTTCCGCATGGTGAATTGCGGCCCACTCCCTCTCACTGAGAGGAAGCCTGTGTCCCAGCAGTGGGAACGATTTAGGCTGAATATATTTATAAACACTCAAACATAAAATTTTCGATACCGTTTTCGGGGTGTACGAAAACCCCTCTGGTTTCTCCAATTTCTGTGATGGAAATAGATCCTGGTCAGTAGGTCTAAAAGTAAATCATTTTATTCCTTTGTTTTTCCGAAAGTAACGTCCACAGCTCTCCAACTCACGCTTTGCTAGAATTCTAAATAGGATATTGAAGGGTCTGTGAAGCTAATAAAAATGATGAGAACGCTTCCACTGAGTTTGTTATTAGGCATACTTATGAATAATGCAAAGCGCGGAAAAAATAATTTAAGAACAACGGCCTATAGGTATTACAATTCACATTAAAAGTAACTTTTTAAAGAAAAGCTGCGTAGGCTGGACACAATAGTGTAATATCTTGAGATGGAAATAAGGTTTTATTAACGAAAGAATATACGACGGCGTAGTACTCGCAAACAGGGACTTAAAACGTTACTCAAAATAGAGGTACGATAACGTTACGTGTAGTGTAATAAAGTTCCAGTAACCATTTATGAACTAATTTCTTTGCGACATACCGAAAATCTATCGGAACGAAATCTTTAACTAATTTAGTTACCATCCGCGTAAAACGGTAGAAATTATGGTTATTGGAAGTATTCGTAACGTTTTTTTAACGTTATTTCATAACGTTTTAAGTCCCTGCTCGCAACCCGCGTGCGTATATGACCACATAGATGTATGACCGTAAACGAAGCAAAAAGAGTATGTACGCATCGTACTATAGGTGGCGTTCTGTCGTTTCTGTCTACTCCGATGGAAAGAAGTCGTGAGATTATGTAGATATGTAGACATACGACGAATAAGAATATACGACCGAGGGCCTAGACAAGTGACAATCGCTTCCAAAGCGTTTCGTATTTCTACAACGATTTTCAATAGGATTGACATAAGCTTTTCGATAGCTTATGTCAGTCCTATACATTTTTGCCTTTTCCATCATCGTTATCGCCGATAGAATGTCACTTTATCTAGGCCCTCAGGTATGACTAATTTGAAAATAGTACATGATCTCCTGTGGCATGACCTTTAACCTAACTATTAGGAAACATATCGTTCAAAAGAGCCTTTAATGTGCCTACTTGAAATAAATTATTTGACTTTGACTTTGACAGAATTATATTGGACATAGCTACCAATTGATTGAAGTTGTTTAAAATTTTGGATAAATTATGACACTTGCAGATACTACTTTTACAAAATATGACACTTGCAGATACTACTTTTAGTTGTTGGAACGCGAAAATAATTATTGGGAACAATGTTGACAATGAAGGGCTAAATTCCGAACGTGGGTACAACATAGGTACATACTGTTTTTCCTAATTAATGCCATTTTACAAAGACGCCATGATGACCTCTAACGAGTTTTCTGACGATAATCCGACCAGATTCGAACACATGGATCGATATGACTTATTTACGAAAACAAGTACCTAAAAACTGTATTCTTTGTTAAACAATATTTTCAACAATACTTATGAATTAAGCAAATTATGTAAAAATAGATGCTACTGTGTCATAACAACATAAAAAAAATGAAACATTACCAAGTTGACTGAACATAATTTTTCTTGACACAGTAGTCTTAACTTACTTATTCTTTGTCCGAGTTTCAAATGTCCAGTAAAGTTAGCTTTTGAGAAGGGATGACACAAAAATATCAACAATGTAATAAGATAATGAAATGTTTTTTTAAGGTACAATAAATCCTTTCTTTCGTTGGCTTGAGATGGCGCCATATTATTATAATTTATTGTTCATAATTTAATTTGCATTGTTTAAAATAAGATTTCATTATGAAGTCAAGCTATATCATGCTTTACTGTGAACAAAGACAAGTTAGAGATTATAGCAGTATCCCCCTTTTAAGTTAAAAGATTGACTTACTAATTTATAACTTTGAACAGTAAAATACAAGTCCCAGTTTTAATCTGGCTACCGTTTACGTTAAACATTTTAATCTACATTCTAACCGCAGCTAAGAAGTAAGCAAGGCGTGTACGTACCGATTCCGCAGCTAACGGAGCCACAAATTGCCCGCCAAACGGTCGGAGCAACGTGGGGGTAACACACAGGGAAGTCTAGAATTACCTACTAGCTGAATAGAAGGTTTTATGTTCATGTGAGTCTTTATTTTTGTGAGCATTTAAAAATAAAGAAAATTAGGTATAACTAACTAATAAGGGGTGTAAAAAGACGCTTGACGAAGCCAAATGTCACTTGTTTTTTCCTGTCATTGTGATCATTTATTTATTTAAGACTATACCTGGGAACCTTCTGGTTACAGAGATATTGAAGGTCAAAGTTCCAACTTTTTCAGACGTTATTTAAAGAAAGCAAGTTTTAAATGTTATATCTTAATTTTAAATACACTCACACACCCTGAACCATTGCATTCACCCATAAACATAATGTTTTGCGTACGTTACGTTGTGCACTACCGTAAACAGCGATTTTTCACACCAAAAATAAAAGTCGATTCCCAGCCATTATTTTTGTGCAATGTTACTTAATTTGATGCGTAGTTGACGGCTATGTGATGGGTCTTTTACACCCTGTATAATGCCAGATATGATAATGTAGTTATGACTGAAAAAAGCACATAATCTTTATCTGGGGTATCGTGTTAACCAGTTACTGGGTTGTGGAGTTCAGAGAGGCAGTCGCAGCAGACTAACTGAGGGAAGGGTCGCGCTCGCGGCCGGCCAGGTGACGTCCCGCACCCCACCCGTGTTGAAACGCAAGTTCGTTGCCCTAGCGCATAGGGCAACGAACTTGCGTCTTTTGTGGTAAAATGTAGTTTAAAAAAAAAAAATAGAATGTTGTAATTTTCCATTGATTTTACATTTTATAAATGACACTAAACTACTGGTTTCAAGGATAACGGTTTTTACCATAACACCCTGTATTTTTATGTAAGTTGGTCCTTATATTATAATTATACTCGTTATTGCCTCGTCCTCAATGATGATAGAAAACAAGTGTAGTAGGCGTTTAGTCGAGTCTCTCGTCACATAATTTTGAAGAAATCTAAAAAATGAACGCGTCCCAAGTCCCAACGTGTGCTGTCAACGGCCTTCTGCAACTATATTCATTCGGTTTTTATGTCAAGTAATGGCGTCACATATTTCCGCTTATTTTAGAGTATTTTGTGCAAAATTCACCTAAAAATGGAAAAGAGGAAGTCAAAAAGGATCACATTTATTGAGAAAGATTAAGAAACTCGAAAAACATCAAACGAATTTTCAATTCGGAAGGCGAACGTAAAAAGTTACCGCGTGGTGTGATATTTTCTGCTATTACTGTTTATGGCATTGGTGTTTATAAATACATGAAAGAGTATAATCGCCTTCAAGAGTATAATCGCTAACCTAATCCAAAACATCGGGTGTGATATTGTGTTATGTGACTTTACACATGTTTGCAAATGTTGCAAGTAATCTTTCTAGTATTTCTGAGCCTTAAAATGGCTTCAATACAACTTGCCTGGCCTGTGGGGCGTTCTGCGGGAGCGCACGTGGTTAAAAATGGCTATGTTGTAAGCTAAACAACCTGAGGGGTGTTCTGAAAGGACACACATGGTTGACTTTTTTATAACCTATACTGAAGCTCTGCCTGACCTGTGGGGCGTTCTGCGGGGACGCACGTGGTTGAATATGGCTAAAATGTGAGCGATTTGCCTGACCTTGGGGCGTTCTGCGGGAACGCACGTGGTTGAATATGGCTATAATTTAAGCGAATTGCCTGACCTTGGGGCGTTCTGCGGGAACGCACGTGGTTGAATGTGGCTATAATGTAAGCGAATTGCCTAACCTTGGGGTGTTCTGTGGGAACGCACGTGGTTGAATATGGCTATAATGTAAGCGATTTGCCTGACCTTGGGGCGTTCCGTGGGGACGCACGTGGTTTACAATGGCTGTGTTTGGGTTTGTGAGCTAAACAACCTATGGTTTACTTTTTTCCATAAAGGGGAGTTCTGTTGGAACTTACATGGTTATTTGATGTGTTGCCCTTTACAGCATGCATAAAGTATATTTGTTCCAGATATTGTAATATTCCCCAGTAAGCAACTCATTTGACCTACATGATAGTAAAATAATGAGAATGTCCATCCGGAGTGGATATATAATACTCAACCAGATCGAAATCACAGTGGCAGCTTGAGAAAACTGATTAACAGATCAAGATGGGATGTTATACTTCAAAAAGGCTTAGCAAAAGCGAAGATAACTCTTCATTTACCAAAGATCATTCAGATATACCTCACCCGTAGGGGTGGTAAACATTGAGAACAATTAATATGAAAGGTATGACCTTTATTTAATCTGTATCAAAATATATTTTTTAATCTGAATCAAACAAAAGTTTGACAGTTCAAGAAATGTCAAGAAAGTATGGTTTTTTGTGTTTCTTGCTTAATCCTGACACAAAAGGACATTTATATCCTACTATCTGTAATGCTTAGAAAAGATAGTTTCTTCTGGAACAATCAGAGACGGAAAGTTACCTCTCTACCTACCTAACTTAGTGAAAATCTCTGACTGTAAAGTCATTGCTTTCATCAAACAATTAACAAATAAAGCTTTAAACTGGCGGGGCCCTCCTTGCTCAAACGCGAAAAAGGGGGGGGGCGTGTGTCTCCTGGAGCACCAGCTGTGGATGGGAACTGGAAGACAAGAGGAACCACTAACATTGCAAGTAAACCCACAGGTGGGGGCACATTTCATTCTCATAGTTTTGTGAAATGAAACTAATCACGAGAGATCTTGTTTTATTTATCGCTTAGTGGGTATACAAACCCCAATAAGTCACACCAGAATAAGATTAAACTCCTACTGAATGACAAATTCTGTTAATGATTAATGATTTTTTCTATAAATACTTAGTTATTTTTATAACTATTAAGTAATGATTTTTTCTATAAATACTTAGTTATTTTTATAACTATTAAGTAATGATTTTTTCTATAAATACTTAGTTATTTTTATAACTATTCAAAACAAACTTTGTTTGTTAATTATTTCTTGTTTAAAAGTCCAATGGGGCATTAATTCTTACTTTGGATTGGAAGATGTTAATACTATTATTAAAATAATACATGTCAAGTTAAAAAAACTAACAAACTACTGTTCGTTAGAAAATTACAGAAATCAACTTTCTTGTAACCATAGAATGTACAAGATGCGGTTACAAAACCAACATTAACATACATACTGGTATATACTTGATGCATTATTTACTGTATGCCTTTTCTTTTGGCTCCGGTAACATTTACATGATGATATGAAACCTGTGTTAAGGTTAAGGTACTTAAAAGAAAGAGACTTGATCTTTCTTGAATAGAAAACATTCACATACCTTCAGTGTTTTGGAAAGTACAGTCTACTCTAGATGCACTGGAAAAGTTAGATTTTATGCCAAAACAGCAGCTAACTTTCTAGGTCTAATTGTTTAAATAATAGTTTATGTAACTTTGACATTGTAATTATTGAATCGAATAACAACTTGAAGTCTATGCATCTAATTTATATTATATTTTTTAGCCTTATTGGTTATAATAAATTCAAATTTAGTTTAGATTTCATGTTCATGATAGGTAATGGAATTTTAATGTCTAGTTTTATTACAAGAAGGTAAAGAATTTAATTTATTATGAACAATTATGATAGCCAAGTATATTGAATTGTGCACACACAATGATCTTCAATGGTGGTCTATAACTTGGCCACATTGGAAGAATTCATTTTGAAAGGTTAATTCAAGTTCTAAGTAGAGATATCTACTGATGCCTCTTCACATGGTGTGGAATATCATGTGTCACACAACAATGGTGTGAGTCAAGACATCTGTTATATTTTGATACCTAGGTATATAGGTATATAGGTACCTACATAATAATATAATTATATAACAATATAATTATGCACCTAATAGAGAAGTATGGAAGGTACTTACTTAGCTATCAGACTGCACATCTATAATGGACTCAGTTTCACATTAATTCCCTGTATTAAATTGCTATTTTGGGATAAAAATATTCTAATAGTTTATGAAATTGCTGAATCTTGTTAAAAATTTTGTTTCATATTATTATATTACTCAGTGTCACACAACAATGGTGTGAGTCAAGACATCTGTTATATTTTGATACCTAGGTATATAGGTACCTACATAATAATATAATTATATAACAATATAATTATGCACCTAATAGAGAAGTATGGAAGATAAGACTTGTTGCACCAACTCTAAATAGATTGGGATAAGGGTAAAATAATGAAGATAGAGGTATTCTACTTAAATACTAAAAATATAATAAGGTACCTACGTTAATGGTTTTGTGAGTCTTAAAAGGAGGCTTGCAGATTAGGAACTGAATGATATTTTATATTTATTATTATCAAAAGATTAGATACTTTTTTAATTGGTGATGATCACAGACCAACACATTGTGTCAATGTGGTACTCAGATCCAGGGTCTGTGGCAGTAATTACTTTACATTATATAGGTCTCAAGATTTATCATCTATTGTGATTTTTCCCTTCTATTCTCTATGGTTCTTAAAACCATAGAAAACCATACCAACCATAGATTACCAAAGTAACCATAAAATATAATTATAAACAGAGCAACAGTAGAATATGCATACCTTTTTTCATCAAAAATTGAAATGGAAGGAAAGAATCCGTGATGTAACAGTAGAAATGATGATTAAAATCAGCATCTAAATGTACCTAGGTACTTTGAATTAAAGTACTTACTCACCTGCATTTGTAGCATGGGCTAATACTGTGAATTACAAAATATTTTCACTCAGAGTTTTTCCAAGAAGGAATTTTCCGTAAGCTTAAAATTTCATTAAATCAAATCTAGCTTTAATTAATATCTAGCTACAGTTAATGAAGTCAAAAGATTATTCAGAGGTTTTCTATTAATGAAGTAGTTATATAAAGTCCTTGAAAACCTATCTATAGGTTCTTAATACTAATAAGGATCTATCTTGTTTACATTATATGAACTTAAAATAACTATTTTCACCAAAATTATTTTTAAAACTGCTACCCGTAAACAGTTACTATAGATGTTAGCTACAAGCCAAAAGGGAACTAAATATAATCTTAATACAATCTAGGGAAAAATAACAACCTTATTTAATTTTTTTATTTATCTTTAGAAGTTATTTTATTATAGGTACATAATAGAATAAGAGCACACCAAGTTACAGCAGGCTGTAGTGAACTCTTTAGAAGTCCTAAATGTCTGTGAGACTGTGCTAACTTGCTTATTATATAAACAAGAAACCCCAAAAATAGCTGTGAGCTAAAGTACCTATAATTAGTTTTACAGTTGGAAAGTGTGGAGTAATATTGACATTAGTACATTCTCTTACAATTATTATTTAATCATTCTATCCAATGCCCTCCTGGTTTGGACCGAGTCAAACAGCAGTTTGATTTGATAAAAGACCTTAATATTTTTAAGTTATTGTTGATAATCAATTAATAATAATTGTTGTCTAATATTATTATAAAGCTCGTATTTTTGCTGATCTATCACTTTTCAATAATCTCAATATAAACTTTTCTGAATCAATTTTTTCGTGTTTGTGAATAATTTAGTACAACTTTAATTAGGTTATTATACCTATTTTTGCTCCTTATGCAATGATAAAGTATTAATACCTGTACAAGTACAGGTGAATGTTAATCTAATAAGTACCTACCTATGTTAAAAATAGCAAATACTGGCTATTTTTATTGTTTTTATTATGATTTATTGTTTTTACAACTAGTCTTTGAACATCTACACTTGTTTTCTATCATCATTGAGGACGAGGCAATAACGAGTATAATTGAATAGTCAAACGAACTTACCTGTAAGTGAAGTTCAACGGTAATTATACGAAGTTATTGCCTCGTCCGAAGATGATGAGTCCCACCCGACCCAAGCATTCCATGCTTTATAGTTATATGAGCATGGACCCTATGTTGTAAAACCATAAATCGCTATGAACTTAATGAATATAGTTGCAGAAGGCCGTTGACAGCACACGTTGGGACTTGGGACGCGTTCATTTTTTAGATTTCTTCAAAATTATGTGACGAGAGACTCGACTAAACGCCTACTACACTTGTTTTCTATCATCATCTTCGGACGAGGCAATAACTTCGTATAATTACCGTCGAACTTCACTTACAGGTAAGTTCGTTTGACTATTCAATTATTAGATGGTTGAATAGAAAAGCTAAAACCAAGAAGCATTTACTCTTTATTGATTCCTTTTAGCAAAAGTTACAATGTTTGTTATTCTACAGGCTATACAACGAAAAATAAATTTCTTTGTAATCAATTAGTTGGTTTTTAATTCTTTACGTGTTCAGGATTCTTTCAGTGAAAAGCTTTTCTTCTTAAAATTCTTTGCTTTGTATATATGTACCATTTTACGTTCCTCTCTGTTTTCGTTCGTTCAATCTTTGTTATTTTTACTTTCCTTATATTTATCTTAAACCTAACCACGGCTTGTAACAGTGTCAAAATATCGGGATCACATTTCAACTATGGTTTGTGGTCTGACCAAGATTATTTCTGGACTTTAAAAGAGACTGCGACTAATGAGTTTGTTTCGACCTCATCTAGCTTATTTTTAATATTTTTTAATATGACGTGTAAAAGTTATTCCGATATCCTAGTTACATAATAAACAATTTCATTTCATTTCATAACACAATAATATCATGGAATATTTCTCGTTAGTGACATGATAGTCTAAAGCAGTGTGTACTATCAAGAAAAGCCCTCTATTTATAAAACTTTCTATTCACCCAGTTATCCCAACCTTGATACTCCACGTAGGTGCCGTAAAGTTCGGCAAGCAATTTGTGTGTCAGTTAACAGCTACCTGGTAGGCACGAGACACGGCCTATTTCCACCGCAGCTCAATATAAGGTGAGATTTATCGACGAATGAGAGTGGATCAGTTCAAATTGGATGGGAACTTTTGAGAAAGTAATAATGTATAGTACCTACTGGAATCCTTTTCCAACATGTGTATGTTGGAAAAGGATTCCAATACTATACAAATCCGAAGAGACAAAGAGAGTAGAGTGAATTTTCTCGACACACTTTTAATACTGCTGGTTTCAACACAAAACTAAAAATTGCAAGGAGTTCTAGATTGAAATATCAGGCAAAATAAAAAACTGAAATTACACACTTGTGCGTGTAATTTCAGTTTTATAAAAATTCACAAAAATCCGAACAAACACAGATTTAGATCTGCAGAACACTTTAATGTGCCTTTATTAATTTTATTTTAATCCCAAGTTATAAATTTGCTTCATATTGCAATCTGCAATCTAGTAATTAAAATATATCACACCGAATCCCTTTAACTAATACAAATTCGATACGTTTTAGAAAGGTTTTTAGAAACGCTACGGACGTACTAGATCATAACAGTAAAGATGTTACATCTAAAGCCAGCTTTGAAATGGAAGACGGAGAATATAATGCTGCATACATGATTTAAATTCAACAGAGGGAACAGGTCAGTTCTGGGTTGTGATGGGTTGCCAACCTGTCTTAAGAAATGCATTGTTGTGTCCATTCAATGTTTGGACTTGGATGAATATTATAATATGCTAACTGTCTGGCAGAAGCTTAGAAGCTTAGGATAGCAACAATCCGTTATAGTGAAAATAATGTAGTTACCCAATGTGATCAGCATTTTGTAGAACAAAACATTTGGAAGTAATTTTTAGCCGCTTGCGTGGTCTAGTGGTTAAACCATCTGTCTCAGACCCAGAAGTCCCGGATTCGATTCCCAGTGCAGGTAAAATTTTCTGCTCGGTTTGGTTGGTGGTAGGGCTTGTTCTAAGTCTGCCTGGCTAGCTACCACCATTTTATCTAAGTTTTTCGCCATAACTACAATTTTAACAGCATTGTTATGTTTGGGCAATTGGAGGTAAGATAGCCATTTTCTCTGTGGTTGAGGATTCCGGATATAGCTCGCTTCCACCTTCGGCCTGATCATCACTACCATCAGGTGAGGTGCAAGCCAAGAACTTCACCGTTGTGGAAAAACAGAAAACAAGTTAAATAACATAAAGTATTTGATAGTATGTAGTAGATAGTAGTAATTAAAACATTTAATCCTAACTTATATTACAAATGCGAAAGCGAGTTTGTTTGTTCCGATGTTTTCACGCTAAAACGGTTGAACGGATTAACATGAAAAAATATTATCCCGATATTCCTACGCAATCGTGACTTATGCGGGTGAAACCGTGGGGCAGCTAATAATTTAAATAAACTTCAAAATTGACAAAAACAAAATTCTAAACTTGCACCACTCAAGTAATTCACCACCGCAACACATTATACGTGACAGTCATACAAAAACGAGTCCACAGCTTAATATGAAACGAGACAAGTAGTGGATTACCCACAGCTCCAGCATTTCATCAAGCCAACTTCTCAAGTATTCGCGAACAAATTTAACAAATGATATGCAGATGTAAATGAAAATATTTGCAAGCAAAATATATGGAACCGCACACAGATGTATGAATTTCCGCGATCGACCTAATTCAATCTTCCTTGGTATACTTTTGTATATACAACAAACCTTATCCGACATTTAGCTTGAAAATAAAAAGCTGGAATATTCGTCCGGACGGATTGCACATAACCCGACAGTCTTTTGGGATTTCCTTCTGGTAGGTTTTATATGACTGCTAATTGTACCGTACTGTAATATGGCATGAAATTGGAATGTTCTTGACTGTTAAATTATACTTATTTTAACATAAAACAGAGATCTTCCAGCACTACATCAGCACTAACAGTAAAATACCAAATTTAACACCAGACATCTCTCTAAAATGCTGGATACATCCTTCTAGCGTTTACTGCTGCACTTAAAGCTACATAAGCTCTGACATCAGATAACACACTAAAACTTTTAATACTACTTGAAGATGCACTCTCGTCATACGATGAAACACGTGCCAGAGATTTCGATCGACATACTACGTCAGTCAAAGTATCAGTTCAACTTTCAATGGAGTGCCACAAGGAACTATCATATGGCCGACTTCAAACAGATCTCCGTGATTCGTAAAATAATGTTACACTTCGGTGTGAGAGGCGGTCTACGTTATTCGCATGTAAATGGAGGAGTCATATTGAAATTCTAAGGATTCCGAGGATGTAGGTACTTGCTTTTTGTAAGGCTTTTGTGGTTCCGACTTGATCAAGACTACTCTAGTGGATTTACTAATTTTGTAGGAAAGAAATGTATGACAACAATGTGGAATGCATTATATATAATGGAAATAGAAAATGAAACTGAAGTTTTTAATGGTTGGTTTTATCTCAAAGCCGTCATTACTTAACTAGTTCCTAGCAGTTCATCTTTCTTGTGTACTTTGTTTTATTCTTTGAAGCTTCCTAGCGTCCTATCATGTATTTCAAAGGAAGTAATATTCATGTACTTTTAAAAACCCAAGGAGAGCTCCCTCTGTTGTTTTATTAAAAAAATCATGGCCCAGAAAATCAACATAAACATTTCAATATTGTAACAATATTGCATACCTTTGTTCGTTTCCTTCATTTGCACATTCTGTTTACGTCAATATTTGAATAATGCTCAGAACGGGTCTTTTGTTTATACCTACTTAACGCCTTATTTGAATAAGCAACAAAATGTTTTTCATTAGCTTTTTAACGGCAACACCATTAAATATTCCGTGAATAAATTAAAAGCTAACTGAAGTGCTAAAAATGCTTCATTTTGTTTAACCTTCCTTAAAGGAAAATTCCTTTATAACAAGTAATGGGGGTATCGATTTGTGTATTCTTAAATGTACTTAGCTGTGGGATTCTTTGGAGGAGGCCTTCACCCGTGGAGGGATTCTTACAAACCAAACTATAACTAGTATCAACTAGTACCTCAGCATACTCGTATTTATTATTATTTAAGTTACAATTACAATAGCGGAAAACATAAAATATAAGCAATCCATATCACTGTTTAATATATAAACACTACTTAATATTATATACAAAATAAAAATACAAAAAGATATACTAAAACTAGATTAAATATATATATATTATATAAACACATAGATAGAGAGATACATAGAATAGATTAATGCATAGGTTATGTAAACATTAGATATACTTAGTTGATTTACTGTCATTTACTTTTCTGTTTGTAACAAATTAAAGGCTTTTTTATTTTATTTTATAAATGTACTTAGCAAGCATTTTATTCTGAGTAAAATGATTCCTTTGAAAGAATCCGACTAAACATATTTTTACTATGTAGTTTGTAGTAAACAACTGCTAAAAAAACTAATATTGTGAACAGCCTCTTCTAACACAAAATGGCTCTTGCTAGCCACAACCATTATGGAAAACACTATCCACTTTATTCCCTGAATCCAATCTCTTTTCTACTAGCACTATCCATGAGAAAATTTCAGACGGCTTCTACTTTTTTAAACATAATACGTTATTCTCTTTCGAATCACTAAAAGGTTTTGAAAAGTTCACCGCTATAAAAGATGGAATAACATGTAAAATTCATGTTTCTAGTTAACGAAACAAGAACGATTCCTCTCCGTGGATGTTCGCAACTCGGAACTAAGAAACATTATTCAAACTTCCACCGAATTGTCTAGGGAATAGTCTGAAGACGAGTGTTTTTTTTAGCTTTGTGCAAATACTGTCGTACTATTTTTGTCATATGTATACTACGTGATGAAAATAAAACGATATATTTGAAAAAGTGGAGTAAGCAAAGGCTTAGGCCCACCGATTTTTCATGGGTATTCTAGAAGAGCGGTGGCCGCCACATAATGTCCGCCATTTACCGGTGAATGACGTCTGTTCTCTCCGGCTGGCGGGTTCGACGTCGCAACCGGACTGTTGAATGTGAACATCGGTGGCAAAATTAGACACTGATGACTTCATTTGATAAATTGATGTGATGTTTAATGAATAATTCCAATTAAAATTTAATATACTAAATTTTACAATGAGAACTGCGTTGAAGCACGGTTGGAACCAGAGGCCCTAGACAAAGTGGCATTCTATCAGCGTTAACGATGATGGAAAAGTCAAAAATGTATAGATAGGTCTGACGTTGTAGAAATACGAAACGCTTTCGAAGCGATTGTCACTTGTCTATGCCCTCTGTTTTCCCACTCGAAGCACGAACATAGATTTTTACTCAAATTCTATAGACTAATGCAAATCGCAATGTATTGTGATTGGCCCGGACATCGAGCAATAGACAAAATAGGCAAATTACTTTTCTTGAATAAGAGGCTTTTGGTTGCTCTGTACGTGCGTTTTTTGAGGTATATTTTTTTTGTAATGTGCGTTTTGTTTGTGCAGAATAAACAAGTTTTCTGTCTTTCTTTTCTTTTTAATGTTGCAAGCAATGAATTTTTATACAAAATATTTAATTTAGAACTTACATCTTATAATTCAAACAACGTCACTGAAACGTTATTTATGAAAGGAAGTTGGTGTGTTTTCCTGGAGAGCGTTTTTTGGCAACCGTCACTATGGCCTGAATGTGGCGGTCACCGCTATTCAAGGAAACCGTAGCTTTACCTTCAATCGGTAATGATTAAAGTATCTACACGTGTTGTAAAGTATTAAATTGAAACGCTGCCGCTGGCTCCACAGTCATAGCTGATTTTAAACTATACCGTAAATTAAATTCTCGTTCAAAATTAGAAATAGTCACACGAAAAGTCACGAATGAAAGGTATAAATAAGGCATTGTTTTGAGAATTCGCGATGGTATTACTTTTATTGTTTGGCTGGAAAACCAGACAGAAATTCTTACTGCTTAGAAGACCCAATTAAAGGCTCAGGAGGAAGCAACAATAGGTAGGATTCCTGTTACTTACAATAAATCGTTATAGATACGGTAGGCTAAGGCCGTTTGTCCACCGCACTGGGAACGGGAACGTCAACGTCACACTACTACTGTACACAGTACCTCACCTTGCTACAAATATGTAGACTAGGGGTTCCCAAACTGCGTGTCGTGTAGGCAGCTCCAGGGGAGTAGTTCGTCAACTCGTCCTACATGCCTACGGCCCATTTAGGGCGTTCTTTTGATTTTCTTTCTGCAAGTCGTCTTAGGCCGTAGGCATGTAGGACGAGTTGACGAATTGCCCCTCAAGGGCGCCGCTATTTTTCAATCGTCAGATGAAAGTTAAATATTTTGTTGACATTAAACCGGACGCCATAGTAAATGTCGTCAATTCTCATTGACGTTTCCGTTACCGGTACGGTGGACGGACAAACAGTGTAAAGTTTTCTGAGACTTACATCTTGGACATGTTTTTTTTTACAGGTTTTCTCAATGCAATTGTAATAGGAATGCATTCAAATAGGAAGAGCTTGTGGCTAAGTAATAACAGCCGCATGAGTCAATCCATTATGTTATATTCCATTATATAATATTATAATAAAATGTAGCTATGCTTGCTGTGGTTGGTCCGTGGATGGGTGACCATATTTACATGCCGAGACTCCTCCGTGCCTCGGAAAGCACGTTAAGCCGTTGGTCCCGGCTGTCATTTGTGGATGCCAGTCGTTACGGGTCAGTATGGTAGTACCAAGTTACTGAGTTGTGGAGGTCAGATAGGCAGTCCGTCCATGTAAAATACTGGTATTCAGCTGCATCCAGTTGGACTGGAAGTCGACCCCAACATAGTGGGAAAAGGCTCGCTAGATTGATTGATTGATGTTTATGAACGAGAAAATAAAATTTTATGAGACGAGAAACTTATCTACAGATCTCTGAAATTGGGTGCGAAATTCCAAATATAGGAACACAGAATTATAATCTTTTGTTAGCTTGATCAAAAACGTGGTAAACAATAAACCATTGTTACATCCGATAAAAGAAAATGAACAGAGCCTATCATCAAAAATAGTTTTATTTATTAGCGAAGGTATTTAGGCTATGAATGATTTTTTTAGCTGAGGCTAGGCTTGTAGAAAAAAATATGGAATCTCGATGTCGATAGAAGTCTCGATAATATGTAAAGATGGTCACCCTTCCACGGACCAACCCCGGCAGGCGTAGCCTAACCTATTGGAATAAACCAATAGCGCGAGGTCCTGGGTTCAATTCCCAAGCCTGGCAAAGTATTATTGGATTTCTCTATCAGGAATTTCTCAGTAGCAGCCTGGATGGAGTCTGGACGTGTGCCTAGTTGATGGCAATAGGCTCGCCCCCTATTACATGGGACTTAAACATAACTGGAAAAATGTGGGTATACTATAGGTAGACCTCTGTCTAACCCTTCGGGGGATACAGCCGTGATGATAAGTTTATGTGTGAATGTATAAAATAATAAAATGTTGTTTTCCTGTAAAACACTAGCGTTATTAACGATCAACACGTCGATTGGCGCTCGAATTACATGCGCCGAATTTTATTACGAAAATTCAGGGAATTTGATACTGGTATTACAAATATGTTGACACTAAATATTTGACTGCCATTTATTCAGTAAATAATTATTATTTGTCCATGGAAAACACATGCAATATGACTATTTTCTATAATACTATTTAGTTAGTTTTTCGTGTTATTAAACACAGAAATATACAACAAAATAATAAGCTGTTGGTACATTTTTAGAACATTAATTTGTCTTTTATAATTACGTTTTTCATGTATTTTACATAAATAAATAAACAAGACTAATTAATGATAATAAGCGTAAACGAGAACTAATTTTATTATAACACTAGCTTTTGCCCGCGGCTTCGCCCGCGTTTATGTCAGATATCGTGCCACGGGAACGTACTACCGGGATACTTAAGAAATGCTGGGTTTACTATACAAACTTTCATCCCGTCTATCACCCCATAGGATTATTTATGTAATAAAAAAAGTAGCCTATGTCCTTCCCCAGGATGACATCTATCTCATTGCTAGTCAAACGACCGACGACGGCGGCGGCGACGCTGTCTCTGCGTCCAGCGCTCGGTGACACGTCCTGTTCTGGTTTGCAATTAAAAAAAAAAAAAAAAAAAACATTTTTACAATCATCATTTTGGTCAATCGTCACCCTGAGGATGCCTCGTTGAGAGGTGAAATACGTGTCGATTACTTACAGGGTTTTTTATGACTCTTAAAGAGTAGTAAAGCGGAGTTACTAAATATATAAGACGTCTATTGTATTTCAGACAGAGTTACTTTCGAATTTATAATATTAGTATGGATATACCTTCTTCAATGCTAAAACCGGCCTGATTATTTAATTACCAATGAAAATTCTCTATGGCACAATATCCTTAAAATACAGTGTGGAGTTTTGCAAAAATCCTCAAAGAATAACTTCGCACGATTGGTATTGTATTAAATTAATATACCAGGAATTTTGCTTGCGAACTTTACCAGCTATTTACAAATTTTCCAACTACTTATTAGTTTCAAAGAAACGGGTCGGTAACCGCTAAATGTTTCCAGATATTGATTTTTCAAGACCGTTTCGTTAATAAAGGTAATCCATATTTTCTAAGTAGATAATTTGATATGGAAATAATGTGGACCTACATTTTTCTGAAAACTATTACGAACGTCTTTGTTGCTATCTCGGGTAAAACCTAGATGTTATATTTCTAACAAGGTAATTAATTAATACCACTATTAGACTGTAGCTATAATTATTTATTTAAAAACACAACGTGCATACAAGAATTACTTTTTCCAAAAACAACATGGCGGCGCTTGTGCTGCCCCTATCCGATACTAATGCTGGACATATATCCAGAACTATGACAAGTCTGGCGCAAACAGAAGGAGGCCGTCCAGCAAAGGGTGAAGTCTGACTGTATGAGGATCAAATCTGTGTTTGTGAAAATCCATGATTAAAAAACAAAAGAAAACCAGCCTAGCTTCTATCTAAAGATTTCTCCTAACACCGCAATGCCTCTATCTGAATAGAACTCCATTTCATGCACCCTCACAAAGTACAAGACCGAAATTAAACACCTAAATAAAGGGTGTAAGAATGTGTACAACACAACAGCAATGAAACTTGACAAAAATGTGCTCATCCCGCATTATATAGTACAGTCAGCATAATAAACTACATCCCTTTCGGATAACGAGTGAGAACTTAATAGAATTGCGGGGAGAATGCGTGAGTGCCTCGGAATGCCTATCGTAGACGGTACGAGTACCATAGTACCAAAGTACCATAGAATAAAGACGAATGGAGGGGAAGCTTCGGTTTCAAACGCATCCTTTTATGCCTATATTTTTGAGAATGTGTTTGCCCTCACTCGTTTTAAAGCTTCCGCAGACAGGTGTGACGTGACAGCGCGACACGACAGCGCGATGCAACTCTAGTAGAACAATTTTTATGAAAATTTCATGGAAATTGTTCTGCCAAAATCACAATACATTAGTTTCGCTTCTCATCAACATTTGGCTAGCCTTTTCCCAACTATTTTGGTGTTGGCTTCCAGTTCAACCGAATGCAGCTGAATTTCAGTATTTTTCACGGAGCGATTGCTTATCTGACCTCCATAGCTCCATAACTGGATAAAATAATATAGTTAATTGATTCAGGTGTGACTTTGCGGAAATCCAATAGACGCAGATAAATATTTAGTAACCTATTCCGCTTAACTATTCCTCAAGATAAAATAAAAACGCTGTATATATCAATGCGATAAGCGCGATAAGGATCGAACAATGGCGCTTATCGCGCTGATAACGATTCGAGCCGAGTTGGACCGAGCAGTAATCCTATTACAAGTGAGGGTTCCGGGTTTTGGCTCACTCTGCGTCCAGCGCTCGGCGTAGCAGCATGTCGTGGGCAGGTTCACGACTGGTCAATCGTCATCCTGAGGAGGCCTCGTTGAGAGGTGAAACACGTGTCGATTTTTTACAGGGTTTTTTATGACTCTTGAGGAATAGTTAATTCGTCTATTGTATTTTTTCAAATAATATATTCGAGTACACCCTGGTAAGACATGAGTTTCGCTTCTATACGTTTTTAATTAATCTTTGACGGTACCGTCAGCCAAATAACTTGTTTAATAGAACTTGTTGTCAAGATATTTGTTGAGTCGATTTCATTTATTTGTGTTCTGAAAAGTTTTGTGTACGTATGTTTAGTTACACAATTTATGTTTTGAGGACTCATTTGTTGTAATACAACTGTATTACACCAAATGAGACTTTACACAGAATTAGGCTTTATTTGATTCTGTGTAAAGTACTATAGTTGGGTCGAACCATAGTTCTTTCTCGTGAGGAGGAATTTTCTATATTATATGGGTAAGAAATATCAGATTTAGTTGCAAATGTTGTTGTTGTTTTTATTTTTTACTAACTGCCCCGGCTTGCCACGTGTAGCACTAAGTACTTATCTACGGCGCACCTATCTACCCATACCTACCTACACGGTACACCTACATACAAAGCCTACCTACCTATATACCTACCTATCTAACTACCCTACCTACATGTCTACCTACCTACCTATCCTAAAAACCTTATCCTGAGAATATTTAAAGGCTCTTACAAACTGGCGCGATTAGACGCGCGACGCAACGCCGCCGCATTGTTCGCCGTGAAGTTTTCTCAGAAATTGTTTTGTTAAAATTCGCGTCGCGCGGCGAATCGCGCCAGTATGTAAGAGCCTTAACACAACAAAAAAGAATTATCTAATTCGGTGCAGCCATTCTAAAGTTATGGCATGACCAAGGGAAATAGGGATTCATTTTTATATATTATATAGATTTAATAATATGTATATAGTGTGTTCTAATGTCCATCATCTGCCTAGCCTTTTCCCAACTATATTGGGGTAGGCTTCCAGTCTAACCGGATGCAGCTGAATATCAGTATTTTACATGGAGCGACTGCCTATCTGACCTCCACAACCCAGTAACTGGGTAATACGATACCCCTGGGTAAGACTGGTTGTCAAGACTTTCGGCCTTCTGACGACGTAACGACTGTCAAAGATCCACAAATGACAGCCGGCACCAACGGCTTAACGTGCTTTCCGAGGCACGGAGGAGTCTCGGTGTGTAAAGATGGTCACCCATCCACTGACCAACCCCGGCAAACGTAGCTTAACCTGATAGATCGACCCGTGCGGCTGTTATTACGTAGCCACGAGCTCCTCCAATGTGTTCTAATGTCCATTAGAGTATAAGTAGTTAGGTTTTATACCTATGAATGTGTGATATTCATTGTAAATTATATTACCTACTTATTGTTATTATTGAATGTATCCTGAACATAACTCTACTTACCAACCAGTCCTAGGAATAAATATCATTGTCTTTGTCTTTATCATCAATGGAATTACAAAAATACATTTGAAATAATACATACACCGAGGTAGCTAGACAACAAACAATATTTTCACCTAATTATAATGGTACTTTATTACAGTTTACATAAAATAATTCAGTAAGGATTAAAAACAATAAGACCTTTAAATATGAGCATACGTGAGTGTAGCTAATTAATTATTATTAATGTACATTGTTCGCTACAGCCGCTTTTTGGCTCGATGCCCAAACTTTAACTAGTACCTACCAGTTCTACTGTTACCAGTTAAACTCATAACTAAATGCCATTAAAATCTATCATAAACACTTATTTGCAGGTCCTCTAAACAATTGCAGTTTGTCTGATAAGATAACTAGTTTGATTACATTGTAGATTCAGAACGCAATACGAAACACATCATGATATTATGTGAAACGATTTATGCACGTAAGTAATAAAAAGAGTAAATAGAATGATAAACAAAAATAAAATCACGTCTGTAATCCCCGAAGGCTTAGGCAGATGTGTACCTACAGTTTACACCCACATTTCGCCAGATAAGTTTAAGTCCCATGTAATATAGGGTGAGCCTATTGCCATCAACCGGGCACAAATTCCGACTCAGCATAACACTTAACCCGACCCGGGAGTCGAACCCAGAACCTCAAGCTCAGCAATAGCGCATGCGAACACTTCGTTCTCTCAATGCTGATTATCGTGACCATGTGGTCAGGGCGCGTCTCCAAGTAATGCGGTGTTCTGCAGTGTGGACCACAGACCAACAAAAACTAGGCCACCAGGCAAAAACAGCCGTTTCGCGTGAAAGTTATAATACTATTCTGGATTTTATCACATACAGGGTTATTGGATTATGTCGGTAATCCATTAACACTTTCGCGGACACTGAATGAGACACAATTGAAGTTTTATTGTTATTACGTCTATGTGCAGTTACTGTCCGCCAAAGTATTAAGTGGATGTAGGAGAGGTCATTGCTGTGGTCTGTGTGTGCCGGACAGGTACGTGTCGCGACGCCGACGACGGCAGCCGCCAGTACTAGTGGAGCCGCGCGGTCGGACCAACCTGTTAGGGGAGGCGCCGCTGACGCGTGCGCTGCGCACGCTCAACCTCATAGCGAAGACGGACTTATTCTGTTGTTCTCTGAGTGAATTCACAAGGAATGTATTGTTTATAATTAGTCATAGATGTTAAGATAAGTGCATCTATCGCATTGGGGTATTCTGTAACGGAAGATGTAGATGAATAAATAAATTTACAATCAAATAACACCTTTTGACTCCTATGCAAATGTCCAAAATTTTCGCGTCATTTGACATTTTATATTTTTGTTTCTTATATTTTATAACATAAAATGCCGAATTAATCGAAAACGGTTGACAATGGCATATATAGGGGTCATCAGGAGTAATTTGGTTGCAAATGACCGCTCCTACATTCCCTTGACGAATTGCCAACATAACCAATAACCCTGTACCTATACAAGGCAGTAATAAACGAAAGTAAAATAAAACCGACCGTTATTGCACCCTTAAGCCCATTTTGAAGCTTCAAAAAGTCCTAACCAAGCCTAGAATTATGTCGCCCACAAACTAACATACGATTGAAGTTATACAATTTACCCAAATTATGTCCCAGGTACACATAATATATCGGTGTAAAGATGGTCTCAACTCGTCTACATTTTAAAGTAACGTTGTGGTGTCCATATTTTTGGTAGGTATTTAGCTTCATTTGCGACTCATAAGTACCTATAAGCCGATCAATTTTATAAAAATCTAAATGTGAAAACTTTGGTGAAGCCAGCTAAAAGTGAGCTCTCACTGATGCTATAGATTACACACACTATTGATAGCTCATTTCACCTAAGTTTTCATTGTGAGATTTTTACATAATAGCACTGCTCGGGTTGGTCCTTAGCTACCTAAGCCCTGAATAGCTATTGATTCGACGATAGGTAATGGTGGAATCCTAGTGGAATTCCACCATCGGCAATATTGCAGACGGACCCGCATGGCAGACGACCACAGACCGCCACGCACCGCGCACCGAGGAGCTTCCGATGTCTGCGATACCCCCCACGTACACCTTCCCATGGTCCGTCGTCTGGGCTCGTCGATGTCCGTCCGCAAAATCGCGGATCGTGGTATAAGGAGAGCGATTAGTATAGTATATTATATACTTACTTACATAATTATACCTTTAAATAGGTACTTAGTTAAAGTCATAGAACAACAAATACATAATTATATTAATAAGTGCTTCAGATAGGGGACGATAAAGTTCGTAATAGTTTTATCCTACTCCAATGATCAAATCCTGTTGTGAATACCAAAACAGCAAAAAGTAAAGAAAAAACTTATTCAATTTTCCAACATTGCATGTTGCCACGTGCAGGCACGTTTTGATTTATTTTGTAGATTGAAGGTCACAAAGTGATTCATCGCACATACACGTTGAGTCAGGCGAGCATAAATAATACACTCAATTTTTGCTTTTAGGCTTCCCTAAATTCTAAAAATTGTTTTTATGGATGACTAGCTAGCTGCGCCTCACAGTTTCACCCGCGTAAGTCTCGATCTCGTGGGATTATCGGCATAAAAAGTATCCTATGTCCTATACCAGGTCATGGTCTACTCATGTGCCAAAGGTCATGGCCCATCAAAGTATGAAAACCATACCCACGGCGTACAGAAATGAAAAAGGACTGGATGTACAGAGAAATATGTATAGTTTGCAATGGTATGTGTCGCATTACTGTGGGGATTGTACAGCATGGTAAAAAAAGAAAAAAAATATATTTTTATGTGAATGCATAATATGTGTTGTAGGGTGATTATGTACAAAGTGAAGTATAACACCCATACCCACGGCGTACAGAAGCGACATAGGGTTCTATTTACAGAGATTATAGTTCACCTAGAGAACAATTTTACCCTAACACATCCTTAGACATCAAGACAATATTATAGATGGACCTACAATTTTTTTTTTACTACCCTTACATTAACTACATACCTTAGATAAAATAATAATAATGAGTTTTACAATCTAAGCTTGTAAATGTAGTGATAAGACAATAAAATTATTCCACATGATCTAAATCTATGGTCACATAGTCCAAAAAGGCCGCTGGTGCATCTATATTGTCTTGATGTCTAGCCTAAGATAAAAGTAGACAATGCTTGCTATGTGCGCGCAGCTCCCGATGGTGCGGCGGCCGTGAATGCACTAGCAGTAGTACCCCTCGATACCCTATCGACCATGTCCCGTTGGATTTACTAAAATATAACAATAATATTGTTTGCTTCTGACATGGCGTGATTGGATTCTCCCTCTAATCAAAACTTTGTGGTCAACCAACACTCGGTGTCGAAAAATGTCGAAAATGTACAGACCATTTGGTCGCATACGCTCATGGCAGTACGATCTGGCTATTCTCAAATGATAAGTGCCCAACGTAAACAGGATCAAATCTTCATAGTTCAGTTGTGGAAAACCATCAAATGTTACATCATTTCCATGAATGGGAACGAAAGCTACTCTTTGCCTATTTAGGCGGTTTTGTTCCACATATTGATCCAGGTCATTTTCTTGATTTATATTTTCATTGATAATATTTAAATAAATTGCTCGGCGTATAAGCTGTCCTCGTATGGGCGCCGAGTAGCGTTAATAATTGCTGCAGTTATCCTAAAATCTGACATCATATTTGGCAACGCTACATTAAAATAGACGATTTTTAAATCTCCCGTTTATTGTCTCGACCACCCATCGAGTCATTGTAATAAGTCTGGACTTGTTTGTATCAGCTTCTGGCTCTAGATGGTGGCATTTGCGGATTATAGCCACGTTCTTTAATAGATGGTATCGTGTCCCGAAAGCCACGGTCCAATATAAATACATCATTAGTCCGGAGAAGCCAAGGCCAAGCATAGTTGTTTAGTTCCTGACTTTATGTCCTCTAGAAGGCGCCGTTTAATGTGACATCACATAGCCTTTATATAACCAGCCCAGTCGGAGGACTGCGAGGGCTGAAGTGAAAACTGCGTTTTTTTTTTTAGAAATGGCATCTCTTTGTTTACCTCTGAGGTCGTGACTACTTAACCGGGCCATCCTGTGGCTGCCTTAAGCTAACTTAAAGCCTCCAGCCAGGGCATAATACTAATAATTAGTATTATGCCCTGCATAATTAGTATTATTAGTCGCCTAGTTTATAATTATTATAAACTAGGCGACTTCTCGCTAAGGGCACCCCCTGTGGGGTGCAAACTTCGGCAAACTTCCGCTGGGGCCCGGACAGCAAGATGAGACGGGCTGGATCATAACTGGTGAATACTGCGCGAACAATACTATTCTACAGCCGTGCCATCCACAAAGACGCGCCCCTCTCCGCGATTGCTGTACTTTAGTACGGAGCGGAGCAGAGTGGGGCGCATCTTCGTGGATGGCACTATCTATAACTGACTGCGCAGAGTTAGTAGACAAGTGTAACGATATTTATTTAACTGTAAGTCAACTACCATAAAGTAAAAAATGCGGTTTTAGTACATTCAAAAATATGTTACTTATATCAAAACTTTTCAATTTTTTTTACGGGTTCTCCCAGTGATTTTCAATATTTTTTTTATATAAAATAAAAAGTGGGATAGAGGGCTATAATTTAAAACTGAATTGGTTTTTGTACGGCAACTTTTACCAACCGGGTCATATATGGGCCATGACCTTTCATCTAAATCCGTTTTAGCGTGAAAACGTAACAAATAAACACAATAAATCTCTTTCGCATTTAGATAATTTTAAATCGCAATAAAAATCCTCTTAGGTACAGTCAAAAAAATTTAATTCTGACCCACCATAAGCTTATTTTCTTACAGACATTCAAATACAATTAGGTCGACATTCGCGTAAATATACATTTCCTTGGTAACGAATTTGTCATCTGCCATCTTTGTTATTTTGACGGTTTCTTTCGATTTATCGTCAAAGTGGGTCATGATTCACTTAGCCTGACTGTACAATCTGGTATCTATTTTCACTTGAACCAATGAAAAGAATTGATAAAACCTACGGGTTGTCAGAAAGTTTATGTCTTTTTCAGTGTCCCTTCTCGGATTTTCACTCAAAATCTCACCATAAATCCTTTTAGCTAATCGTCTTTCACTCATCCCTTCACATGACAGGACTGCGGAAATATACCTTTATCAACCCTTGTCAGCGAATCTTCTTAACCGGAATGTTGGAAAAATTCGCACTAACATTATTTTTTCGAATTCGTATTTTCGGTAATTTGTAGATATTTTGTGCCGGGTTCATGTCAATAGGCTCGCCCCGTATGATATGGGACTTAAAAACATAACTGGCGAAAATAATGTAGGTGTACCTACTAAAAGTACACCTCTGGTCAACCCTTCGGGGAAACAAGCCGTGATGCAGTTATGTCATGTGTGTCAGGATCAACATCAATTTTGGACTCAAGACCAAACCTAAAAAAAACCGGCCAAGTGCAAGTCGGACATGCGCACGAAGGGTTCCGTACCATTATCTGTAAAAAAGGCAAAAAAATCACGTTTTTTGTATGGGAGCCCCCTTAAATATTTATTTTATTCTGTTTGTTGTTATAGCGGCAACAGAAATACATCATCTGTGAAAGTTTTAACTGTCTAACTATCACGGTTCATGAGATACAGTCTGGTGACAGACGGACGGACATACAGACAGCGGAGTCTTACTAATAGGGTCCCGTTTTACCCTTCGGGTACCGAACCCTAAAAAGGCTAGGTTAATGAACAAACACAAGAGGCTTACCACGGAGCACTGGACCAACATTAAGGTCCTTTGTCGTCGGGAAGCTGCACAGAAAGCTACTGAATCTACCAAAAAACCGATTTCCCGAATTTGCCTATTTGATTTCATCGAAAAGCCTGAAATATTGCTGAATCAACAGGGTATTAAGTTTCTTAGAAATTGTTTGTTTTGAGAAAATCGCTGTCAGAGTTGACCAAACTGTGTGAAGCAAGGTATAAAGAATGAATAGTCTCATAAGCCCGGGAAAATAATACCAACGAAAGCTTTTATGAGGGACATAGAAAGCAGTCAAGCTCGTGGCTAAATAATAACAGTCATACGGTCTTAAGTTAAGCTACGCTTGCCGCGGTCGATTCATGGATGGGTGAACAACCTATCCATAACATGCCGAGACCCCTGGCGTGCCTCGGATAGCACGTTAAGCCGTTGGTCCCAGCTGTCGTGCCATGCTGTCACCCGGCTTCCTGCCGTGCTAAAGTAAATTTATAGGGTATATATAAATAGGGAAAGAACCAATTAAACCATTACCTTTTTTACAAAGTTTATTGTAATTATATAACACAGGTTTACAAAAATTGTGGCAAGCCACTAAAACAATAGAACTTTCCCAACCTTTAACCTGGTATTAACCTCTAACACACCCTGTCTCCGTAACAAGGTGTGTTAGGAGAAATACAAGCATGAGATTAAATATCAACAAGCTCAAGGTCGCCTGTGAGGATCCGTGAGATGAACGCTTAACAACTTCTAGCTCAATCGAATAATAAGTGACCTTAAATATGGTTGTGCTCATAAGAGAAATTATAACATTAGGGGCAAAGCACCCTGAGACACAACCTAACACATGAAATTTAGAACAACTGGTTTATAACCTAGTTTACTACACATAGGCCTAAATCACTTGGGAATGACCTTCAAAATGGTCACCTGGGTATCACTCACTCAAAGGGTCTACTACAAACTTGCAGGTGTTAACTGTCCCTCCATTCACGAAGGTCTCTCAGTCGACGTCAGTTGACGGAATCAAGTCCCTTGGCATGGAACCACAGAGAAAACTCTGGGTTCCCACGTACACGCGGCCTACGGGATCCGAAGGAAAACGATGACGCTAGTCGTTACCTGGAGCGGCGACACTTTCCTGGACGAGCTACCGAATGGTAAGGCCTTCCAATATACGGGGATGGCCACACTGCCAGCACTCGTAGGATCTAACCTCAAAACTGCCAAAGCCCGGGTCACCCAGCACACTGCCCGCCACTAGTCGGGACTAACTGCTATTTCACCAGACCACGGGACGGCACCAGGGCGTCACGTCTTTCACGTTCGCATCAGTTCAGGCTAGCATAAAAAGCCAGACAGGTTCGGCTACTGAAACAACATCTCTGATATATTTCCAATAAGATTATTGGCCGAACACAGTCTAATCATCACAGGTGCCTCTCGAATAACATACCTGTTAAAACTCCATCATTGCGTAGCGTCACCAGGATCGGGAAGGAACACCCTTCTCGTCACACACGCAGGACCAAAGACCTGACTCCTCGATATCGACCTTCGAGAAAGTCCTAACCACAGACTAAAAACCGAATTCTTTGACAAGTGACAATCCACTTCCGAAACCATATCATAAGAATTAAATTTAATTTATTGGACATTGCATGACTATAAAATTTGGGTGATTACATCTGAATGTTAATAAATTTTAATTGCTTAATTAACATCTAATTAATTATCCAAACCCAAAAACAACGATCCGTCTCCAGTATTGAGAAACTCTGGAGCTACCTAGCTCCACCGCTAGATGTCGCCTAAGATGTCAATTTGCAACGTCACAATGCCCCTCTTCCCACAAAAAAGGTTTTCGCTATGCGAAAAACCGCACACCGCCCTCGGTGTTAAAACACTAAAAATGAATCTACTAATTCTCAAAATAAACTAGAGCGGAAGAGTGCTAAACTACTTCTAAACTGTATGGTTAGAAGCAAGAGGGGACTAAAAAAAAACGTTAATATTTATATGTCATATCATAAGCAAAACTCAATCCAAAATAAAACCATACTGCCAGGAACCATATTCTACCTACGAACTTCCTACAAACCGGGCATAATCCCCCCCCCAATCTGTCATACATCCCTAATCTTACCTCTCTTTCAATCAGTAGCAACCTGCATCCATATCGCAGGAAGTCACCCCTTACATTACTCCCGAATTCCGTCTGTGTACCAGTGGAACTCTGCATTGTTACCTACAAAAAAACATAACGATCCTCCTGGAGAATATGTTCTGCGAGCAGATACATAATAAATTGGACAATAAATGTCCATACAACTCACCAGGTAGGACGTATTCAACTTTCCCAGAAGTAAACCTTCGGAAAACAATGGTGAATGGCTTATTTTATGAGTCACCGGCCGCTCAAAATGCGATAAGCAACTAGTGCTATCTAACTGAAGCTGGCTTCGCATCTGATAAACAACTTTGTGCTATCAAATATTTAAAAAAAACTCACCGATACCATAATGCTATCTCGGTGAAGACAAAACTAAGTAAAGGCTTATTTTAGGAGTTACAACCCGCTCCATAACAAATATCTTACCAATGCAAAAATATCGGTGAAGACAAAACTCAGTAAAGGCTTATTTTAGGAGTTACAACCCGCTCCATAACAAATATCTTACCAATGCAAAAATATCGGTGAAGACAAAACTAAGTAAAGGCTTATTTTAGGAGTTACAACCCGCTCCATAACAAATATCTTACCAATGGAAAAATATCGGTGAAGACAAAACTAAGTAAAGGCTTATTTTAGGAGTTACAACCCGCTCCATAACAAATATCTTACCAATGCAAAAATATCGGTGAAGACAAAACTAAGTAAAGGCTTATTTTAGGAGTTACAACCCGCTCCATAACAAATATCTTACCAATGGTACTATCTCGGTAAAGACAGAAATAAGTAAAGGCCTATTTTAGGAGTTACAACCCGCTCCATAACAAATATCTTACCGATGCTACTATCTCGGTGAAGACAGAAATAAGTAAAGGCCTATTTTAGGAGTTACAACCCGCTCCATAACAAAATCTTACCGGCGATACATCAATCTCGGTAAAGACAAAACTCAGTAAAGGCCTATTTTAGGAGTTACTAACCGCTCCATAACAAATATATAGACAGAACTATATTTGATCTATCAATTTAAAATTAATGCCAATAGACACTATCAAGACGACTGTGAAATAAAAAAAAAATGGGCAACATTGGATTATTTTAGTAAATTTTAATATCCTTTATGTGCCAACTGCCTAATGGTTTACCATTTAACCCTACAAGCTCATAAACTAAGGGCGAGAGCACCTTATCAGTTCAAACAATAGAAAATGTGTTCTAATTGTGGTGCGTTGACCACTTGAAACTTAAAACTTAAAAACTAGCCTTAAACTAATACGACATTCCGTCAACTGAGCATATTGAGTGAGAGAGTGATATCGTTATTAATTGTTCACCTTATATAATCATATAATTATATACCAATTGGGCGCCAACTGTCACCCGGCTTCCTGCCGTGCTAAAATAAATTTATAGGGTATATATAAATAGGGAAAGAACCAATTAAACCATTACCTTTTTTACAAAGTTTATTGTAATTATATAACACAGGTTTACAAAAATTGTGGCAAGCCACTAAAACAATAGAACTTTCCCAACCTTTAACCTGGTATTAACCTCTAACACACCCTGTCTCCGTAACAAGGTGTGTTAGGAGAAATACAAGCATGAGATTAAATATCAACAAGCTCAAGGTCGCTTGTGAGGATCCGTGAGATGAACGCTTAACAACTTCTAGCTCAATCGAATAATAAGTGACCTTAAATATGGTTGTGCTCATAAGAGAAATTATAACATTAGGGGCAAAGCACCCTGAGACACAACCTAACACATGAAATTTAGAACAACTGGTTTATAACCTAGTTTACTACACATAGGCCTAAATCACTTGGGAATGACCTTCAAAATGGTCACCTGGGTATCACTCACTCAAAGGGTCTACTACAAACTTGCAGGTGTTAACTGTCCCTCCATTCACGAAGGTCTCTCAGTCGACGTCAGTTGACGGAATCAAGTCCCTTGGCATGGAACCACAGAGAAAACTCTGGGTTCCCACGTACACGCGGCCTACGGGATCCGAAGGAAAACGATGACGCTAGTCGTTACCTGGAGCGGCGACACTTTCCTGGACGAGCTACCGAATGGTACGGCCTTCCAATATACGGGGATGGCCACACTGCCAGCACTCGTAGGATCTAACCTCAAAACTGCCAAAGCCCGGGTCACCCAGCACACTGCCCGCCACTAGTCGGGACTAACTGCTATTTCACCAGACCACGGGACGGCACCAGGGCGTCACGTCTTTCACGTTCGCATCAGTTCAGGCTAGCATAAAAAGCCAGACAGGTTCGGCTACTGAAACAACATCTCTGATATATTTCCAATAAGATTATTGGCCGAACACAGTCTAATCATCACAGGTGCCTCTCGAATAACATACCTGTTAAAACTCCATCATTGCGTAGCGTCACCAGGATCGGGAAGGAACACCCTTCTCGTCACACACGCAGGACCAAAGACCTGACTCCTCGATATCGACCTTCGAGAAAGTCCTAACCACAGACTAAAAACCGAATTCTTTGACAAGTGACAATCCACTTCCGAAACCATATCATAAGAATTAAATTTAATTTATTGGACATTGCATGACTATAAAATTTGGGTGATTACATCTGAATGTTAATAAATTTTAATTGCTTAATTAACATCTAATTAATTATCCAAACCCAAAAACAACGATCCGTCTCCAGTATTGAGAAACTCTGGAGCTACCTAGCTCCACCGCTAGATGTCGCCTAAGATGTCAATTTGCAACGTCACAATGCATAGATGTTTGACAGTCGTTACGGGTGTCAGAAGCCCGAAAATCTAAAATACAATAGACGCCGGACGCAGAGGCGCCTGGTGCACGGCGTGGCAATACGTCGTGTTCGGGTTCGCGACAGGTCAATCGTCATCCTGAGGATGCCTCGTTGAGAGGTGAAACACGTATCAATTTCTTACAGGGTTTTTTATGACTCTTGAGGAATAGTTAAGCGGAATAGGTTACTAATTATATCTACGTCTATTGCATTTTATAGTGGATTTCCGCAAAGTCACGCCTCAATCAATTAACTGCCCGAAAATCTGACAAACAGTCTTAACAAGGGGTATTGTGGTACCCAGTAACTGGGTTGTGGACAGAGATATGCAGTCGCTCCAAGTTAAATACTGGTATTTACATAGTTGCAACCGGTCAGACTGGAAGCTGACTACAAAATAATTGGGAAAAGGTTCGGCAGATTGATAGAAAGCAGTTAACACCTAGTGATTAAGCTATGTACAGCAATAAGCAAATACAAATAAAGTTAGATCACAGTTTACAAAACAAGTCCGGAAAGTACCCATCTAAATATCATGGAAGCCCTACCTCGAACATGCGGAGGGTAGTCGAAACAAGTGGCGTGGTACATTCATTACACCCGGCAAACAAAGTTCGTACCGCGGGTGGGAAACTTACGTGGCTGTTCTCAGCGCTTTAATTAATTGCCGTGAGTTTATTTTTGCATGTAAATTATGTATAAGTAGGTAATGACATTATTTTTTGTTCTGAGTCTGGTAGGACGTCGTTATTTTGAGAGTTGTTGAGAACTTTCCAGCAGGCGTAGCATGGCGCTTTCTATCTCTACGAAGAATAGACATAGCTTTTTCTATACAAAGTGACAGTTCGTTTCTTCATTTTTGACATCCACCGTAGAAATCTTTCTACAATCTGTCATTTTGTCTTTCATTTCTAACGATCTTTATCTAGGTCTTTTTACATGTAGACTATTTCGGAAGAAAGTTTTCTATCCTTACTGTCAAAATCACACTGACAACCGATAAATCCTATGACAAAACACAGAATTCTGAGTCGAATTATGTAAAAGAGTGAATTTCGTAAAAAGTGCAGTTGACTCTTTCTATTTTGCTGCCGTCTCGTACTGTCTACTGTCTACAGGAAACGTCATTTTTGTCTACTCTTCCGTCGACAAAACGGTGCTCATGCTACGCCTGCTGATTAGAATTACGAAGAGTATAGACGAAGTTATATTTTGGGAAGAAAGGGTGTATTATACATTGTGTAAGTGTTGACATCTGTAGTATAAAAAAATCAAGAAGACCAATTCTCGTACTTGAAAAACGTTCACATTCAAGTCACAATCTGTCAAATTTGTAAAAAAAATTGGTATATTGATTTAATTTTTGACAGATTCCAAAAGAGTGACAGATGCGAATTCAAACGTTCTTTCTTGAATACGGGAATTGACCCTCTGATGTGATTTTGAAAGACAGCCTTGCAAGGCAAAAACTTCAAACGTTTTTAATGGCACGATTTTTGTCGGCTTCTAAAACATGATGATCAATGATGTCCAGTCAATCTTTGAATCGGGTTCCCATATGAACAAAAAAAACAAAAAACTTTTGGAATTAAAAACAATCACTATAAAAATTCGTATTGAGTCGGTACAAAGTGTACAAACTCCACTTTCATGTTCATCTTGACTTAACTTCTTGATACTGTGGAAGATGTAAGTCACCGTCTACCGTCTTTACGTACTTTGACTAATAACGTTGCGTGGGTTTCTGAAACAACTATTAGTCCCTCGACAATGATAATAATCTTAACACACTGAAGTCTCTTTCTTGAACGAGCATGTTCTTTCATGAAATTAAACCAAAAATCTCGCTTCGTTTAATGACTATGAAAGTAATTCATTCATTAGATCATAATTTAAATTATCTTTCAGTAGCTGATGTCCACGGCTTCGCCCGCGTGGATGTCGGTTATTATATACTAAAACCTTCCTCGGGATCCACTCTATCCTTTGGCGAAAACAGCATGAAAATCGATGCAGTAGTTTTTGAGTTTATTCGAACAGACAGACGTGGCGGAGGACTTTGTTTTATAATATGTAAGGATGTTGTGGATTAAAACTTATACAAATACAGTAGTTCAACTGTAAAATCACGTAAATCAGGCAAAATTTCGTTGGCGGCCTCTCTATTAATAGCCTCATCGCAACTCTATACATTCAACTCAACACAACGCAACCTCTTTATATGGCATCATGTCGGCGAATGTTGTTCCAAAGATCCATGGAAACTTACATAACAGTAGGTCTATTGATGCAGTGCTATATTAAAAAAATATGAAGATAGCTGTACCTGAGTATACTTACTATTGATAAGGCGCGATTCATAAAATATTTTTGCAATATCACCATTTCATGATTTTTGATTTTGTCGCATCGCGTTTGTAAGCGTCTGGCGCTCACGTAGGACTGAGGGGAATTCAGCAATGCCTTATGACTTTATTACCTTTTCGCTAATTTTCTCCGAACTTTGCGTACGTGAGCAGTTTTTAAAGCATTCAATGTAAATGCCATGCATTAAGCAGCATGAGCATCTTTTTGAAACACTAAACGCGTTAGCAGGGTCGTAACGAGGGGAATAAACTTCGTTTGCATCAACATGTGCTGCAATATGCACGTTTAGGAATTTAAAATTTCGAAAAGAATCTCAGGACTTAGGACTAAGGGGAGCAATTCAAAATTACTGCCTCTCGCTCTTGTAGGATGAGTAGGGACGCGTCGGCAGTTACTGCTTTCTTTATGTATTTTGAACCCATCCACGCAGTTGGCTGTTTGTTGTGAATCTAAGCATCATGGAGAGTAGTATTCGATGTACAAAATTATAATGTTCAGAAAAATCTTTACTTGTCCACCTAAACTTGTCCTTCCACTCTAAAATATTGCACTTTTCTGCACTACGAAGTCCATACTGACTCGGTTTACATAGAAAAACAATAGGAACATTTATTTTTATCAGGACAGGCAGCTCTGCAAAATGTTACCAGTTCGCAGTCGAACTCGAACGTGAGTTTATGGCATGAATGTATTTACGGAATACTGCTTTTATATTGGACCCAGTGTTTAGTATTCAACAGACTAGGAATTGGGATGTTTCAATGAAATCAGATTTGAATCTTTATACTGCTCCTTTTATAAAGCTGAACTACAGAATTCTTTTAATTGAAAACTTTTTATCATCAGTGAACAGGCAGTTATCGATCGTCAACACACAAAAATATATTTTTTCTAGAACTTAGTAATTAAATCATAATAAATAATTATGGGCTATGAAAATAAACAGGCAAGATGATTAAACATATTCACAAATATGTATAATGCGAAAGGTAGGTCCTTATTCTTTTTGGTACATTGTTACTGGAACCAAATACCTACTATCAACAATTGGAGAACAATTAACACGCAGAGCTACCCGTAGCAGCTATATCATAATTGGAACGTTTGATACTAACATACCTGTATGTATTGTCTAAAGTGTACAGCGTGTAGGTGCCTGTATTATCACACCAATATCAGTATCATGAAATAGATCTTCGAACAGATAAACTAAATTTGAAACTCATTGTTCCAACTTTATAGTCCGTAATGATGTATCACTATTAAAATAGAGTTACTTGAATGAGCTATATTAGTGCCTAGCATAATTTATTACGTGCTTTAATTTGTCTGTTGTCGGTACAACGTATGAGTATGTACCAGTAGACTCAAAATATTATGGAATCCTTAATCCATTTGCTAGCAATATAGCCATTTGTTAGTCTTTTGGGCACCCAACAGCGATGCGGGCGAATATTTTTATGCCCAATGAGCTCTTCTTTTATTTTTTCCCTTTGCATACTTGTAAATAATTGTTATATTTTAGTGATACAGTAAAAAAAAAAATTTTGCAATAATAAACTCATTTAGCTAACTCCGTTGAGGGCCTCCGTTAATAGTAAAACGGAAGATATGTCAACAAATATTTTAATACTGAATTAACTACCGTGGAAGAGATAGATTTGCTTATAACCATATGACAATTTAATAGGGTTATATGGTCTAGTACTAATTGTACTAGTAGGTAGTAGTACAATAACACTCAACTATGAGCATAGACAGAGGGAAGATCAGGCAACAGGATACGTTATACCTCCATACAGGGATAGGTTTACTTTTTATCGTAAAGACGATATAAACTTTATCATCAGAAAATTCCCGAAAACTTCAAACTTCAATCCGAACTCAAAAACAAGCAACTACGTAAATAAGTTGCAATACAGGACGACGATATCAGATTGCACGTTGCAGTATATTGCCATCGACGCATACGCTATAAATTCACGATTCAACGCTCCTCTGCAGTGTCCCTGCTATTTTGCAAGAGTTGTTTACTCTGCTAGTACTTTTACATGGAATTGTGTGTAACAACTATCTAGGGATAAATCGTCAGCTGGTAGTTGGAAAATATCCATTATTGTAATAGTTACTGTGTCAAAAAATTTAAAACGAATATAAATTTTATTGTAACAGTAACATAAGTTTCTGCTCCTAACCGCTATTTTCCCGTAAGTTCCCATTTATTTCTTCTTCTGCCTCCGAAGATCCCATAAACGAGTAACCTAGGATCGAGGTTTTGTTTTTCTCATGCATCCCTTCTGTCAACCGTCACCATAAATTATGATCCACTTCCTTTTCTGATCATCATTTCTCACATAATCCATCCATATTTCCTTTGATTCCTTCTTCACTTTCATCCATTAAAAGTTACATTAATCACAATTTTTGTCGCACATTATTATGCTTTTCATCTCTCCTCATCACATGTCCATACCAAGACAAACGGTTTTCTTTCAAATTTTCTATTTTTAAACAATTTATCCACCTTCGTACGTACGTCTTCTATTTTAACCGAACTTGGCTCACGACAACTATGCGTCTTCCTAACCTCAACCTTTATTATATTTAGATACGGACTGTGCGCGTCATCCGGTGTCTCTGGCATTCAATTTTTATGAGACGAAATGAATAAGTGGACTCTGTTAGTGATGGGAAAAAACAGAGTCCATTTATTCATTTCATTTAAAGTACCTATAAATAGGCTTATAAAATACAAGTCTTTTTTTTAATGTCGTTGACTAAAAATTCTTTTACAATACTAACTTATTATAAATTATTTAATTTTTTCTTTAAATATACTTTAACCCCTCTTTAAAATATTTTTATTTACAAAAAAAATATTATAATTTCAAACTCCAAATTGAAAAAACAAACACTTGAAATGTCATATTAGTCTACGAGATTAAAAACAAACTTTTGCAGGTATTTGATGTACTCATTTCCGAAACAATAATGATTCATGGGAAAAAGAAATGGTCAAGGAAAGGTGGTCATGACTGTGTTTTGTTTTTGCCTTTCCACAAGGCCTTGTCCTTTATTCAGAATCGATAGATTAGATACATGGTGTACATAATAGAATACTCTTAAAATATAATTAATATATTATGTATGGTTAGGATTATTATCCTAACTATATATAATATATTAATTATATTATTATAAATTCGAAAGTAACTCTGTCTGTCGGTCTGTCTGTCTGTCTGTATGTTACCTTTTCACTCCTAAACCACTGAACGGATTTGGACAAAATTTGGCAAGGATATAGATGGCATCTCGGGTAAGGACATAGGCTACTTTTTATAGACATGCCACCCAGGCCAAGCCGCGGGCGGAAGCTATAGTAATATTATAAATGTGAAAATGAGTTTGTTAGTTACGCTTTCATGCTAAAACAGCTGAACCGATTTAGATTAAATTTGGCAAATGGGTAGACCATGACCTAGAATAGGACAAAGGATACTTTTTATCCCGATATTCCCACGAGATCGAGACTTACGCGAATGAAACCGCGGGGCGCAGCTAGTATTTTCATAAAATTAATTTACCTACCAATTTAATATCTTTATCTTCGTAAAGTTCCATCATTATTATGTAAGCTACTCAGTTCGAAATATAATAATATTTACATTTAGTAGCGTTCGCACATCAAGGTCTGGTTCACAACGTGTTACTGAAAAGTAAATAATATATACCCACGTTATTAAATTAAACCAAAATTGACGCACCAGAGATATTTATACTGTTTTGGTATATTAAATCGTTTACTTGCAGCTAAATAAACTAAATTAAAACATTATAATAATATGTGGCAAACAAACATATTATTTACATTTATGTTTGTTTGTTTTTATATTATGAAGTTGGTTAAAAACAACCCAGAAACATGATTTGAGAACTCGGAGACTGTTTTTTTTTTTGCGGTTTGGAAATCATCCAATGACTTCTCCCGCTCCGCTGGGTGGAGCGGAAGGGCGTGTCAGACTTTAACTGACTAAAACCCACCCGTGTTCCTTCAGTTGCCCTTTCGGACTTTCCCGCAACCCTGGCAGGAGAGACTGTTTATCTGAATGTATGTTCCATCACGCATTTGAACAGAATCTATCTGGAAGTATTTATTACCGAATAGATTCTGTTCAAAAGCATAGATATTTCCCTATGTCTGTTCAGTCTGTAAGCTATAAATTTTCACGCTATTTGTTATGGGGGATGAGCAATATTGCTTTATATTTGTTTTCTTCTTAGTTTACCGCAAATTGTGATAAAATCAGCCAAAAGGTTGGAATATTGCAGATAGTTACCACGCTATACCTTTATATCACGACATTAATTTATAAGAACGATTATTTTATTCAAATGGCACATGGGTAGACCATGCCCCAGAGAAAGACCGCCTACCTTTCATTCTAGATCGCAGACAAATTCGCGGGCAACAGCTAATATAATAAGAATGCATCAGTCCGTGTATTAGTGTTGTGCCAATAGGTAGTATAGTATAAAAGGTTTTTTTTATAAAAATGTGGCTGATAACTATACAAATATCATAAAAAGGTAAAATTTATTTGTATGTAGGTAATCTCCGGAACTACCAGTCGGATTTGAAAAAATATTCTGATAAGCCTTCTTAGAACTTTTTCCTCTTGTCAGCGCCTTAATAAAACCATAGCTCATCATTAGAAAGAAAGAAAGAAAGAAAATAAATTTATTTGACCCAGGTAAGGCACACAATATCCATCAATACCAATAAAACCATTCTTGTCACAGTCATGACATGCAGCTGCCAACTGTTTATTTTTATAAATACTCCTGATCTCATATTTATATGATTTATATGATTAAGTACTGTTATATTTTTATATGCACGTGTTTCTGTGACAAATATACCTATTTTTCTTTCTTTTTCCTAATAATAGTGTCCATGATGACTTTGTGAACTTAATTGTGCATTTTAGGCAGTAAAAAGCTGTCATATTTTTTTTTGCCGGCTTGACCCTAAGCTGACCATAACAAAGTAGAAGTTATTTTAACAAAATGCAAATTCACTGTATGTTAATTGATTGAGCTTATCATTACGTAGTTATAAACAATATCGTCAAGTCATATGATATTATCGTGAACATGATAATGACTTGTGAAGTATTTACAAAATATGGGCCAAGTTCTGAAAATAAACATTTATTGGTTTACTTATTCCGGATACGGCAGAATGTGACGTCACAAGCTTATCATGACGTAGTGATAAAGAATATCATTAAGTCATAGGATATTATCTTGAACGTGTTAATGACTTGTGAAATATTTACAAAATATGGGCCAAGTTCTAAAATATTAAAAGAATATCGTTAAGTCATAGGATATTATCGTGAACATGTAATGACTTGTGAAATATTTACACGATATGAGCCAAGTTCTAAAAAAAACATTTATTGGTTTACTTATTCTGGATACGGCAGAATGTGACGTCACACACAACTGACCTTATAAACTGTGACAAGTCGAAATATTCATTAAACGAATGAAAAACATTAGATATTGAATTTATATTTATCAACACAATTAGTGTTGTATTTTCTTTTGCTTCATTACAGTTCATTTAGATATTATCCTTATTAAATGAAATGCTGCGTATGTTTAATTGTGATTTTAGGTTCAACCGTCTTTTGTTATTGGTCCGTCTTTTGTCATCTGCTGTGCTTTACAGGTGGCTTTGTAATGCCATAATAAAAATCCATTGGTCCGTTTTTTGTCATCTGCTGTGCCTTACAGGTGGCTTTGTAATGCCATAATAAAAATCCACAAAAAAACACTGGTAATATTTATTTTTGTTTAAGTGTTGAATTCAGATAGTGGAACACACCGTACCAAATCTCGTTATATATTTTTTATTAAAGGAAAAAACAGCCTTAAAATTATCGAACTTTGCTCTCCACTACCGTGCACCCGATTCTTGAGTGATATATATCCACATAATGTACAGTAACATACTGTGCGTCGAGTGCTCTGCCAGACAGTTGAGTTTAGTGTGATAAAATGAATAAGTGGATTTTAATATTATTATCGACTTTATTTTTAAGTAATGTGTGTGCTTACAAAATCCTCGTGGCTTTCCCATATCCTGGGAAGAGTCATTCGATATTGGCAGAAGGATATGTGAGGCACCTTTTGGCAGCCGGCCATGAGGTTTGTTTTTAACTTTTATTTATATTTCATAATAGAGTTTAATGAGTAATTGATGACAATTTCGTGATATATAGGGTCTAGAATCTACCTATTTATTATTTTTATCCACACTATTTTTCTAAGTACCTTCATTTGTTTTTGTTAAACCCTTATAGCTTATTTATTAGATTGAACTGTAATATAAAAAATAAAAATAAAACACATGAACTCACTGATGTTCGGTTCATAGAAACAAAAACGAATCGTTATGCTTACCAACGGTACCTTTTTTTTCAAATAGCATATGAATACATTGGTAAGCTAATTTTACCTGTAATAGCTATTTCCATATGGGATGGTTTACAATGCAAAGCTATGAAATCTTTGCTTCATTATTGGTAAAGATACAAGAGTCAAAAATTTAACCAATAACGGTCCGTAAATTATAGGAATCGGCTATAAAACATTGTGTAAAAAATATTAGGTAGGTACTTAACATATTCAGACTTTATAATACCTAGTCGTAATATAATTATATATATCGTATAATATAATTTACATAGTCGTAGTGTTTTTATCTACTTACCTTACTGGTAATATGAATCTGTAAATAGGTTTACAAAGATAAACAGTATCGCTATTATGATAAGCAGTATCTTCAGACATAAATAGAATAATTAATATGCTGATAAAAATACTATGTTTCAACAACCTTTGGGTGACCTTGACTTAATTGCCCCCCGAAAGGAAACCGATGTCTTCAAAATTATTTAAGACTAGCGCTCGATACGCTCCTGCTTCGCACGGTTTTTGCGACTTGACAAATCATCGAGATTTCTTAGTTATTTGTAACTTTAATTATTAACTTATTATACACAAACCTTCCGGAATAAATTCTCTAAACGATGGTAAAAACCTTATCATAATCTGTTGCGTGGTTTAGAAGAACAACGCGTACATACAGATAAACACGAAAAGTGATATTAATTTATAATTTGTATAGATATAGAAGATTCAAATAGTATAGTAATATCGATGGTGGAAAGGTAAAATGGCTAAAGCGCCATTTTGGTCGATATTGAGTTATATATATCACTGAACTGGATTTTGTTTTCTGCGTCGATTGGTCTACCTTTCGAGTCGATTTGAGCACTTTTTTGGCGCTTTAGCAGTACAAATTTTGTTGCTTGTTTCATGTAGTCATGGTTTAAAGCGACGTTTTTTTGATGATTCTGAAGTTTATGTCGCTTTAGTGATTGTGCTCACTGTACATTCATGTTTGACAATGTTTTAGCATTTTTGCGTTTCTCTATTTCATGTATAAATACCTTATTAGTAGTTTTACCTGAACTACATTATTACTTGTGTGGCAGTTTAGCAAAAGTCGTTTCTGTTTTATTTAGCGCTTTGGCGCTTTAGCAATCGTGCTCGTAAATATTTTCGTATAGAACGATAGTTCAGAGTTGTTTTACATTCCAAATATTATTTAAAATTGTATATTAGTCAGTAGTACATGCTTTAATGTAAGAAGGTATTGATTTTAGAACTAAAAACTTGCTTAATTTAAAGTAAATAAATTTTGTTAGCATTGCAAATCTAATCATAAGTCTTTGTTCTTGCGTGTAACTTAGAATAATAGTGATTTCTAGCAACGTCAACGGGGCAGACGGCTGCAGTTGCCTCTGTCGTTGGCAAAGTGCTGCTCGCGTATATGAGTACTAAGAGTATAAAGCAGTTAAAATTCTGTTATTTAAAAGATAATGCACATTTTGGTACCCCTCCAATAGCCATGATAGCTCTTTTTACTATTATTTTTACTTTGTTTCTTACTGTTATGCAACTGTTTAGCTATTCGCATTCTGGACTCCGCCTTCGGTCAGGTTAGGTTAGGATAGTTCAGTCTTTCTTGTTGACTCCGGCTATCTCCTAAGGGGTTTGTTATTGTTACCTGTTTCGTTTGAATAGTAGAAAAGCTTTTAGGTTTGAGGTTTGAGTTGAATTTCCCGAGCTATCACACTGATAATCAAGTTATCTAAGTTATATGTATTTGAGCACATACTAACATTTAACACAGTAGATCTTTGACAGTCGTATCGGGTAGTCAGAGGTCACATAGTAAATCGCTCGATGTAAAATACTGGTATTCCACTGTATCCAGTTAGATTCAAAGATAATCCTTACGTAGTTGGAAAAAAACTAGATAGATGATGAACGCCTTATTTAAAATAATTAATAGCAAACGTCGTAAAAGATCGGGGGTAAGATGATCGATCACTATGAAATGTAGGTACTTACTTATGGGAAAAGTGATTTGTGACATTTCTAAGTACTCTTACCTCAGTTGAAAAGAGTCTTTGAATCCTTATTCGAAACTGCATCGATTGCCATCATAAAAATAAGGTGTAAGAATTAACAATTTTTTAGCTGAATGTGCCATTTTTCCAATATCTATTAATTGAAGATTAAACGAACTTACCAAGTGAAGTTCGATCCCAATTATGCGAGCAGCTTCATTCGACGCGATTTATGTTTAACATGGTGTAGTAGCGCCATCTACCGTAGGCCCTGCACGATGGTTTAAAGTTTGATTTTTGACATTTCACCCCACCACTGCGCACTGCTGTCGGAGCGGACCGTTCCGACATTAATCCTCATTTTGTTTAAAGGTAAGTAATAAAAGATATTTATTTTAGAATCGTTAGAACAAATCGGGATGGGGTTAATTATTGAATTGATAATTAATTAACATAAAAGTAGGGTGGGAGTTGGTAAATCGCGTCGAATGAAGCTGCTCGCATAATTGGGATCGAACTTCACTTGGTAAGTTCGTTTAATCTTCAATTATGCTTCGCAGCTTCATTCTTAGCGATTTATGTTTAACATGGTGTAGATGTTTATAGCAACGGTTTTAAAATAAATATAAAAACAATGTTTAATACTTGTAGGTTTGAACATTGCTTTTACTCCGGATGTATACCAAGGTAAGTATTTGTACTAAAGTAAATTAAAGGGGAAGTACATACAACCATTCAAAATCAATTTTTGTTTTATTAATAACCAAAGTGTACATTATTTTGTAGAATAATTATGCAATAGTTTAGTTAACATTATATTTGAGAAGAATCAAGCAATGATTCAGCGAACTGATTATGATTTACAATTTCTTTGTTGTAGAAGCGAGCAAAAGCTGATGACGAATCAGTCCATCCAGCAGTCTTTTTAATCACATCTATGCTTATTCCTAATTTATTTGCCTTTGATGTGGATGCATGTCGCGTACTGTGCGCGCTAAATATTGAAGTGTCTACGCCACTTTCTAGTAGCGTATCCTTTAACCAATGACTAATAGTTTGAGAAGTAATTGTTAAATGTGGTTTTTTGAAACTTATAAATAAACTATTATTGTTGTTCTTACGTAATACCTTAGTTTTATTCAGATATGCTTGTAAACATCTAGCTGGGCAGATTTCTGGACGTGTATTATAAAATGGAAGTCTTAAGATCGGTTGAAATGAATTTAATTTTGTTGTCTTTATTGTATCGGGAATTTTAATAATAATTTCATTGGGATTTGTTATTATATTGTTAATTTTAATTAGAGATAAGGTTTGTACACGATGTGCGGTCACAAGAGCAATTAATGTAACAGTTTTCTTAGAAAGAGTTTTCAAATCAAGGTTTTCATTGGGCCATTTTTGGGCTAAGAAGTTTAAGACAATGTCAGGATCCCAAGTAATATTGTACTTTGGGTTTGTTGGCCTTAATTTGAAAACACCCTTCATGAATCGTTTTAGTCTTTCATCATTTAAACTTTGACCTAATAATAAAGATAAAGCGGATTTGTATGAGTTGATTGTGCCATACTTGGCACCTTTGTCAAATACCTCTGTTAAAAAATGTATAACTATCGGTATTGAAGCACAAGTGTGATCATATTTATGTTTTTGACAGTAAATCATCCAGGCTTTTATGCAGCCGTCGTATTGTTTATAAGTGGTATTTGATAGGGATGCTAACATTATTTCCACTGATCTTGGTGACAGAAATTTGTTTAATAGAGTCTGCCGGATAATTTCGCGGCAGCCAATGTTAATGTTTGATGCAGACTGTGGGTTGATCTGTAAGGAGATTTTAGCAAATTACAATCAGGTGGAAAGTAAATGATTTCAGATTTACATATTTTATTAAATAAGGGAAACCAAGCTTGAGTTGGCCAGTATGGGATAACAATTATACCCTCTGCTTTATCGGATATGATCTTTTGAATAGCTTTTAGTATCATTGAAAATGGTGGAAAGGCGTAAAAGTTTAAATCTTTCCATGAAATGGTGAATGCATCAATAGCCCACGCATCAGGATCATTCTTCCAGGTAACATACGTAATACATTTAGAGTTACAACGGCTGGCAAATAAATCTATATTTGGTGATCCTAACTTGTGTTTTATTTCCTCGTATGCGTAATTTCCTAATTCCCATTCAGTATCCTGGAACTTTTTTCGAGACAAAATATCAGCTTCTTTATTATCTTTAGTATTAATGTATGATGCGAAAATTGAAATACGTCGTCTTTCACACCATTTCCAAATATTACGAGTCTCATCATTTAGATGTGGGTATTGTACACTGCCCATCCTGTTAATACATGAAATAGCTGTAACATTATCGATTCTTAATAATAACTCGCAATCAAAACAATCACTGGCAAAGACTTTCAACCCGAAAAAGGCAGCTTTGAGCTCTAACTGATTAATATGTAATTTCATTTCATTTTCTTTCCAATAACCGTATGATTCATCACCATCACAATATGCACCCCATCCGGTGGATGAGGCATCGCTGAAAATTGCTTTAATATATTTATTGGTTTTAATATAAGAATAACCAAAAGCGACATTATGTAACCACCATTTAAGATCTTCCCTAATAAAGTTAGGCAATAAAACAGTTTGATTGTAACTATCATTTTTTAACAAAGCATTAAATTTGAATTGCTCAAATAATTTTGTACGCATCCAAGAATATTGTATTGCAGGACAGGCGGATACCAAAAGACCAATGGTTCTAGCAAAATCGCGTAATTTACATTTACGAATGTCTAAATAAAGACGAACATTACTCTTTATTTTTTCTTTTTTATCCGAGGGCAATTCCATAATCATTTTTTCGGAGTCGAAAACAAACCCTAAGAACTTGCACTTAGTACTTGGTATTAAACAACTTTTATCTTTGTTTATAATAAACCCCAATTTCTCTAAAAATGCACAAGTATGTTTCACATTATTAGTACAGTCTTTAAAGTCCTTTCCTATACAAAATAAATCGTCTAGATAAATAACTGAAATCATATTTCTTGACCGCAAATACTCCATTACAGGCTTCAAAATTTTTGTGAAAACATATGGAGCGGTGCATAGCCCAAAAGGCAAGCAATTAAATTCAAAAAGAGTTCCATTATAATTAAAACGCAAGTATTTTCTGTGACATTTAGCGACATTAATAAAAAAATATGCATCCTTTAGGTCAACCGAAGCCATGTAACATTTTCTTGTTATTAATTTAATGGCTGTCCTGTAATCCTCCATTTTAAAATGATTAGTTTTTATAAATTTATTTAAAAGTTTTAAATTTAAGATAAAGCGTTTATCACCATTTGGCTTAGGTACAAGAAAGACTGTTGATATGAATTCGCCCTCCTCATGAGAACATTGTGAAATTGCATTAACATCAATTAACTTATTAATTGTTTTAACATAATCGTAATGCTCCTGTTCTGATTTAGGCATAGAATATGGCCTGTCAAATCGGATGGGAGTGGATGTAAATGGGATTTTATATCCCTTTATCCAGGACCGTAAGGTTGAGTCATCCGTTATTTGAGACCACTGTAAATAGAAATATTGCAAACGTCCAGCGTATTGCATTACCTGAGTATTTATCTGCGATAATTCCTCCTGGTCGGAGAAGACACCTTCGGCGGAGGTGGCGGCTGACGCGAATAGTTGAAGCCGCGCGTCTGACGAGCCGGCTGTCGTCCTCTCGACGACTCGCTTGTTCTGTTGGGTGGTTTCCTGCCCCCCCCCCTGAAGTTTAAATTCCGGCTCCTTGGCATGCCCCTAAAGTTCGAACTACCTTTGCTAGTAGACGCTATAGGATTGGTTTTTTGCAGAGCTTCTCCTGTTTTTTGGACAAACTTAGCGGCTTTAAGTTTCTCGGCTAATTCTTCTCCAAATAGGTACTTGTCACGATTCGTGTTAGCAAGAGCATCGCGTAAACTGGTATTGATAGAACTCATTATTATACTACGTCTGGTTCTACTTTCAATGCAGTGGCTGTCGCATAGAATGCGGCAAGCATCACTAAGAGGCTGCAAAAGTGTTTGCTTAGAGGTTTCATTTCGTAAAATCATTTCAGTAAGCTGAGATAATGCGGATAATGCTACGCCAATTTGATTTTGCTTTTGTAACAAAGTGGCGTCTCTCCTGGCTAAAATATCTGGGGTAGCTGCTTTAGCTTCCGGATTTAATAACGGGGCTACAAGAAAGTTACAGTTAGCCGGTATAAGATATTTTTTGAGAAGCGGTTCTTTTAGTTCTCTAGGTAAGCCTTTAATCAAGATATCTTGCCAACGAGATGCGATATCATTATGAATATTTTTACCCAGCGCAATGTCTGGCTGTGGTGGTTCTCCTAAAATCTGAAGTATATCATCTTCTAGCTGGGTATCCTCCTCTTGAATGTTTACGGAACATGGATCGGGAGCCGAGGACGGTCCCGGCTCCGGAATGACAGCTTCTGCATTGGTATGTTCCAAACTAGTAGATTCATACATTGATGTTTGTGGAATAGGAGAAATCAGACCAGGCATATCTAAGGATTCATTCCTGTAGTTGAGTGGTGAAGCTCCAAGATCAATTGCTGACGGTCTTGGTGACAACATGGGCAAAACTTGCTGTTCGATTTCCGAATCTGTATAACAACGCAAAAATATGTTATTTAAAACTTGACAATGCCATACATTGTAACCGTCAACGACGGTAATTAATTCAAGCATCAAACGCCAACGATGGTAATTAATTTAAACACTAACCGCCAAAGACGGTAATTGATTCAGGCATTAACCGCCAACGACAGTTATTATACTTTGAAAAATTAACCGCCAACGACGGTAATTAAATTATTATGGAAAAATAACCGCCAACGACGGAAATTATTTATGTAATATCTATATAATAATTCGGTTATTCGCTAAAGGCGATTTAAAATCGTTAGTAACAGTAACACGTCAACGACGATTATAATAACTTTGATTTTACTTACTGCTATCATCAGACGAAATTACGCGTCTTCGGCGCTGTAATTTCCGTTCCAATTTTTTAATCTTCTTTGCAATTCTAGATTCCTCCTCTTCTCGATGTTTCCTTTTGTTTCCCATATTATTAAAACTATAATATTATTTTCACAAAATTAAAATAGTAATAACTACGCAGTGGTAACCGAATACGTGCGAAGGCTACAGCACGATAACACAGAATGAGGATTAATGTCGGAACGGTCCGCTCCGACAGCAGTGCGCAGTGGTGGGGTGAAATGTCAAAAATCAAACTTTAAACCATCGTGCAGGGCCTACGGTAGATGGCGCTACTACACCATGTTAAACATAAATCGCTAAGAATGAAGCTGCGAAGCATAATACAGTTAGCAAGTACTCTAGATGTTAAGGACAGTCTCCTAAGACCGTATTTCTATAGCTACAACACGGCGTCACAACTTCTACCCTGTATTACTACGATCGGACAAAGGCCATTGAAATTCTTGAACTGAATTATTCAATATTAATATCTTTCTAATGATGTATCCTTTATTCTTATTGTAGCGGGTACCAGCTTCCATACATTTCCTGGCATCATCCTTCAAATGTGTATGTGTTCTAAAGACTATTTTGTTAAATTGTAACACGATGTTGTTGTGTGTGAGAAGATGGCAAGAAGATGGCACAATAAGCAAAGAATTATTTTGAGTTTCAGAATCTTAGTGCCAATAACACCCCTCTTATTCCGTCGGGGGTTAAAAATGATCATTTATTATCTATTAAATGTTGATTTATTTGTTTAAACTTATAACTAATTACTTACATTGAATATTTAGTGGTACTAACCATGATAAACAATGGTTTTTTGATTTTAGTAGATAATTAGTAACTCTACTTAACCTATCTAATTACCTACGTTATTTGACTTGATTCCAGTTGGCTAATAAAATAATTTCCTTTATTTTTTGCTAAATATTAATTAATTAGTCTTCCCGCTAATATTCCGGACCTAATAGTAGGTAGTACACATTGATTGAGGTTACAGATTGATGCTAACGCCTCATAATCTAAATAATCTATTGACAAAAACGGTACACTAGCAATAATCAATATTTTAAATGAAAATAAAAGAAAACGACGAGTTTTAGAAGTTACGCCTCATTCCCATTATACTTCCATCAATTTATTCGCTCTTCAGCTAGTTTTAGTTCAACGTCAGCAACTTTATTTCAAATGAACAGCTCGTTAGAATTATTTTTTTACACTCTATGATATTATTAATTGCATTAGCAAATTTCAGATAGCTAAATAATTGTAATTCTGACAGTAAGCGAAATTAATTATATGTTATACGCAAGTTTTTTGGATATTAGCAATTTTTGCTTACTGGAACTTTTTTAATTTCGTTTTTTTTTTGCTAAAGCGACACCTATCTCCTAAAATAAAGGTTTTATAGAAACCATTTATAATACATATTACAGGAAAAAAAATATGATTCATGAAAATATAAGTAACTCAGAAATATTTCCATTAGAAAATTTTCTACGAATTTTTTTCGCAAAAAAGAAACTTTAAAATTCATTCCTGAGATTTCACGTTTTGGCGCTTTAGCCATTTTACCTTTCCACCATCGATATAATTGTCAAGCTCGTGGGTAAGTAATAACAGCCGCACGGGTTGATCCATCAGGTTAAGTTACGCTTGCTGGAGTGCCGCGGATGGGTGACCATCTTTACATACCGAGTCTCCTCCGTGCCTCGGAAAGCATGTTATGCCGTTGGTCCCGGCTGTCATTCGTGGATTTTTGACGGTCGTTACGGTCGTCAGAAGCCCGAAAGTTGAAAACCAGGATTGTGGATTGTGATGTTCAGATAGGCAGTCGCTCCATGTAAAATATTGGTATTCAGCTACATCTGGTTAGACTGGAAGCCGACCCCAACATAGTTGGGAAAAGGCTAGGCAGATTGATTAATTGTCAAGTTGGTGCTATGCTGAGCTTTGTGTAACTAACCATATCTACCTGTATATCCATATGTACATCCTACCAAACAAACCACTCGTCTTCATGAATACCTAACGAAACAACATTTCATTCAAATCGTTCACTATTTAGGTCAGACTTCAGACTTACCTGTTTTAAATTTAGTCCGCAGTCAAAACGTAAGTTTGAGCTCATGTGATATTCAGGTTCGGTCAAGCGGTACCACTAACAACTTGGCCCACGTTCATTCATATTCAGACTGGCTTCTAACTTCAGACATAAAAGACGTATTATAGACCATTTGCGGATTTGTCAACTAGTTGTCGAGAGGAATGTTATTTAATATGCATGGGTTTAACACGTGCTATCTTAGCTCAGACTAACGTAAGAGGAGTGGTGCGGGCGGTGCTTCGCTCCTTTCATATTTCGGCTGCGCTACGCCCGCGCCCCGGCGTTTGTGCATGTTCCGTGTCTCGTCACTTCTATAAATTTTGTATGAAATATGAAAAGACTGGCGCAATGTCCCTCACCACTTGTGAATGTCCCGCGCCTAAAGTATGTGCTATTACGATGACACATTTTAAACAGAAATCAACAGATAGTTTCATTAAATTGACCCTGGTTATAATGGACGAACTTTCAGATGCAGTAGATAATTCAGACCTGCTCAGATCGCAGAAAAATGCTACATTTTTTATGGTCCAAGATAAAATTTTATAACATCAACAAGCACTCTAAGTTAATGTATTACAAGTTTCTTCACTAAACCATAGAATAAATTCTTAATATTATTCCCTCAAAGTAAATTAGATAACCGAAACTGTACCAAAAGTTCAAGTTCCATAATACATATTTTATCCAGCACCACTTTGGCAGCATCCAAAATTCATTCGAAGCTTTCCTAACCTAAATTCAAGGTCCGGGACATCCAAAGGGGCCAAAACAACTTATAATGACACTGCCCAAAGGCACAGCTTGGCTCTAACCATCAATTTGTACTGTACACAGTACAGGGAAATTCTAAAAACGGTAACACAAATGGTAGATGAATAAGAAGTGGCTTGCCCCGTGACTCCAGAAATTTCGTATTCGAGAAACGTACGGGGAACTTTTCCATTCTGAGGTATAATTTCACTTGTGAATAATTTCCTATGCGTTCCGCTGAATAACTTGACGAGGTCTCTTGTTATGAAAATGTATAAGTTTGTTCTGGGTATGATACGGTTTGGGTCATGGTAAGTTTTGGGAATGTGGATATCAGTTTCATAGTTTCGAGGTGTTAGTTTATTTCTGGTATGACTATACAGGATAGATTGTTATTGAAGATGATAATGGAGTCTGAGACTGGGGCGTAGATTAAACAATGCACGTAGCCGAGTAGCGCTTTTGATGCTATTAAGAGCATTTATTCTGATAGTTGGCAACGTCTCAAATAGATGTCAAATATATCGCTGTTTTGATTAATTTGGCAATATTACTGTATGGAAATATGAATTATGAAATGCAATAAATAATATTGTAAAACCGAATATTTACACCTAAAACCGGTTACAAATTAAATTCAGTGTTATTATTGCAATTCAGTTAGTTAGCGATATTTCACAGTTCCTCAATTTAAATTTACTATAATAATTATTTTAAATTTTATTTTGGTTAAAGTAATATTGCCAAAATAATATAAATAATCTATTTGACAATTATTTGCGACGTTGCCAACTTTTAAAATTAACGCTCTTAAGCTAGCTAAGAAAGAAGTGGTGCAACCACAGAGAAACAGGCTACGTATTCAGCAGTAGATGCATAGATATAGATGGAAACTGTGCAATATTTTGCCGTCTTAATAAAATCATTTGAAAAATTTCAGGTGACATACGTTACTGCTATTCCGTACAAGAAGCCTCATCCAAATCTACGGCAAGTTGTGGCAGAAGGTGTGATCGACAAGTTTGAATTCAGTAAGTTATAACGATGATAGTATTAAGAGAACCAACCAACATAATAGGGTATTAAGACAGCAATAATTACTCCGAAATAAGTTGATACTAAAAGCGAAGGAATAATAATTATGTAAAAATAGTATAAGAGATCACTGATATTTTGAAAAAAATGTAAAACACTCATAAGTGTTGTTTTTGTGTTTATTATCTTATCTTATTACCCACTGACGTATGGACTACTGTACCAAAGTAATAACTAACTTTTTCTCTAACATGCTTGGAAATTTTGACAACCTTCAACGAGATAAATCGAAATTGTTGTACTGGTCAAAAACAAGTGAATATGCGGCCGGCAATGTTACTATGAAAATCCATATCTGTCGTGCTTAGCGGCCAAACAAATTACTATGAAAACTCATATCTGTCGTGTTATTTAAAAATGGAACGCTTGCAAATAGAGCTGTTTAAAGTAAATAAGAAACAAATGTACATATTGGCGCGTAAAAAATTATAGTTGTTCCTCACTGATTCCGGAATTTGTATTTAATTTACTTACTTTCAATTTCCGCGCATTATTCGAGAAAGGTACTATACAAGCCTTGGTCGCAACCAAGCATTGATGGACTCACGTATGTTTGCCTCCGCTTCGCCTCGGGCCACATTTTCACGTTCATCCATCAATGCGCCAGTTGCGGGCCGCGACAGTAATGCACTATTTCTTATTAGTTACCACTGTTTTTCGGTCTATTGTAACTATACTCAAAGTAATAACTAACTTTTATTTTGATTTCCACAGCAAAATCTATGGATTTCAAGAAGGTGATAGCAAAGGAAGTAGATTTAAAAGATATGTACACTATGTACAAGACTATGATGGTAGTAGCCAACAGGTCGCTGACTCATGAAAACGTACAGAAATTCTTGTTGGACACAAATGAGAGATATGACTTGGTGATTGCTGAATGGCTGTACCATCACTTGTATAGTGGGTAAGATTATTGAATAATAGGTAATATTTCTTTAAACGTTAAACCAACTCACGGGATGATCTTTTAGAGGTATGAGGAACAGGGTGTAAGGTTCTATCATCCGCCATAGAAAAGGGAGGATCCTCCGACCAGACGGGTGTTTGTGTCTGGCGGGTAAATGCCCAACGATTGATGGTGGAATCTTATATTTGTGTTGATCGCGCGGTAAACTCTAATTGCGCGATGCAAGATTTTGTGTGATGTCAGGTCTTTGATGCGTAGTTCACATGTGGCGATGTAGATGCCGCCATAATCTCAATGTGGCTAGTCTTAGTTCTAACGGCCACAATTAGCTCTAAAAAAATTAAAAACGACTCGTTGACATGAAAAGGAAAGATAAAATCCTGACAGATGCCTGAGTAGTTGTATATTAATTTTGATAATTCCAGGTCTTAGCAATATGTTAACCGACTTTTTCAAAAAGGAGGAGGTTCTCAATTCGTCAGTATGTTTTTTTTTTTTTTTGTATATTTGTTACGCGGTTACTCCGCCAATTATGAATCGATTTTGATGATTTTTTTTTTTTTGGTAGGTCATGTTTCAGAGGTGGTCCCATATAAATTTTATTAATTTTACTTGCGTAGTTTTTGAGTTAGCTTCAATAATTACGTATTTTTCCAAGTTTGCGACGATATAATTATTTCACTCCGTCACTGTTATGTACATAGCAGATAACGGTATACGAATTTGTGTGGGGTAGGTACCACAACTAAAAAGTGAATAAGTAATAAAAAGTTTTTACAAAAAAAAAAACAACTGACTTCAAAAAAAAAAACATTAAAAAAGTGAAAAATTACTTAAGTTTCGGAAGTCGGTGTCTTTGCTTTTCAATTTTCGTTTTTTGCCACCGACTTCTCGACTTCCGAACAAGTTTTTATTTTTTAGACGATTGGGATTTCATATTGTAATTTGATATCTTAATGTCTATATCCTCAATACAAACATACTTAAAGATAAACCTAATTTCACGTGTCAATTTCAGATTTTCTGCTGTTTTCAACTGTCCCTATATCTGGTCGTCGTCAATGGAGCCTCATCCAATAGTCCTGAGTTTAATCGATGAGGTCGGGAACCCTGCTTACTTCCCGGATCATATGTCACCTTTGTCACCACCTCTGTCATTCTCACAGCGAATTGGAGAACTGTGGAATATACTCTACTTGTACAGGGTTATATGGTAAGTATTTTGAGTGCTAAAATATTGACAATACAGGTTGGCAGCAATATCGACGCGCAACTTTTTACCTAAAATTCAGTACAGCTTAGCAAAAAAGAGTTTAGAAAAAAATAGGGCACCACTACCGCTTAAAGGTCACTTCAAATGGGAAATGAGTAAAAAAAAATTAAACAAATAGTTATATATTTATTATATTAACACTTGTCTCGGCAAAGTAGTGCCAACATTATAGGTCTGCATTACTTTATTTAAAATATTTAGTTTCATTAGTCACCGCATCATACTCTTTTTTGCCAAGCTGTACATGATTCTGAACCAACTGCGTTGAAATTTTTGGTCAGTTATTAAACAAAATATTGGCTTTTCCATACATTTTGAATGCGTAAGTATTGCATTTTTCAATGAAATAGCTGATTACGCTACGGGGGTCTAGATTCTAGAGTCAAGTACTGAATTAATGGTTACAGCTTGCGCGTCGATGTCCCTGCTACCCTGTATATAAAAACAAATGACAAACCATAAATAACTCCCCTCAGGTCTTTAAAAGATTTTGAACAGCAAGCATATATACAATCTTTCGGCCCAGCAGCAGCCAAGAGAGGAATCACATTGCCCACTCTAGAAGAACTAAAATATAATGGCTCCATGATGTTGGCCAACTCCCACGTTTCATTGGGTGAAGCTCAGAGGCTGCCAATAAATTATGTTCCCATTGCTGGATACCATATTCAAGATGAGGTTCCACCATTGCCAGCGGTAAGCACTTTGATTTGGACTGAATTTATGAATAGAAAAAATATACAAGCGTTGCCTGATAAGATAATATGATTTACTAGCTGTTGCCCGCGGTGTTGTTGTTGTTTGCGATCCACAAACCAAAGTTGCCTATGTCCTTCTCCAGGTCATGGTCTACCCATGTGCCAAATTTCATCCAAATCTGTTCCGCCGTTTTAGCGTGAAACCGTAACAAAAAAACGAACTCACTTTTGCATTTATAATATTACTAGCTTCCTCCCCCGGCTGTACACGCGTGGTATGTCGATAAAAAGAAGTATATGTCCTTCTTCAATGTTCAAAGTATCCTCATACAAAAAATCATCCATATCCGTGGGTTATTATATACTAAAACCTGACTCAAGAACCACTCTATCCATTGGTGAAAACAGCATGAAAATCGGTGCAGTAGTTTTTGAGTTTATTGCGAACAGGACGACAGACAGACACGGCGGAGGACTTTGTTTTATAATATGTAAGGATAGTTAGGATTTTGCGAACTTTTTTTAATACCTGTGCAATTTCTAAACCCTCCTTTCAGAACCTACAAAAGATTTTGGACAGTGCACCCCATGGAGTTATCTACTTCAGCATGGGTACTATGATGCCCAGTAAAACTATGCCAATAGAATTAAAGAGAGATTTCTTGAAGATGTTCAGTACATTGAAGCAGACTTTCATTTGGAAGTTAGAAGAAGAATTGACAGATATACCGAAGAATGTTCATATGGTGCAATGGGCTCCTCAACCAAGTATATTAGGTGAGTTATAATGCCATAGTGTAATTGAATGGATTCCCTCTCTTCCTGACCCTGTTCCATGCTGCTTGGGGTCGGCACACCTTAATTTGATACTGTGTTGGTATGGCAAATCATTTGTATACATAGAAAAACTAATCTGCCTAGCCTTTTCCCAACATGTTGGGGTCGGCTTCCAGTCTAACCGAATGTAGCTGAATACCAGTATTTTACATGGAGCGACTGCATATCTGACCTCCACAACCCAGTTACTGGGTAACACGATAACCCATGGTAAGAATGGTTGTCAGACTTTCGGGCTTCTGACAACCCGTAACATCTGTCAAAGATACACAATTGATAGACGGGACCAACGGCTTAACGTGCTTTCCAAGACACGGCGAGTCTTGGTATGTAAATATGGTCACCCATCCATGGACTAACCGCGGAAAGCGTAGCTTAACCTAATCGATCGACCCGTGCTGCTGATATAATTTAGCCACAAGCCCCTCCACATAGAAAAACCAATATCAACTAAAATAAAAAGGTAGTTTTTCCAGAAAATTAACGCCCAATACTTCAACGAGACTTCAGTTTAAAAACCATGTTCCTTTTCATTCGAACAGTTTACAGTTTAATCTTTTACAATAGCATTACTGACGTTCACATCTGTCGATAACACCGGTCGCAGAACCGCAACAATGCCGTCAGTATCCGATGTATCAGACGGATTAATAGGTGGATATGACACGCCGATAAATTTTTAAAATTTTATTTCTTTCTTTGTAAATAAAATTCGATATTTTTTTATATAGAACACAAAAATGAACAATGGAAATTGTGTGAGCTAATTGGCGTGATAATTATACTTTGATGACTTCGATAGGTATGTAGCAGCTGGCATATACGTCCGCGCGCTGTGCGCGTGGGCATTCGATTAACGCGCAGCGTATTTTTTTTTTTTTTTTTAACTAGGGCATCTCATAGTTGATTTTAGATGAAAATCGTAACTATTTAACTGGACTTTCCTGTGGCTGCCTTAAGCTACTACACTCAGGGCCTCCAGCCAGGGGCATATAAACTATTCTAAATTAATACTAAGTGAACGCTCGCTAAGGGCACCCCCTGTGGGGTACGAACCTCGGCTTAGGGCGTCACTGACGGGAGGACAGCAAGATGGGACAGGCTGGATCAATATAGGATCATTATTATTATTATATGGGGAATTTAAAGCTACGTGCTCAGCTACGGCGCGGGCTGGCACATCATCGGACAAGAACGCGCAGCGTAGCGACGCGCGATATTTATATTGCGAACAAAAACAACCCGCTCATCTGTGATTGGTCAATGTACATAAAATCACCCCTTTTTCCTATGGGGGTTGGCAGAAAATGCAAAACGGCCGCTACTTTGATAAAGTTAATCTTCTTCTTTTTTTCGTGTGGTTAGTGACTAACCTGGTGTCAGAGTTTTAAAGCCACCCAAGGGCCTCTGACTTGGCTTCACATGCCGTCGAGAAATATCTCTCTGGCATGCCGATTTCCTCTCGATGTTTTCCTTCAACATTTTTAAAGCAAGTGATAATCATATACGCACATGAATCCGAAAAGTCAGAGGTGCGTGACTTGGGTTCGAATTCGACTCGGCAGTCCGACGGTCACACAACGAGGCTATCACTGCTGATAAAGTTAATGAATAAGTCACACTAAAATGGTTCATGTAACATACGTAGGTAACCACGGCGCGGCTTTTACGCGGCTTAATTTGAAAAGGAAGCAGAATACCCTAACACTGCTAGTTTACTTCTGGAGTTGTACAAAGTAAAATTCATAAATTATGTAAATCACACAGTGTTTTAAAAAAAAATGTTTTCTTCACAGCTCACCCTAACTGCAAACTCTTCGTCACCCACGGAGGTCTCCTCTCAACCACGGAAACTTTACACTACGGAGTTCCAATTATCGGCATACCATTGTTCGCTGACCAGTTTCTCAACGTGTTGAGAGCTGTCCGGAAAGGTTTTGGTCTTCAAGTAGACCTTGGTTATGATACTCCAGCTAATCTGAAGGTGGCTATTGATGAAATATTGTCAAACCCTAAGTAAGTAGACAAGAGTTTGTCACTTTTGAATATTTCAACATCATCATAGTCCTTGAACCGGCCATGTCCTAGAACCAAAAATTCGAAGACATGTGACATCTACTTACCTGCATTGGGTGCGTGGTGGATTACGGCCCACTCCCTCTCACATAGGGACAGGGAGGATAGGGCTTGTGTCCCAGCAGTGGGAACATTATAGGGTGATTATGCATAGTCCCAGTAGTGGGAACATTATTTTCTGATTATTTATGCTGCTTTGTTTTCGGTACAGTGTAACAGTAACAACAGCTTCCTAGCCTTTTCTCAACTATGTTGGGGTCTGTTTCTAGTCTAACCGGATGCAGCTGGATACCAGTATTTTACATGGAGCGACTGCCTATCTGACCTCCACAACCCAGTAACTTGGTAATACGATACCCATTGGTAAGGCCTTGTCAGAATTTCGGGCTGCAACGACCCGACTGTCAAAGATCCACGAATGACATCACGGACCAAGCCCGGCAAGTATAGCTTAACCTGATGGATCTACCCGTGCGGCTGTTATAACTTAGCCATGAGCTAATAAATATAACATCATTCCATCATAATAAAAATAACATCATTTCGAATTCAATATACTTGTAATATTTTGTTTTTGAATTTCCAGGTACAGTCAGAAGGTCAAAGAGCTGTCCTTCATCTACCACCATCGTCAAACCAAGCCTGGTGCATCACTCGTTCACTGGATTGAACATGTCATCGAAACCAAAGGAGCTCCTCATCTCCGCTCCCCAGCCCTTCACGTCCCATTGTACCAAAAACTATTCTTAGATCTGTTAGCCTTAATACTCCTTGGAGTAATCGTTGTGGTACGAATGGCAAAAAAAATGATCGGTTCAACTACCAAAAGTGAAATTAAACAGAAGAGAAGTTAACGATTAAAGTTTTAGCAAAATTCTGTGAGTTTGAAAATGATCGTGATTAAAGTTAATTAAGTTAAAAAGGCCACAAATAAGCCACTGTTATTGTTTTAAAAAATAAAACAACAATGTTTAATTATTTGGGGTAGTCTGTTATTTCAACATTTCATAATCATATTTTCAGTCGAAAGACGTCCATTGCTGGACAGAGGCCTCCCCCAAGCACCGCCACTTTGACCGGTTCTGTACTTCTCGCATCCAGTGGATTCCTGCGGCCTTCACCAGGTCATCGGTCCACCATACTCAATACTCGATTATTGCTCCTTGTGGGGAGCCTGCCAATGCTACGTTTTTAGGTACGCAGTCGCCACTCCAGAATCTTTCAGCCCCATCGGCCATCTGTTCTGCGAGCAATGTGCCCTGTGCCCACTGCCACTTAACATTTACACTACTTTCAACATTTACATCCTAATATCACATTTAAAACGTTGATGGGTATTTTAATAAAGTTTTTGACCCATCCATGTCCGTATAAGGATGACCACAAAACTTTTCCATGTAACCCTAAAATAACCTAGGGTCGACCCCACATATAAAATCCATTCGTCCCCAATTTTCGACACGCACCAACCCGCCCGGGTAGAAGGACAGGCTTTATTTAAATCTTTTGTTTGTTTAGGCCTCGCAATGTTTTAATAGTATCGAACATACACTTTTATGCTCCGTTTAACAAAATTATTATGAAAATTACATATTTGTAGTATTGAGTGACCCATAAATTATTTTCTGAATGTTTTAATGGTTTCAAACCAACGAAAGTAGGTATGAAGATAAGTGCGTAGGTGATTTTTTGATCTGCTTTTTTGACTTGAATCGTTTTTGCTATTCAGCAAAATTTTAGTATCTCATAATTTTCCTCTAAGTCCTGGCCCACTTGACAAAGGGATTTCAAGATCACATCAACTTATAGAAGAAGAAATGAAGTCTGTCCAATTAGGAATTGCACAATAGGCCACCGAAGCAAGCCCGAGCCAACTCAGCCGAACTTTATCGAACTTACCCGAAGTTAGCCCTCTGCACTTAGATAGTTGGAGGGTTAGACGATCAAAACCTCGAATCCTGTTTCATTTGAAAAGAAAAATGAATTTAAACTAACAAGAGTCGGGTTAAAATAACGGTTCATTTTATATTTATTACATTAAAAAATATCCTGGTACTGATATCAGTTTTAATAAACTTCATTATATTATTAAATAATGTGCAGCAATAAAATTTAAAATATTGAAGCTGAATATTAATTCATAAACCGCCGTGCATAGTGCTTTAATGTTTAAATTGCATCAATTTTTTCATCAACCATTAATAAAAATAATAAAAAATGGATACTGTCTATTTTGTCCGAATTACTACTGACTGTATGTAGTTACTCCTAAATACTTTAGTAATCATTTCTGAGAATGTATATACAAAATACACAAATAGTGAGGTGTACCGGCTGCGTGTCGTATACAAGCTGTGACACTCAACTGAGCAAAATAGGTTACCAGGATTCACGACGGTTTACAGTTGTGCACTAATGTTATTTCTACTTGAACTATTTTCTCTTTTATTTATTATCTCTATATGTAGTAATAGTTAATTACGGGAAATGAGGTACGGACTATTTTGTGAAATTAAATTCATGGATATTCTCTTCAGGGGTCATCATTATACTCATCATTATAAACAACTTTCACTTTGAGAACAAACCTGAAATCAGGAAAAAAAGTCAGCTTTTCCCTACATTTTGACGAGGTATTTCTGTTTACTACTGTTTAAATTTCTATGTTAATTAATGTAATTGGTGTTACCGTTTTAATTAACAATAAACAATAAACAGACCATAAACAGATTGGCGAAATATGGGTGTACCATATTTCGTCAGTCATGCTAAGTCGTATGTATTAAAGAGGTATGCGAATCTAGGGAACAGCTGATTTGTTTTCGCGAATTCCGGGTGGATCCTATAGTAAAAATTATTCATGATGATGAATAAAATGACGCCTGGATGCGCATGAATCCAATTTCACCCTTTATAGAAATATCACAATTTGTAAAAATAATAACAAAAACTCTTTCCATTTCTCTCTATTTTAATAAGCTTAAATGCAGCCATTGCTATGAAATATTTTTTAAAGGTTAAAAGTTTTTCGCTTTAATATTTGTTATTCTTCCCTCGCTTCCAATATTTTTCACTATATCACAGATTTTTTCTTCATTTTCGCTCATCCATTTTGAAAATTGTTTCAAATTTAGGAATATTTGCTCAGTAGAATGATAATTGTATACAGTAGGTAATTGGCGTCGCGATTTCTGTTATCTTTTTTGTAAGAAAACCCTTAGGCCTGGAGCGTACTAGCGGCCAGGTCGTAATGGCCAGCGAGATAGTCGGTAGGGTCGGTGGCCGCGAGCAGCCATGTGCGCGTGCTTCATGGCGATTTCATACTAATCTGTCTATCGCGCTGGCCGCTGCGACCTGGCCGCTGCAGCCTGGCCGCTGATGCGCTATTGCCGTTAGTTTTCTATTGTTTTACGTTCAAAATCACCTCATTCATATTATCCCTCGTCGTCACTTACCGCTTCTAACTGTGCGGTCTATTACACGACCAACTAAAGGTAAACTCTATCCTAAATTTGATCTGCAAACTCAGCACCTTAGTTCGTCGTAGCTTCAAGCAGTACTTGAGATGCACCTAACTTTAACATTGTTTGAAACTCTGCAGTTAGGTGTAGGTAAGTGAAAATTAAATCATTAATTGAAAAACTTAAGTACTTATTTGCTACGGGGTTTTTGATTTTTGGGCCCGAAAATTCAAATTGGATTGACTGATCTCAGAACCAACTAAAAACCAGTTTTTTTAAAGTTTTATCTCGTATGACTTAATGTGACACCACACTGCACGTGTACACCAAATAACAAAAGGTTTTTCAAAGTCAAAGATTTATTTGCAGATTAATATTGGTTGATACAATGGTAGTTTATTAGTAGCTTAACATATTTAATCATAACATAATGACATCAACATTTTTGGTATTCAATAGGGAATATGCATGTATTTTTTAATGTTTTTATTCAATAGTTTACATCGTCAAATAATAGTTTAAAAAAATCGACGGCAAAAAAGCAATTTAAAGTAGTTAAAAAAATGTTTAAAAATATCTAACCGATCCGGCTATTTAAACGCCCTCCATTTGGCGCGCTTGGTGTGGTGACGTCACAGTCCGTGAAAACAGACAAGCAACTGTCAAGTCAACGTCAAACACTCCTTTTTCTATGAGCGTTTGACATTGACTTGACACTTGTTGATTGACTTGACATTGACATTTTGATTGTTATCCCGGATTGTTACGTCACATCCGCTCTTAGCCTTTTCAAGTATTTGAATAACCCACAGTTTTTTGGGACTTTAAAAAAAAAAAATCTCGCTCAAAAAGAAATTTTATTCAAAAATATTGATGGAGGCATAATTCTGAAGTAACATAGTTTATAAAAAAATATATTTGACCCATATTTGAATCACATGCATAATTATTATTATTCCCTATTAGATTATTTAAAAAACATCAACAATTTTTATTTGCTTGTTCATACAACTATTATTATTTTTAAGACTGTTAGCTTTTAAATTATGTAAGTATTATCTAGTAAATTAAAAAAAAAACAACCTTACATACACAAACTTACAAACAACAAAAAAATATGGACACCCAAACAGAGAAGACTCATAAAGTTGCCTAACCCATTTTGTAGCAGTTTTACCAAGTACAGTACTACAATGAAACAAGAAGCTCGTATTATTATGAGATATGATCATTTTGCTATGCATGGGCAGGGAGTTGCTTCAGTACATGTTTAGGTAATGCCTGCTCAGAAAACGTATTATTTAGGAAAATAATACGATTTGTAGACAAATTGTGCGAGCTATCTATTTAGGAATTGGATACAGATTTTCTGGCTAAAGTATAATAGAGACAATGTAAGAGCTAAAGAATTTTAGGAGTTTTCTTTTTTTTCGCCGAAGAGGCATGCAGAGTTGGATGGGTGGGTCCCGTCCACCTTTGTCACAGGCCTCCTCTCGGAAAGAGGGGAGAGTGCGGGTTGATAGATGCCACATGTCTTCGAATTTTTAGTTTTAGGACATGCCGGTTTCCTCATGATGTTTTCCTTCGCCGTTTTGAAAGCAGTGGTGATGAAATAATTTACACAAAGTAAAGCGCCTGTCTGCGTTCGAACCTACGACTTAGGTAGGTACAACTCGTAAGTCGCGGCCGTTACCCCTCGGCCACCACTGCTAACGACGACGAAATCACGACCAATGTGATTTTATTTTTGCACGAAGATTTTGAGCAACAAATTAAAGATTTCCAAAGCCAGGTTTTTAACAGCGAAAGATAATTTTGCATGTCACCGCACACTGCCCCTGTCTAATATAATTTTTCCTGACTGACTTAACCAACTCAATGAATTTTTAATGAACTTTCCGATTGAACAACGTCCTATAATTAACAAGTCAAGCAATTAACTGAACTTAATAACCTACTGGTTACAAACTTACGAGTTTTTCATAAAAAAAGTCATGAGTTCAAAATTTTGTGAGAAGCTATTTGAACAGAAAAAATAAAGCTTGTTTTTACGCGAAATTTGGCTTGAGCCTCGACCCGAAAAGTTGACTGGACTCATCAAAACAAAACTCTAGTCAGCTGCCTTAGGAAAATATTTTTCTCATCATATTATTTACCTTATCTGCATATTTTTTTGGCGAACAGAGGTAATTTATCTTAAAGATGGACGACTGCCTTTAATTTCTGTGACCTTGTGTGTAACATCTTTCTGAATTGATCAAAACAAAGTACTTAATCGTTCAGTTAGTATTTACCTTCTCTTATAAAAATGGCCCGATTTTCTTGTTATTCTACACTTCCGCTTAGAAATTATAAGGAATTAGTTAGAATAGAAAGAAAGAAAGAATAACATTTATTTAGACACAGTTCGTGAAACACAAATAACAATTTTAAAAGTGAAAAATAATGTTGTGATGTATTTTTGTTTGTTTATGATTGTTTTGTTTTATGTTGTTTTTGTTTTTGTGTTTTGTGTGTGTATAGATGATGATAATGTTAATTTTGTTTCTGTAAGTAGGTATATGCAAACACTTTTACGCATCCTAACTAATACTATAAATGTGAAAGTGAGTTTGTTTGTTACGCTTTCACGCTAAAACGGCTGAACGAATTTTTCTAAAATTCGTTCAGCCGTTTTCAATTTGGCAAATGGATATACCATGAATTGGGTTAGGACAAAAAATACTTTTTATCTCGATATTCTTACGGTATCGAGCCTTATGCGGGTGAAACCGCGAGGCGCAGCTAGTCAATTATATTTTTTAAATAAATCTGGAGGAGCCTGTCATGATGAAGACACCGGGGTTAGACATTACGGTGTCAAAGAACGCTCTCTAGGAAAAAACACCATCTTACTTTCTTAACGTTTCAGTGACGTCATTCGCCTGTAAATTGCGGACGCTATGTGGCGGCCACCGCAGTCTTAGGCAACCCTAGCGAGACATCTGAACCCGCCACCTAAAAACACTCTGACGTGAAGTTGACAGCTCTTAACTGTCACTGTCTCTTACTCGCAATACATGTTCATATGAGATAGCAATACTTTTATTTTACCTGACTTGGTAAACGTGAACGCGGTGTTTGATGTTTGCGTAAGAAAATCCTCTGCTCCGAGTTCATGATTACCTATAAAATATCTGCAACAAATTATTTATTCAAGCCAAGCAGTAACTTCCCTCGATCAGCGAGACATGTAAATGTTCTTTTTCAAACAATGTGCTGTGACAGTAAGCTACCGCATTGCAGCAGACGCTATTGGGAATACGGCGGCGGTAAATCAACCCGACTCAACATCCGCATACGTTAATCCAAGTGAAACATCACTGAAAGGTATTGGTTGTGACGGGCTGTAAGAAACGTTGATGTGCGCTGAAATTTGACGTCATAGCAAATTACTTCATACATGAGTTTCTACATAATCTGCTGTAAATAACAGTTCAGTTTATGAAATAGCTTGACAACCAAGCAGCGGCACTATCAACTCAGCCTATTGCAGTCCACTGCTGGACATAAGCCTCTCCCAGGCTGCGCCACAACACCGTACCCACCGTCTTCCGCATCCAGTCTGTCCCAGACAACTTTTTAAGGTCGTCGGTCCATCTAGCTGGGGAGTGTCCCCCACTACGCTTGCCGATACGCAGTCTCCTCTCTAGGACTCAGGACATCACACATTGGCAGCGACACGATGATGTTGTTTTGTTAGGTTGTCAACAAACACATCTGGTCCTTACTATTATCTATAGGACAGCTTTTGTCCACCACCACCGTTAACGAGACGTCAACGAGAAACGAGATTATTCGAACCGAACGTGACGTCCCGTTGACGGACGTACGATGGACACGAGGCTATAGTAAATGTAAGTAGTATCGCTACTTCGGCGCCGTCATCTTGTACTCCTTGACGGTCCGGCCCCGTTGACGTGGCGATGGACAAAAGACACCTTGATAATTATTGCAGGAGTTATAATATTAGAAGCTTGCAAGTTTACCGCAAGCTATTCGTTCCGTAGTTTAAATCAAATCAAATCAAATCCATTTATTCGCATGAATGTAGGTTTACAATTTGTATGGTCTTATAACTATAATTTAGGCCCTTTACATTCTACCATTACTTATGGTGCGCAAATATTATATTTTACACAATGTTAATTAAATGTTTAATAAATTAATAAGTCACCATCAACAAATAGTATCTCATGCATTAGGATTATAAGGAACCAATTAATTAATTGATGTCAGAGTTATACCTATGTCAGTTCAAGAGATAAAATTTAATATGATGTCAGTTAGAATATAAAAATAAAAATTATTGTAAATTGTAATTGATGATGTCATGTCTACTAAAATGTCAATGTGTTGCAACCTTCACTAAAATTTTAATATTAATTCCTTATACCAATACTATTTATTTATTTCTGTTTTATTTGGATAGCTCTCCGCGATCCAACATGTAGTCATTGAGATTGTAAAAGCATTTGTCTTTTAACCATTGCGTTACCTTTTTTTTGAACATGGTCAAAGGTAAATCTTTAAAGGCGTCGGATAATTTGTTATATACCTTAACAGCATTTACGTACGAATTCCTCTTAAACAATTCGAGCCTGCATTGCGGTAAACAAAGTTCATGTTTAAATTAATTTTTATTTCTAGGAGCTACGACATTTCGTTTAGTTACATCTTTATGTTTAGTAAAATACTTTTATATAATGTCTTCACGGAAGAGACATCGATAGGTACAGTAACGATGTTTGGGGGCGACTTTCAGTCTAACCAGGCCCAGATTAGGACGGAGGCCGGGGGCGGAGATGGGGTTGGATAAATAAAGAAAAAAAAGATAATTAAAGTAAATAATCGACCTATGTGGAATCAAAAGTGTTTTTTTTTTGTGCTCAGAGCCTGTAATTGAATACCAACGTCCAACCTAAATAAATGATGGATTGGTATTGGCCTCTTTTTAGCGAAAACAGAAATAATTCGGTAAAATAAAACAGTCAACGTATAGAAAAAAGAAAAAAAAAGTAAGTACTTATTGGGACTCGTAGGATAAGATCACAAACTAAACTAAACACAATCGTCATATCTAATAATAAGATTGTGAAAGTGAGTTTGTTTGTTACGCTTTGACGGTAAAATGGCTGAACATATTTCGATGAAGTTTGGCACATACTTTTTATCCCGATATTCCCACCGGATCGACACGTATGCGGGTGAAACCGCGGGGTGCAGCTAGTTATGTTATAAGTCCCATGTCATAAGAGCTGAACCTATTACAAATTACCGATACCTACTGAAAACTATCTAAAGAATAAAATAACAAATCTGAGGCCCTAAAGAAAGTGACATTCTATCAGCGATAACGATGATGGAAAAGGCAAAAATGTATAGGACTGACATAAGCTATCAAAAAGCTTATGTCAATCGTGTTGAAAGTCGTTGTATAAATACGCTTTCTTAGCGATTGTCACTTGTCTAGGCCCTCTGATCTCCTTTTTGTACTGTAGGTACTTATACAATTTAGGGGCAAGTGATGTTCCTGCAACAAACGAAGTTGTCTCAAGTCACCAGAGAGGTAACAATAACTTGAATGGGTATCCCTCCGAAGCGACCCCTGACTCACTGAGGATGGATGGCTTGTTTGGCGCAGCGAACTAATATTTGTATGACTCACGGAACTGTTGTGCGGCGTAATAAGTTTGTATGTTCGTCATGACTGTGGGTACAAACCCAATCAATCTGCCTAGCCTTTTCCCAACTATGTTGGGGTCGGCTTCCAGTCTAACCGGATGCAGCTGAATACCAGTGTTTTACATGGAGCGACTGCCTATCTGACCTTCACAACCCAGTAACTGGGACGATACCCTTTGGTAAGACTGGTTGTCAGGCTTTCGGGCTTCTGACGACGCGTAACGACTGTCAAAGATCCGCGAATGACAGCCGGGACCAACGGCTTAACGTCCTTTCCGAGGCACGGAGGAGTCTCGATATGTAAGGATGGTCATCCACGGACCAACCCCGGCAAGCGTAGCTTAACCTGATGTATCGACCCGTGCGGCTGTTATTACTTAGCCACGAGCTCCTCTGTGGGTAGAAACCCACGCTCTACAAATCCTTATATGCCTGCATTTACCGTACATTAACGTGGGTACAAATCCTTTATTTGCCTAGTTGGGTTGTGATCAAAATTAAAACTCACTATTTAGGGGTATGAGGAACTGGGTGAAAAGTTCACTCATCCTCTACAAGAAAGGAAGGATCCTCCGACCAAATGGGTGTTGTTTCTGGCGGGCAACTGCCTACCAATGGTTGGGTTCTTGTATCGCATGATAAGCTCTAATTGCGCGATGCAGGATTTTATGTGACGTCAGGATTTTGTGTATTTGATGCGTAGTTTGCATGTGGCCATGTAGATGCCGCCACATCTAAAATATACAATATACATAATTATTATACCTACTACGGGGATAAAAAATATTCTTTAACCTAACCCAGGTCATGATCTATCAGTGAACCAATTTTCTGTAATTTAGGCGTTAAAAAGTAACAGACAGACAGACAGATAGAGTAATTTTCGCAATTATAAAATTTTATAAACAGCTACATGTCTCTTTCCTTGTAATATAATAATAACATATTATTACGACGGACGTAACATTACATGAAAATACATTTTTAGTTTTAATTAGTATAATATAAAATATACTGCCTCACTAGACCACGTGTAAATTCCTGAAATTGCTAACCAGTTTATTAGTTAGCAATTTCAGGAGTTTAATGCCCTAAGGTCTAGGGCATTAAATTCCTAAAATTGCCCAATGACGTGTTAGTCCGGCGAGCGATACATCACGCTCCAACCGAATCCGATTGGTGGTTCACGCTGCGAATATTCGATGTGCGGATTTGTTAAGCGCTTAATTGAAAATATTTCAGTTTTCAAAGGATTCTTAAAATTGACGGAACGGTTGAATTGGTTGGTTGGACTGCAATTTGAGGATTCCTTTGACAGTGGAAAGATTTTTTAAATTCTAGCAGGGAATTGACTGTCACCTTTGTACCTACAGACAGTTTCCAGCATGTCTATTGATTATGGGTATGCCCCTACGTTGCAAAATAATATTTAATGTTACAAAAAAACGAGTGTTGTACGTGTACAATGTCAATAATTACAAATACCCAGGGTGGCGATGTAGTTATGACATTAAATGAAACCACGTATCCTACGTGACGTTCTTTGAACAAACATAGTAAAAAAAACATTCTAATCACGGTATCCTTTTTTGTATTAATAAATGCTTATAGATGTCGCAGATGTATTGTGCAATTTTCTGTTTAACATATTTTTTTTTTTTTTTTTTTTAAAAACGTTGCCCCACACTAAGAATTTCTTCCTGTATCGTGGGTGCGTTTACAAACATAGAAACTCACATACACTAACACCCACTAGCTATTTTACAAAACAGCTCTGATAATTATGTTAAACAGCTGAACGACGTTTAGTGATTTTACATGTTAAAGACCTGATCTACTGACCAACTGACCCACTGCATTTGCAAAATTGTAGTGGGTTAGTTTATCAAAAGCTCAGCACATTAAAAGCTTATTATTGTGACTGCAGATAAGCTATTCTACATAACGTCTATACGTGGGTAGCAGTTTTGTTAAACGTAACGCAATGACAATCCAGCTGAACGTTATTCAGGTGTTTTAAATACGAGCTGTTTTGTAAAACAGCTAGTGCTTATGTAAAACAGCGGATTTGAAAATCCATCTATAACAGAGATATCACCTGACCAATACTAGTCGGTCAACGACCCGTGAGTTCAAACGTTGCCATTCCGAATTACTCAAATAACTAAAACAATCAAGTGAACCATGTTCTTACGCACTTCTAACGGCTAATATCTCTACGCACGAAATTAAAAGAAAAGGGAAAGCAAGCGGCGGGGGTGCAAAAAAAAATTCAAGCGAAAATTGTACTTACCTCAAACGACTTAGGGCATAATTCTCTATGCATAAAATAGAACGGGATGACACACTTAAATATAATCCTTATCCGTTCTATTTTTCGTTTCTTTCACCCTTGAACTTTTAAAATAAGCTAAAATAAATAGACCTAAACACTTTGAAATTAAAACCAAATACTTACTGAAAAAATTTTTAGAGCCCAAACAAATTATGTTAATTAATTAAATACGCCCACTATAGTGTGTTTAGTGAAATAAAATTCAAACAGGACGGACACACAAACCGACGACTTCACGGGAGATATAAAAAAGCAAATTAATGTAAACAGTGATTTGTGTTTAAAGTAATGCCACAGACTAGTAGGTTCTAGCAGTTGAACAATCTAGTTTTCTTTTTGAGTTTCGTTAAAGTTTGAAGTTTAAGCTCCGCATCCTTTTACTTAGTCCTAGACACACAGGTAGGTACATGTCTGACAGGGGCTATGCTACTATAATCACAATCCTACCACCTGTTTTATTATTAAAATTGTGTAATGCAGTAGGTACTGAATATTGAGAAGTCAAAATCTACCTTAGCCTTTTCCCAACTATGTTGGAGTCGGCTTCCAGTCTAACCATCTGAATTTAGCTGGGTACTAAATCTTTACATGGAGCGTCTGACTAACTGACCTCCACCACCCAGTTACTGTTTGACGCGATAATCCAGGGCAAGGCTTACAGCTAGACTTTCGGCCTTCTGACTACCCGTAACGACTGTCAAAGTTCGACGAATGACAGCCGGGACCAAGTGCTTAACATGCTTTCGGAGGTACGGAGGCATCTCTGTATGTTATGGAGTGTCACCTATTCACGGATCGTCGACCCGTGCGGCTCTTATTAATTAGTCACGAGACCCATAACCTTCAAACGCGATTTTAGGAAACTGGTACTTGAAAATATTTATTTATTTATTAAAATTTAAGCACAAGTAAAAAAAAAAAAAAATACCGTACAAAGGCGGACTTAATGCCTGAGGCATTTTCTACCAGTCAACCTTAGGGTGATGCAGAGACAAACAGTGGTAGGTGCAATTCCGACGTTTGGCTCCCAGGCTGGACCGGGCTGGAGCTGCCTTGGGGCGTCTCCTGCCCAATCTGGGGGGTCCAAACGCCTCCTGCCGGAGGCTCTACGCGGGGGTCGTGCGGTCCATGGCCCTTTACGGGGCACCGGTGTGGGCGCGTTCCCTTAGGCTGCGGCCAGCCCGCCGGTTGAACGCGTCCCAAAGGGTCATGGCCATTCGGCTGGCCCGCACGCCGCACATACCGCACGGTCTCCCGGGAGGCGGCGAGCCTCCTTGCCGGATTACCGCCATGGGATCTGGAGGCGAAAGTCCTCGCGCACATATGGGAGTGGCGCGAGGAGACGAAGTGCCGGGGCATAACTCCGCTGCCGCGAGAAGTCGCGGCACAGCGGACAGAGCTCCGGCAGGATCTCATGGCGGCTTGGAGAGTGCGATTGTCGCAACCCAGTGCTGGGCACGCCACAATTGCGGCGATAAGTCCCCTCTTTGAGGAGTGGCTAGAGAGGCGCCACGGCGTCCTCACCTTCCGCCTGACACAGGTCCTCACTGGACACGGTTGCTTCGGGAGGTTCCTGTTTCGTATAAGGCGGGAGGAAACGCCCGGGTGTCACCACTGTGTGGATCGCCCGGAGGACACGGTGGAGCATACGGTGGAGGTCTGCCCCGCTTGGGCGGAGCCCCGCCGTGTCCTCTTGGAGGCGATTGGCGGCGGTGACCTCTCGCGTCCGGCTCTGGTCCAGGCCATGGTACTGTTAGGATGGCCGTGGGTCCTTTTTAATGAAAACACTTTGTTTCTGCTACACTGAATTTATTTATACTTGCACATCAAAGTTACAATAAGTCGGAGAAAATGTTAATCGGATAGAATTTTGTGGGTTGACTGCACCGCTATGCATAGCGAGCAGTTTTATATAGCACATTAAAAGCAAAATCAGCAATAATTGCTGTGCAGTAAAATTATGTATAACATCTCCCCCCTTAAGACGGAGCTTTATATTTATAAAATTAAGCGCAGGATAAAATGCATAAAAATTAAAATAAAAATACTCCAAAACAAAAAAAGGAAAGAGAACAAAAATAATTGTGCTTTACAGAAAGGAAATAATATGTTACTAACATTAACAATAAAGGCAAATAATAAGTAAAGCTAGAACAAAAAATACAACGTAAAGTAATAATACATAATAGTAACTAACTATATGTTGAATAACAGCACATGAGGAAAGAGACGTTATAATAGTGTTCATATCTTGTCAACATGATAGCTTTTTACCTCAATACAAGATAAAGTGTTCAGCGACGCTCAATGTAATCGGAGAGAGCATAATATGAGCAATACTATTGATGTTGATAATTTTGCAATAATCATTTTAATTATGTTAAGTAAAAAAAATGACAATGTTAGTAAAAATTTAACAAATACAAAAATCTTTTTTAAAAGAATTTTACTCAACGAGTCAATCTTATTACCTGTTTTGGCTTGGCAAACAAAAACATAAACACATAAAATACGGAAGAAAAGTGTAGGTAATACAATATATGCAAATGTGAAGTCTCTAATTACATAATTTATGAATAAAGTAGTACTAGTTGGTTAGGCTTAGACTGAATGTAAACAAATCTTACATAATGCGGGTTTTTTATATAAGTTTGAAATCACATAATTCGGGATATTTAATCGTATACAAAAATATAATATAATGTAAATCTTATTGCATAATTTAAATATTAGGTAACATCGTAAAACCAATAAGAATTAATCGCAAATCTAGCATCCATTACAGCCATGTAAAACGCAGTGGGATGAATAAGAACATGAGATAATAAAGATAAATTGAAATTATTTTCATGCAAACTAGTTTAGTAAATTTATCTAAAAAAGCCAAAAAAGCTAACTGCTTATTTTCTTTTTTGTAAACAGCAAAATTAATAAATTGTTTACGACTATATACGTTTATAAAAATAGATGAAATGCTAATAGTTTTGCAAAGTGATTCGTCATAATTATGAACCTTAGCAAACAAGAAAAAGAATACTTTATAGTTCGAGTCAGTTTCAAGTTCGCGTTCAGCTGATTGCAACTCAGCGGAATTTGGTACCATGGACAGCTGTTTGAAATGTGTAACAGTGCTGTCAAAGTCCAGTGAAACTGGACACGAAATAAATTGTTGTTTTGATAAATGTAAACTTGAATTATTTAAATTGGAATCGATAGTTGCATTTAATGGATAACGAGATAAGTATTTTGAATTATAAATATCAGATTTAATTGTTATAAGGTCAGGCTCAAGGACTGATTGGTTTAAACACCAAGGAAACATAATAGAAATAGTAGAACCAGTGTCAAGTAAAAACCGTAAAAGTTTATCATTAAAACTAGGTTTTAAGTAAACGTGAAGTATATTGTTGCTATTATTTTCACGTGAACAATCCGTAGGAAAAGAACTCCGATTTTTACGAGATGAGAAATTGCGTTTAGAAATATCTGAATTTTCCGAAACTTGTGTTGAAAATAATTTAGGAACACAAGGTAACCTTTTTTGTAAGAAATAAACTGAACCTGAGACGCATTAACTTGTACAACAGAAATTTGACCACAAGGAGAATGGCTTTTGGATTTCAGTGGAAACTCAGTGGAAAGGCATTTAATTTCATCCGAATTTATTGGCTTTGACATCCGTGTTTTAAATAATTTAGGAACACGGCCTTTAATAGAAGACCTTTTGTGTGCACTAACCTGTGTTGGGGAAAATTTAGGAACACAGTTTGAAAGACACGTAGTATCTTTAGTTGCACTAATAACCTGTGTTGAAGAAAATTTAGGAACACAGTTTGAAGGACTTTTATTAACTTTATTTGCGCTAACCTGTGTTGAAGAAAATTTAGGAACACAGTTTGAAGGACTTGTAGTACCTTTACTTGCGCTAACCTGTGTTGAAGAAAATTTAGGAACACAGTTTGAAGGACTTGTAGTACCTTTACTTGCGCTAACCTGTGTTGAAGAAAATTTAGGAACACAGTTTGAAGGACTTTTATTAACTTTATTTGCGCTAACCTGTGTTGAAGAAAATTTAGGAACACAGTTTGAAGGACTTGTAGTACCTTTACTTGCGCTAACCTGTGTTGAAGAAAATTTAGGAACACAGTTTGAAGGACTTGTAGTACCTTTACTTGCGCTAACCTGTGTTGAAGAAAATTTAGGAACACAAGTTTTAATAAAAAGGTTTTTCGTGTCATTTAAATTGTTAACATTAGGTTTCGACAGACACGGAACCGGAACCTCATTTAGTTTAAATTATCATTTTCATTAGAAGTGTCAACAATATGCACATTAGAATGGATATTATTTGCAGAGCTATGAGTTTTTAGTGCATGTGTACTGGATAGTGTCGCGTTGCGAGAATCATTTTTAAACTTAAGCTTGCGACATTCGCCTATTGTATGACCTCGATTTTTACAGTATGCGCACATTTTATTATTGTTGAAATAGGAATGATCATTTTTAAAATTATGATCTTCTGAATTAACTTGATGAACATTAGGTGTAGAATAATTTTTATGATAACAATTGGAAGCGACATGGCCAAAGTTTTGACAAATTGTGCATTGTTTAAATGATCTTTGAGAAATTTGAGAAAGGTTATAGATCTTTTCTTCCTCAATTGCATGAGAAATAGCGTCGGACAATGTTTTGGGATTCCGACAACGCACAATGTGTGAAAAGTTTGAATTTAAACCTAACAAAAATGTATTTAGGGCCAAATCTTCCATAGCAGCTAATCTACCTATAAGTTCTTTGTCATCCGTACAGCTATAATGAACGTCAGATAAAATACGTGTGAGACATGATTCAAGTCGAATTGAATATTGCGTCACATCCTCAGAAGGCAATTGCTTGCAGTTTTGTAAATCTACAAGTAAATGGGTCGAGTGTTTTTTCTCCCCGAAAGTGGATTTTAAAAATTGTTTTATTTCAAACCACGTATTAAGCATATTGCTAATTGTGCTTTGCCTTCGAGTTGTGAAATAATATACTTGCACATAAAATTCTGCTGGTCTGTACTGGCTAGCGAAATTGCATTTTCGCAATTCGTCAAAAATGCGGGCAATGACTCGCGATCCCCGTTGTAGGTTTTAATAAACTTGGTTAACACTGAAAGTGTGATTTTGTCAGACATTTTTTTGGACTTCTTCAACTTTGAATTTACTAAAAACGTTAAATAATTAAAATGCAGTACAGATCATCAGAAACGCACAGAAATAACAATAGATTTAAAATATAGCATGCAAAATAAAATTTGAAATGACGAAAACTCACTTTTACGTAAATTCACTTTTTAAACATTGAAATAAAAATTCACTTTAAGAAATTCAGCACTCACTAAAAATTTGGAGACTTCCGAAAACTAAAAAGTAGAGCAACACGTGGCTAGAAGTGCAGCGATGACGTCAAGTTCGGAGGCCCGGCGATTTGGCAACTCAGGGAGTCGTATAACGCGGTACCTTGAGTCACGTTGCTATGCTCGTGAAGCTTGTCACATGGAAGGTCTACGTGAGCTGGTGATGATGGCGAGTCAACCGTCCGATGATGGTGATAAAAGGATTTCTGGTCTGATGATGGATTTGATGTGTAGGCAGAGGTCGTCAGCGAAACCTCGATGGAAGGTCCTCTTGTGATGCGGGCTCACACTCGGAAGTGGAGAGTGACTGTCGACCACAGGGCAGTAGTAGGTGTTCTAGGGTGATGCGGGCTCACGCTCAATTGCGGAGGCTAATCGTCGATCACGGCAGCAGGAGGTGTTTCGGTGTGACGCGGGCTCACGCTCAACAGCGGAGGCTGATCGTCGATCACGTGGAATGCAGTAGCGCGGGCTTAGGCTTTTGAGGAACCCAAGGCTTATCGTCGACCACTTACCGAAAGGACTACTAGGCCACGGAGCCAACAAATACTATGGTGCAGACGAGTGGAAACGAATTCGCGACGCCTACACCTATAGATCCCAGTACTCAACGATTTTTCCTGGGATCCCACTTCTGACACCAATTTGTTAGGATGGCGCTCCGTGGGTCCTTTTTAATGAAAACACTTTGTTTCTGCTACACTGAATTTATTTATACTTGCACATCAAAGTTACAATAAGTCGGAGAAAATGTTAATCGGATAGAATTTTGTGGGTTGACTGCACCGCTATGCATAGCGAGCAGTTTTATATAGCACATTAAAAGCAAAATCAGCAATAATTGCTGTGCAGTAAAATTATGTATAACAGTACGGAGCGAGAGGGCATGGGAAGCAGTCACCTCCTTCTGCGAAGCAGTAATGCTCGCGAAGGAGGAGGCGGAACGCGTGAGGGAGAGGCAAAGTTTGCGCCCTCACGTCCCTAACCGCCGCCGCCGCTGGAGACGCCCTGGGCGTCGGGAATCCCAGGCGGATTCCCGGCCACCATAGGCGCGGGCTTGCGGACGGCGAGCAATGGGTAGCTCGCCGTCCGATCAGGACCAGGCCCGGGTCGATGGCGCGTCGTGTTCCACGCGCGCCTCAAAGAGATGTCAGCACAATTGGCGGGGTCCGCTAGGACCGATGCCTGCCAGGGTTGCGGGTTAGTCCGAAAGGGATACCGGGACCTTGGCAACAGGCAACTGAAGGAACACGGGTGGGTTTTAGTCAGTAAAAGTCTGACACACCCTTCCGCTCCACCCAGAGCGGGAGAAGTCATTGGATGATTTCCCACCCTCAAAAAAAAAAAAAAAAGGGTGATGCAGAGAAAAACATGGCAGGTGCAACATACGGGATAGCTAACTCGAAAAAGGATAAATAGTAATACATATATACTTACAAACATACATATAAACAGAATAAACTTTGTCAGGAGAAATAATATAATATTTCTCGTTTGACGAACTGCACAAAATCATTCTGTGGCATTACTATTTTCCTTATCCTAAACAAACGCACGCAGGGTGAACAGAAAGTAAAAATGAGATAAATCAACATGTTTTTCTATACGTAAGCATAAAAATGGGAGAGTTTATCCATTTTGATCAACTTTTTGTACCCCGTATAATTTTTGCTCGTTATGTTAAGCCACGTAGTTTTTAGTCATAGGTTTGAAATTCGAATATGGAATTTCCTCCGAGTGTGGAGCGAAGTAAATACTTTTCTCTGTAAATACTAGTTCTCGTTTGTATTTGGCTCTGTTGAAACTGGGGTTTGTCTTGTTTGAACATAATTTATTTGAAAATGGAACGGGTTTTTGTGCATCAATGTAACAAAATGCTGTTTCGCACTCTGTAATTTATGTTCTAAACATTAACCTAAGCATTACATCTGTTTCAGGGTTCTAAGCAATCAAATGTATTCTAACACTAATTAAGTATTGCGTTTAGTTTATGAGACCTAATTTTTTAAATCCGACTGATATAACTGTGTTACTCTAAGTATGCTATACATAATGTACAAGTAAATACAGATGCCACAGAAAATTTTACAGAATAAACAAGGCAGGAAAATCTTGATCGAGTCAGCCTACTTAGTGCAAGCTGTTAGGCAAGGCGGGAAGCACGTTATTGCAGCACAGGCAGCTATGAACCAGGAAGGTGCCATTATAGTGCACACCTGCACTTGGATACAATTTCCACTCGTTCTAATAGATGCTGCGAATGCGGTATTGTTTTATACTTGTATTAAACTGTGTGGTGCGTATTTATTTATAAGTATATTTTCCAATGGCTTATATCCGAATCCATTTCTATCATGTTATGGAGCCTCCCTTAATATGATATAAAATGCATTTTAGAGCATAAAACTTTGTTAAAGGGCAAAATAAATTAATTTATTATGTCTAATGCCTACTTCAGTGAAGTTTTCTTCTGGTAATAAACCAGGAAAAAGTTTTTTCTTTCGTTTATTCAACGTATTTTGTTTATTTCATTTATTTATCTTAATAAATATAATATACATGTAACACTAAAATATATAAATTATGTACAAATAAACAAAGGAAAAATAAAGAAAGAGCTCATTGGGCATAAAAAAATTCGTCCGCATCGCTGTCTGTGGGGAAAGTGCCCAAAAAGCTGGCAGCGTTGCCACGTTGGATGGCAACGCTGATTCTTTGACCTAAAAATTGTTTTCTTGTTATTTTGACGAGGTTTAGATTCTGCGTTTTAATGTATTATAAAAAAATACCCGAAAATTGTAAGAACGACACCTTGCACAGAAATTCTCAAACTTTAACTTCAGAGAAACCAAGCGTTTAGGAAACATGCCAAAACTCTTCCCCATTTTCACGAAACGAAATCAAATGCGGCACAATATGAAAAATGTCGACATCGAAGACACCAATGGGGGAATTGAATCGGATATCAGTAGAAAATTTCATATTTATGCAAACTGTACCGGTTGCACCTCGCGATACGATATCCACGATATTGAAAACTTTATGCCTTGAATTGCATATGATGTTAGCTTTATGCGACGAATATATTTGGTTTCTTATTTGTACTGCGTATGAGATCTTATGGAAATAGTCTGGGATTAGACTGAATTTTTCTTTCGTGGTGGTCTATAAATATAAATAGATATTGAATTCGTTTTCTTATTTCGGTATGATTTATTCTTCCTCCCTGTCAGTATCCCTGTTATATCAACATGCATACTTAACTGCTTTGATGCATTTGTAACTTGGTGCTGGCACCTTAGGCGGCGGGGGGATTTGTGCGGTGGGCTGTCCATGGTATCCTTAATAGGTTATAGATAGATACTATGGACAGCCCACTGCACGAATGTCTCGATCCCTATTCAACTAAGATACTTCGGCAACATTGCCCGTAACAGATGGAGACAGACCGTTCACAATAATTTGAAACAGAGTCACGATTCCCAGCAGTGAGCGAGCGATTGAGAAGAAGAAGAGACTTTATGCAATACAAATCAAATCGCAGTAAATTAATTTAAACCCAAACATTTAGATGCTATCATAGATAATAAATTTATTTTGTCATGAATAAAAATTTGTTGATGAAAGTGGGGTAACGCATGTTTCAACGGTCATCGTGAATTGTGGTCGACGTAATTTTTACCGCAGCGCAAACTTTTATATTGGCGCGGTTTTTTGTAATGGCTGCTCGCAGAGTTTGTGTACCTACTTACTTTTTACACTGAGTTTGTTTGTCATGCTTACACAACTTAATTTATCGATGTATTTATAATACCCTCCTTCTTCGCTATCTTCCCTCGCTACCTGAAAATACAGCTACAAAATCTAGATTTGTAATGTATTTTATCTACACCTATGCTATAAAAGTTAATCCTCTATAAAAGTTTCTGACACAGTTAGCTTATTACCAACATTAAAACAACCAGTGTCATAGTAACCATAATATCATCCAGACGGGTGTTATAACGTTGTGCTAAATTTCATAATGCTACTCATTTCAAAAAAAGAACGCTGTCATGCAGGCGCGTCTCATTAAATATGCACAGTCATTAAAAAAAAAAGTGGTATATTCGAATTCGAAAAATTCGAATTCACGTGCGCCGTATCCCGCCATTTTTGTTCGATATTAGTATTGCAAAGAACCTTTTATAGAGGATTCATAACATGGGTGTAGATAAAGTCTTATAGGCAACTGTAAATAATTAGGTATTAAAACACTCATGTTTATATAACAGTTGCATAAATAACTATAATAACATTCGCTAGAACCCATTTGCTTAATAAGAACCAACGATTGTGGTATAACAACCTACGATTTTAACTCTAGAATGAAGAACACATTCCCTATTAAAAGAAGACCTTGTAGAATTGGAGATACTCGTACAATTTCCTCTCTTTTTCGTTTTACCATGTAATTCGTAATTGGATAAAGAGTACGCCCGTTTCGAGAGGGCTCACAAAGGTCAATACTCGAATGTATAAATTGGGTACATTTTGTGGAAGTCAAGTTCATGGTAAAATAAAAATACTGGGAAATGGCTCTTTTTATTAACTTTATTCTGTGTTAATCAGTCAAGCAATATTTTTTGTTTAACCATTCAATGGTGTGGTCATTTGGAGATTCATATTTTTTAATGGGTATGTACATTTTTGTCTCTACCTGCTAGATTTGCTCGATTTTTTGACCACGTAACTTTCCTTCTTTATGCTTTATTTTTACCAGCTTCTTACAGATTTACGTATGCTGGGACCGCACTTGCGTCTATCGTGACGAATCTTCGCACATTGATACGATACATGCAGATATGACCAATCATTATCGGCAAATCGTCGCAATAGTTCGGGCTGCGTAGCACTTATCGGCGGTACATTACAGGGTCTTAGCGCGCTAATTAGCGTGGCGCGAGGACGGTTTAGCGTTGTTCATTTCGACTGATGTTTCCGGACTGCGTAGACGCTCTGTCGAAAAAATGGAGAGTCATCTTGGATTGCATGATAATTCTTTAAAATTATGAAGCCGCTTATGTGTCCACCGCATTAACGCGATGACTTTTTAGCGAGCAAAACATACGAAGCGGCCCGCATTGTTTTGTCACGATAGACGCCGCGCGGCCCCAGCATTACAAAAATACTATGTCGATCCTCTTTTGCTGTTGCTTACACATTTTTCGATTTTATTTGACAACACGTGTCGATCGTCAAAAATCGAGCAAATCTGTAGGCACCATAAGCATTTTATACTGTGAGCATGACTGATATCGCGAACACTGAATATTAAGCCTCTCTTTTTCCGGTACTCACAAATGAAATCATGAAGGAACAAAAAGGGAACTGATATTCAAACGGGGGTTAAATTCCTTTCGGAAGCTTCATACCATACCGACATTGCAAATTAGGGGTTCGTTTTAACAAAGATCGTATCGTATTCCTTTGTACGTTTGTGGTTAAAATGCTATTTTGTCTATTTTAAAGGAGGTCCGAATATCAATGAAGAAGGTACTAGCAGAATTTAAAAGCCCGCATAGTTCTCGCTAAAAAACTGAGGAGTTACCATTTCTAGTAAAATAGAAACATGTTACATTGAATAGGGAATATGCATGTGATTCAAATATGGGTCAAATATTTTTTTCTATAAACTATGTTACTTCAGAATTATGCCTCCATCAATATTTTTGAATAAAATTTCTTTTTGAGCGAGAAATTAATTTTTAAAAAAGTCCCAAAAAACTGTGGGTAATTCAAATACTTGAAAAGGCTAAGAGCGGATGTGACGTAACAATCCGGGGTAACAATCAAAATGTCAATGTCAAGTCAATCAACAAGTGTCAAGTCAATGTCAAACGCTCATAGAAAAAGGAGTGTTTGACGTTGACTTGACAGTTGCTTGTCTGTTTTCCATACTGTGACGTCACCACACCAAGCGCGCCAAATGGAGGGCGTTTAAATAGCCCGGATCGGTTGGATATTTTTAAACATTTTTTTAACTACTTTAAATTGCTTTTTTGCCGTCGAATTTTTTTAAACTATTATTTGACGATGTAAACTATCGAATAAAAATATTAAAAAAATACATGCATATTCCCTATTCTACTGAAGTATTTTCCTCACCACAAGTAATTATACTACTGAGTGATCGAGTTCTTAACCCAAAATAGTGTAGTAATATAACATTTCTTAATAAATCTAGGTCAAGTAGATGCGAGGTTTCTGACCAGCGTTATTATTTTTCGGAACGATGATGTTTTTGCTCATGGGACATATTGGTATTTTTTATTTGCTCTCCGCTTGAACGTATCGAGCAAAAATATTGGGTGCTTATACTCGTATTATTTGGGAAATTCTTATGAGAGTTTTTTTCTAAAAATATATTTCCTTGAGATTTTCGTGAATAAAAGTGACAGTAAAAACTCTTGTTGAAGCCTAAAGTTGGTAATAATGTAAAGTTAAGATTGTCTTACAGAACATAAATCGCATTCTTATGTTTTCTCCAAGTTAAAATATTTTCTCCCGTTTTCTATTGTTGGATGCCGTACCTATTGTTTACTTTACGAAGAAACTTCGAAAGTACGGAAAATTATTTACAAAGAATCCTATCGAAATCAAATATAAGTTAACAGCGAAATATAAAGGGAAGAATTGTTTTGCAATTGGATCTGTTTACAATTTCGGGTTTCCAAAAGCGTAACTTCGAACTTAACAAATGATACTTTGTTTCGGAATGGCTTTGATTTTCCTTTTCCAATAAGTATTGTAACTTTATAATTTCTTCCGGTTGTGAATACTTTTTTGTGAATAAAAGTTGGGAGATATATAACTGATTCTTTGAAAACTTACTGACATTCTAATGATGAAGCGGTACTGCGGCAGCAGCCGCGAGTGCTACATCAAAGTTGATCGCAGTTGCTTAGCTATTTAGTAGTTTAGGACCCTAAAATGTAAATTATTTGAAGTAACAAAAAGAGGCGCAATCATTACATTAGAGTGTTCAATAATATTTTTAGGAAAGAAAAATGGGAATTACGTCTTAAGGTTCGATTAATTACATGCCTTTTAAGGGCCCAAACACACGCACCGAACATACCACAACCACACCACATCGCAGCGACAAAATATGGGCAAGCATTGGTTACGTGTGAGTATCGCTGCAGCTTTTTGCAGTTGCCTTGTGGTAGCTACAAAATTATTTCAATGCGATTCAATCAATCAATCAACTCATCCTATCGCAGTCCACTGCTGGACATAGACCTCTCTCAAGCTGCGCCACAACACCCTATCCTCCGCCTTCCGCATCCACGCTGTCTCAGCCACTTTCTTAGAGTCATAGGTCCATCTAGCTGGCAGTCGTCCTACGCTACCATTGATGTGATTGCGTAGTCGCTAGTAGTTGCGATGTGGTTACGATGTGGCTAGTGTTTACATATAGGTACATATACTCCGGCTGTGACATTGTCGTAGCGTCGCAACATTGTGGTTACGTTGTGCCTGAGACGTCGCCTTGATGCATTCGGTATCGGCCCGCGGTAATTTTGACGGCCAAATGTGGTTTGTGTGAATGATTTTTTTTCATACAAATTTGTGCCCGTCGACGTGGTGTAGTTATTGTGGTAATCGTGTGATCGGGCCCTATGTCTTCTGACTAGCCTACTTATTTGAAAGATTATGTTATTACAGACTTGAAATAATGCTACATAGTATTTATTATTTTACAATGTTAATTAGTAATATGACAAATGATTCTAACCCCATTTTCGATTAAATATTTTATATAAGGAAACTTTAAAAAGAGGTTTAATCTAGGAGGATTTTTGGAATCTATATTATCCATTCCTATTAATGGCAAAAACTTGTATAAGTATTATATAGTTTAGGTATTTGAATAATCTTAGGCTTTAGGTACCCTTGTGAAAAGAAAAAGTAAGATAAAGGTAGCGCTACCTTTGTATACATATACAATTTAAAGCCTACAGAAGGAGAGTGGCAACACGAGGCCTCGACTCTTGGGGATAATTCAGACTTGAATAAAATAAGTTAAGCACAGCAAGAATCTAGTGAAATCGACATGCCTACATAACCCTAAAGTTGGCCTTTTTTCTGCTCGAGTCATATCGGCACGTTTATAAAATAGTTCATGCTCGGGTAAAATACTATGGTATCGGGGTTGATTAAGGTGGGGTGTGCCGGACGTACATTTTAGTATCACCAATCGTTGACCTGAAAATCATTATTAAACCACCTAATGCCATTATTTTTAGTATTTTTCTTCTTATTTTCGTGTGGTTAGTTAATAACCTGGTGTCAGAGTTTTAAAGCCGCCCATGGGCCTCTAACTTGGCTTCACATGCCGTCGAGAAATATCTCTCTGGCATGCCGGTGTCCTCACGATGTTTTCCTTCACAGTTTTTGAAGCAAGTGATAGATATACAATACGCACATGAATCTGAAAAGTCAGAGGTGCGTGACTTGAGTTCAAACTCGAGACCTATGACTTGGCAGTCTGACTGTCACACCAATAGGCTATCACTGCTTTACAATACGAAACATAGTAATAGTAGTAACTATTAGTACCTAGTTAAAAACATATTAAAAGCATACTTTACCGTGGAAAAGTTTAGAATGGGGGAGGGGCCTACGTGTGGGTCCACTATCAGTCAAAGTCGCTTGTGAGTAACGCATTATATCTTGATAACGCACATAATCTTTCTAATAAAGATTAAGCGTTATTGTAATGTAAAAATAATCTCTTTTATTTTGAAATAAATAGATAGAATTTAAAATACAATAAACGCTGATATATTTAGTAACCTATTCCGCTTGACTATTCTTCAAGAGTCATAAAAACCCTGTAAGAAATCGACACGTGTTTCACCTCTCAACGAGGCATCTTCAGGATGACGATTGACCAATTGCAAACCAGAACGCGACGTGCTACCACACCGAGCGCTGGACGCAGAGTGAATCAAATCGCCCGACACCCCCACTTATATAGGATTGCTGCTCGGCGCTGATTGGCTAGGACCGTTATCAGTGCGATAAGCGCGATAAGGGGCGAACAATCGCAACAAAGGCGACCTTGGAATACTGGTATTTAATTCGTTCAACAGTGTAACGGTCCTAGCCAATCAGCGCCGAGCAGCAATCCTATATAAGTGGGGGTGTCGGGCGATTTGATTCACTCTGCGTCCAGCGCTCGGTGTGGTAACACGTCGCGTTCTGGTTTGCAATTGGTCAATCGTCATCCTGAAGATGCCTCGTTGAGAGGTGAAACACGTGTCGATTTCTTACAGGGTTTTTATGACTCTTGAAGAATAGTCAAGCGGAATAGGTTACTAAATATATCAGCGTCTATTGTATTTTATAATGGATTTCCGCAAAGTCACGCCTGAATCAATTAACTATCTTAGACAGTTTTTTTTTTTTTTTTTTAATTACTCTTTTCGTATTGTAATTAAAAATGAAAATTGTTTAAACTAGAGGTATAAATTAATTGGATTCTACCTGATCTAGGAATAAAACTGTATCTCACGAGTGCATAATCAAGAGAATTATCTAAGATTCCTTAAACAAATAGTAAATAAATTGTCTGACAATAAATTATGGCTGTGTTCAAATTAATAAAAATAGTTTGCTACTTTTCTGCATTATGATGATTTTTTTACAACTAGAGTGGCCTTTGACCATTTGTGAATTTGTTTATCAACAGTCCAGATCGTTTTCCACAACAAATGATGTTATTTTCTACAATGAAAACTGTACCCAATTTAAAGTCCCTAATTGAGCCAGGACATACCCCCAGCAATGAAGCAACTCCTCGCATTCAGGGTAAATTGCTATTGTGTTTCAAGTGATTATGGCACTTTCCCGACCGTTTTTTCCCAACTATAGAGGTGTCAGATTCTAGCCTAACGAGATTCTGCTGTAATTGGTTTGTGGACGGGAGATGGCAGCTTTGTTGATATCTGCCATGGCTAGCAATGCTGTTATTTAAAAATATTACCTGGTTGTCAACCTTCTAGCCTAGATTGATAACGTGTTTTGGCTTAGATATGTTGAGTTCTCTGTCTTGCACTTGTAGTCTGACAGCTGTGCGAGAATGACAGGAACAAAGTAGTAACTTGAATTGCGACGCGATGTTCGACTTCTTTTGATTAAGTAGGTAACACCTAATGACTGTCATAAGTATGTAGTATTCATAAAATAGCAAGGCTATCGTGGTACAATCGTTATCTTAGGCATGGCTATCCCTTCCTGTTAGGGTTGCGGGAAAGTCCGAAAGGGATACCGGGACCTTGGCAACAGGCAACTGAAGGAACATGGGTGGGTTTTAGTCAGTAAAAGTCTGACACGCCCTTCGGCTCCGCCCAGAGCTGGAGAAGTCATTGGATGATTTCCCACCCTCAAAAAAAAAAGGCATGGCTATCCCCATGAGATAAAATATGAAAGTTCATTCAGTTCAATGTAGTTCTCCGAATTTAGGACTGACTGAATCAAACGCAGTTTCAACGAAGGAGTTGTTCTGTCATTCATTTATCAAAGTTTCATAGGGGTAAGGTACGCGGTATAGTATTTGAACTGTAGAACTCGATACTCAATTTTCTCGCATGCCAAATATTTTTCAGGCGCGAAATATTGTACAACCAGTTACTGATTGCAATTTTATTTGCGACCACGAGTGCGTTCATGTAAACTTCGATGAGTTTGCGTACAATGTGCTTGTGAGAGAGTTATCAACTTCCGTCAGATTCATTTTTGAAATTCGTAAATTTTTCTGCAATCTCGTTATCTTTTGTGATTTATTATTATTACGTTTTATTTATTAACTTAACATAACATCACGTCTTGTTCCCTTAAGAGTTGCAGAGGCAGAGGCAGAGGTGTACCTAAAGTACACCCATATTTCACCAGTTATGTTTATTAATTACATTTATGAATATTTCAAACTATATACCTCAAATAAATTCGAAAAACTTAAGTCATCTAACTAATATAATATTTACATTCAACATCCACTCGAAAAGGTAAATTCGGAGAGGATGACGAATATGATTCAATTTTACTGTTTCATCTAATATGAACTATGTAAGTACAAACACTACCGTCAGTATCTCCCTTTTATTAAGCATTTCCGTCATCTGTTTCAACAATATAAAATCGTGCCAACTATATTATTCACGTACAATTTTTCTCCGTATTGTCTTATTTAAAAAGGATACTTTGTTCCATTATCTCATCTAAACAACGATGTTTATTTAACCGTTGCATGTTGATAGAAAACAAAAGAAAATAAAAATAAACAAAAACAGAACAACATCAGCAAATTCCATTTCATTAACAACGTTATCTTGAGTAAATAAAAAAAAACAGAACAATCGTAGGTAATCTTATCTTTTCCAAAGGTATAAGGAGCTTAAAATAGAATTTCCTTAAAACGGGTTATATCAAAGTAAACAATGTTAATTAATTGGTATAAAACTGATCGGTGGTGAAAAAAAATTAATTAAGTTAAAAGGCCTTTAAAAAAACATGCACCTTTTTCCTGTGAGAGAGAAAAGAAAATCCTGAACGCACCGTTTCCTTACATTTCGTTTCGTTTTCAAATCGACAGTGAGTTCACCTTGCTTTTAAAACAACTATGTAGGTATTATACAGGGTGTGGCGTAAATAATGGATAACCCTGGAACTGTCGATTGGCCAGATTATCATCTATAATTTACCCCAGTTATATCGTCATATGCAAATTATTGATATTTTTGATATCTTATAAAAACAAATTCAAGCACATAAAACTCGAGAACTGCTGGACCGATTTTGATGACCTTTGATTTGTTGGATTTGTCTCCACCCAGAATAGCAGAATAACTATTAAAACATCGAAAAAATTCACGAAAAAAAAATATGAAGAAAATACAATATGACCCATACAATATGGCCCATTCAACTGTAGATTTTAACAAGAAAAACTCCTCCACTGGCAACCATAACATAGCTCCCCAACCCCTTTAATAATAAATGCAGATTAAAGTTATCATAATCAGCCCAGTGCTGGGACACAGGCTTCCTCTTGGTGAGAGGGATTGGGCCGTAATCTACCACGCGGGCCCAGTACGAGTTCGTAGAAGTCTTGGAATTTTTTGGTTCTAGGACATGCTTGGTTCACCGTTTTGAGAGCAGTGGTGATGAAATAATGTATCTACACCACTGGGCCACCACTGCTCTATAGATAAAGCTGCTGATTAATGCCAAACATAAAACTTATTTTATATCCCTTAGGGCTGATTTCATCAAAGTCAGATAGAGATATCTTTTATCCTTGGAATAAAATTGTCGTCTGACAGTTTTTGTATGGAAAAACGGACAAAAATTCAAAATTTATTCGCAGGATAGGACTTATACCTGCTCGGTATAAAAGTTTGGTGAAATTCGCCCTTAGTAATTTTAAGGAACTAATGGAAGAAGGTAGGATCTGATTTCTTTATTAAATCCGAAAGAGTAAATAAACCTGATATGTCGAAAGATCAGTAGGGTCACAGCGAAATAAGATTACAGGTAATGAAGGAAGAAGGAAACAAACATCGAAATGCTGGCGACATTGATAATTTGGTTTATAAATTACTAACTGGGTGAGATTTTACGGGTTACGTACTTGTATTTTGTTACTGGTATTCAGCTGCGTCCGGTCAGACTGGAAGCCGACCCCATTGTTGGGAAAAGACTAGGCAGATGATGTACTTGTATTGTGTTGAAAATGATGATGCAGTGTATCCAAATTCAGGCCCAAGACGACTATTTTGTAGGCCAAACCTTGCATATTATTATTATGTGACATCAGCTACATCTCCTAGATTATACAAAGGTATATCCCATGGTATAGGATAGCTAATTGATTCAGGCGTGACTTTGCGAAAATCTATTATAAAAAAATATGATGGCCGTAGATATATTTAGTAACCTATTCCACGTAACTATTCCTACACAGGGTTACAGGGTTTTCTAAGTCATAGAAAGCCCTGTAAGAAATCGACACGTGTTTCACCTCTCAACGAGTCATCCTCAGGATGAAGATTGACTTGTCGCGAACCCGAACACGACGTGTTGCCACGCCGAGCGCCGGACGCAGAGAAACCTACAGTCAGCCTTGAAAAGACGTAGTATATCGACAAAAAATATTCAGCTGTCTATAACAATTTTTGTTCCTTAAATTATTGTATCAATGTGTTGCATCAAAACATATTACATAAATTTTATAGGTTGTATATATTATAAATGTAGCTTCACATTGATAAAGTATAATGGAACACAAACGGTTGGCAATCAAATGAATTCATGAAAATTTCCGCAGGAAAACTATGATTATGTCTCATTAATTTGGCAAGCCGATTGATTGAAAATTATATAAATGAGTCTAATATCCCAACAACGAATATATCAGGTAGGTACATTACTGTTATAAGTATGTCAGTTACTTGCCGTTACTATAAAATTAGAACAAAGCTGAAGAGCTTGTTTGTTTGTTTAAACGCGCTAATATCTTGCAGTTCCAGTTATTAGCGCGTCCAATTTGAAAAAATATTTTTGCATTTGATCTCCATTCTCGAGGAAGGTTTTAGGCTACGCACTTTGAGAGTAGGTACTAGCTACTTTGATACCATGATTCACAAATAAACTCTTCTGATCCGCACGGACCCCATGTGACTAACAGTGTGATTATTTTGGCGCGACTAACTAAAGGTTAATCGTTAAAAAGGGGGGCGTTAAATCGCTAGAAAGGGGGTGACTATCGAGATGACGGCTAATAGAGAAGTATGGAAGAAAGGGACATGTTGCGCCGACCCCAAATAAATTGGGATAAGGGCAGGAGAATGATGATGATGATGAACTAAAGGTTAATCGTTGTAAAAAGTATGTGCCCGCGAGGTCTACTGTTCGTAGAGCTACTAGTTTTAGTTAATAAATTATTGTGGTGTCTAACGAGTTCCACGCAAACAGTCGCGGGCAAAAGCTAGTATTATTATTATGTCAGTTACTTGACGTTAATCGACGTTGAATATCGATACATCCTCATTATGTCGACCTACTATATTATTCGATCATTAATTCGTTACTCATCCATCGATGTTACACAAAGGTGATTACTATTATATCAAGATCGAAACTCGCTGCCGAAAATTCTGTGAAAAAACATTGGCTTGCTGAAATTGTCTTTCGCGAAATTAAGTCCTTTGTTTATTTTGTCGAACGTTATAATGAAGTATGAAAAATTAATCCCTTGTCAACATTCTACCGTTATTATAGCAAAAATATTCATGAAATTATATGGATTGAGTTGGTTTGTTTGATAATGTTTTTTATAGGTTTTGCTCAGAGCTGAAAAATGGTTTATTGTCTGTACACGGATGGGCTATAATAAAATGGTGTGGGTTGTATAATAAACAACAGGATGATGTTTAGGTAAGTTCAAAAAGGTTGAATTTTAATCATGTTATGTTCAAGTTATTCATCATAAGTAATTTATGTTTCACAATGATTATCAACACCACCTAGCCTTTTTCCAACTTACTATATTGGGGTCGGCTTAGAGTCTAACCAGAAGCAGCGGAATACCAGTATTTACATGGAGCGACTGCCTATCTGACCTCCACAACCCAGTAACTGGGTAATACGATATCCCTTGGTTGTCAGACTTTCGGGCTTATGACGACCCGTAACGACTGTCAAAGACCCTCGAATGACAGACGGGACCAGCAGCGTAACATGATTTCCGGACCACGGAGTCTCGCGGTATTTAAGATGGTCACCCATCTACGAACCGGCCACGGTATAATAGCTTCACCTGATCGTTCGAGCCGTCTCACGGTAATTTCAAATGAAAACTCTTCTTAGAAAATCAGGACGCAAACTTGGTAATAACTTAACTACTAATTTATTGTAAGCGGTGGAATATTTGTCCAAAAAAGCCAGCAAAAAATACTCAATCAATCTGCCTAGCCTTTTCCCAACTATGTTGGGGTCGGCTTCTAGTCTAACCGGATGCAGCTGAATACCAGTATTTACATGGAGCGACTGCCTATCTGACCTCCACAACCCAGCAACTGGGTAATACGATACACTTTGGTTGTCAGATTTTCGGGCTTATGACGACCCGTAACGACTGTCAAAGATCTTCGAATGACAGCCGGGACCAACGGCTTAACGTGCTTTCCGAGGCACGGAGGAGTCTCGATATGTAAAGATTGTCACCCATCTACAGACCAACCCCTCCATGTCATTACTTAGCTACGAGCTCCACGCCAGAAAAAAAATATATTTCACAAAAAAAAACCTAATTCAACGAAATATTTCGTTTAGATATTTTTAGAAAATGAAGGTTAGGTAACGCTTCGCAGTATTTTATTTCTTGTTACCTGTTTCATTGTTATTATCGTGGAATGAAAGCAAAACATAGATTGTATTGATTTTATTCTGTTGAAAAAGGTTTCTCTTGTTACCTCCCGGATAAAGATAGAGACTGTGAATGATTTGAACTCTGAACTTTCGAACTGAATAAAAAATAAATGCCTGTATTTTATTTCAACGTAGGCTTGTTGAAATTTAAGCCTACATTCTCAAAAACACACGTGTTACTTTCAAAATAGAGCCTGAGAGACCTTGAACAGCTAAAGTCAATTACGCATTGGCGGATGCTGTTCGTGCGAGAACGAAAAGTTAAAATAAAGACCTGAGGCCCTAGACAAGTGACATTCTATCAGCGATAACGATGATGGAAAAGGCAAAAATGTATAGAACTGACTTATGCTATCGAAAAGCTTATGTCAATCCTGTTGAAAGTAGTTGTAGAAATACGAAACGCTTTCGAAGCGTTTGTCACTTGTCTAGACCCTCTGTTTGTTACCCATTTTCACTATCACAATCGAATGCCGGAGGGCATTATTCTAAGGAGCACAAAAAAAACATTTCAGGCAAACTAAATTATCTTTTCTTTAGTCTGATTTATATTTAAAATTATCCGTCAACACTGTAGCCTAGGGATAAATAAGTTCGTCTTTATGAACAATTTGGTCAAGCCTAAATATCTTGAATTTCTAATGAACCTTTCTAAAAGCCTTTAGTATTTACCAGAATTACAAATTTTATAATGGTTTGTATTTCAAATGACTGTTGATCAATATTAGAATCTGTAAAAATAACTTAAATAATTACATCGAAAGTCCATTAACTTTAAGGTAATTAATTATTTACAGGATTAGTTAGAAGTCAAGGAAAACAAAAACAAAAGCAAAGCGGCAGTAGAAAGATGAATATTCTACGACATTGAGTATTTTTCGCCATTAAAAATTCAACGAAGTGGATAAAATTTGTCGTTGCCCTGCGCTGTTTAAGGTTATTCTTCCTCCTATAACTCTCATAGTAGACTTTAGGAACAAAACATTTTGAATTACTCAAGTCTAATTTGTGTCGCTAGGAGTTTTGTGAGAAAGAATAACGTAAAAGTAAAAGTAAAAATCGTTTATTTCAACATTTAAATAACGGAAGACGGTAAAAAAAAAATCTAATATGAAATAAAAATAAATGTTCATACGTACCTAATATATAGGTACGCCCTATGTGAGCCTCTTTGTTGCGCCAAAAAGGTCCATGAAGCAATAATTCCAAATAGATGCTAGGCAACGAGACAGGTAGGTAAAAAGCTCGAAAAATTATCATGAGTTGCTGTGTAATGCAAAACCAGCTTCCCATTCACTTGACGAAATGCGTAGCGTGAGAATAAGCGTGTGTATATTGACTCGATTGAGACTGTTCAAATAAAGATTGATTGATTGATTGATTGATTGAGAACCTCAGCTAATCTCAAGAAAGTGGCTGGGACAGACTGGATGCGGAAGACGGAATGGTGGTGTGGAGAGGCATATGTCCAGCTATGGACTGCGATAGGCTGAGTTGATTGATTTTATTATCCAAATTCATACTGCTGCTTTCCCCAATACCAGCCTAATTAGTGTCCCAGGGCAAAGGCTCTTCTCATACAGAGAAGGCACGAGCATTTATCACCACGCTGGTTCAAGAGGGGTTGGCGATTTCAGACTTATATTAATTACTAGCTTCCGCCTGCGGCTTCGCCCGCGTGGTATGTTGATAAAAAGTATCCATGCGTGCCATCTATCTCCTTGCCAAATTTTATCGAAATCCGTTCAGTGGTTTAGGCATAAAAAGGTAACATACAGACAGAGTTACTTTCGAATTTATAATATTAATATGCATATTTTCCTCACGATATTTTCCTTCACCGATGTTATTAATGTCAAAGATAAACTCAGAATCAGAAAGTAGATTGTGGTGATGGGCCAGTGGCTAAGGCCTCGCCTCTCATGCACGAGGATAAGGGATCAAATCCGGGCAAGTACAAATGTGACTTTTTCAATTCATATATATGAACTTTCATTCCCCATAGAGATTAGGAAGACCTCCGAAACTCTCAGAAAACAACACTTATGAAGTGAATAAATAATTATCCAAACTTCGTCCAATCAATACTCACTAACTATCTTCGATTTGATTGGTATTCCTCGTGAGTAGTGTCCAGACTCTAGTCAGCGTAAAAGCAATTAGTGGAGAAAATAGTTTTTCCCGTTTCGTGTATATGTGGCGAGAACGTTGTGTGAATACGAATTGTATAATGTTTCTAATAAATGCTGTACATGTTGAAACTGCAGTTGTAGGTTTTGAAGATGGGAACGCTGTTGATGTGGAAGAAAATTATAATGTTGATGGTGATCATCAGATAGTGTGTTGTAAAATGATAAAGGAAATCAAAGTTTAATCTCAATATTTTCTATATATCATCTTAAAAGATAATTGCAAAGTTTTCAGTTAAAACACCTAATATGTGATAATTACGTAATTATAAAACTATGTGGTAAAGGTTTCATTTTCAACCGGATAAAATCTGTATTCTTATACAATTTGCCACAATTTAATTTCGTTCTCAAAATCTGCCTAGCTTTTTTCCAAGTATGTTCGGTTTCCAGTCTAACTGGATGCAGCTGAAAACCAGTATCTTACATGGAGCGACTGCCTATCTGACGTCCACAACCTGGGTAGTACGATACCCCTTGGTAAGACTGGTTGTCAGACTTTTGGGCTTCTGACGGCCCGTAACGACTATCAAACATCCACGTATGACAGCCGGGAGCAAAGACTTAACGTGCTTTCCGAGACACGGAGGAGTCTCGGTATGTAAAGATGGTGGACCCAGCCACGAACCAACCCCTGCAAGCGTAGCTTAACCGGATGGATGGACCCGTGCGGTTGTTATAACTTAGCCACGAGCTCCACGAATTTAATTTCGTTCTGCTGTAATAAAATATTTAAATGAATATACAATTTCTCCAAAAAATTCAAGTACATTCGAAACATCCCGTATTCCCAGCGTAGCCGAGGCATAACAGTCTATTCGCATCACGATTTCACCTTGAGCAAGTTCGTCTTTCGTCTTATTTATGAAAAGTTGCTCGAACTGTTCGGTTTTAGGCGTGAAAGTCCTAACTTCTTGAGACCGATTTACTGTGCCTAGAATAATTTCTGACAGCTCTTCAAGATTTTCGGTTTCTTTTATAATTTATATATTCAGTGCTTTTCTATGTTTTATATATTCTGTTTTTTGCGTTGTATTTTATTCTTTTACATTTTTAACCCGAGGTCAAGAACAGGCCCATTTAGCAATAAAAATCAATATGCCCTTTTCCCAACTATGTTTGGGTCAGCTTCCAGTCTAACCGGATGCAGCTGAACACCAGTATTTTACATGGAGCGACTGCCTATCTGACCTCCACAACCCAGTAACTGGATAATACGCCATTTAGCAATAAAAAATAATAAACAATCTCCGAAAGCGTCGAGGAAGATTAAACATATAGATGAACCCAATAATAGCCGCCATTTCATTCATAAAACATCGTAGCTGCCAAATAGTGTTAATTACTTAAATCATCTTTTGCAAACTGATACTTTCGAATACTTCTGCCATTCCACTTCCATTAAAATTATCTTCCAATTCCTTACAATTCAACTTATTAAATTACTGAGTCGAAGAACAACCACTTAACAACATCCAACAGCAATTTACAAAACTAAGACTACATCAGTGCAGAAAATGACATGACTAAGAACGCGACCGCAGTCCGATTAATTTGCATCTCATTTGCAGAGCCTCCGTCGCCTGCGTCAAGCTTGGACAAAATAGCAGCAAAATTAATGTACCCCACATTACGCGGTTTGTTTCCGAGCGGTTTATTGCTACTTGCTTGCCAAGCACCGCTGCCAAGACCCCAAAGTATAAGGGTAGTATTTAATGTACACGTATTTTATGCCTCTTGTAAAGAATGGAGAAAAATTGTCGTGTATAATTATGTCATGTAGCCTTTATTTCCCTGGTGGTGTGTATAAGCCGAAAAACAATTTCAAACACTTACATAAGTATCACCTTTGCTGTGTTCTTGGCTACAAAAATATTAACCAGTTGTCTCCCGTGGGTGTCGTTGAAATGTGACTTGGAAAATATTCCTGATATATTTTCTAAGTCGTGCAGAATTCCCTTTTCCACGTGTATGGATAACTTCTATACTTCTATCAACTTATTTTTTAATACAAATTATTGTGTGTAAAACATTGTACAATCTTGCAGTACCAACAGTCTTTGATCTGATCAATCACAATCTCAATCAAGATACTTTTAACATATTTTTGTAATGCTTTTAAACAATAGTAAATTATTATACTAAAAAACTATTTATTCTAAGTACTCAATCAATTTGCCTAGCCTTTTTCCCAACTATATTGGGGTCTGCTTCCGGTCTAACTGGAAGCAGCGAAATACCAGTATCGAACATGGAGTGACTGCATATCTGACCTCCACAACCCAGTAACTGGGTAATACGAAACCTCTTGGTAAAGTCTTACCAAGAGGTCTGTCCACGAATGACAGCCGGGACCAACAGTTTAACGTGCTTTCCGAGTCACGGAGGAGTCTCGGTATGTAAAGATGGTCATCCATCCACGGACCAACCTCGGAAAGCGTAGCTTAACCTGATGGATCGACCCGTGCCGCTGTTATTACTTAGCTACGAGCTTTATTCTAAGTACTATACAAATATTATACAAAAATCAAAAGGAGCCTTAGGCGTCCAAGTACTTCTCCACATCGTTGTCATTCGGAATCTAAAGTGTTCTTAGCACCCGAAATCCATTCATGACTAGTAGGTACTTTCGAAAGAAATTCTTAAGTAGACAGCTAAGAACATGCTCGTGTAGCAATCATACAAATTCCATCTTCACCAAAGAATGTCGTCTATATAGAAACTCCTGAAAAGAAATGAAATAGCTCGTTTTATACCAGGAACTACTTTGCAAGTGTCCTTTTTACTCATTTCATTTTAGCAACCGGTGTATATTTCAGCGCCAGACGGGCATTCCAAATAAGTTTCTCAATTTCAAATCGTAAAAAACTTTTGAGACAAAGAAAAAGTTTTTGAATATTCCAAGTTGGAGAATTGCAAAACACGAATCAAGATTGTCAAAAACTTGAAATAGAAACAAGCTGCTGTATTGTCACAGTTATCAAATAAATGCAAGATGATTTTTACACCTCCACCATTATTCAATTGGGGAGAACCTGCAAGAAAATGAGTTTTCAAATGGAAAAGATTTCTTGCAAATCAGTTCAATTTACCGCCAGTCAAGTCTTTGAAATATAATAATACTAGCTTCCGCCCGCGGCTTCGCCCGCGTGGTATGTCGATAAAAAGTACCCTTTGTCCTTCCCCGGGATGCCATCTATCTCCTTGCCAAATCCGTTCAATAGTTTAGGCGTGAAAAGGTAACATACAGACAGACAGACAGAGTTACTTTCGAATGTATAATATTAGTATGGATAGTATGGATTTACCTGCATGAAATACAATTTTCCATAAAAGGATTATCAAGTGCATCCCGTGTATCCATAAATGTAGGTACCATCAAAAGGTTTTATAATCCACTTATGGGTATACTTTATCATCCCGACCATAACCTGATTTTTCTTGCTAATGAGTTATTGATGCAAAGACGGCTGGGCTTCCCAGAAACGATATATTTGTACTAGGCATGGTGCTAATACAAATATATCGTTTCGTATACAAATATATCGGCCACCATAGGCGCGGGCTTGCGGGCGACCAGCAATGGGTTGCTCATCGTCCGACAAAGACCAGGCCCGGATCGATGGCACGTCGTGTTCCACGCGCGCCTCTAAGAGATGTCAGCACAATTGGCGGGGTCCGCTAGGACCGATGCGTGTCAGGATTGCGGGAAAGTCCGAAAGGGACACTGGGACTTTGGCAACAGGCAAGAAGGAACACGGGTGGGTTTTAGTCAGTAAAAGTCTGACACTACCCTGCCCTTCCACTTCCAAGCCCTTCCCCTCCGCCCAGAGCGGGAGAAGTCATTGGATGATTTCAATCGCTCAAAAAAAAAAAAAGGCATGGTGCTAAAAATAAATATTTTCTAACAGAGATAGTTCTCACCCACGTTTAGATAGTGTCGCTCTTTCCTCGGCACATTTTATAAAAATATCTTCTATAAACCGACATCTCCGTTCAGTTTTACAACAGCATAGAGATAAATTGAAAGTGCGTACAATAAAAACGGGTACTTTGTGACCAAAAGAACATCGTTTCGTAAAACCGTGTCGTTTGATTTTATAGCAGTACGATGGAACCATTTCTTTGTTTTAGGACACCCCTTTTTATATCGTTCGGCTTGTCAGTATCGGTGTTACTGTCTGTTTGATCGTTCTATGAGATAGTTGGGTTAGTACCTAATTGAAGAACGGTTTCAAACTATATCTATGTGTGTCGAGCGAACCGAGAAAGTTAGTGAGCGCAAACTTGAAGAAGCCGAGTGGTGTCTTGGCAGTGCAGGAAAGTCTGTGTATGGAACTAAATCTCGCAACGACGATGATTTTGTAGGTTTCTGCAGTTTTATGCTTATTATTGCTGTTTGTAAGCTGATCTGAAATACAGAAACTAACTCTGTAATCACCAATCCTGTTTTATGTGTGGCAGTGATATCAATAGTTGTATTTTTTATTTCTAGTGACAAATCCAACTCGAAACCAAAACAAATCTTCCTATCAATTTGCGATTTAGGCGAAACAACTTCATCACTAACAAAAACAGAATTAAATTCGACGAAATTGCTACACACACAAATCCAGAAGTGCAAACAGAAAAACATGCAATTTTATACGGAAATCGCTGAATTCGATGCCTGTGTTCCGGCGTTGACGCCGATAGAGTATTTATGGCTCAAAGCCGTTGCGATGCACTGGAACGATATATTTTAAATTATGGACCATGTTTGGAAGTTGAATTTGCATGATACAGAATACTTGTTCCAGTTTTCAAAATGAAAAGAATTTCGAGGTACGATGATGTGTTTATAGCTATTGCATTGTGCTAAAGACTCAGATACTGAAGAATCAGAAAATGACTTGATTATTTTGAAAGTTTTAAATGTTATGTCTTAACTTCAATACCCTTACAACCCCTGTACTTTTGCATGCACCCATAAGTATTTTGCCATATGCGTTACATTGCGCAATATAAATAGCAACTTTTCCTTTCCTCAGACCAAATAAAAAACGCAAGACAGAGCGCTGTCAACAGTGACGTGAGGCCGGTTTCGTAAACATGTGTGCACTTGTCTTAGTGAGGTAGTTTCATTGTAGTTTGATTGTAAATGTGTGCGTGTGAGCGTGTATGCACAGAGCGGAGATGTATTTTTGGCATGCTTCACTGTATTATTTGCAGCGCTCTGGCTTGGTTTTATATTTTTATATGGTCTGAGGTCCGTTCCCAGAAAGTATTTTTGTACAATATTAGTAACTTAGTTTAATGAACAAACTGCGTTGATGATGGCGATGTGTGTGATGGGTCTTTTTAAACCCGTAAACCTAGTTATATGTAGTTATTAACCGTGTAAACACTCCAGACTAATCCCATATATTGCTCCTGAAAAAATCCCCAAGCAGATAAACAGCTGTCGCCCTTGTCCGAAAGCCCTTGTCCTCAAGGTTCACGCCATGGACGCCACAACATACCAATGCATCCGCCATTATTATTCCGATGACGTAATTTTGAAGACCATTTAAATACCGCGAAGAAAGTTTAAATCTATGGTAATATTTTATCCTTGATGGAAATAAAAAGTTCCAATCTAATCTGATTTGTTTCTAAGCCCCTTTTCACGGTCACTACAGTAATCTCCTTAATAATAGCGTTTTCCTTATCAGTAGGACCCGTTTCACTGAGACAAATATTCAGTGCGTTTATTTTCAAATACACGATAGTACCATCAGTATTTCTTTTCCTAATAAGAAAGACCGTATAGCGAACTTATAAATGTAAATGATTGTATTTATAAAATGATCTATTTGCAGTGTGATTGAAAATTACACTTTTGTAGTTTGAGAGTCTATTTCGATAAAATTGTCTGAAAACTGTGAAATTAGTCTAGTATTCAGTGCCTATGCCATTATTATTGTCGAACGATGTGTTAGCGCTCAATTTGACCGTATAGTGATCAATCATCTCGCCAAATTGTGCTGAATCATAGCTATTGTTTTGGTAAGGCTTTAATATCAAATATCAACAATACCCTACTATTGTATTGCCTTAAATAACTTGTCAAAACATACAAATTATCATGATGAAACATTAAAAATATTATACTTTACATGAATCTATATATTTCGGAGGACGGAAAAGTATTTTTAAACGTATTCTTACAAAACAAACCGTTGAAATTGATAAACATAATCAAAGGACTGAACGGTCGTCGAAACGAGTTCTTCACTTCAAACACTGCTTCCTCTAATTGTTTCTTCAGTGAAGTCTTAGTTACCGGCACCAACGGCTTTGACATTCTTAATGAATTTATCTGAAAGGTAGGAAGACGAATTAAATTGAAATATTTATCTTTCGATTTGGTCAATATTTATTTTTGCTGCTAAAATATCTGTTACATTTCAGACATGGAGTTACTTACTAATTAAATGTTCGTTGTTAATCTAGTTATACAGAATAAGTATATACACTTACGCCTTCTTCCCATGGGGGTAGGCAGAAACTACAAAACGCTACCTGCTACGATCCTTACATACTCCTGTTTTGTATACGTTCATGGTTATCAGAGGGCGTAGACAAGTGGTAATCGCTTCGAAAGCGTTTCGTATTTCTACAACGACTTTCACTAGGATTGACATAAGCTTTTCGATAGCTTATGTCAGTCCTATACATTTTTGCCTTTTTAATCATCGTTATCGCTGATAGAATGTCACTTTGTCTAGGGCCTCTGGATAAACATGCACGCCGTGCCGGTTCCCTGTACTACGCACCTGACCTTTCTGAAGAATATGACCAATGAGGGCACTATGTCCTAGGGAGTTTCCACTCACATCTGTCTTGTAAATACATTTTATTAAGTTTTCATTTATAATGGTAGGTACTTCGTTACAAAAAACACATAAAATATTGTTTTACGATTTTGTTGTTTTTGTTTTGTTTTTACGCTCCATATACTAATAGGTACAAAATCAGCACTAACAAGCAAATTCTATTTTTATCACTGTGTACACAGATAATATTTTCAAAGTTGTAAGCAAATTGGCTTGACTTACACTGACCGAAAGTTAATCCCTTTTTATGTAAGGTTATTTATTCAATAATCAGTACGTACCTACTTAGTAAAATTAAATTTTACAGAACTCAAGTTAAGATGAAAAGTAAATAAATAAAATTATGATGAGAAAATTATTTAGGTACACAGTTGATTTTAAATTCATACATTTTAATGAGAAAATCGGGTGATTGAAGTATGATTTATCAAGAAAATAGAACCTGCTTTAGTTGCCAATCAACCAACACATTTTTACCAAAATATTTTTGAAGTTTTGCCTAAAATACGAATTCTTACGTACCTACTAAATGAATTATAAAATATTTTTTTTGACACGAATGACAGCCGGGACCAACAGTTTAACGTGCTTTCCGAGTCACGGAGGAGTCTCGGTATGTAAAGATGGTCATCCATCCACGGACCAACCTCGGCAAGCGTAGCTTAACCTGATGGATCGACCCGTGCCGCTGTTATTACTTAGCTACGAGCTTTATTCTAAGTACCTACTATACAAATATTATACAAAAATAAAAAGGAGCCTTAGGCGTCCAAGTACTTCTCCACATCGTTGTCATTCGGAATCTAAAGTGTTCTTAGCACCCGAAATCCATTCATGACTAGTAGGTACTTTCGAAAGAAATTCTTAAGTAGACAGCTAAGAACATGCTCGTGTAGCAATCATACAAATTCCATCTTCACCAAAGAATGTCGTCTATATAGAAACTCCTGAAAAGAAATGAAATAGCTCGTTTTATACCAGGAACTACTTTGCAAGTGTCCTTTTTACTCATTTCATTTTAGCAACCGGTGTATATTTCAGCGCCAGACGGGCATTCCAAATAAGTTTCTCAATTTCAAATCGTAAAAAACTTTTGAAACAAAGAAAAAGTTTTTAAATATTCCAAGTTGGAGAATTGCAAAACACGAATCAAGATTGTCAAAAACTTGAAATAGAAACAAGCTGATGTATTGTCACAGTTATCAAAAAAATGCAAGATGATTTTTTACACCTCCACCATTATTCAATTAGGGAGAACCTGCAAGAAAATGAGTTTTCAAATGGAAAAGATTTTTTGCAAATCAGTTCAATTTACCGCCAGTCAAGTCCTTGAAATATAATAATACTAGCTTCCGCCCGCGGCTTCTCCCGCGTGGTATGTGGATAAAAAGTACCCTATGTCCTTCCCCGGGATGCCATCTATCTCCTTGCCAAATCCGTTCAATAGTTTAGGCGTGAAAAGGTAACATACAGACAGACAGACAGAGTTACTTTCGAATTTATAATATTAGTATTGATACTCGTAGTATGGATTTACCTGCATGAAATACAATTTTCCATAAAAGGATTATCAAGTGCATCAGGTGTATCCATAAATGTAGGTACCATCAAAAGGTTTTATAATCCACTTATGGGTATACTTTATCATCCCGACCATAACCTGATTTTTCTTGCTAATGAGTTATTGATGCAAAGACGGCTGGGCTTCCCAGAAACGATATATTTGTACTAGGCATGGTGCTACAACCTCAACCATGGTGGTATACAAATATATCGTTTCGTATACAAATATATCGGCCACCATAGGCGCGGGCTTGCGGGCGACCAGCAAGGGTAGCTCATCGTCCGACAAGGACCAGGCCCGGATCGATGGCACGTCGTGTTCCACGCGCGCCTCAAAGAGATGTCAGCACAATTGGCGGGGTCCGCTAGGACCGATGCGTGTCAGGATTGCGGGAAAGTTCGAAAGGGACACTGGGACCTTGGCAACAGGCAAGAAGGAACACGGGTGGGTTTTAGTCAGTAAAAGTCTGACACTTCCCTGCCCTTCCACTTCCAAGCCCTTCCACTCCGCCCAGAGCGGGAGAAGTCATTGGATGATTTCAATCGCTCAAAAAAAAAAGGCATGGTGCTAAAAATAAATATTTTCTAACAGAGATAGTTTCCACCCACGTTCAGATAGTGTCGCTCTTTCCTCGGCACATTTTATAAAAATATCTTCTATAAACCGACATCTCCGTTCAGTTTTACAACAGCATAGAGATAAATTGAAAGTGCGTACAATAAAAACGGGTACTTTGTGACCAAAAGAACATCGTTTCGTAAAACCGTGTCGTTTGATTTTATAGCAGTACGATGGAACCATTTCTTTGTTTTAGGACACCCCTTTTTATATCGTTCGGCTTGTCAGTATCGGTGTTACTGTCTGTTTGATCGTTCTATGAGATAGTTGGGTTAGTACCTAATTGAAGAACGGTTTCAAACTATATCTATGTGTGTCGAGCGAACCGAGAAAGTTAGTGAGCGCAAACTTGAAGAAGCCGAGTGGTGTCTTGGCAGTGCAGGAAAGTCTGTGTATGGAACTAAATCTCGCACCGACGATGATTTTGTAGGTTTCTGCAGTTTTATGCTTATTATTGCTGTTTGTAAGCTCATCTGAAATACAGAAACTAACTCTGTAATCACTAATCCTGTTTTATGTGTGGCAGTGATATCAATAGTTTGTATTTATTATTTCTAGTGACAAATACACTCGAAACCAAAACAAATCTTCCTATCAATTTGCGATTTAGGCGAAACAACTTCATCACTAACAAAAACAGAATTAAATTCGACAAAATTGCTACACACACAAATCCAGTAGTGCAAACAGAAAAACATGCAATTTTATACGGAAATCGCTGAATTCGACGCCTGTGTTCCGGCGTTGACGCCGATAGAGTATTTATGGCTCAAAGCCGTTGCGATGCACTGGAACGATATATTTTAAATTATGGACCATGTTTGGAAGTTGAATTTGCATGATACAGAATACTTGTTCCAGTTTTCAAAATGAAAAGAATTTCGAGGTGCGATGATGTGTTTATAGCTATTGCATTGTGCTTAAGACTCAGATACTGAAGAATCAGAAAATGGCTTGATTATTTTGAAAGTTAGTTAAAATGTTATGTCTTAACTTCAATACCCCTCCAACCCCTGTACTTTTCCGTGCACCCCCATAAGTACAATATTTTGCCATATGCATTACATTGCGCAATACAGTAAACAGCAACTTTTCACACCAAAAATCTTTCCAAGAAATAATTTTGGTACAATATTAGTTATTTAGTTTGATGAACAGAATGCGTAAATGGCTTTGTGATGGGTCTTTTTACACCCTGTAAACCTAGTTATAGGTAGTTATTAACCGTGTAAACTCTCCAGACTAATCCCATATATTGCCCCTGAAAAAATCCCCAAGTAGATAAACAGCTGTCGCCCTTGTCCGAAAGCCCTTGTCCTCAAGGTTCACGCCATGGACGCCACAACATACCAATGAGACGGCCGCCATTATTATTCCGATGCCGTAATTTTGAAGACCATTTAAATGCTGCGAAGAAAGTTTAAATCTATGGTAATATTTTATCCTTGATGGAAATAAAAAGTTCCAATCTAATCTGATTTGTTTCTAAGCCCCTTTTCACGGTCACTACAGTAATCTCCTTAATAATAGCGTTTTCCTTATCAGTAGGACCCGTTTCACTGAGACAAATATTCAGTGCGTTTATTTTCAAATACACGATAGTACCATCAGTATTTCTTTTCCTAATAAGAAAGACCATATGGCGAACTTATAACTGTAAATGATTGTATATAAAATGATCTATTTGCAGTGTGATTGAAAATGACACTTTTGTAGTTTGAGAGTCTATTTCGATAAAATTGTCTGAAAACTGTGAAATTACCCTAGTATTCAGTGCCTATGCCATTATTATTGTCGAACGATGTGTTAGCGCTCAATTTGTCCGTATAGTGATCAATCATCTCGCCAAATTGTGCTGAATCATAGCTATTGTTTTGGGTACGCCCCTACTATTGTTGATATTTGATATTAAAGCCTTAAACAACTTGTCAAAACATACAAATTATCATGATCATCATCTGCTAAGCCTTTTCCCAACTACGTTGGGGTCGGCTTCCTGTCTAACCGGATGCAGCTGAATACCAGTATTTTACATAGACCGACTGCCTATCTGACCTCCACAACCCTGTAACTGGGTAATACAATACCCCTTGGTAAGACTGGTTGTCAGACTTTCGGGCTTCTGACGACCCGTAACGACTGTCATGATGAAACATTAAAAATAATACTTCAGACGAATTCATATATATTTCGGAAGACCAAAAGTATTTTTAAACGTATTTCTTACAAAACAAACCGGTGAAATTGATAAACATAATCAAAGGACTGAACGGTCGTCGAAACGAGTTCTTCACTTCAAACATTGCTTCCTCTAATTGTTTCTTCAGTAAAGTCTTAGTTACCGGCACCAACGGCTTTGACATTCTTAATGAATTTATCTGAAAGGTAGGAAGACGAATTAAATTGAAATATTTATCTTTCGATTTGGTCAATATTTTTTGCTGCTAAAATATCTGTTACATTTCAAACATAGAGTTACTTACTAATTAAATGTTCGTTGTTAATCTAGTTATACAGAATAAGTATATACACTTACGCCTTCGTCCCATGGGGGTAGGCAGAAACTACAAAACGCTACCTGCCACGATCCTTACATACTCCTGTTTTGTATACGTTCATGGTTATCAGAGGGCGTAGACAAGTGCTGGTAATCGCTTCGAAAGCGTTTCGTATTTCTACAACGACTTTCACTAGGATTGACATAAGCTTTTCGATAGCTTATGTCAGTCCTATACATTTTTGCCTTTTTAATCATCGTTATCGCTGATAGAATGTCACTTTGTCTAGGGCCTCTGGATAAACATGCACGCCGTGCCGGTTCCCTGTACTACGCACCTGACCTTTCTGAAGAATATGACCAATGAGGGCACTATGTCCTAGGGAGTTTCCACTCACATCTGTCTTGTAAATACATTTTATTAAGTTTTCATTTATAATGGTAGGTACTTCCTTACAAAAAACACATAAAATATTGTTTTACGATTTTGTTGTTTTTGTTTTTACGCTCCATATACTAATAGGTACAAAATCAGCACTAACAAGCAAATTCTATTTTTATTACTGTCTTAATGTGTACACAGATAATATTTTCAAAGTTGTAAGCAAATTGGCTTGACTTACACTGACCGAAAGATAATCCCTTTTTATGTAAGGTTATTTATCAATAATCAGTACGTACCTACTTAGTAAAATTAAATTTTACAGAACTCAAGTTAAGATGAAAAGTAAATAAATAAAATTATGATGAGAAAATTATTTAGGTACACAGTTGATTTTAAATTCATACATTTTAATGAGAAAATCGGGTGATTGAAGTATGATTTATCAAGAAAATAGAAGCTGCTTTAGTTGCCAATCAACCAACACATTTTTACCAAAATATTTTTGAAGTTTTGCCTAAAATACGAATTCTTACGTACCTACTAAATAATTATAAAATATATTTTTTTTGAACCGCAGAAACTAATTTGCAAAATCTATTATTGCTCCAATATTTTACCAGTTGACAATGATTCACAGTGATGCAACAAGAATTCTGCCATACATTTTCTGAGACAAAAAAAAATACTTGAAGCGACATTATTCAAATACCTAAAGCTGTTGCGATTATTCTAAATTCCGGCTAGACCGGAGCGAGGAAGAACGAAACGAGGCAAAGTGGGCACTTTACTCGCCTCGGTATGAATAGTTATGAATAATTGGGACGTGCAAACGATGAAACTAAATTGATTCGTTTAGGTCGCGCTCGCTGCTTCATTGGTTGTACCGTGACCACCACCAACACATCGTTGCCCGTCATTTTAACTACATTTGACAGCTTATTTGGTTTATTTTAAAGGTGTGTCCATACAATAAGCGGCAAGAGCGCGGCAGCAATACGCGGCGTTTGCTGGACACATTTCTGCTGCACTCTATAGTTAGGACTAAACCGATGAATGTTTGCGCGGCAGTACTGCGCGACATATCCTAGGGACACCGCGCAATTCAGCTGGCATCAGAACTAAAATAAAAGCAGTTCCATGTGTCGGTTCGTCCAAACACAATTACTGACGAATGTTTACTAGAAATGTTTGTGCGCGGCAGGTGAACAGAAGCGTTCGCGCGAGGCAGTCGTCTGAAGAGCAAATTGATTGAGATTGCAAATGGACTAAAATAAATTGTACATCTAAAACCACAACAAGAGATCTTGCAATTACGTTTTATGAAACTAATCCTCGAAGTACTTCTGGAATCTCACCGTTCCACAATCACCAATCGCATTTTTTTTTACAAATAATTAATTTTACCGTAATTAAATAAGTTAATAACATAATCAACAAACTCAGAGTAATTGCTAAGTTTTAGTTTCCGACACAACTAAACACCAAAACGACCTCCAACCCAAAAAACATTTCTTTCAAAGGTTCTATAATAACGTTGCTGAAACGCCTCCCTCACTTGACCTGTAAACATTCGGGACAGTAATTATACCTACCATAAGGCAAGTTCTTGAATAGCTCTCTAGCATACCTTAGGCATCAAGATTCAGTCCTGATGATACTCGTAGCCTCATGTTTGTATGTGTACAAAGCAAATTGGACCTAGTTGTACCTCAGATTGGCACAGAGCTACAGAAATACAAGCTGTGGGTCACAGTTTAGCCACTTACAATGTATGTAGCTATTGATGCATAACATGTTGGATAGTATTTGCTTGGTTATTTTGTTAAACCTTGATAGTGTTTATGTGGGAGAACCTCACATTGTCGCTTGGATTGGTAATACAAAATTTATACTTAGTCAAAAAAGTTATATGTAACTAAAAATATTTGTTATTTTATACAGGTTGTCAGGGTAAACACCGTTGTCACTCAAACCATGGGTAGTTGACTTAAATATAAAAACAAATGTCCGAGTAACAACAAAAAAAAACGTTATTTTCATTAATCATTTAAAAAAAGTTTCTATCCGACACCGTGCTCGCTAGCGAAACAGCTGAGTAACTGAGGGAAGGGTCGCGCTCGCGGCCGGTCAGGTCACGTCCCGCACCCCCCGCCCGTGTTGAGACGCAAGTTCGTTGCCCTAGCGCATAGGGCAACGAACTTGCGTCTTTTGTGGTAAAATGTAGTTTAAAAAAAAAATAACACCAAACTACTGGGGTATACCTACTAAGGGTCGACTAGATTATTAAAATACTTAAGTGGTTTATAATATTGGCATCAGAATCGTCTTACATATCTATAAATTCCAAATGACATCTTTTATTTCTAAAAGGAGTGACATTTTGTATGGTAATCTGATATTTCCATTTCTTCCAATAGCTATTTGAAAACAAAGTGTTTCCGTGTTTTCCAAGTTAACCGTTCATTTTTTTGCCGTTTTCCCAATTATTTTCAAGATGTACAGTCCGATTCGACAGGGACTAAGCTGGGAGCTTGTGAGCCGGATTATCACCACCGGGCGATGTCCGATCGTCCATTTTTGTTTGTCCTCGACATCTGACTTATGTTTCCATAAAGTTTTTTTTTCTGGCGCTGTTGTTTCTTATCCACATGTTCATGGCTTTATAAGTATCAAGGAATGTTATCAAATTACAACCTAAGGACCATAGGTGGCACAATAATTCTGACACCAGAGGCTATAGACAAAATTCCTTTTCTGTAAGCGTTAACGCCAACGGAAAGATCAAATTGTATGGAGTTGACATTAGTTTTAGAGATGTCACGTGACTGCTGCTGTCAGCTTCATACAATTTAATCTTTCCGTTGGTGTTAACGCTTACAGAAAAGGGATTTTGTCTAGGCCCCCAGGACGTTAGCCACGTTAGCGTTTTAACAAAATGAAAAAAAAACAAGTCCCATTACTTTATGTTTCCGATGCCTACCTTGGGCTAAGACACGAGAAATCCTAAGTTTTAATAAAAACATACAAGTGCCGAAACAGTGCTAGCATTATAGAAAAAAAACATGTGTGTGAGAACATTTTCGTCAGAAATAAAACTAATATTTGTTGTTCATTTTAGGATAATCAGTTGATCTTAAGCTTTTATCTAGGCATTTAAAATTAAATCACCGACAGAAGTCTTTTTCTTCTCTTGATAAATATGTTTTACGGCTAATCAAAATTATTTGTAAAGTTGAATTTGAATGCTGAAATACCATTCGGAGTCCAAATGAGTTGGAGAACAAGATTACTTATAAATGTGTAATATTTTTGTTCAGTCCCAAATGGTAATATGAAATTCGTTTAAGAAAAATATTTGCCCCAGTAAATTAAGTTGACGCGAAGTTTAAAAGTTATTTTATCAATTATTTAATATGGCTTCTAAAATTGCGACGCGACATATAAAAGATTTTGACAAAATTGAATATAATTCGATTGCCGCAAATCGTTTATCGAGCAACAAGCAACTTAGGTACCTACTTAAAAACCTATCTATTTAAAAACACTCCAAAAAAAAATTTTCGACTCGGTTTTGTTGGTGATAGGGCTTGTTCCAAGTCAGCCTGGCTAGCTACCACCATCTTATCTAAGTCTGTCGCCATAACAACAATGTTTAACAGCATTGTTGTGTTTCGGCAGTCAGAATTAAGATAGCCAGTTCCTCTCTGGTTGAGGATTCCGGGTGAAGCTCGCTATCCACCTCCGGCTTTATCACTTACCATCAGGTCAGATAAAGGCTTCCCGGTGGAGGTTAACAAAAAAACAACCCGCCAAGTGCGAGTTGGACTCGCGCACGAAGGGTTCCGTACCATTATCTCTAAAAACGAGCAAAAAAATTACGTTTGTTATATGGGAGCCCCCTGTTTTTAGTATATTTTGTTGTTATAGCGGCAACAGAAATACATCATCTGTGTAAATTTCAACTGTCTAACTATCACGGTTCATGAGATACATCCTGACGACAGACGGACAGACAGCGAAGTCTTAGTAATAGGGTTCAGTTTTATCCTTTGAGTACGGAACCCTAAAAACATCACCCAGACCCAGTAGATAAAATTGCGAGGTTAATAGTTACATTCCCCAGTATGTAGACCCAATATAACATGGGACGGACTACAATTATCTAGATGGATCCCAACGTCAATAAACTCTGTGATTTATGATCCTAGGACCCTAGTTTTGAAGGGAAAGGGTCACAATACTGCCCGAAACGAGTACAGGCACTAACAGCCGATTGCCCTGAATAGATTCTAACAAATTGCGAAGGGTAGGTAATAAACCACTAGGTAGATTCGTAGTATATGCGGGGCAAGACCCATATTTTTAAGAACGTTCGTATTTTAATTTTTGTCTCAATCTGTCAAAAATACCTCCAATTTTCATACATTTTTGACAAGTTTTTGACATTGATTGTCGCTGAGAGGAGATTGAGGATAGATTTTGAAAGTTTAATTACAGGAATTGGCCTTCTGATCGTATTCCTATTACTGAATACCTTTAAAAAAAATGTTGAGAAATACGAAGTAATTTTTATCATAAGAGTCTGACAGACAGCTGTTCTTCTTTCGCGATTTCAAAGCTGTTTCTATAGTAAAAGTTATTCAGTTCGATGGTCTAAAGTACCTCTTCAAGTGTTATAAAGTTAATGCTAAGTGAAAAAAAAATACATGCATGTTTCCCTATTATTGCTTGGTTAATCAATTTCCATAAAAAACTTTTTACAAAAGCAACAACCGATGAAGTCGGTGGCAAAAACGAAAATTGAAAACCAAAGACATCGACTTCCGAAATTAAAGTTATTTTTCCCTTTTTATATGTGTTTTTTTTTTGGAAGTCGGTTGTTTTTTATTTTTTGGTAAAAGTCTTTATTTTTCAATATCGTCCAGATATACTAAGTGGGAAAAATACGTAATATTGAAGCTAACTCAAAAAATACGCAAGCCAAGTTAATACAATTTATGTCGGACCACCTCTGAAGCATGACCTACGAAACAAAAAAAGGAATCATCAAAATCAATCCAAAATTGACGGAATAATCCAGTAACAAAAATACAAAAAAAAAAATACAGACAAATTGAGAACCTCCTCTTTTTTGAAGTCGGTTAAAAAGGTAATCCAAGAAACCGGTGCTTAAACGCACACAGCATACGAATACAGACTCCACTATTTCGATAAAGCCACAACACATCTATCTGAAAATTCATGTTACATTTCAATATCTTCGACGCCATAAGGTACTTATTTAATGCACTAGAATTCTCAACAAAGGAAGCTAGAACAATCCTATTCAAGTGCGCCACAATCTCTGTGAAATGCAAATTCAAAGTAACGTCTGCTTATATCCGAGTCGCGTAAACATAGGGACTGGCGCAATCGTATCACAGATTTAGTAAAAACATGTACCTGTATTGTTTTTGCTGCGTTGTTATTTACTTTTTCTCAAACATGCTTGGAAATTAGAGCATTATTTTGACAACCTTCTTCGAGATAAATCTAAAATGCTGTACTGGTAAAATACATTAGTATGAAAATCCATATCTGTCGTGTTTAGCGGCCTAATAAATTACTATGAAAACTCTTATATTTAATTACTCATTAAAAAAAAAACATATTTCATAATTTCATTAATTAATAATCAATATTTTAGTGCACTACAGAGCGTTTTATTCATTAATATTGACAAATTAATCAAAACAGCGAAATATTTGACAGGTATTTGCGATGTTTCCATCTTTTTAAATGCCTACCTATCAATTCTTGCAGCAGATGTTACTTCGTAACCGACTCTGAAAAAGGTAGTGGCTATATGTAGACTTATCCTTACGGATAGCTTTGACACGGGGATCAGTATTTTATCGGCTCCAACCACTATGATCATTATAACCGTCGTCAGAGAATGCCTGACCGAATCTTCTTCAAAAAAATATTGTAGCCGGAAGCAAATTTGTCTATCATATAAAACAAATAATATTGCGTTTTCATTGCAACAAGCTTAGGAATATGAAACAATCGTACTAGTACCACAAATAAAAGTATATTATGTCCTTTGCCATTGCAATACGATTCTTGACTTTTGAAATGAAAAATTTTGAATATTGGATTTTTAAAGACTCGCTCGCTCGCTAGATATTGTCCTGGCTTTGGTGAATATTTTCTAGGAATATTGAAAGTCATATCCTTTTATTATTTCCGCTTACCAACCACAACCAAAGGGAATTTTCCGCACAGTAAATCAATTTCTAGTGAATGTACAAAATACTTTCTAAGAAATAATTATTGCCAAATTAATAAATGTTATGGATCTCTTCAATTGGAAATACTTTCTATAAACTTCCTTTGCCTTTCGAACATCAAAAGGCCTTTGAATTAATCCAAAAATGATATCCTTTGTATATTTCAGTTGGTCAGAAAAATCATTTGTGCTCAAAAGCAAAAAGAATCCTTTAAATATGGAACAAGTACAGAAGCACGAATTGTTACTACATCAGTGTGTTCATGTATTATCAACCCCTGCTAACGAGACTATGTGTCCTCAAACTAGGCTTTAGTAACACAAAATAAGGACAATGTCCTAATAAAAGGACTCAAATGACTCTGGTACTTACGACCTTCTTAAATTTATGACACACAGTTATGGAGAGGAAAGTTTTAAAGAGACGTAAGTGACAAGAGAATTATGTTAAAACTTTTTAGAGGTGTGTAGCCGTGTGATGAAATGAGTGTTGAGGATTTCAGAAAAATTTTTGCAGTGAAAAAAGCTTTGGCTCAAAGCTCGGAACCGGTTTACAAAATACCGGTTTATGACTGTTTTCCTCCGAACTTTTCTCAAGAACGCGAACGTTAAGAAAACTTTATTTTTATCGAAATTAACCGGCTTATTCGACGGGCGGCATGGCGTTAAAGCGTTGCAACTTGTGACTACTAGTGAGGATGCCGCGCTGAGTAAAAACTGAAGTATTAACCGGTTTTTATTGCTTTAGACCGGTAAATCCGAAAAAAACCTTTGTATAATTCTCTTCCAAATACCGGTTTACAAAAACCGGTATATGCGAACGAAACCGTATGTAAAGGTTTTTGCATCAAGTAAATCATACCGGTTTGAAAATTTAACCGGTATCCGAGGCTTGGCTGTAATAAAGGTTTTCGGCATTGAGCTACAAGAGACAATTTTGTGTTTAAGTGAGTACTCGTTTTGAATTAGAATTAAATACGTACTGCTTTGCATACCACTCAAGCTATAAAAGCAATTGTTTCGACTATTAACTTCTGTGTATTTTGGTTGATTAGATCCAAGGACTCGTGTTTGCTGCCTTCTTATTTAAAATAAAAGAAAATAGACACTGCAAAGTGTTAGTGGCTACATAAATTCAATTACTTCAAAATACAACTTCAAATTAGAATGTTCAAATAATTTAGAATAAAACCGCTATGCAATTGCATTTCTCAGGAATTCTCAGGAATTCTTACCTCGATGTTATAAGTTTTCCTAATTAAGATGCACCGGTGGTTGCAGCGCATTTTAAAATTGATTATCCAATTTCAACCTTCGCGCACCAGTTACAAGATCGGAAGTCGAATAGGTTTTGCAACGTAGGAATCGATCCAATCTAATTACATTTGCAGTCTCAATTGAACATGAGTAAGACAATTTCGGTTCTATCTTCACAATGTTTTTTTTTTTCTAGACTGTCGTTCTGTCCCCGAGGGTCTTCTTCCCCAATACATTTACGAAATGAACTTAATTAAGGTTCTATTACGTCTTATTTTCTTTTAGCGTGCAAACATTTTATTCCTTGCTATGTATTGACCGTCGACTTTTATTTTCTGGGTACTGTGTAGACTTCCATTTAAAGTATGTTTCTCATAAAAAAGCAAATTGGCTTTATTTCTAAACTTGTTGAAAGCTGCTTGTTGACACTGCTCGGTCTAGTGGTCGCAAGTGCTACTGCTGAGTATGAGGTCCTGGTTTCGATTCCCGGGTCGGCAAAGTGTTTCCCATCTAAAATTTATCAGTGGCAGCTTTTTTTTTTTTTTGAAGTTGGTAATTCATCAAATGCCTTCTCCCGCTCTCGGCGGAGCGGGAGGGCGTGTCTATAGGTACACCTCTGTCTAACCCTTTGGGGAAATACAGGCGTGATATAATGTTATGTTATGTTTGTTAAAAGCTACCATACCTCTGTCTGTTTGTTAGATTAATTCAACCAATATTCTGGGGTTCATTCTCGACGCTGTATTTGCAAATTCATCGTCAATATCTCTTTCACTTCTCTTTAATTAAAATGAAACTCAAGGTCAACAAAGCTCATTTTATAATAGAAAATAGATGAATAAATATACTCAGGCTTTCTTCTCGCTGTTTCGCTAAATTAAGCCAGACTATATTGAAACTAATGGCTCAGTTTTCAGCCTAAATGTTTTATGACGTAATGCAGAGCGAACATTCGTCCTAAAGTTTGTTTCGAGTCAAATATACGAATACAGATGGCATACACCATTAAAATATGGGCTATGAAGCTAGAGTCTCAAATGAAGTTCGTACTTATTTGAACATTTCAAACTTTAATACTAAATTCTGTTCTGGTTTGAAGGTATAACTATTCTAAAAAAACAGTCTTGCGTACATTTGAAGGCTCGTGCAAACTGGCGTGATATCGCGGGCGCGACAGGCATCGCGACCCTTGTCGCGCCCGCGATATCGCGCCTATTTGTGGGAGCCTTCAATGTGATATTATTATTTATTGTCTGGTGTCAGAAACATTACTGAATTCTTTTGTGGATTCTCTGGAGTGGAGTTCATTTCTAGTCGCCAAAATTATCATTGTTCAAAGAGCTAAAATCTAGACGAAACCAAACGAATGAAGCCTCTGTAAGACTAAATCCAGGAAGCCAAACAACGAACATGCACTGCCCGCAGACTTCATGGCCCCAAATCACAACAAAAAACTATATTACCTTTTTTTATGTGAAATTTCGTGCAGGGCAGTAAAACATGTGACAGGACAAATAAAACAGCGCACCAGGAAAAATATTTGTCGAAAAAATTTTAGAGTCGCCGTTGGTCGCTGGTGCGTGCCAGAAAAATATTTAGCCAGCGAACATTTTGATTATATACTCACGTTAGTGTTCATAATAGTTGGGTACAGTATAACGACCGAATTGAAATGGAAAATGTTTTCTTTATAGCTATGATAGACTAGCTTCCGCCCGCGGCTTCACCCGCATGCACGCATGGTATATCGATAAAAAGTAGCTTATGTCCTTTCCCACGTCGACTCGGTCGAAGTGGCGGTGCTTGGAGGCCCAAGCACCACCACTTCGGCCGATTCTGCGATTCCCGCATCTAGCAGATTCCTTCGGCCTTGAAAAGGTCATCGGTCCACCTTGTTTAGTGCCTAGGATTACCTAGAAATACGAAATTAAATATTATAAGGAATGAAAACGAAAAAAAAATGGATGAATGAAATTAATGGAATTAATTATGTGTTTTACTGTGTTTACTTAAATAATAAAATAAATACGGTAAAATGTAATGCTTGAATCAGGTAATATCGTAATACCTTAGAGATTCCATTTATAGACAGACTTAACACACTTTTCTTGTTTCCTACATTTTCTACTCATTTCATTGGTTTCCTCGAACCTCCAGCCTCCTTGCACAGGAAGTCTTCTAATTTCACTCTCTAACCTATTATGAAATTTCATTTTCTTTGTTCTTTTTGTACGTTAATAATTTACGGTCTAATTGATATTGATTTACGGTATTTGCGGATGTTTTATGTATAATTAAAAATGTGTTAGGCGCGGGACAAACACAAGAGGCGGGCGAGGTGACGGTGTGGCGCTGGCGTTGCTTCACTCCTTTCATATTTCGCCTGTGCCACGCATATGCCCGGCTTCCTTTTTCCATTTTGATGAAATATGAAAGGACCGGCGCAACGCCCGCGCTGCATCGTCGCCACGCCTGCGCCACTCGCCACTAGTGTATATCCCGCGCCTTATAATAAAAGAAAGTACCTATACGTACTCAAAATTGATTGGTCTTACCTAACCGCTAACTTTAAGCTTCTTCAATAGACTTTTAGTTTTATGACTTCTAAATATAATATTTTATGCATACAAGACCGTTTTAACCTTTAGAGGTGTTAGGAACCCCCGCAACGAACTATTTTTGGACACAAAAGAATACATCGTATTGAAACGTGAAAGCATAGAAATATATGTGAGCTTTAAACGTCTAAATATAACATGCTCTTTACCTGTCTTGTGGTCCGACCTCGTCCACTTTATTCTTTAAAAGATTTTCTCGAGAAATAAATCACAGTTTTAAAACTGGATACTAAACAAGCGACATTAGTATTCTTAGAAGCTAAGTAGAATCTGATTGTGCCGCCACTTAAGGGACACTTTGTGTCCAGACGCTTCAATGATGTCGATCAAAGTAAATTAGATTATTCACTGTAAATATTTAACGTGTACTTCGAAAGATAGACAAAGACATCTAAAAATACATTTCAGTTTTGCTAATAAGGAGACGTTAAATGTTATTATCTAAGATTTAAGAAAAATTCAATAACAAATGGAAAAACGGGAAGTAGAAGAAAATGTTCATCTGCATCTGCAAGTTTTCTTTTATAATATGAATAAAGCTTACGAGTACCTCTCAATGACAAGACTTCTATTTATAGTTGAAACAACAAAACAAAAATAGAATTTGTCTTTTAAACAACGTGCCGCTACAATGGCGACATTTTTTTTTAATGTTTACTGGCTACTAGCCCTACTAGCCCCACTAGCACTAGCACTAGCCCGTGTGTTAAATTAATGTCGCCATTGTAGCGGCACGTTTTTTAGGTTATTTTCTATTTTTTGAATGTGAGAACGTTGTAGGCTTAGTGGACTGTAGATTTGTTGAAAATCTTCTATTTTTTTAAGTCCCTGTACTTACTTGTTGAAAGACCTCCATTGTCCTCCCATGCCTACTAAAACTGTAATTTGAAAAGCCAATTATTTTTAAAAGAGTACAATGGAGTTTCTTGCCGGCTCTTTTCCATAGGAAACGACCAATTGGAACCGCGCACCTACATAGCTTCTGACTTTTCATAAGTGCCCATGTTTATGTGTAATAAAATGTTTTGATTTTGATAATTAAAAAAAATACAATTGTAGTTTTCTGACTCCAATCATCATCATCATCATTTCAGCCGAAAGACGTCCACTGCTGGACATAGGCCGCCCCCAAGCACCAAGCGCTACTTCGAGCGATTTGTGCCTATCTCATCCAAGTATTTGAAAGTACCGTTCCAAAATTCTTGGGTCAGTCATTAATTACTCTCTTTCATCCGGATGGCGACTACGACTTAATTATCCGTTTCTGAACTTCATACGGTTGCAACTTATCCTTGGGGATCGGGTTGCAACTTATCAACTTCTCAATGAACGGCAAGACGTCTTGACAAAGATACTTCGTCTGATACTTTAAGCTTAAAGTTTACGTTTGTGCATCTGCATTGTTTTTGGGCTATTTCGGGTAGGAAACAAAAGATATTCTTTGGAAAAGATAAATTAAAAGTTGTTTGAAAATATACATTAATGAGACCAAACGTTCACTAAAAACTCTGCCTAGATTTTTCCCAACTATGTTGGGGTCGGCTTCCAGTCTAACCTGATGCAGCTGAATACCAGTATTTTACATGGAGCGACTGCCTATCTGACCTCCACAACCCAGTAATTATGTAATACGATACCCCTTGGCAAGACTGGTTGTCAGACTTTCGGGCTTCTGACGACCCGTAACGACTGTCAAAGATCCACGAATGACAGCTGGGACCAACGGCTTAACGTGCTAAATTGAAAGTTGTTTGAAAATACAGTATAACGTCCTGGCAGGGTTGCGGGTTAGTCCGAAAGGGATACCGAGACCTTGGCAACAGGCAACTGAAGGAACACGGGTGGGTTTTAGTCAGTAAAAGTCTGACACGCCCTTCCGCTCCGCCCAGAGCGGAAGAAGTCATTGGATGATTTCCCAACATCAAAAAAAAAAAAAAAAAAGTAAGTATAAAAACGTTCACTAAAATAAAAAAATAAAAATGATGTTTAATTCGAAATTAGACTTCAAAAGATCTTTTGCAGCCTTAGACAATAAAAGAAAAACATTATTACTCATTTTAATTAAATTACTCTTGTTACATCTGAAGCTAGAATATAATTGGTTTACTAGATTCCATTTTTCTTTGAGTTAATGCCACATTATTTATTAACATAACATAACGTCACGCTGTTATTCCCCGATGGGTAAGGCAGAGATGTACCTATAGTACACCCATAAAAAATATTATTTCTTAATCGCGCAGAATCCAGATGTCCAAAGCAAACTTTGCCTTCGATGAACTTTGAGCATTTATTACGCTAGGGCAAGTTCTTTTAAGCGACTGAAAGACCCAAAACTCTTTGGACCTTTCAAAAGAAGTTCAAGCAGTTCTATAAGGCCTTCAACAATGTGCCTCGATATTTGGGGAAAACTTTGAATTGAAGGTCAAGAACTTCAATTACCAAAAAATATTCCAGAAGACATCCTTTGAAAGAGAAGTGGAATCTAGAGTACTTCGTTAGAATTCCTTACATCTTATTCAAACTGAAGATAGTCGAGAACTTTTAGAGTCCACTGAATTTCAAACAGATAGTTCCTTTAGAGACGATGTCAAAATTTTTAATAGATTTCTTAGATACTTTGAGTTTTAATGAATACTAGTACCTACCTAACCAATTCAAAGGTTCAAGTTTTTAACAATAATTATTGCAAAATAATTTAACATTACATAAGCGATTTTTTTTATTGAGGAGCTCGTGGCTACGTAATAACAGCCGCACGGATCGATCCATCAGGTTAAGCTACGCTTGCCGGGGTTGGTCCGTGGATGGGTGACCATCTTTACATATCGACACCGTGCCTCGGAAAGCACGTTAAGCCGCGGTTAGTCCCGGCTGTAATTTGTGGATCTTTGACAGTTGTTACGGGTCATTAGAAGCCCGAAAGTTTGACAACCAGTCTTGCGAAGGGGTATCGTATCACCCAGTTACTGGGTTGTGGAGGTCAGATAGGCAGTCGCTCCATGTAAAATACTGGTATTCAGCTGCATTCGGTTAGACTGGAAGCCGACCCCAACTTGGTTGGGACAAGGCTAGGCAGATGACGAAACGATTTTTTTTCAAGTGTGTACCAATTTTCTCATAATAAGTGATTCCTTAGATACTTTTGAGTTCTTGGTTGAGAAAAACAAGAGACATACCTACCTATGGAAGAGTTCAAGTTTTATACCAATCAATATCGTAAAATGATCTGACATTACATATTATAATGTTTTTTTCTTTTCAAGTGCCGAAGGCAAGTTTTCATATAATATGTATGTGATATTCATCCCTTATAATAATTTTACGTCCTTTTCCTATGAATAAATAATAATGTTACCATGCAAACCATCTACACAATTTATTTCGCCATATTCTCCAGACCTTTATACGTTGATGACATAACACTATTACTATGTAGAGAAATTCCAGCTGCCATTTCAGTTTTCGACTAGGAGCTCTACAAAAAACTTATATCATTAATATTCTGTGGCCGTGTCTCTCTCTTTGCACAGTCACCAATTCTCAAAATTGGGTTGTGACACACATCATCCTTGTCTTTTATTATTTTATATGACACAACTTTGATATTTTTTATGTTGGGAGGGAATGGAAGATATGATAAAATATAAACAAGGACAGAGGGAATGGAGGAAGTTATTTTAAGAGTGAAATCATGGTACGGTATTGACACAGATTGCTGGCTTTGATGTAGTATTGTTGAAATATAAACGTTAACACATTTTGTATTAGAGAGGAGCTCGTGGCTACGTAATAACAGCCGCACGGGTCGATCTATCAGGTTTAGCTACGCTTGCCGGGGTTGGTCCGTGGATCTCTACATACCGAGACTCCAATGTGCTTCGGAAAACACGTTAAGCCGTTGGTCCCGGCTGTCATTTGTGGATCTTTGACAGTCGTTACGGGTCGTCAGAAGCCCGAAAATCTGACAACCAGTCCTGCCAAGGGTATCGTATTATCCAGTTACTGGGTTGTGGAGGTCACGCAGTCGCTCCATGTAAAATACTTGTATTCAGCTGCATCCGGTTAGACTGGAAGCAGATCGCAACTTGGTTGGGAAAAGGCTAGGCAGATGATGAAACGATTTTTTAGGCAGTCGCTCCATGTAAAATACTGGTATCCAGCTGCATCCGGTTAGACTGGAAGCCGACCCCAACATAATATTTGGAGAAAGGCTAGGCAGATGATGAACACTTTTTGGATTAATTGAGACATTGTACAAGGACAGTACTTACATTGAAACTTAAAGTTTATTATAGTTGGCAGTCATATTTCGGATCGCAACGAACGCACTGAGAGGTTTTATTATGCAAAATGATGATACAGTTTTTATGAAAACAGAAGCAATATCAGACAGCCGGCAATAATAGCGTGATTTAGAAAAGCAATTTCTTGTGAAAAACTGTGGCAGACAAAAGTTGCCTGAATGAATAATTGATTTTATGTTTGATAAAAGTGCTTATAAGAGTTGATAAAACAACCCAAGCAACAGTTTCCCGGCTACAAATGATAACAACAGCCCCTTATCTGTTACCGACCATTAAATAAATACCCATAACATTAAGATAGGATCATATATTAGTGATGACGCGGACGTCTCATTCGGCGTGCCCCAGGGGAGCGTACTGGGCCCTACGTTATTTCTAGCGTACATTAACGATCTTTGCAACTTAAAAGTCAATGGCGCAAACATTTTTTCTTATGCCAATGACACCGCTATTGTCTTTTCCGGGAATGACTGGTCTGATGTCAAGCTCAAAGCTGAATTGGGCATGGTCCAAATAACCAACTGGCTCAATGACAACCTTCTCACACTAAACACAGCTAAGACCAACTACATTTGCTTTACCATCTCAAATCGTTCACAGCCAAATGAAGCATTTAGTGTCCAAATACATTCATGTGATCACGTTGTTAATAATAACTGTAGTTGCCCTGGAATTAGTAAAGTCTCGCAGACTAAATATTTAGGCGTCATGATTGACCAAAATCTATCATGGTGCGCTCACCTTGAGCACTTAACGGGACGAGTTAGGAAACTGGGCTGGATATTTAAAACACTACGACATGTCCTCCCCACAAACATAAATAAAAAAGTAGGACCTCATAGGAATCTACTTAATGAAGTGTATATGGCACTCGTGCAATCAGTTTTAGTTTACTGTATCCCAATATGGGGCGGTGCGGCAAAAACGAGATTTATAGACGTTGAACGAGGACAACGAGCACTAATAAAAATTATGTATTTCAAAAAGAAAAGATACCCTACGGACAGTCTATATCAGATTAGTGGTCTGCTTTCTGTGAGAAAACTATACATTACATATACGGTCCTAAAAAAACATAAGACACTTCCTTACGATACAAACATTATATCCAAAAGACGAAAAGACATGATTGCTCAAATCCCTCAAACTAAAACGAAATTCGCTGCTGTGCAATACAATATAAGATCTGCTCAACTATATAATAGAGTAAACAAGGAAAGGATGGTGGGCAAGAATATATGGGAGCTGGTCCCACGACGCCCACAGATAAAACCACTGTAGTTTTGAAGACATTACTTCTCCCTTTACTCAGGCCAAGGCTCATCAAAATCTGTCCCAGGGTTATTCAGTTCTGACAATGTTAGGTCAGGTTAGGTTAGGTTTGGTCAGGTTAGGTTAGGTTAGACCTATTGTGACAGAAGTGGGAACCGACCTGCCGGCCGTCGCTAGCGCGATGCTAGGGAGCGCAGAGTCGTGGGATACGGTGATCTCCTTCTGTGAAACGGTCATCTCACAGGAGGAGGCTGCGGAGAGGTTGAGGGAGGTCGAGACCACTCTCCCGACCCGCAGCAGACGTTCCGGTCGTCGGCGGAGGTCGAAGAACGCCCTCTACCAGCCCCACTAAACGGGTCCAGAGGGACGGCGGACTTGGGGACGTCTGTCGCCCCCCCCCCCGTATAACTGGACCCGAGGCGGTGGCGCATAGTGTTCCGCGCGCGCCCCTATTGGCGTTGCGGAGGGAGTACACCTCACCCCCCCCGCAGACGCGGGCCGGCACTAGCCGAGGATTGTGGAAGGCGCACTAGTTCCCATGATCCCCGGTGCAAGTGTGAGAAAGGAACACCGAGGTGGTTTTTAGTCAGTAAGACTCTTACTACTCTGACAGACCGCTTTAAAATATATAGACCCCTCCGCCCGCCCCATGGCGGAGGACATCCATGAGGATTTTCCACCCCGGGAACATAAAAAAAAAGGTTAGGTTAGGTTACCCGAGGCCTGGCTCGGGAAGCGCCGCTTGTAGGCGGCTCTACGTGGGGATCGTGCGGTCGATGGTTCTTTACGGGGCGCCGATCTGGGCGGCTGACCTGACGGCCGGTAGTCAAGAATATATGGGAGCTGGTCCCACGACAGCCACAGACAAAACCACTGTAGTTTTGAAGACATTACTTCTCCCTTTACTCAGGTCAAGGCACATCAAAATCTGTCCTAGGGTTATTCAGTTCTGACAATGTTAGGTCAGGTTAGGTTCAGGTTATCTCGTCCACTCACACGGCCCGCAGCAGGCGCACCGGGCGTCGGCGGAGGGCGGATAACGCCCTCTTCCAGCCCCCCTAAATGGGTCCAGGGGTGACGGACTCGGGGACGTCCGTCGCCCCCCAAACATCAGGACCCGAGGTGGCGGCGCGTAGTGTTCCACGTGCACCCCTCTTAGGCGTCACGGGGGGAGTCAAACACCTCACTCCCCCCCCTGACCCGAGGAGGCCCGCAGCGGCGGCCGGCACCAGTCGGGGGTTGCGGAAGATTTTTACGTTCCCGCGACCACCGGCGTAGGTGTGAGTCGGAACACCGGGGTGGTTTTTAGTCAGTAAGAGTCTGACAGACCCCTCCGCCCGCCCCAGGGCGGAGGACATCGATGAGGAATTTCCACCCCGGAAAAAAAAAAAAAAAAAAAAGGTAAGGTTTAGGTTAGGTTAGGTTCGGTCCGGCTTGTCGGAGAGGTGTGTCACCTACATGGGACGTGATGGCGGAAACCAGCGCCGCATGTCGTGCGGTGTTCCACAGGGCTCGGTTGTAGGCCCGCACACGTACTGGCTGGCCGTGCTGGGACCACTTTCGCCCACTCAGATAGCACTTAAAAGCTTAATATTTCATAAACGGATCCCTGAATCCGAAAATGGTTTTCACAGACTCACAATATTTTCAAACGGCCTTTCCAACGACACCCCACACCATGGGATAGAGAAGAAAAAACACACCATCCCCACTTTACTTGTAGGGGAGGTACCCTAAAAAGAGATAATTTTTTCGATTTTATATTACCGCTTTGTCGGCGTGATTAATATGTCTATCCATGCCAGATAACAGCTGTCTAGTACTAACAGTGTTTGAGCTAAGCCGCGGACAGAGAAAAATACTTTAGATGCACGTAGCTCGGTTCCTCCGGGACAGATTTTGATGGTGTCATAGTATAAAATGTTCAGTTTAATCTGCTCTTTTAAGTAATGCACACGTACTGGCTGGCCGTGCTGGGACCACTTTCGCCCACTCAGATAGCACTTAAAAGCTTAATATTTCATAAACGGATCCCTGAATCCGAAAATGGTTTTCACAGACTCACAATATTTTCAAACGGCCTTTCCAACGACACCCCACACCATGGGATAGAGAAGAAAAAAAACACCATCCCCACTTTACTTGTAGGGGAGGTACCCTAAAAAGAGATAATTTTTTCGATTTTATGTTACCGCTTTGTCGGCGTGATTAATATGTCTATCCATGCCAGATAACAGCTGTCTAGTACTAACAGTGTTTGAGCTAAGCCGCGGACAGAGAAAAATACTTTAGATGCACGTAGCTCGGTTCCTCCGGGACAGATTTTGATGGTGTCATAGTAAAAAATGTTCAGTTTAATCTGCTCTTTTAAGTAATGCACACGTACTGGCTGGCCGTGCTGAATAAGTTAGGTTAGGTTAGGTGTGATATTAATTATATGAAAAATACTTCAGATGCATGTAGCTCGGTTCCTCCGGGACAGATTTTAATGGTGTCATAGTATAAAATGTTCAGTGTTATCTGCCCTTTTATGTAATTCACACGTGGTGGCTGGCCGTGCTGGGACCACTCTCGCCCACTCAGATAGCACTTAAAAGCTGAATATTTCGTAAACGGATCCCTGAATCCGAAAATAGTTTTCACAGACTCACAATATTTTCAAACGGCCTTTCCAACGACACCCCACACCATGGTATAGAGAAGAAAAAAAAACACCATCCCCACTTTACTTGTAGGGGAGGTACCCTAAAAAAAGATGATTTTCGTGATTTTATATTACTGCTTTGTCAGCGTGATTAATATGTCTATCCATGCCAGATAACAGCTGTCTAGTACTAACAGTGTTTGAGCTAAGCCGCGGAAAGAGAAAAATACTTTAGATGCACGTAGCTCGGTTCCTCCGGGACAGATTTTGATGGTGTCATAGTAAAAAATGTTCAGTTTAATCTGCTCTTTTAAGTAATTCACACGTAGTGGCTGGCCGTGCTGGGACCACCCTCGCCCACTCAGATAGCACTTAAAAGCTTAATATTTCGTAAACGGATCCCTGAATCCGAAAATGGTTTTCACAGACTCACAATATTTTAAAAGGGCCTTTCCAACGACACCCCACACCATGGGATAGAGAAGAAAAAAAAACACCATCCCCACTTTACTTGTAGGGGAGGTACCCTAAAAAAAGATAATTTTTTCGATTTTATATTACCGCTTTGTCGGCGTGATTAATATGTCTATCCATGCCAGATAACAGCTGTCTAGTACTAACAGTGTTTGAGCTAAGCCGCGGACAGAGAAAAATACTTTAGATGCACGTAGCTCGGTTCCTCCGGGACAGATTTTGATGGTGTCATAGTAAAAAATGTTCAGTTTAATCTGCTCTTTTAAGTAATGCACACGTACTGGCTGGCCGTGCTGGGACCACTTTCGCCCACTCAGATAGCACTTAAAAGCTTAATATTTCATAAACGGATCCCTGAATCCGAAAATGGTTTTCACAGACTCACAATATTTTCAAACGGCCTTTCCAACGACACCCCACACCATGGGATAGAGAAGAAAAAACACACCATCCCCACTTTACTTGTAGGGGAGGTACCCTAAAAAGAGATAATTTTTTCGATTTTATATTACCGCTTTGTCGGCGTGATTAATATGTCTATCCATGCCAGATAACAGCTGTCTAGTACTAACAGTGTTTGAGCTAAGCCGCGGACAGAGAAAAATACTTTAGATGCACGTAGCTCGGTTCCTCCGGGACAGATTTTGATGGTGTCATAGTATAAAATGTTCAGTTTAATCTGCTCTTTTAAGTAATGCACACGTACTGGCTGGCCGTGCTGGGACCACTTTCGCCCACTCAGATAGCACTTAAAAGCTTAATATTTCATAAACGGATCCCTGAATCCGAAAATGGTTTTCACAGACTCACAATATTTTCAAACGGCCTTTCCAACGACACCCCACACCATGGGATAGAGAAGAAAAAAAACACCATCCCCACTTTACTTGTAGGGGAGGTACCCTAAAAAGAGATAATTTTTTCGATTTTATGTTACCGCTTTGTCGGCGTGATTAATATGTCTATCCATGCCAGATAACAGCTGTCTAGTACTAACAGTGTTTAAGCTAAGCCGCGGACAGAGAAAAATACTTTAGATGCACGTAGCTCGGTTCCTCCGGGACAGATTTTGATGGTGTCATAGTAAAAAATGTTCAGTTTAATCTGCTCTTTTAAGTAATGCACACGTACTGGCTGGCCGTGCTGAATAAGTTAGGTTAGGTTAGGTGTGATATTAATTATATGAAAAATACTTCAGATGCATGTAGCTCGGTTCCTCCGGGACAGATTTTAATGGTGTCATAGTATAAAATGTTCAGTGTTATCTGCCCTTTTATGTAATTCACACGTGGTGGCTGGCCGTGCTGGGACCACTCTCGCCCACTCAGATAGCACTTAAAAGCTGAATATTTCGTAAACGGATCCCTGAATCCGAAAATAGTTTTCACAGACTCACAATATTTTCAAACGGCCTTTCCAACGACACCCCACACCATGGTATAGAGAAGAAAAAAAAACACCATCCCCACTTTACTTGTAGGGGAGGTACCCTAAAAAAAGATGATTTTCGTGATTTTATATTACTGCTTTGTCAGCGTGATTAATATGTCTATCCATGCCAGATAACAGCTGTCTAGTACTAACAGTGTTTGAGCTAAGCCGCGGAAAGAGAAAAATACTTTAGATGCACGTAGCTCGGTTCCTCCGGGACAGATTTTGATGGTGTCATAGTAAAAAATGTTCAGTTTAATCTGCTCTTTTAAGTAATTCACACGTAGTGGCTGGCCGTGCTGGGACCACCCTCGCCCACTCAGATAGCACTTAAAAGCTTAATATTTCGTAAACGGATCCCTGAATCCGAAAATGGTTTTCACAGACTCACAATATTTTAAAAGGGCCTTTCCAACGACACCCCACACCATGGGATAGAGAAGAAAAAAAAACACCATCCCCACTTTACTTGTAGGGGAGGTACCCTAAAAAGAGATAATTTTTTCGATTTTATATTACCGCTTTGTCGGCGTGATTAATATGTCTATCCATGCCAGATAACAGCTGTCTAGTACTAACAGTGTTTGAGCTAAGCCGCGGACAGAGAAAAATACTTTAGATGCACGTAGCTCGGTTCCTCCGGGACAGATTTTGATGGTGTCATAGTAAAAAATGTTCAGTTTAATCTGCTCTTTTAAGTAATGCACACGTACTGGCTGGCCGTGCTGGGACCACTTTCGCCCACCATCCTTTATATATACAATAAAAAAGCACATACATGTAAAAATATTATAATAAATTGGATTAAACCATTTTCTTATGAGGATACTGAGGCACTATTGCTACTTTGCAACACATAACTCACTCGCTTATATCAACAAACTCACTCACAAACACACGCAAACCCACCCTCATCCCCATTTACATATACACATTCACCCGGATACTGTTATTATTATTACTTATTTACCTAAATTACATTTAATACTTACATACATACACACACACACACACACACACACACACCCTCACATATTTAATTTTTAAGTTTATTTTGTAAAATAACTTGCTGAGAAAGAGCGGAGTCTCCTAATACAGGCATTTTTTGCTTAAAAGGAGGCTCCAATCACTAATGTTTTGTTTTAATGGTTGCGAAATAAAAAAATTTAATTTAATTTAATAACCATCAACTTACATTATTCCAACAACATCGTCTATTCCAAACAAATTAAACGAACATTTTCCTTGATGGGTCTTACTCCGACATAATTCCCGTTTCCTTGAACTATTCCAGCTTTGATGACAGACTCTATTTCGTACAAGCGTATGGTATTAAAACGAGCTATGACAAATTTGTCGTCTCAGACTGTTTCCCCGCTCATTTTACTGGGATTATAAAAGCATCTTGCAAGCAAAGTGCGGTCGTTGAAAACTCTCAGCATAATAAATGAGAAAGAAACATGGTTCTTGTGTAAAAATGTTTTACAATGCAGGAAAAGACCTTTAAGTGGGTGACTGGAAAATGGACTGGGTGTCTCTAAATTCAGCCATTATTTTTTCAAGTTTTGTGCGAATAGTGTGAAACGCTGACTTAAAAATAATATAAAATGGTAACACAGATTTTAGATGTTGGTATTCAGTGTACCGTTTTCGTCGTCAGGTGAAAGTACCCGTTTCTTTGAGATCAATATTTTTGACACTCAATATGCGAAACGCAGACAGTATTTCAATAAGACTGTCAGCTTTTATTTTTCATAATTATATTCCTAAACATCTACAAAAAATAAATTGGCAGAATTTCCGACGGTTATTGCTCTCTGTCTCCCTTGTAATTTCATGAATCTTTGTTGATTCTGTTCTACACTTAACGTAGAACTTTAAGAAGAATAAGTATTAGCTATGCACTTAAATTATTATAATACCACAACTATCATGTTATCATAAGGTACTTGAATAAAGACAGTCCTACAGGGTGTTAGGGTAAACACCGTTATCCTTGAAACCAGTAGTTTGGTGTCATTTATAGAACGTAAAATCAATGGAAAACATACAACATACAACATTTTTTTTCTTTTTTTTAAACTACCTTTTACCACAAAAGACGCAAGTTCGGTCGGCATGTTCGTTGCCCTATGCGCTAGGGCAAAGAACTTGCGTCTCAACACGGGCGGGGGGTGCGGGACGTGACCTGACCGGCCGCGAGCGCGACCCTTCCCTCAGTTAGCTGTTTCGCTAGCGAGCACGGTGTCGGATAGACACTTTTAAAAATCTTTTAATGAAAATAAGGTTTTTTTTGTAGTTACTCGGTCATTTGTTTTTATATATAAGATAGATAGATAGAATACTCTTTATTATGTAGACCATAAAAATTACAGACATAAATTAGAAATTTTACAAGTCAGGACGTGGAGGGAGTTTTTATAAGTCAGGACTTATATATAAAAACAAATGACCGAGTCACCGAATCCGAATCACCCATGGTTTGAGTGACAACGGTGTTTACACGTACAACCTGTATAAATTATTATGCCATTAGAAAAGTTCATCATAATTATCTTTGTTGCAATCCCTCATTAAAACTTTATTGTTCCTTATTTCCATTCTCATTCATTCGAACTGTACATTCACAAACATGCTTACAAAGAAAGCTCAGTACAATAGCATCATGCATTGTATCATAACGTTGCTCTAGTTTCAGAACCGATACCTTTCATAATTCCATGCTTGAACACACTTCTGTTGAATCAACATTCATGATATTGTCAGTTCCAGTGGTATTTATTTGCAGTTACATAAGTCATATAGGATTGTAAAGATAGCTCGTTTTTTTTTTAAATATCCTTTACTATTATTCCATTGTTTCTAACTGTAATTTCAATTTTCAATTTCAATTTATTACAAGTAACCATGACTCATTTGTTAGTAATTCTATCCTATGTTAGTAATTTAGATAATTATAACTACACACATTGACACAATAATGAGATAGGTTTTCTAGTCTAAGTGGTATTCCTGGTCTTCTAAAATAATTATAGTCTTAGATTTTATATTCATTTTATTTATCACTTGCTGATGCCAGCGGCTTCGCCCGCGTTGATGTCGGTTATTATATACCTTTATAAACCTTCCTCAAGAAACACTTTATCCATTGGTGAAAATAGCATGAAAATCGGTGCAGTAGCTTTTGAGTTTATCGCGAATGGGACGACAGACAGACGCGGCGGAGGACTTTGTTTTATAAAATGTAAGGATCTAACTTCTGCAATCCAGAAATACATCTTTTGTGTTATCAATATTATGTTTATACAACGTAGAGCTCGTTTTGTTATCTCGCTTTTATTTTTGTTATTTTATCTATTTTGTTCTTATTATTTATTGTAATTTGTAGCTATTGCAATCTTGTTTTTGATTATGTTCAAAAATGTTTCTCAGATTCGCTTTGCACCGTAATTATGTTCCCTGTGAAATTAGCATAGGTAGATATTATAATTAATTCATTGTGTCATGTTAGCCTCTTGGGATAGATTGTGAATAAGTAGGTACTATGTATTGTTCCTAGCCAGCACGTTGAAAGCATTAGATTAGTTAAACCACGCTCAATTGTTTTTTTTGCCTCGAATTCCGACTCGAGGTTTCGGCCAATGGCCTCTTTGATGTTCCGAATCAAAAAACATGACTTAATATCGTTTCCTTTATAGATTATAAATAATTTAAGGAAATTTCCTCTGGCTTAAACAAACCTGGAAAGAATAAAGCAGAAAAAAGAAATATAAAATTCCATTAAACCACAATGATTCAGAACCAGTGACACGGAATTTTTGTAAAACGTTACTTAACATAACAAAAACGTTTAGTAACGAAAATCTTTTGCAATCGACTGTAAGACGACGAGATTGGAAAATTACTGAGCAATCGCTCCGAAACAAATGGAATTGTATTTAAATTAACTTGCAAAGTTCGAAACATTCAACTCGCCAAAAAAGTAAACGTAAAACAAGCAGGCAGGCAGGTGCGGTTAGTATTAAAAGGATTTTTCCTTTATTTAAGGAAACTGGGAATCTTATTTCTTTCCTTCTTTCTTTTTAGTGTCGTTAGTGACTAAAAACACTACGCTATCACTGCTTTGAAAAAACAATACCACACGATTTCACGTGTATATCTGTATGCACGATCGTGGCATTCAATTGACCTTTCATTAAGATGTAAAGATTAAAGTCTCGTCTACCAGTAATTCAGCAATACTGCTTCATCGAAACTCACGATAAGCTTTAACAGAATTAGCGTCTACGCAGGTCAATCAATCAGCTTTCTAATTAATCAAAATCTGCTTGAGTGATTGCCACCTAATTTCCTTTCATTCATAAATTGCCAACAGACTTCACGCCAATAAATCTCGCGATTTAAATGACAAGCAGTCAATTTCTGCAATCATATTAAAGTTCAATTGGACGTCTCTCAAATTTCAATTTAAAATTAATGCTGCATAATTTCGTCCTTATTTTATTGAAATTCAAAGTAAACACGACTGAACTCGAAAAACATTTAAATTTTCAATTAACTGAACTGCAATGTTGAAAGTCGTAATTGGGATTAAAAGATTAATAATTGAGTTTTAATTTTCATAAATAAATTGATCCGTTGATCCGGTGAGTGGGTAAGTAAAAAAAATATCATCAGTGAATTTACCTGTTTGAAAACACAGTTTTCACTTGAAATGTTTTTTTTTTAAATTGGTAGAAATTTTTTGAAAAATTTTTTTTGTTTATCTGTTATGAACTTTTTTGTTATGTTTGGTTAGGACGAGAATACTGGCAAAAACCGTTCCAACCTTTTTGGTGACGGCTTGAAACTGCTGGAGATTCACCTAATACCGAAATCCCACGATCCGTGATTTTGCGGACGGACACCGACGAGCCCTGACGACGGACCGTGGGAAGGTGTACGTGCGGGGTATCGCAGACATCGGAAGTTCCTCGGTGGGCGGTGTGTGGCGGTCTGACGTGCGTGTCCGTCTGAAATATCGCCGATCGTCGAATCCCACCATGTGTAGTCAGAAACAAAAAAAAAAAAACATTATAAAATATTTTCCACGAAGATTCTGCCATACTTTCACTAGCTCAAAAATCTGCTTTACCGACTATTCGTACCAACCATAACAGTAAGACATTTGTCTGAAAACCAGACGTAATAAGGACCTCGAAACCAGACATAAATATGAACACTAAACAAGACCTACTGTTTAATGTACTCAAAATTACGTTCGGACTGCCAAAGTTTTGCCAACACGTAAGACTAACACTGGAATAGATTCGTCTAGACTGTTAAATAACTATGAATTGCTCGGAATTACTCTTTGAACGAGCAAGAACTAATACCGCTCAACGAGCCATTCATCTCGATTCCGCGGAGTGACGAAAATTGAAGCAGTTGTATAAAATAAACGAGTGAAATTAAGAACTCGCTTAACCTAGAAACCTAGAGAGTACCGTTTTCTGGGCTGCGTTTTACAACTTGTACCGTAATAATAGCAGCTGGCTACGTCGTTTTTCTTCCAACCCTCAAAATGAGTACTTGACATCAAATATGAAGGAAAGTAGGGTCGACTCTATTCCTCAAAAGAACATCGTTTTTAGAGATACTGAAAGATGGACGAATTCTATTTTACCTCGTTATTTTTTAGGAACGAATCCAAAATTGACCGACAAAGCTCTTGAGTGTTGAGCTCTTTAGATGTTGGAAAAAAACAAGTTTTCTTGGTACAATTTAGGGAATGGTGTAAGTACCAATTTGGTTCACGGAAGTGACAGTACCTAATAGAATAATTCGTTCGGTTTTCATAAATGCGAAAGTGAGTTCGTTTGTTACACTTTCACGCTAAAACGGCTGAACGGATTTGGATGAAATTTGGCACATGGGTAGACCATGACGTGGAATGGGACTTACGATACTTTATATGGTAATACGTTCCCGTGGGATAATTTCCGACTACCACGCGGGCGAAGCCGCGGGCATAAGCTAGTTATTTTATAGGTCTAGTTGGGATTATAGAACTTATTGTTTATTTATTACAAACGGTACCTAAAAGGTGAAGTAGGTAAATATTAAATCGTATTGAGTTGTATTCTAACATGATCAATTTGTGGTTTTGTAGGGTTCAAATTGGCCTTGAAGTTAATCAAACTATTTGTCCCGATAAACGTCGTCAACATAATAAAACGTAGCAACAATGTCACCATAATGTTCTTTCGTGTATTTAAATTGAATATGACTTCACGCATGTATGTAAAAAATAAGCTTGACGGCGCAGCAAGTGGCGCCGCCTCTTTTTGATACAAAGTTACTAGAACCACCAAAAAGGTCGGATAAGAGTCACACTGGCTGGTGACAGTCACTCTAGCAGAGCGTCGCATCGATGGTTGCCTGGCGGCTATCTTCTGGTGACATAGCCGAGGAGCCGCTGTCGCACCATGTCTACGACGAACTGCCATATTCCGGACCAATCCTGATGATTTTGAAGATGTTGAATACAATGACCAATTCTGTTAAAGGCTATCCTGCGCGGTTATGTTTATTGATACCAAGATTCGCTCTCCTAATGATACTCCTAAAAGGCAATGTGTGTTCAGATATTCTATTGAAACACACTCAAGCCAGGAGATAAGGCTCTGTTAAGGGCAGTTTCTCATGCCCTGTCAGCCGGACCATTACCTTAAGCATTTGTACGTTAGGTTAGGTGCGTAGTGTAAAGAGAGGATATACTACTAGCTACTAACGTGTCATAAGTACCCATGTAGGTTTATGTTAAGTAAAACATTTTGAATTTGGAATATTTTTGTGTAGACATAATGTCATACTATTAGATGACACATGAAGCAGGACGGCATGTCTTAATTATCGGGAGCGAAAAAGAGATAAGACGACGAAAATTTGGCTGATTAGCCAAGTTTTGACGTGCCACTTGCGTGTATAACCGACTTCAAAAAAGGAGGAGGTTCTCAATTCGGCAGTATTTTTTTTTTATGTTTGTTTCCTCAGAACTTTGACTGGGTGAACCGATTTTGATGATTGTTTTTTTATTTGAAAGCTGGTGCTTTCCGTGTGGTCCCATATATATTATTTATTAACTTTGCTTACGTAGTTTTTGAGTTAACTTCAATAATTACGTATTTTTCCCAGTTAGTATAGGTAGATGATATTTTATTTGGCTCCATCTCCATCATTGTTATGTACATAGCAGGTAGTGGTTTTCGAATTTGTGAGGGGTAGGTACCACAACTAAAAAGGGAAAAATAAAACTTTTTACAAAAAAAAAAAAACAACCGTCTTCCAAAACAATAAAAACAGTGAAAAATAACTTTAATTTCGGAAGCCGGTGGCAAAAATTGTAAAAAAAATTATTACATATAATATCATTGCTCTTATGATTAAGAAAGTAAATCCACATGTATCTTATTTAATACAATTTATTTTTAGACATGAAAACGAGACATGAATAATAATATTACAAAATAAGTTAAGGGTACATGTAAATGAAAAAGAAATATGCGGTGGGTATATAAAGTGCCTACATGATTACTTACAAAACTAGTCTAGAAACTTTCTCTAACTAGATTTCTGAGAAACTAACCAATATTTTCGGTTTTTTAGGTTTAGGCAAACCTTTAAAAGATACCTATGATTCCTATGAACAAAAAGATCTAAATAACATCTTTTTCATAAATAATGTAAATTAAAGTAAAAGAGTACCTAGTGGCTAATTTAAATTATTTATGAAAAAATATTTAAAATTATATTTATAATTTAAGACACTGGTATAAAATATGTTTATTTGTTTATTAAAGATGAGTTTACAGAATAATTGTAGCTAAAACTATCCACACAATGGTTTGTCTGTGGGAACGAATCATACAAAATGAAAAGTAAGATTAAAGTAAGGATTGCAAGACCATACGGTTATATTGGTAATGCTAATAACTGATAATGAATAATAATAAAAATACAATTTCTGACTAAAATAAACATCATAACCCACTGCAGTGGATATCGATACGCGCGATCAAGCGTCTCGCCCTAGTTACTCCAACCGCATGTCACGAAAGAACGAACGTTTTTAAAGATAGACGTCTGCATGAAACGTTATCCTTGTATTAGTGACGCCTCGTTGCGCGACCTTTACACGCTGAAGCGCGATCAAGCGGCAAATATAGTTTGTGTTGGCGCGACTGCAAGGGAAAACGCAGTGTTGAACTTTTTGTTTTGTAAGAAAATAAGTTTTAGAATGTTGGTAGTATCTTCAGCAGACCACGTGGTTTTTTTTTTTTTGCAGCATGTATTTTTTTATGTTACAATGAAAAAACTTTACATACAAATATTATTATCATATTCGGCTGATTAACCCACTTATATTTCAGGATTAAGTGGACTCATAATGGTTAGAAACTCACAATCATATCGCACAGCTGCTTAGGCATTAGGGCTCATCCCACTTTATAATAATATGTGTCTTGTTCTTTTATGTTTGTGGATTAAAACATTTATTACTTATCCCTATTTACCGACTATCTATACTGTACAGGTACACTACACTGTTTATAAGTAGTATACAATCCGACTCTATAAAGTATGTATTCTTATTCACAAAGGGCAGGCCGATTTGAATTTAGATGGAAATATTGACTTTATTAGAAAAAAAACGTGATTTCAACCAGTACTACTGTACAAGTATCTTTTGGCGCGTGGTTAAATTCGGAACGCCGCCATCTTGTTTTTTTCACAAATGTTTACCAGTAACCCTATCAAACATTCAAGCGCTAAAAAAGTAGTATCACTGTTTGTCAAGTCCAATGTCCTTTCAACAAAATTCTCATCTAAAACTCAAACTAGAGAAACGAACATACATTTCGAACGTATTTATTGGACTTTCCACTTAACGTAACGTCAAGCAATTATTTGGAAAACTAATTATCTAGTTTACTTGGGCCACATCAAATTGCTTGGTCTCAAATTTCGTCCCAGATTGGGTCAAACTTCAGTAAAATTTTAGCTTAAAACGCAACTTGTGACCTTTAGAGGCCCGACTTCGGGGTCTGTGACCTGAAATGGCTCAAATTTGCTCCCCTGGGGAATGTGTTACAGCGATATAAGCATTTTGGGGACGAAAAAATAAAAATATGTACATAACTTATTATCAGACTTTGTAATGTTTTGACAAAATGTGTCTTTGTTTTTTTTATATTGTATTTTTACACAGTCTAATATGATTAGAATTTTATCCAGTCCGTGGAAAATTGAAGCAATAGGTACAGTCGAACAAGCTATACAGGCAAAATATATTCATTTTCCGCTACACAGGTAAAATTAGTTTTTTTATGTGTGTAATTTAACTTTTTGAGCTTATTACTTAGGAGAGTGACGTAAAAGGATTGTGAACTACTGAAAATATTAAAAAATTGTTTATCTATACCATGCTATAAATCCTCACTAAAAGTTTCTGAAACAGTTAGCTTATTGCCAACATAAAAACAACCAGTGTCAAAGTAACCATAATTTTATCATCCAAACGGGTGTTATAATGTTGTACTGAATTTCATAATGCAACTCATTTCAAAAAAAGAACATTGTCATTCACGAGCTTTTCACTAACAAAGCACCGTAATTTAAAAAAAAACATACATTCGAATTCGAAAAATTCGAATTCACGTCGTACCGCGCCATTTTTGTTCGATATTGGTATAGCAAAGAAACTTTTATAGAAGATTCATATCATGGGTGTAGATATAATCTTGTATGCAACTGTAAATAACTAGGTATTAAAACAGTTGCTTATATAACTATTAAAGTAGTTGCTATTAATCTGCCTGTATACCAAATAGCTTGTTCGACTGTACCAACTTTCTTTAAAATAGTGATGTAACACCAATGTGTTTTTTATAGCTTTCTCCCACCCTTCATGTTAGGGCGACTTTTCCAATTTACCGTTTTTCGTAGATATCGTAAGAAATGTTTGACCAACTGTTTTCTTTTCGACGGTCAACTCTCACCGGAAAGATTAAACGGTGTTCTAAAGAAAAATAGAAACAGTGTCTTGGGTTTATTGTTACGACTTGTGTATTTTGACATTCAAAAAACACGTTTAATTAAAAATAGCATACACTTAGCAAATATAACTAGTATAATTATTATGTCATGTTGACGAGTACGCAACCTGTTTTTTTTTTTTTTTTTTTGAGGGTGGGTTATCTTCAAATGACTTCTCCCCACTCTGGGCGGAGCGGAAGGGCGTGTCAGACTTTTCTGATTAAAACCCACCCGTGTTCCTTCAGTTGCCTGTTGCTAAGGGTCCCGATATCCCTTTCGGACTTTCCCGCAACCCTGGGATGAGTACGCAACCTGTGTCTGTATTATTGTGTGTTAGTATTTTCACTGATGACTTCACTGTCGTCCATTTTAAATTACATTAGGTACAAAATTACCCTTTCGGGTTGAGTTCATCCGAATGATTTTCTTCAAACCAAAACACAGCTACCAATCAATCTGCCTAGCCTTTTCCCATATATTGGGGTCGGCTTCCAGTCTAACCGGATGCAGCTGAATAGCAGTATTTTACATGGAGCGACTGCCTATCTGACCTCCTCCTGTAACTGGGTAATACGATACCCCTTGGTAAGACTGGTTGTCAGACTTTCGGCCTTCTGACGACCCGTGACAACTGTCAAAGGTCTACGAATAATGGCCGGGACCAACGGCTTAACGTCTCGGTAAGAGACTCGGAGTCTCAGTATGTAAAGACGGTAACCCATCCACGGACCAGTCTAGGCAAGCGTAGCTTAACCTGAAGGATCAACCCGTGCGGCTGTTATTTCTTAGCCACGAGCTCAAAACACAACAATGGTAAGACAAAATATTTCAGTAGGGATTCTACTAATTAACACGGAATTATTAACAGTACCCTTCATAAAAGTAATCCTATTGTATCAGCTCTTTGTATAAAGCGTTAATTATTTCACGCCTCGCTTTTGTTGGAATCGAAGCTCATTCACGTAAAGCGCCTAAGGATACAATGATTTAGTGGCTGATCGGTACGCTATCTACGTAATTCCCAATAAATTTTAACTGAATATATGTTAGTCTAAGTAAATCTGTTCTGAGAGAATATTCAAGGACCTTGATGCTAAAGTAATCGGGTTTGAGGCTATAAACGTCATACGGGAACGTTAAGAGTGACTGATGCCTTTGAGAATGTGTTGAGGGAATTTTTTGAACCAGATTTCATGTTTGTGTGAATAAATTTATTTACTCCTACATATTCTGAGAAATTTCAACACTGATCTACAAGCTTGAAATTAAGGATACGTGGAACTCATTAGCACAGGTGTATGTATTTGGTATATTGTTGCAGTAGGACAACCGGAAAATATGTTCTTTACGTATTAATTACTCGAGAGCAACCCTTACAGGGGAAACCAAGGACGAATAAAACTACTTATATTATGTTATGTATGAAAACTTACTTAGTCAAATCTATGATATCATTCTTCTGAGTGTGATACGGACTCAATGGTCAATTTAAATTGCTCTAGTGGAAGGTGATTTTTGACCGAAAAACAAACGTAGACTGGAACAACCACCATCTTTATTCTAGATGGACCTATGAGTGTGATGGCCCAGTGATAACGGCCGTTACTTACGAGTTGTAGGTCGTAGGTTCGAAAATAGACTGCTGGGGTCGCGGGAAAGTCCGAAAGAGATACCGTGGCCTCTGGCAACTTACAGGCAACTGAAGGAACACGGGTGGGTTTTCGTGAGTAAGAGTCTGACACGTCCTGCCGCTCCGCCCAGAGCGGGAGAAGTTATTTGATAATTTCCCACCAAAAAAATAAAAGAAGGTTTGAACCTAGACAGGCGCTTTACTTTGTGTAAATTATTTCCCTCCTGCTCTCAAAACGGTGAAGGAAAACATCGTGAAGAAATCGGCATGTTCTAGAACCAAAGTTTCGAAGACATGTGACATCTACCAACCCTCACTGGGCCCGTGATGGATTACGGCCCATTCTAGGTGAGAGGGAGTTGGACATCCCAGCAGTGGGAACATTATAGGCTGATTATGCTTATACTATGAAGACATTCAATAGGTCGCTGAGAACGAGACTATGCGTAAAGGGTAGAATCGAGTAATATGGTGCAATTTGGAACAGGCCTTCGTCCACCAGTGGCTTGTAGGGTAATACGCAACGTTGATTGATTCATTGGTTGCAAGGCTATTTTATACTTTCCAGTGGGTTAAATTAATTGCAAATTAACAACTGACTTACATTTTCCGTATATTCAAACCACAACTGTCATTTATTTATTTAACCATTTATGCACACACATATAAATACAGAAAAGAAGAAAGGAACAGAAAAATTCGTACAAAGTCAATGCTTATTTCTAAAGAAATCTCTTCCAGCATACCTGCGATAGGAAAGTAGATAAAAGAGATGTAGACAACGTGTGTAAGAGTAGAAGAGAAACAGAATACAAAAATCAAAAACAATTCAAAAATTAAATATAAACATACATTATGAGAATATACTTACATACATACTTCTAAAATAAATATCACTTAAAAATATAAAATTACAATATAATTTAGAATAACTATGCAACTATGACGAAATGGATAGGTAGTGTTCTTTCACTCTTCTTTTAAATACTGCAACAGTTTGGCAGTCCCTAATGTCAGGCAAGAATGACGTAAATTGACGTAGGGTGTCAATTTCCTAACAATTGATTTCCCTGATAGTACATGCTCATACCTATTGCACAATTGCACATGTCACCTAAACATAGTCTAAAACATAAACTGTACACAGCCGAACGTTAATATCTGTAACATTATACTGCTGTACCAATAACTCTGGCGAGCACATTGCACTTCAGATTAATTGGAGAATTTATCAAACTCGCCGCCCGACGATGCACCTACCGTTTAGTTTGATTTATTTATTCGATTTCTGTGCGAATGGAAACAATTATGTCATGTTGTTGTTTGTCATATATTGCTGTACCTATAATACCCATATAAGGGGAATACGCTAAGGTAGCCCGCGAAATTCAAATTGTCTTACGTTTTTTGTAATTTTCAGGTCAGTATCAGGTTGTATGTTGATTAAAATTTGAATTTCGCGGACTACCCTGAAACTTTCGCCTTAATGCTGTGTCAAAATCACCACCATTATGATTGTGTATGATAGGACATATTGTGCCAACCCCTTATCAATTGGGAAAAGGGCAAGAAGTTTATGATTATGATAATATATCGACTTCAAATGAGTAGGTTCTAATAATTCTGCCAGGGTTGCGGTAAAGTCCGAAAGGGATACCGGGACCTTGGCAATAGGCAACTGAAGGGACACGGGTGGGTTTTAGGCAGTAAAAGTCTGACACGGCCTTCCGCTCCGCCCAGAGCGGGAGAAGTCATTTGATGATGCCCAACCCTCAAAAATTAAAGAGTCCCTATTTTATTTAGAAAATGGGGTTCAATAAATACTTTATTGTATGAAACATTGTGCCAATGTCTTTTAACAGTATTAAACATCAAATAGTTAAAAAAAATTCATAGTGAAAGCACATTCAGAGTTGCAATAAAATTGTAACATTACATTACAATAATTATTGTAATAGTCGTTCAATTTCGTTTTTAGACTAACCACCCAACTTGTAATAGCAATCACTTTCAAGTAAGACCTTACCACAAAAGTTCAACAACTGGACTCAAACCTGTGACCTCGTTGACTCATTGTTTGCAAGTCAAGACCTACGTCTATAGACGTTCCAAAAGACTTCGCAAATAGTAATAAGTTTTTAACCTTTCGTTTGCCAATATTTTTTTAATAAAGCATTTTCAATACTCGGTTAAATTAAAAATAGGTGTAAAAAGACCCATCACATAGCCGTCAACTACGCATTATGTACATAAAATTAAGTAAAATTGCACTAAAATAATTTCTGAAAAACGACTTTTATTTTTGGTGTGAAAAATCGCTGTTTACGGTAGAGCGCAACGTAAAGCAAGTGTTTGTTTTAACTAAACAAGCGGTCAAGCGTGTTAACTGCATTTAAAAAGAAAAACAGAAGTTGATTTCTCCCAGATAGTTCGGCATATTGGTGATTCGCCCGAAACGGGCGAATCGACACTTTTAAATAATAATAATAATATTTTTTCTTGAGGCGATTCGCATGAAGTTAATTTATTTGTAGGCGAATCGATTTCTGGAGTTGTCAATTTGCCTATTCGAATTAACTTCGTACGAATCGCGTTAAGAAAAAATAATCATTATTTAAATGTGTCTACTAGCCCGTTTCAGGCGAGTTCATTTGGGCGAAGACAATAATAATAATGTCAGAAAGATAATAAATAGTGCGCTATGTTATGCCAGAGGGCGTACAAATGTTTGTAATTTGCATAATCAAGCCAGCCAAGTCTCAAAAAATTAATTAAATACGCCTGAACAACAACAAAAAACAATTATAAAAATGGCACATTTCATTATACAAATTAATTAATTATTTATGGCAATAGAAATGAATGTCAATAAAAAGAGAAGAATAAATAATAATAATGAAATGGAAATATAAAATACTAGCTTTTGCCCGCGACTTCGTTCGCGTGGATGGAATAGTGACTGCCGACAGATTTTTGGTTTTACCCGCATAGTTCCCGATCTCGCGGGATCTCTTCAAAAATGAACGGAACCAATTTTAAACATATCAAACGATCAATCCTCGGTTCCACGACAGTACCGAAGCGCTCGGCCGATACCCAACCAAATGCGTGTAACGAAACCATAGCGCGATCTATTTCGATCCCAACGCCATCTATCGAGCATAGTGACAACTCGGATTATTTATCTATACTCCGTTCGGGCATTTTCTTTGTACTAAAAGTTTTATTATATTGATATTATTTTTTTCATACCTTTTTACTATTTATTTACTTTTTTCCGTGAATTAAAACAATAACATGAACCGAACTCGTGTAACGATCGACACCATTGCGCGATCACCAACTCGACATATAGTACTAATAGAATTATCTATACTCCGTTAGAGCATTTCTATGTGCTAAAAGTTGTATTATATTATATTTTTCATACCTTTTTACTATTTATTTACATTTTTCCGATGAATTTTCAGTACTGAATTGATGCCGACTCTTGACCAATAGATGGCGCTGTATGTCCGGAATAAATTTTATTTTTTATTTTATTTTTTGTAATAAAAACTATCCTATGTCCTTTCTCAAGTTCCAAACTATGTCTGTACCAAATTTCACACAAATCGGTTCAGTAGTTTAGGCGTGAAGCAAAGACAGACAGACAGACAGACAGACAGAAAGACAGACAGACAGATAGACAGAGTTACTTTCGCATTTATAATATTAAGTTTGGATAAACGTCAACACACAGACTGAGCACAACTGTTAAATACAAAAAAACTGATGTCAATATACAATACTAATGCCAATATACAAAATTTATGTCAAGGATAACATTATACAGATTTTCTTAGCATGTCAACATTCCGTCATTAGATTTTTGTCTGCTATAAATTCCGAAATATTGGAATATGCTTTGTTCACCAGTAAGGATTTAAGCCGTTTCTTAAATAAGCTCACGTTCAATTCTTTGATTGACCGTGGTATGAGGTTAAATAAGACAGGCGCCATGCAAAATACACTTTTATACATTAATGCTGTGTGCAACGTTCTTACGCATAAGCTGTTGTTATCCCGTCGACTTTGGTTATTATAGTCTGACATTTTTTTAAATAAGTTTGGATTAGTCTTAACAAATACAGCAACCTCAAAAATATATAAGGATGGAAGAGTAAATATTTTAAATTTAATAAATAATGGTTTACATGTATCTGTGACCTGTAATCCAAAAATTGTCCTGATACACTTTTTCTGAGCTTTAAAGATTATTTCCCTATTGGTTGAATTCCTCCAAAAATTACACCGTATCTCAAAACTGAGCCCACCAAGCCATGATATGCTGTGAGTAAGGCGTCCACACTCATCACTGAGGTAAGTTTATATAGGGCATAGGTAGACTTACTTATTCGTTTAGTTAGCTCCTTGGTGTGTGTTTTCCAATCTAATTTATCGAATCGAATCGAATCACCAATAAGCCGAAACCGGTTCAATTTAGCCAAGACTCTTGTCCTGTAAAGATAGAAGAAACAAGTTACTTTATTAATTTATTACTCGTGACATGAATAACAATTTATCAAAGTCGCACAAAAACTTTCAACTCTCACAGATTTCTTTATTATTACTTAAAGGTCAAATGTTCCATTTAAGATTCATCACCAGTCTAGGCACAATCTACAAGCACTTGCATTGAAAACCTACATCACATTAAAATATTTTCATCGCACAATGAAAAGGCTATTTTACAATTTGAAATGTTTTTCAAATATTTCCAACACTTAGATTGAAGGTCAATCGTTTGTCATAGAAAAGTTACATGACTTTAGGGTTCTACTTTATTTTTTTTTGACCTTATCTATCATCATAATTATTATATTGTTTATGGAAGGAGGACGGGCAAGGGATCGTGAAACATGATAGGAGGCCTTTGCCCAGAGATAGGACAGCACCGGCTAGGAAAAAATAATGTGAGGGTAAGATTAACTAAACACTACAAATGAATAAAAAAGTGAAAGATTAAGTCGACCACGAACCCCACTTGTTTAGTAGCACTGGAAGGTCAGGGCCACGACGACATACGTCTTGCAGCCCAAGGCGGCACGGCTCTCGAATGCTCCTGCGCCGCTCTCCTCTCCGCAAGTCGCACGCGGCGACTCATGCCACCCTCGCTCTGTCGCATCGCAAGATGCGGCGGTGTTTGATGGTAAGATTCCACACCCAATCACATTTTATTACAGTACTAGCTGCCCCGCTCCGGCTTCGCACGGGTAAGTAAGTACCTACCCTACCCCTAGTCTACCTACCCTACCCTACCTACCCTACCCTACCCTACCTACCCTACCTACCCTACCTACCCTACCTACCCTACCTACCCTACCTACCCTACCTACCCTACCTACCCTACCTACCCTACCTACCCTACCTACCCTACCTACCCTACCTACCCTACCTACCCTACCTACCCTACCTACCCTACCTACCCTACCTACCCTACCTACCCTACCTACCCTACCTACCCTACCTACCCTACCTACCCTACCTACCCTACCTACCCTACCTACCCTACCTACCCTACCTACCCTACACCTACCCTACCTACCCTACCTACCCTACACCTACCCTACCTACCCTACCTACCCTACACCTACCCTACCTACCCTACCTACCCTACACCTACCCTACCTACCCTACCTACCCTACACCTACCCTACCTACCCTACCTACCCTACACCTACCCTACCTACCCTACCTACCCTACACCTACCCTACCTACCCTACCTACCCTACACCTACCCTACCTACCCTACCTACCCTACCTACCCTACCTACCCTACCTACCCTACCTACCCTACCTACCCTACCTACCCTACCTACCCTACCTACCCTACCTACCCTACCTACCCTACCTACCCTACCTACCCTACCTACCCTACCTACCCTACCTACCCTACCTACCCTACCTACCCTACCTACCCTACCTACCCTACCTACCCTACCTACCCTACCTACCCTACCTACCCTACCTACCCTACCTACCCTACCTACCCTACCTACCCTACCTACCCTACCTACCCTACCTACCCTACCTACCCTACCTACCCTACCTACCCTACCTACCCTACCTACCCTACCTACCCTACCTACCCTACCTACCCTACCTACCCTACCTACCCTACCTACCCTACCTACCCTACCTACCCTACCTACCCTACCTACCCTACCTACCCTACCTACCCTACCTACCCTACCTACCCTACCTACCCTACCTACCCTACCTACCCTACCTACCCTACCTACCCTACCTACCCTACCTACCCTACCTACCCTACCTACCCTACCTACCCTACCTACCCTACCTACCCTACCTACCCTACCTACCCTACCTACCCTACCTACCCTACCTACCCTACCTACCCTACCTACCCTACCTACCCTACCTACCCTACCTACCCTACCTACCCTACCTACCCTACCTACCCTACCTACCCTACCTACCCTACCTACCCTACCTACCCTACCTACCCTACCTACCCTACCTACCCTACCTACCCTACCTACCCTACCTACCCTACCTACCCTACCTACCCTACCTACCCTACCTACCCTACCTACCCTACCTACCCTACCTACCCTACCTACCCTACCTACCCTACCTACCCTACCTACCCTACCTACCCTACCTACCCTACCTACCCTACCTACCCTACCTACCCTACCTACCCTACCTACCCTACCTACCCTACCTACCCTACCTACCCTACCTACCCTACCTACCCTACCTACCCTACCTACCCTACCTACCCTACCTACCCTACCTACCCTACCTACCCTACCTACCCTACCTACCCTACCTACCCTACCTACCCTACCTACCCTACCTACCCTACCTACCCTACCTACCCTACCTACCCTACCTACCCTACCTACCCTACCTACCCTACCTACCCTACCTACCCTACCTACCCTACCTACCCTACCTACCCTACCTACCCTACCTACCCTACCTACCCTACCTACCCTACCTACCCTACCTACCCTACCTACCCTACCTACCCTACCTACCCTACCTACCCTACCTACCCTACCTACCCTACCTACCCTACCTACCCTACCTACCCTACCTACCCTACCTACCCTACCTACCCTACCTACCCTACCTACCCTACCTACCCTACCTACCCTACCTACCCTACCTACCCTACCTACCCTACCTACCCTACCTACCCTACCTACCCTACCTACCCTACCTACCCTACCTACCCTACCTACCCTACCTACCCTACCTACCCTACCTACCCTACCTACCCTACCTACCCTACCTACACTACGTTTAAACCGTCCCTTGAGGATAACGAACACAACAAAAAAAGAATTGGCCAAATTGGTCCAGGCGTTGTTGAGTTATGCGCTTACCAACACATTTTGCGATTCATTTTTATATTATAGATTATCTATTATACCTACAGTGCGTACCAGTTATGGTAAAAAATAATCAGCTGACCCATACATTTGAGTCGACGTATTGAAGCTTTATAAGGGACAGATGATTATTTTTTCGTGATTACGATGTTGGTCCTAAAAAGAAAGTGGTTTCGTGTAATGGTCTGTACCACACCTTTAAAATTATGTCACACGTTTTTGATCCACGCTGAACAATTTGGAACAAGAATTTACAATTTTTCTCGGACTATTCAACAGTTTCAAATGAAACAAATAACATAACATCACGCTTGTAATCCACGAAGTGTTAGCCAGAGGTGTAAGTATAGTAACACCCTCATTACACAAGTAATGTTTATGTGTAATAGGGGGCGAGCCTATTGCCCTGAAACACTTAAGTAATAATTATAAATCTACTGAACCCAGTGCTTTCATTAACTAGACATATTTTTTCTGAAATAAATTGCGGTTGCCACCATAAATTCACGTTGACTACTTTACTTTCGTTCTGAAAGCACTTGTGAGAATCCATAAATCCAACTTGAATTATGTTACTTAATTCCAAGTAAGTACTAAAATTAAATATCAAATCTTAGTAGTAGTTATAGAAGCTCTAAATTAAAAATTAAACTAAAATTTTTAGTTATAAATAATTCGCTAAGAGACAGTTAAATAAAATGTGACATAAAACATGAGTTAAAAGTATCAATTGAGTAACATATTAATTACACGTTAATAATAATTGATTGTATGTGGACAACGTGGAAAGTAATTATTTTTATATTTAGATGAAAAAGATCATAAATAAGCTTATCTAATTGTATACAATCAGCTTATTTACTTCCCTATAGAGGTGGTATCATAATCCTAATCATATCCTTACTAGACCTAACTATCCTAAATATTATATTTATACATTATATATATATTTTATATATAATATTATAAATGCGAAAGTGAGTTTGTTTATTTGTTACGCTTTCACGCTAAAACGGCTGAACGGATTTGGATGACATTTGGCACAGGTGTAAACAATGACCTGGAATAGGACAGAGGATACTTTTTATCCCGATACTCCCACGGGATTGAGACTTACGCAGGTGAAACCGCGTGGCGCAGCTTGTCAAGAATATTTTTATTTTCGCCATTGCTGATCGCCTGAACTCCTTGCTATTTGTTCTCGTGCCTAATATAATTTATTTCTTCTAACATATTTTGGTAATAACACTAAATAATGCTCGCTATTGTGTTAATGAGACCTATTTCAATGTACCAATATCTTATGATACTTACATAATTATAATTTCTGAGAGAATATAATTAGGGGCTCTAAATCCATACTAATATTATAAACTAGCTTCCGCTCGCGGCTTCGCCCGCGTGGTATGTCAAGAAAAAGTACCCTATGTCCTTCCCCAGGATGCCATCTATCTCCTTGCCAAATTTTATCGAAATCCGGTTAGTGGTTTAGGCGTGAAAAGGTAACATACAGACAGACAGATAGAGTTCGCGGCTTCGCCCGCGTGGTATGTCGATAAAAAGTACCCTATATCCTTCCCCAGGATGCCATCTATCTCCTTGCCAAATTTTATCGAAATCCGCTCAGTGGTTTAGGCGTGAAAAGGTAACATACAGACAGACAGAAAGACAGACAGACGGAGTTACTTTCGAATTTATAATATTATATTTATAGTATATATTTTATAGTATATATAGTATTATAGTATGGATTCGAAAGTAACTCTATCTGTCTGTCTGTATGTTACCTTTCACGAATAAACCACTGATCGTATTTCGATAAAATTTGGCAAGGAGGTAGATGGCATCCCGGGGAAGGACATAGGCTACTTTTTATCGACATACAACGCGAGCGAAGCCGCGGGCGGAAGCTAGTGGCGAATAAAATCACAAAAAATATAGTGTAGGAGATATTACGTGGATAATTTCAAGCCTTTTGATCATGTTTGAATCAACACGAGATAACGAAAGGCAATATTTTGACGCCCTGAATGCGAAAGTTCTCAACAATATTTGTTTTAGCTCTTTCTACAATAATGTTCGTTAGATATTGTAATTTATGTAATAAAGCGCTTTTTGGCTTCGGCGTTTACGCTTCAAGCGGAGTCTGAAATTGCGTAGAGATATTTGATATAATAAATAATCTAACGAGCGCTGGATTTGTAAATCCAGAATATATAATAAATTAATTACATAATGTATCCCGAAGAAGGTTTTGAGGGAGTTTGACAGGAGTCGTATTGTAAGAAGGTTCTTCTTTTAGGGGGAGCCTTCAGCCCTGGGGCCTATTAAATAAAACCGAAAAGTGACAGGTGAAAATCTGACAACCAGTCAATTTTGTAAGTTGCTTTCGTAGTTTACTGCCTTAATTTATGTTATAAATATAGTGATACTAGCTGGGCCCCGCGGTTTTACCCGCAGGAGTCTCGATCCCGTGGGAATATCGGGATAAGAAACATCCTATGTCCTTCTCCAGATCATGGTCTATCTCTCTCTCTCTCTCTCTCTCTCTCTCTCTCTGATCATCCTAATCCGTTTTAGCATGAAAACGAAAGAAACCAACTCACTTTCACATTTATAATATTAGTTAGGAGATGTCGCATTGTCAGTTAAACGCCTATATCACATTATATCCTGATCGCTGATAGTGTACCTACTGACCTAATTCCCTATACCAAAAATAGTTACCTACAACAGATTTAAGGCCACAAACAGGCGCGATATCGCGGGCGCGACAAGGATAGTGCTGCCGGTCGCGCCCGCGATATCGCGCCAGTTTTCACGAGCCTTTAATTATCAATACCTAGACATGACCTGTAGACATACAAGTTTTACGACATGTTTATAGGCATAAAATACCTATGTAGGTATACATACATACATACCTACCTACCCTACCTACCCTACCTACCCTACCTACCCTACCTACCCTACCTACCCTACCTACCCTACCTACCCTACCTACCCTACCTACCCTACCTACCCTACCTACCCTACCTACCCTACCTACCCTACCTACCCTACCTACCCTACCTACCCTACCTACCCTACCTACCCTACCTACCCTACCTACCCTACCTACCCTACCTACCCTACCTACCCTACCTACCCTACCTACCCTACCTACCCTACCTACCCTACCTACCCTACCTACCCTACCTACCCTACCTACCCTACCTACCCTACCTACCCTACCTACCCTACCTACCCTACCTACCCTACCTACCCTACCTACCCTACCTACCCTACCTACCCTACCTACCCTACCTACCCTACCTACCCTACCTACCCTACCTACCCTACCTACCCTACCTACCCTACCTACCCTACCTACCCTACCTACCCTACCTACCCTACCTACCCTACCTACCCTACCTACCCTACCTACCCTACCTACCCTACCTACCCTACCTACCCTACCTACCCTACCTACCCTACCTACCCTACCTACCCTACCTACCCTACCTACCCTACCTACCCTACCTACCCTACCTACCCTACCTACCCTACCTACCCTACCTACCCTACCTACCCTACCTACCCTACCTACCCTACCTACCCTACCTACCCTACCTACCCTACCTACCCTACCTACCCTACCTACCCTACCTACCCTACCTACCCTACCTACCCTACCTACCCTACCTACCCTACCTACCCTACCTACCCTACCTACCCTACCTACCCTACCTACCCTACCTACCCTACCTACCCTACCTACCCTACCTACCCTACCTACCCTACCTACCCTACCTACCCTACCTACCCTACCTACCCTACCTACCCTACCTACCCTACCTACCCTACCTACCCTACCTACCCTACCTACCCTACCTACCCTACCTACCCTACCTACCCTACCTACCCTACCTACCCTACCTACCCTACCTACCCTACCTACCCTACCTACCCTACCTACCCTACCTACCCTACCTACCCTACCTACCCTACCTACACTACGTTTAAACCGTCCCTTGAGGATAACGAACACAACAAAAAAAGAATTGGCCAAATTGGTCCAGGCGTTGTTGAGTTATGCGCTTACCAACACATTTTGCGATTCATTTTTATATTATAGATTATCTATTATACCTACAGTGCGTACCAGTTATGGTAAAAAATAATCAGCTGACCCATACATTTGAGTCGACGTATTGAAGCTTTATAAGGGACAGATGATTATTTTTTCGTGATTACGATGTTGGTCCTAAAAAGAAAGTGGTTTCGTGTAATGGTCTGTACCACACCTTTAAAATTATGTCACACGTTTTTGATCCACGCTGAACAATTTGGAACAAGAATTTACAATTTTTCTCGGACTATTCAACAGTTTCAAATGAAACAAATAACATAACATCACGCTTGTAATCCACGAAGTGTTAGCCAGAGGTGTAAGTATAGTAACACCCTCATTACACAAGTAATGTTTATGTGTAATAGGGGGCGAGCCTATTGCCCTGAAACACTTAAGTAATAATTATAAATCTACTGAACCCAGTGCTTTCATTAACTAGACATATTTTTTCTGAAATAAATTGCGGTTGCCACCATAAATTCACGTTGACTACTTTACTTTCGTTCTGAAAGCACTTGTGAGAATCCATAAATCCAACTTGAATTATGTTACTTAATTCCAAGTAAGTACTAAAATTAAATATCAAATCTTAGTAGTAGTTATAGAAGCTCTAAATTAAAAATTAAACTAAATGAATTGTGCCAGTTAGTGCTAAATTTTAATTTCAAATTCATTAAGCATTTTTAGTTATAAATAATTCGCTAAGAGACAGTTAAATAAAATGTGACATAAAACATGAGTTAAAAGTATCAATTGAGTAACATATTAATTACACGTTAATAATAATTGATTGTATGTGGACAACGTGGAAACTATTTATTTTTATATTTAGATGAAAAAGATCATAAATAAGCTTATCTAATTGTATACAATCAGCTTATTTACTTCCCTATAGAGGTGGTATCATAATCCTAACTATATCCTTACTAGACCTAACTATCCTAAATATTATATTTATACATTATGATATAATTATATAATATTATAAATGCGAAAGTGAGTTTGTTTATTTGTTACGCTTTCACGCTAAAACGGCTGAACGGATTTGGATGACATTTGGCACAGGTGTAAACAATGACCTGGAATAGGATAGAGGATATTTTTTATCCCGATACTCTCACGGGATCGAGACTTACGTGGGTGAAACCGCGTGGCGCAGCTTGTCAAGAATATTTGTATTTTCGCAATTGCTGATCGCCTGAACTCCTTGCTATTTGTTCTCGTGCCTAATATAATTTATTTCTTCTAACATATTTTGGTAATAACACTAAATAATGCTCGCTATTGTGTTAATGAGACCTATTTCAATGTACCAATATCTTATGATACTTACATAATTATAATTTCTGAGAGAATATAATTAGGGGCTCTAAATCCATACTAATATTATAAACTAGCTTCCGCTCGCGGCTTCGCCCGCGTGGTATGTCAAGAAAAAGTACCCTATGTCCTTCCCCAGGATGCCATCTATCTCCTTGCCAAATTTTATCGAAATCCGGTTAGTGGTTTAGGCGTGAAAAGGTAACATACAGACAGACAGATAGAGTTCGCGGCTTCGCCCGCGTGGTATGTCGATAAAAAGTACCCTATATCCTTCCCCAGGATGCCATCTATCTCCTTGCCAAATTTTATCGAAATCCGCTCAGTGGTTTAGGCGTGAAAAGGTAACATACAGACAGACAGAAAGACAGACAGACGGAGTTACTTTCGAATTTATAATATTATATTTATAGTATATATTTTATAGTATATATAGTATTATAGTATGGATTCGAAAGTAACTCTATCTGTCTGTCTGTATGTTACCTTTCACGAATAAACCACTGATCGTATTTCGATAAAATTTGGCAAGGAGGTAGATGGCATCCCGGGGAAGGACATAGGCTACTTTTTATCGACATACAACGCGAGCGAAGCCGCGGGCGGAAGCTAGTGGCGAATAAAATCACAAAAAATATAGTGTAGGAGATATTACGTGGATAATTTCAAGCCTTTTGATCATGTTTGAATCAACACGAGATAACGAAAGGCAATATTTTGACGCCCTGAATGCGAAAGTTCTCAACAATATTTGTTTTAGCTCTATCTGCGATAATGTTCGTTAGATATTGTAATTTATGTAATAAAGCGCTTTTTGGCTTCGGCGTTTACGCTTCAAGCGGAGTCTGAAATTGCGTAGAGATATTTGATATAATAAATAATCTAACGAGCGCTGGATTTGTAAATCCAGAATATATAATAAATTAATTACATAATGTATCCCGAAGAAGGTTTTGAGGGAGTTTAATAGGAGTCGTATTGTAAGAAGGTTCTTCTTTTAGGGGGAGCCTTCAGCCCTGGGGCCTATTTAATAAAACCGAAAAGTGACAGGTGAAAATCTGACAACCCGTCAATTTTGTAAGTTGCTTTCGTAGTTTACTGCCTTAATTTATATTATAAATATAGTGATACCTACTGCGCCCCGCGGTTTCGCCCGCAGGAGTCTCGATCCCGTTGGAATATCGGGATAAGAAACATCCTATGTCCTTCTCCAGATCATGGTCTATCTCTCTCTCTCTCTCCCTCTCTGATCCTCCTAATCCGTTCAGCCGTTTTAGCGTGAAAACGAAAGAAACAAACTCACTTTCACATTTATAATATTAGTTAGGAGATGTCGCATTGTCAGTTAAACGCCTATATCGCATTATATCCTGATCGCTGATAGTGTACCTACTAACCTAATTCCCTATACCAAAAATAGTTACCTACAACAGATTTAAGGCCACAAACAGGCGCGATATCGCGGGCGCGACAAGGATAGCGCTGCCGGTCGCGCCCGCGATATCGCGCCAGTTTTCACGAGCCTTTAATTATCAATACCTAGCCATGACCTGTAGACATACAAGTTTTATCTCGCTCCACATCGCAAACCGTGTAAGCCGTGCCTTTAAACTTCAACGACATGTTTATAGGCATTAAATCCCTATGTATACATACATACCTACCTACCTATAAGTATAATCATTTGGCGTAAATACCAAACTAATTACAAAATAGTTCCACTCTCAAAGTTCGCAAACCGATCCGGCCCGGATTATGCGCCGCCTCGGATCTTCGTGAATTATTAGTTTAATACCGTCCGGGACCAGACGGCCGGTCAGTAATTGGTCTATTAACACTTCGCCAAATTGCCGATCTCCGATTGTGGTTCGTAACTAGCAGCAACGACTGTTTGTAACTTAAGAAGCTGGTAGGAGTCGGTTGCTATGGCCATTCAGAAAACTTTGGTGATTAAAGTTTTTTATAAAAGTGTTAAAAAACTTTTTGTAGTTAAGTTTCTCGTAAAACCGCACTTTTTTTTTAAATGAAAGGCAAACCTCCGCGTAGTTTCTAAACTGCTCATTATAATTTGACAATTGAGGTATCGTTGGAATCGTCTTGAGCGTTCGCTGGAACACATCACAGACAGACAAATTCAAAAGTCAAACAGATTACGTGTAACTCCGGATTTTGAATTTGTCTGTCTGTGATGTCTTGTTTATAACTTTTTGACGTAGTTGGGTTTTAGTTTTTATAACTTTTATTTATATTGTTCTGCCATTTTAAGTAATGCTATCAAGATTACCAAAAGTTCTAATAAATATTTGCGGTAAAAGGTAAAAAATAAATAACACAAACGGCCTAAATGGGGTTCTAAAAATTATTAAACATTTCCAAACCATTAAGTACCGTAACAAAACAATTTGCATTATTTATCGTTATGAAATTCATAATTATTATTTATTGGCAGACAGCAGGTACGTATAAAAACCCTCGAACCGTTAGCAATAAAATTAAAACAACACATTTTCACTTGTGACCTACAACGCCACTATAATTACTGTAACGCCACCCTAACATTTACATTTACACAATATTCAGAATTGTAATATTTAAGGCTTCTGTATACATATAAGACATTTGTATGGCAATTCGAAAGTACTTATAATCAAATAAAATGCAACTAGAGCGCACCCAATTCTTTTAACAGACAGAATATGAATGCATCTACAGACTACACAGACAGGCATTACCGTCGAAATGTCCAGAAATAATCTAGGCCACAAAGCAGAGGATATAGCATGTTCGTCCACTCATGGTTTAAGTGTGGATACTGCCATTATATTACAAATAGCTGTCCGCGGCTTAGCCCGCGTGGATGTCAGTTATTAGGATATACTAAAACCTTTCTTTAGAACCACTATATGCTTCTCACTTCCATGCGTCATGTTCGTGAACGGGCGCCATCAGTAGGGACTGGTCATCTCTTAGCTGCCACGGCTTATTATAATTTATTTTAATTTTTGAATTGTTTTGTATCTTTTATTTACGGACGCTTTTAACCTGCACGTTTTTCTACATTGTACTCACATGTATAATTCCAACATGAATGATGTAAACAATATATTATAACAATATTCTGATTTAAAAGAGTGTCCGTGGAGTTTCTTGCCCGTTCTTCTCCATAGGAACCTACTACGCTTTGGAATGGGCAACTAGCTTCATCTTTCTGACTGACCGACCCCTTGACAATTCAAAAGTGCCTGTAATTGGTTTATTTGAAATAAATGCTTTGAGTTTGAGTTTGACTATAACCATTGCTGAAAACAGCATGAAAATCGGTGCAGTAGTTTTTGAGTTTATCGCGAACAGAAAGACGCGGCGGAGGACTTTATTGTTTCAAGTAATACCATGACATAGACATGCCTTTTCCCCTGATTTGTAACCTAGGTGGGTTAAAGCCTGCCAGGGTTGCGGGTTAGTCCGAAAGGGATACCGGGACCTTGGCAACAGGCAACTGAAGGAACACGGGTGGGTTTTAGTCAGTAGAAGTCTGACACGCCCTTCCGCTCCACCCAGAGCGGGAGAAGTCATCGGATGATTTCCCACCCTCAAAAAAAAAAAAAAAGGTGGGTTATAAATCAGGGGAAAAGGCATGTCTTGATGAATCAAACATTCGAAGACGTTTGTGTAGTTCTGGGCTGGGGTTGCGTGGTGGATTTGGACCCATTCCCTCTCTCAGGGTGAAAGGTCATGTCACAGCAGTGGAAGTAATAAAGAAAGAAACAAAGGATCCAAGAAAGATGATTACGACCACTTTGCCATATCACGAAAAGCTTACATCGTCATTACGTGTGGCGATGAAAATTGGGATTAATCTAAAAGAAATGTTGCGACAAAATCGTTACAAAAACTCATTTGTAACCGCCCTAACATAAGGCTATAAACTGTTACAAAGAAAAATACGAAACACCTTGTAATTTCATGTTAAGGAAAAAATTACAGTTCGTAGTTTGAACGCTACAATTTATGGTCTAATTAGTCAATGTTCCAAGTCGCCGCGCACACATATGTAGTCATATTTCTTACAGGATTGCTAGAATATTTTGTTTTATTTGCTGACGATTTATGTACTGACTGTATTTCGTGGTGTTTCGGAATAGAGATTGCTTGAGTTATCATTTTTACCCAAAGTCATTAGTGAAGTTAGGAATGTTATCATTTTCACTATAGTTTGTTCTAAAAATATCTGACGTAAAGTATAAAAATAATTCTGTACAAGTTTAATTCTTACGCAATCACTCAACAAAAATTATAACTTAACTTATATCTTCCCTTGTACATAATTATTATTATAGATAATAGACAAATAAATATAAAAACAAAAGGACAGATTTGACTTATATCTCAACACTTTTTCCAAAAATTATTGATTGAATAATATTATTCAATTGTAATTGATATATCATTGACTATTTATTTATTTATTTATTTCAGGCGACTCAGGCCCATAGATAAATACCTTAACCTAAATATACATATCTTTATTAAAATAACTTAAAATTATTGTACACGAAATGATGACTTCGGCGTCGTGTTGCGCTGCGTGGTGTCGCGTAACCTTCCACGAAAACGTCGGTACGCCACACCTTTCGACCAAAACTCTTCTTTCATGAAGGATTCTAGGTACTGAGTTGGAACCCGCACCACAAACGACTTGAAGTTTATGTTATGGCGCGACTCCAACTTCTCTACTCTCAAGGTACACTTGGTCTTGCTTATGATGTATTCCACGATGTCTTCAGTCATCGTGGAGTGATGCAGACGGGATACGTACAGCTGCATCGACGGTGTAGCAGGACGCAGCAACATATTTGGTCCCGCCAGACCAGTACCACATCGATTACGGCATGTCGGCTTCCTTCGCTTCGATTCGACTGTCACGAAGCCGTCCTTGTCTGGCTGCCCTTTTTTAGGGGCTGGGGACAAGATACCGGGAGCCGGTACATTGCGGCTCTTAGATGCCCCTTCGGTCAAAAGTGCCATATATGTGCCTATTTCAAATAAATTATTTGACTTTGACTTTGACTTTGACTTTGGTCGATTTTACGGACTATGATTGAGGTTATAAAATTAACGTCAATTTGTAAAAATCAAAAACATCTTTAAGATGATTTAAAATTTGTATTCAAACCATAGAATCATCTAACATTTTGAGTTGAATACAGCATTACCTTTGATATGGTTTTATCATAGCTATATGACCACTCGTTTTAAAAGGTTTATAGGACCTTTAAAAATAATGACGAAAATGAGCTGCAATGAAGATAAGTAGACACGTTATGTTTAGCAAAAGCTGTTTAAAATGATAATAGCAATGCCTTTGACAGGATGCTTTTTCATCTGTTAAAGATATAATCATGTAGGTAAGTGAACTTCTATTTCATTTGCGTCGTTTCTAGAATATTCTAACAATTTATGAGCTAAGTTACATAACATCTCGCCTTTATTCCGCGACAGGTAAGGCAGAGGTATACATGCAGAATAAGAATAAAAGAATAATAATAATTTATTTGTGAAACATAGGTAATTACATACAAAGATCTTAAAAATTAGGTAGTGCGCTATGTTTTGCCAATGGTGACATACAAATGATCAACATTTAAAATAAAAAATTAAAACGATTGAACACCCATATTTCGCCAGTTATGTTTCAGTACCATGTAATAGAGGCCGAACGTATGGCCATCAACCGGACACATCCGGGCTTCGAGCTCCGGGCTCCGGGCTCCGGGCTGGACAGTTCTCTGTCCAGCCCGGAATCTGGATTTGTGTCTCCAGTGCAGTGGCGTGGTCGTGCAAAGTGTTATTGGGTTTGTCCATCGAGAATATAAATTCCAGATGAAAAACCAAATAACACACCATTGCCCGACCCGGGAATCGAACCCAGGACCTCATGCTGAGCAATAGCGCTTTATTATTGAATGATGCGATGGTACCTGTAGGTACCTATATCTATTACATAGTCAATAGAGATAGAATGATTAGTATTACATTTAAACAGTAATTTTGGAATGGTAATCACATAATGATATCTATTATTGGTTCAATAATAAAGTCAGCATTTATCGTTTCAATATTTGTTGTTTAATTTGAATGAATTTACAGTTGAGTTGCTAAATATTGGGCCAGTTAATTTGCCATCGACTCGCTAAAACAAAGTTTACTAAGCTGGATAATTGTATTTATAAAAATAGTAGATGCACAAATTATTATAGTAGCTATTACATACAGTAATATACATAATGGGTACCCATTAAGTATGTTATTTTACTATAATAATTTGTGCACTAAATGTTGAGTCTTCGCATAATATTCGAAGATGTAGAACTATACCTACCGGTTATCAGGGTAAACACCGTTGTCACTCAAACCATGGGTAGTTGACTTAAATATAAAACAAATGATCGAATAACAACAAAAAAAAAAGTTATATTCATTAAAAGATTTTAAAAAGTTTCTATCCGACACCGTGCTCGCTACCGAAACAGCTAACTAACTTAGGGAAGGGTCGCGCTCGCAGCCGGTCAGGTCACGTCCCGCACTCCCCGCCCGTGTTGAGACGAACTTGCGTCTTTTGTGGTAAAATGTTGTTTAAAAAAAAAGAAAAAAAAATGTTGTTATTTTTCATTGATATTACGTTCTTTAGATGACACCAAACTACTGGTTTCAAGGATAACGGTGTTTACCCTAACACCCTGTATTGCTGAAAGGGCTTTCATATTTCAGGGGAAATTAACATGACATAAGATCAGGCTTCCCCAAAAGGTTTGGCATATATGTTTATCTTAATAATAAATCTAACTTTCCAAATTAATTGGAATTACATGAACAATCTTTGGATGACTTGAATAAGAGTTAGGAAAGGTTAAAGACAATCGTAATTCTTAGTTAATAACCTAACTTACATAACATCACGCCTTGTCTCACCGAACGGTTGGGCAGACGTGTACCTATAGTACACTCACATTTCGCCAGTTATGTAAGTCCCATGTAATAGGGGGCGAGCCTATTGCCATCAAACGGGCAAAAAGCCAGACTCTGGGCTGTTACTCTGCCAGGGTTGCGGGAAAGTCCGAAAGGGTTACCGGAGCCCTTCGCAACAGGCGACTGAAGGAACACGGGTGGGTTTTAGTCAGTAAAAGTCTGACACGCACTCCCGTTCCGCCCAGAGCGGGAGAAGTCATTCGAAGATTTCCCAACACCGAAAAAAAAAGGGGCTGTTACTGAGAAATTCCAGATAGAAAAACCCAATAACACTTTGCCAGACCCGGGAATCAAACCCAGGAAATCATGCTCAGCAATAGCGCTTACGACCATCAGACCAACCAAGCAGTTAGTTCTGACATCTACATCGTTATGAGTTTTTCTGACCTATTGAAGGTCAGAAAAACTCTGTTAAATTACAAGTCTGACAATTTTGAGAATCTGAAACTAATGTAGACATTTCTTTTACAAGTTTTATGTGCAAACACCAATACACTGTTTATCATTATTTAATTCACAAGTACTTATACTTTGACACTTACTTGCACTCACTTTTGTTCGTGATTTTGTTAATAAAAAATGTTTTGTAAGTTACAACTTGTAGAAAATCATAACAATTCCTGAGTATCCGGCGACTCTCTAAATCCATCTTACAAGTTTACAAGTGTCGTGCTTAGTACCGCAATAAATGTTTAAATTCGATTTTCTTTTTTAAAATGTGGTCAAAAGAGAGAAATGACCTGATTCCCGTGTCCCAGCAGTGGGAACATTATGGCTGATTATGAATATAGAGATCAGCTATGAATTTAACGAAAATTAACATTCTAGGTAACTTGTGAACGTGTAGACTTGTAACTTTTGATAGACAGGGCCCAGGACACTTTTTTATCGGTGGAGAAATTGCAAAATGATTATGATATATCATCATCATTTCAGCAGAAAGACGTCCACTGCTGAATATAGACCTCACCTTAGCGCAAACACTTCGACAGGTTCCATAAACATAATATAATAGTTCTTAAAATATAAGTAGTTCAATCCGAATATTGTTTCAGTGTAATACTGTGTTTATTTGCAGGAAAACAGTATTTGTTTCAACAGTATACTGCACAGTAAAAAGCCAACGAGGCACGAAGTTTACCTACATCGTTATAAGTTCGACACAGGTGCAAGTTTAAAACTATAGTGTACAACTTTGTATCCTACAAAGACCTTCCTGTCTCAGCCTTAGGCTATGCTGGTAACTCTAGGAGTCTATCACAGGAAGTGTGGCGAATTCCTAACTAGATTACTTGGTAATACACGATTATGTACCTATTAAAAATTTTCGTAGTTGCAATTACCATATTTACTTTCCAAACCAAATGTGTGTAATGATACAGCTTTTCAGTACAAAGCATTTATGTATTTATATTCTTGCACACCCACAAACTTGGTATACATATAGCAATATTTCATAAACTATTTAGTTAGGTACTTAATATAATATCCTTAAAGACTTTTTGACTTCTATAAGACAATCTTAAGGTTCCGAGGCTCGAATAGAACTATAACTTATAAGCTAAGCCACCCTCCAAACATCATGTTTCCATCCGTTCCGTTAAAAAACTAGTAATTTTAAGGAGTGTAAACATTGTGTGGCAACCGTGCGCGGCTGCCGCGCGCGGCTTTCCGCGTTGTGTTTGGACAACTGCCGCGCGCGAATGCTTCTGGCTACCTGCCGCGCACAAACATTTCTATAAAACATTCGTCAGTAATTGGGCTTGGACGTATTATAAGCTGAGCTACGACACACGCAACCGCTTTCATGCCAATTGAAGTGCGCGGCGTGTCTCGGATATGCCGCGTAGTACTGCTGCGCAAACATTCGTCGGTTTAGTCCACACTAGAGCTCGGCAGAATGTGTCCTGCAAATGCCGCGTATTGTTGCTGCGCTCTTGCTGCACAATGTTTGTACACACATTTACGGTAACTGTGAAATGAAATACTTTAAAACTTCATGATTACACTGATACAAAAATCATTTGATGCAAATCACATACTTTTAATTTAATATTTAGTATTTAAAATCACTACAAATCTTATTAATATTTGGAAATCATGACTATTGTAATTGGGATTACTGTTTTTGTAACAATGTTTTGATTTTAAAGAGTGTCCGTGGAGTTTCTTACCCGTTCTTCTCCATATGAACCTACTATGCTTTGGAATGGGCAGTTAGCTTCATCTTTCTGACTGACCGACCTCTTGATATTTTAGAAGTACCTGTAATTGGTTTAATTTAAGTAAATTCTTTGAGTGTTAAGTTACTTATTCACTATGCAATTCGACTTTCTTTCATCATTCTAGCTTAAATTCTGTACCCAGAAATAAAAATACAATCTGAAATACCGACTCCAATATCAAAACATCAAAAGCCTCATAAAAATAAACAAAAAAGAACACAAAAGAATTCCAACAATTCCTTCTAAATTAAATTCAAATAATCACAAAAATTAGATTAACTAAAATTACCAACGTAACTCACAAAACGAAAACTTAATTGGAACACAGTTTGTACTTATAAATGGAATTAGCTAAATGAATTAGTGCAACTAAAGTCCATTTGGACCTGTACTGAAACTATTTTATTACATTGTCGTAAAATGAGAACTGTATTTACCAAGAGAGTGATTTAATTGTGTGCTGTTAGTAAAACTATACGCTAGTTCCCGATCTAATTTAGTGGTAATAAACAGAATTGGGGCTTGTGGCTAAATAATATAATCCCATCCCATCCAGCTTTCACGCCAAAACGGCTGCACGGATTTGGATGAAATTTGGCACAGGGGTGACCCATGACCTGAGGACATAGGATACATTTTATCTCAATATTCCCACGGGATCGAGACTTACGTGGGTGAAACCGCGGGGTGTAGCTAGTTCTCTAATAAAAATACAACCCTGTGGGATGGCTTCTACTCTATAAACGCAATGTAGTATTTCACCAAGAGCTCCATTTTCAGAGCTGGATGTATAAAGGCTGATATGCATATATGACTTTATCGGAAGCACGTAAAAATTAACATTTCCTCTCCAGTACCGCTACTGCCGAAAAAAACAGTATCGAACAATTCGGGTTCGACATTGATTACGACTTTCGTACACTGGCGGCCAATTGATTATGACACATTTCCGATACGCATCAATAATAAAGTTGTATTCCGATTTACCTCGGTTTTATTACTTCACAGTTCCCTGAATTAGGTACCTATGACGGGTGTAAGGGATATTTGTTCCGCTTAGCATAATAATACGACCTGCCAACCAATCAGTGACGGGGCTCTGTTGTTATGTTGATCGGTTGACTACTTATTTATTCTAACTGAACAGACAGGTGTACTTCTGGGGAGTTTCTTGCGCCACTTCTTCTTTCCAGATAAAGCACTAAGAAGTGGTGAAGGGGAAGTCTTGCGATACTGTCTCATGTAATTTTGACGTTGAAAAAGTGCTGATTTGCGGCCTAGTTTCAATAAATAAATGATCGACTTTTTATTTTTTATTTTAATTTATAACAGTAGAAACGCAACTAGTTTTCACAATTTCCTCATATTTCTTTGCGCAATACGGTACAAAACATTTACTTCTACGTTTTTTTATTCGTACGAAAGGCTGAAACCATAACATTTCCTCTTACGCCGCCGCCGTCCAAAAAAAGCGAAATATCGTTATCGAATAAATGGCACGGACGTTGATTACGGCTCAGTACACTGGCGGCCAATTGCTGATCACATATCGGACACGACTCCGAAACAAAATGGCCGCCAGATTATCTGCTGCGGCAAAAATATCAACTTTATTTTTGCTTTATGAATATTGGAGAAATAAAAGGGTTTTATTTGTTCTCAAAATTGTGGATGCGGACTGTATTTTTATTGGACTTAATACCTTTAAGTCAATAGGTGTGGTTCAACAGTGGTTGTTGGTCAAACAAACATAGGAACAGTCCGACACAACTTAGATGTAGCATAAATTTAATATTTGCATTCATTCATTTTAATGTTACGAATGTATTTGGTTATATAACTTTACAAGTTATTGCGTTTTCGTAAAGATCATTTTCACCTAAAGCAGTAGTAAAGATTGGTGATTTTGAAGGCACATCCAGTTCGGATTATGATCGGATTTACGAATTTTGCCGATGCTACATTTAAGTTGTGTCGTACTGTATACACATTTGTGCTTAATTCTGATGTATTTGCATGACTGTTTATTTATTATACTGGCACTTTTTTTTGTTTCCTACAAAATTTACGCGACAATAATTTGTTTGGGCTAAATAACCAGAATGAAATAACCACATGATACTGAATTCTCAAATTACATACAGAACATAATCTACTTCCAAAATACCTCATTACATAATTATCTTGTAATCCCAGAGGATCACTGCCACGCACCGGACGCTTATGTTCAATACCGGACATTTTCCGGACAGCGCGTAGTTTCGGTAATTTGTAGGGACACGATATATCGACGTCAACGGCTGATACCATCAAATCTGATGAATCTGTTGCTATCAATTATGGCTATCATCGCTGGAGATTGTTGCTTCCGACGCCATGATGGATGGACTGTGTGTGTAATGAATATTTCTGTGTAGTTATTAGTTATTATTATAACCATAATGTTTTGTGTAATCATTTTTTCCTCGTAAATATATATTCGTATTTATTTTCTCATTATATTAATACTAAATATTACTTTGTTTCCTAACGGTATATTATTTTCGCACATGAAATAATTATGTACCTATCTACATTTTTAATAACAACGACATCTCAATAATATTTAATTTTGTTACTTATTCACATCTACATAGAAGAGTTCATAACATCGTATTCACAAAAACTTTTCACAATTTAAAAAACAATGCTACACTGCCAGTAGCACTGTAAAAACTTATTCTGCAAAACATTTTTGGCTGAAGTATGTGACAACCGCACTCTAGTTATCTTTTCCCGAATAACCCGAGTAGTTGCACAAATATCTACCTACCGTACCGGCAGAAATCTCGCTTCCCGATAGTCGAAAAATGTTCGATGCAGTGCAAAAAACAGAAAAATCGGCGGAACAAAATAAAAAATACATCTCTTCGGGCAGTGATTTACAGCGCTTTGATTGTCGACGAAAACTCGAATAAATATTTATGGTGGGCTGTTACGCGTGACACCGAGTGTAATATGACGTCACAACGCATAAATCTGGAAGCGACATGCCAGTTTGTTTTTTTGTATATTTTTTTATTAAGTTTTGTGCTGTGATTGTTGAAAATTGGTCCAAATTGAGAATTTATTATTGGCTCGTGCGATTCACTTTGATATTTTTTCTTTACTGTAAAAACGCTCTAGGGAGTAATAAGCCTTTTTATATGGACGTTGCTACCCTTTATCTTGTGTTCTTCATATCGGCCCTATTTCCAACCATTTCTCGTCTATTTGCACCATTTGCGCTGTCGATAAGCGGCAATAGCTCAATGGTTACGACGTCGGATTGGCAGGTTGATTGAGAGGCCGTGCGTTCGTGCCCCATACGTTTTACTATTCATGTTAGCTTAATTGAAGGGTTATAGATAAAATATACACCAACAGTGATAGGTAAAAGTCTTTGAAATCATTTTGGTGAACAGATAAATTAATTGCGTTTAAATAAAAGTAGGTAGACTCGCGACAATCTAAGAAGTCCGATTTAACAGCTATACAAATCCTTTTTGTAGCGATGTCAAAAAAAATTTTTTTTCGCATAAACTGATTCTCGAGACATCGATTATACATACTTAGAGAGTTAGTAATCGACGACATAGCTACATTGCTTAAAACTGATTCTCAAGGCATAACGTTTTACTATTCCGAGATCCGACGATCCGCGATCGGACACGCACGGCAGACGACCACAGACCGCCACGCACCGAGGAAATTCCGATGTCTGCGATACCCCGCATGTACACCTTCCCACGGTGCGTCGTGTGGGCTCGTCTGTGTCCGTTCGCAATATGGCGCACCGTCGAGTCGGATCACGGCATGACAAGTACGAGAACGAAATGTCAAAACGGACTTCTTAGATTGTCGCGAGTTTAATCTTAATTGATTTTGATTGATTTTTAAAGGTCTTTATTAATGGAAAGGTTAATAAAAGTTAACTAAAAGATCTTATTCTAAATGTAAACTAACATAATCCGAGCAATGTTAAATAGGTTAAATCGCCTCTCTTAGCATACAACATGTTTGATTGTTATTGAAACTACTAATTATTCAGATGCAAATTATGAGATCGGACTGATATGTAGGGTTTGCAGACCCACATTTTTAAAATAAATCTTAATTAAAATAATATTAAATTGGAATTACTGGTTCCCTGTGCCACGGCTAGTCAGGGTTTTGGTTAACATAGTTACCGTTTGCAGACAGACTGCCGGGCCACTCTAGTACACGTTACCTCATAATATAACTTTGACGATTTTCCGGTTACCAGCCGGGGCTTGTTGTTTGTTAGGATTTAACGTATGTAGAATGTTCTAAAAGGGTGAGGTTAAACCTTTAGTGAAAAGGTTCAACATTACCCAGTTAAACTCTAGCTTACTCATTAGTCTAAAGTTTAGACAAATGTTTAACCTGGAGTTTAATTTGTGCCTTTATTTTCAGTAAAGTACTATTAGGTACCTAAATCGTACATTTCAGTCATAATAATTATTAGAGGTAGACCAAAGAAACGATGGATGCACTGTGTGAAAAATGATATTTTATGGATAGAAAATAAATTAGGAGGGCAGAAGAATGAGATTAATTTGCTTAGATGAGAAATTGTCTGCACATATCTCCATGGTATCGGAAAAAGGTGCACCATTTTGATTGAAATGACTCGCGAGTGGTCCCTAGAACAATCGAAACTCGAGATATTATTGGCATTTTTGTATTACCAAGGAGTATCGTATTACCCAGTTACTGGGTTGTGGAAGTCAGATAGGCAGTCGCTCCATGTAAAATACTGGTATTCAGCTGCATCCGGTTAGACTGGAAGCCGACCCCAACATAGTTGGGAAAAGGCTAGGCAGATGATGATGATATTGGCATTTTTGTAGAAGAATGACTCACCAAGATTCAAATATGTGACAGTCTTAAAACAAACATCAACACACCTTTGTACGTTTTTTTCTGTTCTTTTCTTCTTGTCTGTTTATTATGTATGTACATAAATAGTTAAATAAACATAAGCCGAAAAATAAAGACATCAGAAAAATTGTATCCAACGACCGTTTCCAGAAAGCGCAATTAACTATTTTTTGAGATTTAAAATAGAAAATAATGGAACATTCTTCGAAATAAACTTTCAACAATTTTGAAAAGTTCCAGTGCAATAACTCAACTACTGTCATAGAATATAAAAACGAGTGTAGTTTTAAATAAAAGACACTGCTACCATTCTCTTCAAGATGAAATTTGAAAGTAAAATATCCTAATAACGTTGGGATGAAGTGAAAAACTTCATACAAATTGTGTGACTATAAAATATGCTAATGAAGATATTCACTTGACTCGACTTAAATCCTAACTAATACATATTATAAATGCGAAAGTGAGTTTGCTTGTTTGTTACGCTTTCACGCTAAAACGGCTGAACGGATTTGGATGTTTAGGACATTGACCTTGAGAAGGACATAATTAGCTACTTTTTGTTCTGGATCGCAGACGAATCGCGGGCAACAGCTAGTTAGTAATATATTTTATTATTATATGCTATTATATTATCAGTCACGTATTCATGATGTTTTTAACCGACTTCTTCAAAAAGGAGGAGGTTCTCAAGTCATAGTTGTGGTACCTACCCCACACAAATTCAAATACCACTACCTGCTATGTAAATAGCAGTGACGGAGTCAACTAAAATATCGTCTACATAGTGGGAAAAATACGTAATTATTGAAACTTACTCAAAAACTACGCAAGCCTCTGAAGCACCAAACAAAAAAAGAATCATCAAAATCGATTTATAATTGGCGGAGTAGTCGCGTAACATACATACAAAAAAAAAACATACAGACGAATTGAGAAGAACCTCCTCCTTTTTGAAGAAGTCGGTTAAAAATAAATAAACTAAACTCATATTTTGATTACGTGAAAAACGCCCGCGGTCAGTGTCTGAACCGCATCGATTTTTAAAACCCTTTTCAACAACATAATTAATTGAATAATTAATGTGAATTCTCAAATAGATTTAAATCTAAATCTAACTGAAGCTTAAAAAGAAGCACACTCTAAAAGTGTTCAATTAAAATAAATAATTGAGAAGCTGTACCCTTTTTTACTCGACTTAATCAGGTAAAAAATTCATTTACTCCCCCTTTGACAAGATAATTGACATCAAGAGACTATTTAAATTCACCGAAAGCACTAACTAATGCACTCAAAGCTAACTCTTTGAATTCTCAAAACATAATGTTACTTGATATATTTTATAGAGTTTTCATGACTATACGGCTTTATTAAGATTAGTTAGATGCCATTTCAAAAGCACTTTCTTAATTCGTAGGTAGGTACTATGTTAAATTACCTAGAATTTCAACAATATTATTTTAAATCACTGTTTTATGAAGGTTTGTGATGCGCACAAAGAAACTTTTCACAAGTTATGGACTTAAAACTCTTACCTCGTCCGTCACGTGACATCAGCAGTTTATAACATAAAATACAATAGACGCTGATATATTAAGTAACCTATTCCGCTTGACTATTCTTCAAGAGTCATAAAAACCCTGTAAGAAATCGACACGTGTTTCACCTCTCAACGAGGCACCTTCAGGATGACGATTGACCAATTGCAAACCAGAACGCGACGTGTTACCACACCGAGCGCTGGACGCAGAGAACGCGTCTCTGCGTCCAGCGCTCGGTGTGGTAACACGTCGCGTTCTGGTTTGCAATTGGTCAATCGTCGCGGGTTTTTATGACTCTTGAAGAATAGTCAAGCGGAATAGGTTACTAAATATATCAGCGTCTATTGTATTTTATAATGGATTTCCGCAAAGTCACGCCTGAATCAATTAACTAGTTTATAACACGACATTTATGAGATTCTGTGTAGTCGTATACATTATATATTGGGTGGGACCTATGAAATTGGCGTTTTTTTTCTGACAAATAGAGAACCACTTACATGATTTAAAATATGCATCAATTGCTTGGTATTATAATATAAAATAATGACCATCATAGACAACTACCAATGGTAAAAAAATCTTATTATTTATAGTTTTCTAAACATAAAAAATACCTTAAAAATGACTCCTCATTTTGTTAGCAGAAATGACCACTATTTTTTTTTTTACCGGCGGCCACATTACCAATTCCTCTAAAAGCAATACATTTCCTGAATTTCCAGCTATCATTAGCAATTCCTGTAATTTGACACAAAAGCAATTCATAATGTGTTGACCATTTTACGAATCTCCATAGAAAACTGTTAAACAGATGAATTATTTCATATTATGAATCGCACGCAGATCATATTATGAATTGTCAGTTTGTGACATTTTACGATGATTCATAATATTATTTCCACTTGATATCAAATTACAGACCACCCAGAAGTGGCCTTAACAGTTGACAGATTTTCGCCAAAATGGCGGTGACATTAAAATGGTTGGTTGGTTATTATGATTCTGCCAAAGTGACTGTTTTAAGCCCCCAGATACCCGAACAAAACAAGATGGATCCGAAAAAATACGAGAATTCATTCCCACATTTTTAGGAACAGTTCCTAATCTATTCCCATTTCTTCTCCCGACACGTTCGCTAGTTACGGCCCTTTATCTCCCCATAAGGTTCATAACTCATGCTAGTGCCTTCCGCTATAGGGATTAAGGGCTATATTCAGGTTAAATATAGGTTTATTTTGTCAGGTGAGATGTTCTTTATCGAGACCGAGAAATATGTCTGGGATTATATTTTCAAGGAGATGACGTGTAGAGTGTGGTTCGATCTCTGTTTTCGCGTCTTTGTATGTACATGGAGATTTATGTGGTTTTCGAAGGGTTAAAAGGTTGTTTATGATCGAGTATTTAACTCTTTAATTTTCTGTCAGTTGTCAGGAAAAAACAGTTAGTTACTCGATCTACTCGATACTAGTTACTGGGTAACACGACACCCCATGGTAAAACTAGTTAGTGGTGGTGTGTGGGGGGGTATCGTGTTACTCAGTAACTGAGTTGTGGAGGTCAGATAGGCAGTCGTTCCATGTAAAACAGTACTCAGCTGCATCTGGTTAGACTGGAAGCCGACCCCAAAATAGTTGGAAAAAGGCTTGGCAGATTGATTTAACTTTAGTCTATGGAAATGTTATAAAATAAAGCTTTCATGTATAAATGTATTCACCAATAAAAAAGCTTACCATTTTTTAACATTAAATTAATAATGATAAGTAAATAAAACCGCCAGACCGCTCATTGTGTCACCTTCTTAAAGGACATTGTTAGAAATGGCCTATGAATCAACACGTATGAAACCTTTACAGTAATTAATAGTTTATTTAATAATTTACTTTACAATTATTACAATAGTAATTCACTTAAAAAGTACAATTTAAAAAGTAATTCACTTCGGTCAAGTTCGGTCTTATTCCCCGGCGCCATTATTTTTGTTTCAATATAACGTTTTGGTGTAGGCAAAGGGCAATAGCTCATACAGCCAATTCTTTTTGCGCAGCCGTAGGTAGTGTGCGCTGTAATTACAACGCTCAGCACTCTCAGCGCTTGATCTATGAATAAGGTATTTAGTTACAAACAGAATAAAGCGATTGAAAGCGCTTTTTGAAACGAGCAACAGCGACACTGACTGTCGATGAATCGACAGATGACAGTTTGACATTTCATAGTAATGACAGTGTTGTTATTTTGTCACTCGCATCCTAACTCCTGTGCATCTTGCGTTGGTTGTGTGTATTCGTTGTTGCATTTTCTGTTTTTTTTTTCGATTTTAACTAACAACTTGGCGTGAACAAAGGACTGTGATCACACAAAAACGAAACAGTTCATAGCCCTAAACTAATCATAACTACAAATAAATTAGTAACTACTTAAAGAAAGAATGGTTCTGACTACCTAATAGTAGGTAGGTACATTATGCAGCACTTAATTAAACGTTTGAAGATAAAATCCAATGTATTTTCACTAATAAACGCTACTCTAATAAAGTTAGTATGTTTCTATTGGCTTAATTCTAACCTAAAAATCCGAAATTGTTTTAGATTTTTTTCAATTCTCAGAAGTGTCCGTGATTTTAATTTAGTTTCAGTCGAATATATCCATTATTTAGAATACAGAAAGTAAATTCCCGTCTCTGTGGGTTCTTAGGCGAACGATGTATGGACGCCGAACAATGTCCTTTGTATATTTATATCTGTTATTATGTTATATTTATTAAAGATATAAATAGCTATTATATTCTAATTTATAACTCTCACATTTACGAATTTGATATTTAAAATTAATTAGCGTTGCGCACATACAAAATCGAATTAATAATATCATAAAGCCACAACAAATGATTAATTATAACAGCAAGCAAAGAGAGGGTTATTACCAGAAATCCAATTTAAAAACGTCCATTGATTTTTAAAAACTTGAAGTTCGGTGAATTATGGTCTGCTTGAATTCGGAAAATGTTTCGAATTTAGCTCAGCGATTTTATGTTACACAGTAGAATGAAATGATTTATGATCCAGGTAGATTTTCAACCACCGCGCACCACCGTCGCTAAAGCGGATTCAAAAGATGAGGAAATAAAAAGGACTTTTCTAAAGCATCTTTTTTTATATTTTCGTATCAAAGAAAACAATGTTGCTTGAAAAATGATGTTTTGTTTGTATAGGCATGATTGTGTTAACTTTAAGCTTTTGTTGGATTCACTTAAGGGGCATGCGCTAGGGTGGCCCGCGAAATTCGAATTTTCTTACGTTTTTTGCAATTTGCAGGTCAGCATCAGGTTCTATGTTGATCTAAATATTATTAGCGCTCGTAACAAATATGGATTTACAGAATTATAAACATTAAAATCCGCAATACAACTCTCTAAGCTCATGTAAGTGCATTGAATGACTTTTTGAATGATTTCATGAAATCATGACATTTGGCACTTTCATGAACTTAGAGAGTTGTATTGCAGATTCTTCATATCTATCTTCTTATTTATTCTTCATATTTGTTACGAGTGCTTATAATATTTAGATCAACATACAGCCTGATACTGACCTGCAAATTGCAAAAAACGTAAGAAAATTTGAATTTCGCGGGCTACCCTCCTAGCGCATCAACCATAAGCGTTGGTATGCATCATAGAAAAACAAAAAGATCATGTTCAGTTGTCTTTAATTCTGTGTAAATATTGGAAAAACGCTAATTCAACAATTAATGTTATTGGAAAACTGGGGTTATTTTATCACATTTTCTTAAATTCAGAAGTAACCAATTCTATGAATTTCTCAGTAACCAACTATCATGGACCAGTGCTGGTTTTATCCTTACATATTATAAAACAAAGTCCCCGGCCGCGTCTGTCTGTCTGTTCGCGATAAACTCAAAAACTACTGCACTGATTTTCATGCTGTTTTCACCAATGGATAGAGTGGTTCTCGAGGAAGGTTTTAGTATATAATAACCGACATCCACGCGGGCGAAGCCGCGGGCATCAGGTAGTATGTAATAAAAATAAAATTAATTAATTAATTAAATACACCCTGTACCTACTGGTATTTTTATTTTACTCTCATATTTACAAAGAAGACTGGCTCGTTGGTCTTCTGACAGCAAACGCTACTGCTGAGGGTGAGGGGGTTCGATTCCCGGGTCAGGCAAAGTGTTATTGGGTTTTTCTATCTGAAATGTCTCAGTAGTAGCATGGAGTCTGGATTTGTGCTCGGTTGAGGGCAATAGGCTGGCCCCCTATTACATGGGACTTAAAAATAACTGGCAAAATGTGGGTGTACTATAGGTAGGTACACCTCTGCCTAACCGTTCGGGAAAACTAGGCGTGATGTTATGTAAGTTATTAACTAAGAAATACGATCGTCTTTAACTTTTAACTCTTATTCAAGGCATCCAAAGATTGTTCTTGTAATTGCAATTAATTTGGAAAGCAATTAACAAATCGTTATGTTCTTTATCGACCATTAAGACTGAAACTTTCGATAAGAAAAGCGATTAATGGTGTTTAAACTCAAACAAATTGTTTTAAAGGTCTCTTAAAGTTCTTAAAAGCCTTAAGATAATAAAATATGTATTTTTTGGGAAAAATCTTAGGTTCATAAAGAGTTGTGAACTGGAAAAAAATGATTGTGTAATTAATGTTTTTTTTTGTACGGACAGTGCTTAGAAAAAAAAATCATTTACAAACATAATTTACATTTTTAAATATTTTTATAAATACAATAAAAAAAACCCTTGCGCCATCCCATGTTCCTAGCACGGCGGGGTGTGCTGGCGCCGCTGCTGCGGCTGCTGAGACCCTCAAGCGGCGCAAATACTGTAACCTTGTGGGCAACTACAGTTTTGAGCCGTTTGGGGTCGAAACGCTCGGGTCATGGGGCCCGAGTGCGCGTCTCCTTTTTAAGGAAATTTCTCACTGACTGGTCGATACTTCACGTGACCAGAGGGCTGGCTTGTTCTTTGGCCAAAGAATTAGCATTGCCATTCAACGTGGCAATGCTGCCAGTCTTCTGGGCACGTTTCCGGATGACAGCGATGCGGACGAATACTTCGACGCCTGAGGGTCCCTTTGTTTTTATATCTATTAGTAAGTCCTTTCAGTTTTAGTTTTTTTTTTTGTTAATTATTAATTCCATAAAATAGCTAATCTAGACTTTCTTATGTGTATAAATATTATGTATGCATATATCTCAAGTACAAAAATGGGCGCCACGGTAGTCGTATCGTGAGCAACGCACAAACAAGAAATAATATGCGTAGAAAACTGTATGAATAAAAAAAAACATTTATACAAAAATATAAAAAATAGTAGCCCACCGGTATCGGGAACAGGGCTATTATTTTTTTGATATTTGATGATTGCTGTATTTATAAAAGGTGTTACATCTGCTCTATAATATGCTGGTTGCTAAAATTCGATAGTTATTATTCTTTGGTTTTCGCGGTTGCTGGGATTCCAAAACATCATTTACCAACCCAAACCTAGGGCGCGAATTTCTAGTTCCTAACCCACTAAACATTGGTTTTAAAAGATAGACTTTATAATAAAGTCTATATTAGAAAAAAAGATAATTATTTATTGTAACTCACACAGAATTATCACATTTATCACAAACTAAACTAAAATTATAAAAAAACAAAACAACAACAACATATAACATTAGGACTAGGTATAACATCAATACCTGCAATAATATCGGAAAATCTACTGTACGAAATGAACTCGGATTTCCACAACGAAGTTTTGATTTCCAAGCCACCTTCGTCCACATTTTGTGGAAACACATTCACTATTCATATTAAAATGGGAAACATCATACACTATTGCATGCACTGAACAGCTGAATATTTTTTATTTGACGCAGTTTCAATAAACTTTATGAAGTGTTTATTTAATTATCAGGAAATAAAATAAAAATCATGGCTAAATAATAATAATCTATTAGTTAACGATTTTTTTTTTAAACAATAATTTATCAATGAGTTCTTAGTGCAAAAAGCCCAACAATTTTATAAATAAGAAAATAAAAACTAACAAAAGTGAACTAATCTTATAAATTAAAAAATAACAAAAGTTCTGGTAAAATCTAAAACCAAGAAGAAATGATTTTAAAACGAATATACAAATTAGAGCAGTGGTGGCCCAGTGGTAACTGCCGCGACTTACGAGTTGTAGGTCGCAGGTTCAAACCCTGACAGGCGCTTTACTTTGTGGAAATAATTTTATCACCACTGCTCTCAAAACGGTGCACGAAAACATCGTGAGGAAACCGGCATGTCCTAGAACCAAAAATTCGAAGACATGTGACATCTACCAACCCGCCCAGGGCCCGCGTGGTGGATTACGGCCCATTTCCTCTCACAGTGAGGAGACCTGTGTCCCAGCAGTGGGAACATTATAGGCTGATAATGTATACAAATTAGACATCTAAAGCGCTAAAGCGCTTTTTATCCAACTTAAACCTACATTTACAACCATATCTCAGCGCTTCCATAGCAGTCACTTACAGCAAAAATAAGGCTGAATAATAAAACATGCATTATTAAACCCATAAGTTTCCAGTAACTAACAACTTGGTTTACATACCCGCGGTGGAGTAATATATTCTGACTCATTGGGGCGAGTAAAAGAGCGAATTTAAAAATAAGTAAGTATGCGAATTTTAAAAACAGGTTTATTCAGTACTAGGTGATGCCCGCGTGGATGTCGGTTATTATATACTAAAACCTTCTTCGAGAACCACTCTATCCATTGGTGAAAACAGCATGAAAATCGGTGTAGCAGTTTTTGAGTTTATCGCGAACAGACAGACAGACACGGCGGAGGACTTTGTTTTAAATTATGTAGTGATAAGGCACCTACGTATAAAATTATATCCACTTCACTCCACTATCACTATCCAATTATATCCACTAAAATTATATACACTTGAATATTTCAGTTTACCTTCAAGTTTCTGAGAAGACTCCTCTCCACTGCAATACTAATCAGAAAAAAATTGTAAAAATCATAAACCAGGGAGAAAGACCATCCGGCAGTGCAATAACTAATCGAACGAAGAAGTGAACGAGAACCGACCGAAGTGTCGCTACTTGGGGGAGGCCAATGTCCAGCAGTGGACGTCTTTCGACTGAAATGATGATGATGAACGAAAATCTTCCTAAAGGTGCGCATAAAATCAATTATAATAATTATTCTAGACTCTGCCATTAAAACAATGCAAGCAAAGAAGCTTTTGGTTACTCACAAAGCAAAAAAACTCGGTCGTCGCAAAAACACCTCACAGAGGAAAAATAATAACAGCTGCCACATTGACACGAAACTACGTCACAATGTCTACACCTACACAATACGCCTCCTAGGGTGAATATAAGAAAATGTCTCCCGCTGTTTTCATAGCCCTTCAAACATGCGTGCGAACACACCTGACGTGACAAAATGAATGTTCATAACACTGTCTGCGAGCGAATAGCGACTGTAGCACTGATAAGCGATATATTTGGCGGCTCTATTACATTCAATTGTCGCTTGCTGAAGAGGTATTAGGAAAATAATAATTAGGCTAACAATTTGCTAGATCTCTTTTCTTTTTTGTAGCAGGAATTATCCTACAATCGTTTCTAGTTCTGTCGATAAGCAGCAGTGCTTTTCTTTTTTTTTTATGGGTGGGAAATTCTCAAATGACTTATTCCGCCCTGGGTGGAGCGGGAGGGCGTGTCAGACTTTTACTGACTAAAACCCACCCGTGTTCCTTCAGTTGCCTGTTGCCAAAGGTCCCGGTATCCCTTTCCCCTTCTCATTCCCTTTCCCGCAACTCTGGCAGAAGCAGCAGTGGTGAGTTCAGGTTTGGTGATATTACAGGCAGCTTAACATTTTAATTTTATCTCTCGGTGGAAATGCCATGCCACGTCTATTTAAATATTCACTAACAGGGTATTTTAGTTGTAATTGACATAGGAATTAAACAATAATTAATGCACTAAATATGGGGAACATATCAGCCAGATTGATAAGGGTGAACGTTGCTAGAATTTTTGTTGATGTGTAACATCTTTCCTCTCGTCCTACAATCTGTGGGAGTGATTTCGTGAAAAGGGACGGAAGTGTGTAACAGGAAGGGGAAGCGCGCGCTATTGAGCGCGCGTGGTGCTAGAGTTGGCTATCAGATGGTACCAACTCATTTTCCGACAGGTTGTAAACAGGGATCATGATGAGGATGATGATGATGATGACGATGGCGATGATGGTGACGGTGACAGTGACGGTGATAGTGATGGTAATGGTGATGATGATGAATATTGTTTATTATAATATAGGTCAGCCAAGATGTCAAATTTTAGACATCATAATTGTGCGAAGGATGGCTCGTTTTTTTACCCTCCAAACATTATCTTAACGTATCTGAAAGTCATAGGATAATTTACTCGTAAATGGAAAATTCCAGCCAGACCCTACATAAACCTACTTTGCAGTAGCATAACCATTCTATTTATTGGTCATAACATTCCAGCCTAGAAACGGCAGTAAACACAATATCTCCGTGTATACAGGGCTGAGCTTATCATGAAGACTCATGTTTATCACGACATGACATGCCGGTTTCCTCACGATGTTTTCCTTCATCGTTTTGAGAGCAGTGGTGATGAAATAAATGACACAAAGTAAAGCGCCTGTCTGGGTTCAAACCCACGACCTTCAAGTTACCTCCGGCTCTAAAACACGGCTATCGAGCGACAAAATCGATCGTCAAAAATCGAGCAAACCTGTAGGCTCCTTTAGAACTAATGGAGCCACTACTGGAGCGCCCCTGCAGCACGTTGACTCCAGAAACCCAAGAAACTTGGAACAGAATCTATTCAAGCGTTTGTTAACACAAGATATTCATTGAAAACGACCTTGAACCCAAAAAGGTTAAAAAAACAATTTCATTCCTATCTAAAACATCCGATTTCATATACTAAACCACAGATGAATACAGATGGATCACTACGCAAAATCATTTAAATAAAAACCGTCTCTTGATACGACACAATAAAGTGCAATTCAGGTCGCACAGCGCTAATTACCTAGAAGTTGCCTTTTTTCCTATCGCGTAACTCATCGATCTTCTGACTACGTTACACTCACTGAATAAGTCCGACAAGACGGGCCCACCGCGTACTTCTAACTTCATACCAAAAATGCGAATTTTTCTGCGACGTTGGGAAACAACTAAACTTGTGAAAGATCATCGTGTCTGTAATGCATCACGTCGATTTAAGAAATTGTCGAAGTACAGCATGTCGGAGTAGAGTATGTCGAAATTGAATCATGTGGAACTAGCATTATTGTCGAAGTAGTAGGTATGTCGTCGATAAGTCACATCATTTCGTAGTTAAGTCATGTCGAAGAAACGTTTTGTCGGAGTAGAGCAGTGTCGAACTAAAGTATTGTCGAGGTAAAAACGTGTCGGAGTTCCGTAATGTCGAAGTAAAATTATGTCGTAGTACAGTTTGTCGAAGTTCAGTTTGGGAGTCGAACCATCGGTATTCATCTGTGACTAAACATAAATCTCGATCGTAAATCTCTCTTTGATAGATTACAGCTATAAAATTACGTACGACGATGAATGCCTGTTAATCTAACAGGGTGCACGCATTTCTGGTTGCTTTACGTCATTCAAAGCATTGGACCGTGGATATTTGGAGTGACGGAGCAGTGACGTCATGCATCAATGGGTAATACGAGAGGTCCAGTTTGTTCGATCGTGGAAAATTGTTGGGTCTTGTGGATTTAGGTGGTGTTTGGGTCAACATGGATAGACAGGGTTTCGGGAATTTGATTGTCACTCGACATAAACGTTAGGCTTTTGCGTTAAAAGTTATTTTCGGCTGGAGTCAATAAAATATATGCAAAATGTATAAATAATAAAAATATAATTTTTATGTAGGTATTGAAAATGAAATAAAGAAATTATAATATAAATTATAATAAAAAAAATATGTAATAAAAATGAAATGTTGTTCATTGCTAGGCGCATAATTTCAGAACGACTGGACTAATAAATGTTTTTTTTTTTTAAGTACCTAGTAGTCCGAATCAGGTTCTTACGGAAAGAAAAATTTGAACAGTTGCAAAATCTGAATTTTGCAACTTTTCAAATTTTAAGTAAAAAATCATCAAAATCAAATCCTACACAAAATGTTTCACTTTCAGTTTCCCTGCGAAAAACTGAAAGTGAAACATTTTGTATAGGATTTTTTAATGAATTATTGAAATTTTGACAGGACAACGTCTATCGGGTCAACTAATTTTTAATAAAAGTAATTATTGGCTGCGTTAATTATTCTAATTAAAAAGGTTTGAGAAATAATTTCCAAACTAATGTAGTACAGCAGATGTTTCAATTTAAATAATTATTATGTCAAAAATATTAAATGGTCCTACCAATTTTATTGAACTTAACCTCGAAAGAAACGTCCTCTCTTCACCTCTGATATGAAAAACAATACATAAGCTTTTAAGCAGGCGAGACCAGACTTAGAAAAACACAGTCTCGACACTTCAAAATAGTAAACAACCAAAAAAGTTGAGAAAAATCACATTAAAGAGAGGCATTGAAAGTATCCATCAACAAAGGGAATAAAGCTCTAAAGAAACGCTTTTATTAGTCAAAATACGGGTAAAAAAAATTGTGTCACAATAGGCGATGATTTGATCCTTAATTCTCGAAGGTGCTAAATGAAATGAGTGATGATATAATAGAAAATACGTTTTATAATTTGACTTATAAGGAAAAGTTTTTTTTGGAATCGTTAAGATGATAATGTGCTTTTTATTCTTTTTGAAGTTCGTTATAAATATTTTTTGTGATATTGATTGTTCTATTTTTGCAAACAATAGGATTTATACAGCATGTAATAAAAACCCTGTCCGATCCAAAAGGGGTCGCCTAGGTATCGCAAATACATAACTAAAAGTAATTAAAAATATATTTTTTTTGAAAATAAAGAACTTACTTTTATTTAAAACTAGCTGCTCGCCCCGGCTTCGCACGGGTAGCAAGTACATATCTACGGCGCACCTACCCTACCTACCTACCTACCCTACCTACCTACCCTACCTACTTACCCTACCTACCATACCTACCTACCCTACCTACCTACCCTACCCTACCCTACCTACCTACCTACCTACCCTACCTACCTACCCTACCTACTTACCCTACCTACCATACCTACCTACCCTACCTACCTACCCTACCCTACCTACCTACCCTACCCTACCTACCTACCCTACCCTACCCTACCTACCTACCTACCTACCCTACCCTACCTACCTACCTATCTACCTACCCTACCTACCTACCTACCCTACCCTACCCTACCCTACCTACCCTACCTACACCTACCTACCTACACCTACCTACCTATCTACCGAGATATTATCAAAAAACCCATTCTATACAGAATGTATGAGAAAACGATTTTTCTTCATTTTTTTTTTTCGTGAATTTTTCCAATTTTTTAATAGTTATTCTGCTATTCTGGGCGAAGACAAATCCCACAAATCAAAGATCATTAAAATCGGTCCAGCAGTTCTCGAGTTATAAGTGTTGTAACAAACACGACTTTCTTTTAGTATATATAGATTCACGTTTTAGTACCTAAATTACCCAAATTATATAAATTAGTAAATTTTCTACAGTGGTGTTATGACTTATAAAGACGACGACGACCTTCCCGCGCCCCATGTAATAACCCGGTAAAATTCCCCATTGGAAAATGCGGTTTATTTTTTTTCTGTTTTCCAAAAAAAAAAACACATATAGAGTCTCAGTATGATTCTTAACAACACCCTCACGGATCGGACAAGGTTTTTTTACACGCTGTATAAGTTCCTGAGAAAACTGTGGCGAACATGGATGTTGTTAAGGCAATTTTGGAATTTCTGAGAATAGTTTATAAGAGATCTCCTCAATCCAAGTAATCAAGAATATTTGCTTAAAACAGTAGGTAAGTGCCCCCACTTACTTACTGAACTCGAAAGCGAAATAATATGCCTTACAAACTATGAAATCGTACCGTTTAAGGATTGGCTCTAAAGTCTAAATTTCCATTTCATTTGCAGGCAAAATTTTACCAAATCTTTCGCCCTTAGCGAGATTAAATCACTTAAAACTTTTAATCCGTTCCCTTTCTGTTTCGAAGTCTGTAATGCCGCCGTATTTTGTGATACGCATAGCGCGATACGGTTTATCTGTGCCTTGTTGCTATTTTGCCTTACCATTGTAACACGATTTTAGTTAACATTTTCATTTAACACAATAACATTAATAAACGCAAGGGAATACCAAAGACAGCAATTTTGATAGGCAAGCAGGTGGCAACAGAATATTACTTTAGGAATACAAAATGACATTGTGTTACCTATTTGTCGTAACCGTTGTGTGCTGAAAACCAGACCGATGATGATTTTAGACCTGAATAAACTTCCAAATACATAATAGTCGTACTTACAAGGGAAATGAGAGCAACAACTAATGGAAACTTTTGTCCGACGCAATTTTAAATCTATACTATTCTTACATAATATTATAAAACAAAGGCCTCCGCCGCGACTGTCTCTCTGTCTGTTCGCGATAAACTCAAAAACGACTTCACCGATTTTCATGCTGTTTTCACCAATGGATATTAGTGGTTCTCGAGGAAGGTTTTAGTATATAATTTGGCAGGCGAAGCCGCGGGCATCAGGCTAGTATAATTATTTAATAAAGTTGAAGTTTGTTTGTTTGAATGCGCTAATCTCTAGAACTACCAGTCGGATTTGATTTTTTTTTTTTTGCATTTGATAGCCTTATTCTTGAAGAAGGTTATAGGCTATTTTTTAACATGACTACGCTATCGCCCTTAGTACCCGAGTAAAAAAAAAAAAAGTCCGAAATAACGCTAATCGAAAACGAAGTAATAGCGCGGGCGGGCGATGTGATGCGACACGGTGGGTCGGGGCCGAGTGTGGCCGTCCTACGAGAACCGAGCAGTACCGAGAAGAGCCGAACTGTGCATGCCTATCTCAAAAAGGCACCATACAGTGCGACTTAGGTACACGCTTTATTATAGTAGTAGGTATAGATATTGTTGTGTTGTCTTACGATTTCCACACGAACGAAATCGCGGACAGAAGCTAGTGATAAATATACCGAAATCGTTGTAATCAATCTCAGAAAAAGTCTGAGATACAGGGCAGACAAATTGACCTAATAAATCCCATCGAAGACTAAAGTGTTAGAGTAGAGTAGATCAATGAAAACAACATATTCACTCAGACCGCGCTCTCTGTCATCATTTTAAATTGAACTTCATAATTATCTTTAATTAGTCGCTCGTGGCTCGAGGAGCTCGTGGCGAAGTAATAACAGCAGCACGGGTCGATCCATCAGGTTAAGCTATGCTTGCCGGGGTTGGTCTGTGGATGGGTGACCATCTTTACATATCGAGAGTCCTCCGTGCCTCGGAAAGCACGTTAAGCCGTTGGTCCCGACTGTCTGTCTGACAACCAGTCTTACCAAGGGGTATTAGCCATTTACTGGGTTGTGGAGGTCAGATAGGCAGTCGCTAGTGGCAGTGCAAAACACTGGTATTCAGCTGCATCCGGTTAGACTGGAAGCTGACCCCAACATAGTTGGGAAAAGACTAGGCAGATGAGGAATTATCTTTAGTTAGTAGCATCTTTACTGTTATTATCAACGCTGTGAGTGAATGGCACTTCATTATCCATGCCGATAAAACCTGCTATAAGCTTCATTGTAACTATTTTCCTCAAAGAACTAGTTTGCTTCTAATAAGGAGCTTAATTTATCTTCAACAATATTGAAAACTGTAATTTCTAAGCTTCGGGATCATGATTATTTTTACGTATACATTAGATATTTGGATTTATTATGTACTATTAATTTCTCACATATTATTAATTAATATTTATTTAATTCATTTTAATAATCATCATCATCTTCCTGCCCTTGTCCCATGTTACTAGGTGGGGTCGGCGCAACACGTTCCGCATTTAAATAAAAATAAAAATATTTATTCTTTATATTAATATTTGTTAATCATATTTTTATATTTATTCAGTAATTAATATTTATAAATCATATTAATAGTTATTCATTATAATATTATTTATTTATTTTAACACTAATTTAAGTACCTACCTAATTAATTTCACTTTTTTTTTAATATTTAGCAATGATGGTATATATTATTATGATCAATAGAAATCAAAACTTGTTTTCTTCGCTTTGTTTCAATTTTGTTTTCATAGTAGGGTCTTGATCTCAGTCGTTACCGCATGTTTGTTATGTAAATCGAGTTTCGATGGCCCTTTCACTTCCTGCGCAGTTGATTTCTTCTTGTGACTGCGATTATTTTGCTACTATTCAATGGGTGTCGCGATTTCCTGGTGATTTTGGGTCTTCAAACATAATAATTGTTTCGAAATACCGATGAATATTTCATGATGCCTAATGATGTGAAATAAGCCGCATTGTTTATGATGAAGAGTTAGTATGAGGAAGACAAATTTAGCTACATTGTGCTCGAATAATTTAATGGCTCACAAATATTCAGAAATTCCTGCCTGTTCAATTCCCGTAGATTATGTGTGCTTAGCCATCTTTGACTTTGAAGACAATTCTGAATACAACCTATATTATATTTCCTCCCAAGTAATTTTCACGGAACCACGCTAGCAACTATGCGTATTAATTTGTTTTTTTCTGTATGTCGTACTCAAATTAAATTAAAATTTTGACATTGTGGTTTTAAATTGAATTTTAATTTTACCATTGTATTATTGCATGCCATTTAAATTTGATTTAATTTGAATGACATTGTATTTTTTATTGTTATTGTTTGTCTAGTGCAACTAATTTTGTACGCCAAAACATGTAGCCAACTCTTAGTAATAATAAGACCTTCATACTGTACTCATGTTTTATAAAATAAATATTATCTTATCCTAATAACAATGTTCATTGAACAAAAACATTTTTCCGAACCAGAAAAAATAAACATTTCAGTATGTCAGAAATAAAGAAACAATTACGAAACTCTCCGAAATAACACGAAGAGCCGTAATTACTAACATGTTCCTTGTTTCCATTACGTAATTATTTCTCTATTTTAGGAGCTATTAATATCTCATTTCGGAGTTCAGGGATTTTTCCCTGAAGACGGTATACTGGCAATATTGCACAGTTCACTATTTCTTTACAATTTTCATGAAGCAACCATGTAAACATAAATAGTAAAGGTATCTTCAACTAACACCTACGTGGATAAATTTATGAGGGTTTCCACTTTTAGCACTGATTTGGACGGCACTTCTCCCAACCGCACTTGAGCACGATGTGAAACATAAATAGTAAAAACAAAATAATTATAAACATCCGAATTGATAACCTTTGAGTTGATTCTTGAAGTCGGTAAAAAAGTATCTAAACTAATAAGTACCTCAATCAATTTGCCTAGCATTTCCCCAACTAGTTTGGGGTCGGCTTCCAGTCTAACCAGATGCAGCCGAATATCAGTATTTTACATGGAGCGACTGCCTATCTGACCTCCACAACCCAGTTACTGAGTAACACGATACCCGTTGGTAAGACTGGTGGTCAGACTTTTGGGCTTCTGACTACCCGTAACGACTGTCAATGATCTACGAATGACAGCGGGGATCAAACGGCTAACGTGCTTCCCGAAGCACTTCGTGCTTTTCTGAGTTTCGCTATGTAATGGATGGTCACCCATCCAAGAACCGACCGCGCCAAGCGTAGCTTAACCTTCAATGCAGCTATTATCAATTATTCACTAACAGCTAATCTAACACCTATTTGATAGTGAAAGTGAATCACTCAAAGTCGACCATAATATTTGCGGCCATGTTTGAGCCTTCGAACCGAAATGAATCAATTTCGTTGAATCGTCTATTATTACCATTAGGCAATTTTCTTCAGCATCCGATATACTAAGAAGCTTATAGAATTTGTTTCGCATTTAATTTCACCATTCGTTATGGATACGGTTTTTTTCTGAGAAATCTCAATCTCTTCAAAGTAAACCTGTTTGGGTGGAAACCTTTATGAGAACCATCTGATTTAATGTCACAAAGAAATGTTATTCAAGGACGAAAGCGTTTACAACGAAAGATACCCTGAGTTCTATCAAAAGGGACGAAATCAGAATAACAATTAGTGTTTCCAGTTGATCAGTATTTCCTTTTTAGGGTCCCGTACGCAAGGGTGCCAAAGGAACCCTATTTCTAAGACTTCGCTGTCCATCCATCCGTTTGACACTTCTCACAGAATGCAACAAATAACAGAAAATAAAATAAAGTAAAAAATTCAAGATCACCATACAAGAACAGTGTTTTATTTTATTCAAGTACTAGCTGCGCCCCACGGTTTCCCCCGCATAAGTCTCGATTCCGTGGGAATATCGGGATTAAAAGTATTCTATGTCCTAACCCAGGTCATTTGTCTGTTCATGTGCCAAATTTCATTCAAATCCGTTCAGCTGCTTTAGCGTGAAAGCGTAACAAACAAACAAACTCACTTTCTCATTTATAATATCATTACTAGCTTCCGCCCGCAGCTTCGCCCGCGTGGTATGTCTGTCGCAGCCTTATCGTATAACACGCCGTATTACAAATAGGCGCGCCCGATTGAAAAACGTCGCGGTTTTGAAATGCGGCTACCTTTCGTTCAGCCGGATTTCAATTCGGCTGAAATAAAGGACGCCGCATTGTATGAGCAATTCGCGTTCGTCAAAGCGGCTTATTAACGTGGCGCCCACATACAAACAGGCGCATTTTCGATACGCCGCTTCGAAATCTGACACGCGCCGTATGATCATAACTACAAAAATGGCGTCGCAATCGACAACGGTGTCACAACAAAGTAAAAATAATATTGAATTTAGAATTTTGTTTTGTTCCCATTTTGTTAAGATAAATAAATAAATACATAAAATTTTAAATTAAAGATAAAAACAAGTTTTAAAGATTAAGATAAAAACATTCAGAACCTATATTTGTTAGCATAATATTAAATGACCAGTACATATTCGAACAAATTATTGCATGCTTGTAAGCATTTTAATATAAGAAGAAGAAGAAGAGGTAGCCGCATTTCAAAACAGCGACGTTTTTCAATCGGGCGCGCCTATTTGTAATACGGCGTGTTATACAATATGGCTGCGACATGTCGATAAAAAGTAGCCTATATCCTTGCCAAATTTTATCGAAATCCGTTCAGTGGTTTAGGCGTGAAAACGTAACATACTGACAGACAGACAGAGTTTCTTTCGAATTTATAATATTAGTATGGATATAAGTTAGGATTTTACGGAACCCTTCAGGCCGCTATTTTCTTACTTACAAAGACTTTCGAACAAAGGTAGGTATCTCAAAAAAAATGCGAGCACATTTATTTCATTTTCGTAAAAATAGGAGTAGAAGGATTTGATTGAATACACACGTTTTTGTTTTAGCCTTGTTTATTTTTTTTCAGATCCATCCAGTATGTTATTTCAGCACACTTTTACAAAAAGTTTTTTCATTCCGCTAACGCATTTCTCCTTAGAAAAATCCAAGCATTTCTAAAGTAACCAAGATTTTATTACCCAACCTCGTTGCGAGAAATAAAACATATTAGCCACAAGACAACTGGCACTGCCGTAAAAACCTTTCCTGTATAGGGTGACCATATTTTTGCGAATACCAGAAACTATTATACATTCCAGACCAGTAATGGGTATTTGGTCTGGAATGTTCTCTGACTATACTGCTTGAGCGAACATTCCTTATTGATGAACATCTATTATTTATTATGGTATAAAGGGATGGTAAGGATAGCTCGGTTTACGCAGGATTAATTTTTAGGGTGCAAAACAGAACCTTATTATATTAAGGCTCCGTTGTCCGTCTGTCTGTCAGCAGGCTGTATCTCATGAACCGTGATAGGTAGACAGTTGAAATTTTCACAAATTGTTTATTTTTATTGCCGCTATAACAACAAATAATAAAATACAATAGACTTAGATATATTTAGTAAACTGTTCCGCTTAACTATTCTTCAAGAGTCATAAAAAAACTCTGTAAGAAATCGACACGAAGGTGTTTCACCTCTCAACGAAGGATCCTCAGGATGATGATTGACCAGTCGCACGTTGTCAGCAACACGTCGTGTTCTGGTTTTCGACTGGTCAATCGTCATCCTGAGGATGATGAGCACCCTTCGTGGGCGAGTTTGACTAGCACTTGGCCGGTTTTTAAGTCTCAATTAAGCTTCTAAGTCGCAATGCAAATTAATCAGAAAGTCCCCCTATTTTTGTGGTAGTCTTCTCAACTGTACAAGTGTACACACCTTTTTACAAGAATAAACGAAATACTTACCTGAAGTAGGTGATTTTAATTTCAAATACTGAAGATTTTGTTACAGCCAGTTTGCTTTCGTAGCAGAATATCTATCAGTGGTAACCAGAGCGAACGAAACAAGTTAACCTTAAAACAAAAACTGTTTTCTTTCGATCAACGAAGGTTTCAAAGAACTAGAGTACTCTTTCGAGAGCTATAACTTATCTATATTTAAAAAAAAAATTGTCTTCTGTCCTACTGGGTAACCCTTTTTTTTTTTGAGGGTGGTAAATCATTTAATGACTTCTCCCGCTCTGGGCGGAGCGGAAGGGCGTGTCAAACTTTTACTGACTAAAACCCACCCGTGTTCCTTCAGTTGCCTGTTGCCAAGGTCTTGGTATCCCTTTCGGACTAACCCGCAACCCTGGCAGATACTTGGTAACCCTACTCACACAAAGTGTTCCACGTAAAAAACATTGCAAGTACCCACTAATACTCCTCGGCCGAGTTTTGAGGCGGTCGTATTAGGCCTGTATTTTTTATTTACGAATACAGGGACGTTGGAACTTCTTGAATCGTCTGGTAATCGTTGGGGCTATCTAAAGTGATCCCTAACGAGCTTTGGCCCGAGCTAAGAAAGATACACATTGGTACGTTTTGTTTTTAAGTTTATTTAGGAGTTTATTTAAGATTTGGAGGATATTCGACGAGGAGATTAGGTGGTTTAATAACAACCATAAGCATAGCATAATCAGCCTAATGATCCCACTGCACAGACACAGGCCTCCCTTCTGTGAGAAGGAGTGGACCGTAATACACCACGCGAGCCCAGTGCGGGTTGGTAGCTGTCACATGTCTTCGAATGTTTGGTTCTAGGACATGTAGGCTTCCCCACGATGTTTTCTTTCTTCGGTGTTGAAAGCAGTGGTGATGAAATTATTTACACAAAGTAAAGTGCTTGTCAGGGTTCGAACCTATGACCTACAACTTGTAAGTCGCAGCAGATACCTACCACTGCTAATAACCACGTATAGATTATTATTTAGCCTAATAGATCAGCTGTAAGGTGTTGGTTACCGTCTGACCAGACTGAAACTGATAGTTTGAACTTGAATGAATGACTAGACAGACGGCTAGTCATTTGTAGCGAAAATTGTTGTGAAAGAGTAACAAAAACTGCTTTAAGATAGTTAATTGATTCAAGCGTGACTTTGCAGAAATCCATGATAAAATACCTACAATAGACGCAGATATATTTAGTAACCTATTTCGCTTAACTATTCCTCAAGAGCCATAAAACCTTTGAGAAATCGACATGGACGCAGTGTGTTCTCTGCGTCCAGCGCTCGGCGTGGCAACACGTCGTGTTCAGGTTCGCGACTGCTCAATCGTCGTCCTGAGGATGCCTCGTTGAGATGTGAAACACGTGCCGATTTCTTACAGGGCTTTTTATGAATCTTGATGAATAGTTAAACGGAATAGGTTACTAAATACATATACACACGTCTATTGTATTAAAAAAATGCTTTGTGAAAGGTTAAAACTAAAAAAGATAAATCTTGGTTTTATACATTTGCAAAGCAATAAATCTAGGAGCCCCATTTTTCAGTCCACCGAATTGCTGATGTTACGAAAAACATTCCATTGTATTTAGATATTTAAAGTATTTTATTACATTACAAAAAAGTTATTCTTTAAACTCCGTATCGGTATTTCAAAAGCAAAAATTCTTATCGCAAAATACCAACGGATAAATACCAAACGTTCCATTATAATCCAGGCATCAACAAATCTCGTGAATAAACCTTTCCAACCGCCGTACAACCTTCTCAAACTGTTGATCAGTTAAGCCCTTTGTCCTTGAATCCTATAAGAAATTCTTTGTATTTGTTCCAGAAAGTGGATCGTGTATACACGTCTTTATTTACAGGAATTTTACCAAAAGCTTTCTCAGAAAAAATCAACCCTACCGATTCGGCTTTTTTTTTGTTGTAAAAAGATAAAAATAGAGACTGCCATCTTTTTATTTATTTAAGGTTATTTACGGATAATTACAAAATTGTTTATCAAGAAAAAATGCTGAGCCGAAGCGTGGGAAGTAAATTGAGCTTGGCAAACAAGATTGAAACAAAAAAAATGGGTTTATTACAATTCTAAGAAAAAATGTCTGGTTTTATTTTGCAGATAGGTACAGCAAAAAATGACGATGAAGATTCGCACGTCAGAACAATCAATCTGCCTAGCGCAACTATGTTGGGGTTGGCTTCCAATCTAACCGGATGCAGCTGAATACCAGTGTTTTACATGGAGCGACTGCCTATCTGACCTCCAGAACCCAGTAACTGGGTAATATGATACCCCTTAGTAAGACTGGTTGTCAGACTTTCGGGCTTCTGACGACCCGTAACGACTGTCATATTCCACGAATAACAGCCAGGGCCAACGGCTTAACGTGCTTTCCGAGACACGGAGGAGTCTCGGTATGTAAATATGGTCACCCATCCACGGACCAACCCCGGCAAGCGTAGCTTAACCTGATGGATCGACCCGTGCGGCTGTTATTACTTAGCCACCTACGTCAGGACAGCTTGAGCTAAATAATTGTAGTATAACTCGAAATAAGCACAAATTGTAGCAGTTATGAAGATGATTGTGTGAAATTGCATCAAGAAGACGTGACGTAGTTTGTGCAGCCACCGAGATTGAGGTTTTAGGGGCAATTCCTAGTATGGACATTGCAGCAGCAAGGACTTTGAAATTCTACCTAATATACAGGGTGAATTTTCCAAGTGGGAAGGCTAAATCCGAAATTTATAAATAAGAAATTACAAATAAAATACTGCATTTACAGCAGCAGGACTGCAAGAATTTGATATGGTAAAGTAAGGGTTATGTTTGAATACTTAAAAAGATAAATGAGCTTACTAAGATTAGTACTGCTACTGTATACTCAACTCAAAACTTCCCAAAAATCAATCCTCATAAGCGACACCTATCGGATCGGAGTTTTTAACATGCACTGGGTGGCGCAAAAGTCAGACTAGGTTTAAAAAATAAAATATGACATTTGCACTGACATTTACTATTTTTTTTTTTACAAATTATAATATACATTTTGGAGATTTACCATGGACATTTTCATGGAGCCACAGCGCATACGGCTCGAGCCACAATGACTGCCTTAAAGGCAGACTTTCGACGAGGTTTAATTTCGAGTCACGTTAACATTAGTTAACAAAAATAAACTAAGTTATGAGTAGTTGCGACCCCTTCCTGACTTATGCGTCAACCTGTATAACAACATACGCGTCTATTTTACGAATTAACGTAACAAATAATCAGGTAATAAAAACAACTCGGAATATCTTTTCCGAACTTACATTTCATTCATTTGTATTCAGGATATAAAAGCCTAGTCTAAAGTTAAGAATTCGCCTCAAGTCGCGACCGCATCGCTGATTCCTCTAAGGTAATTCACCTTTATGGCCTTATGGCCTCGCTGGTAAATTAAATAAAGCCACGTATATCTTTTGAAGGCTTTTTCGTTGTATTTTTAACTGTTTGGGAAAAATATTTTGTTTTGGTAGAACCGAGAATAAATGATAAACTAAACTGTTTTACAAACAGTTTCGTTGTGAGACCACTGACACGTTTGTAAATTAGAAGACTTGGCCCCCTGTTCAGAAGATTACCCACTAAAGATTAAAAATAGAAAGCTGCTACTTAACCAAAATAATTCCTCGTGCACATTAAAATAAGGCACATTTTACTGCAAACTTTAAAGTTTTAATAAAATATTTCTAAGAATAATTCTTTAAACACCCATCTGTGGTCCAACAATCTAGGTCAACCGTTTCTCCAGATCTTTTGACCCGGGAATCGAACGAGGTATGCAGTTCGATTAGCGCCCGATTCATAACTGGATTTCTTGAGTTCCAAGAAATGAATGAACGACTTTGTGAAAGCAAAAAGTAAATATGAATCACTGGCTTATGCCCGCGGCTTCGTCCGCGTGGTGGTCGGGAACGAACTACCCCGATAAAAAATATTCTCAAATTCCTAACCCTGGTCATGGTTTATTCGTATCCTTTCATCCAAATCTGTTCAGCCGTTAGGCATGAAAAGGTTGCAGACAGACAATAAATTGAAATAATCGTTTTCTTTGTTAATATTTTTTTTATCGCACACTGTAATTTCAATGCACTGCTTAGCGCCTAGAGTTGAAAATCCAACAGTATATTCTTTTTACGCGTTGGGATGCGCTGTGTTGGATACTCAATGCCCGGCTCAATACCGAAAGTTAAAAATGCAGTGCGTGGTATTGATCGCAAAAAGTCTAAGAAATCGCACTTATTATCTAACTTAAAAATAGAAAAAAATAATTAAAAAACACGCCTGCCCTGTCAAAAAACCAACCAAAAACTAAAAACAAGTTGTATTCGTTAATCTGTATATACAAAGCGAAAGGTCACTCATTTACTCGCTGACTAAACAGATAAATAAAATTGTCGTTGCTGTCTATCCCTAACTTAAGAAATAATGCCAGATTTTCCATACAAACTTTCACCCACTTTTCTCTATAACCCTTTAGTTTTTTCTCCCATTATTTTTAAGTCATATAGTAGCCGATGTCCTTGTCCAGGTCATCTATCTCCTTGCCAAAGTTTATCGAAATCTGTTCAGTGTTTTAGGCGTGAAAGGTGACATACAAACAGACGGGAGTCGAATTCATAATATTAATATGGATAGTATGGATAAGTGGAAATACTGGTATTTGGAGTCCGACGCTAAATTGGATTCTGGGGAATGAAGTTAAAATTAAAAATTGAATTCTGCACGAGTTGCCTCATCTTTCCGCGCATCTTTGCAATGTAATACTTGTTCTTTGTATTTTTTTTATACCAACGTTCCGTATTCTGGTGACGTTCTGTAGTTTTGCCTACCTCTGGGAATACGACGTAAGATTATGTATGTGTGTGTGTTCCGAATTCCTTACAGAAAATTCACAAGGTACAGGAAAATCTCAATTGAAAATCCAACAAAAATATAACAAAAATAACTCAGCGTAAACAAAATGTTTACTGAATTACTCGATGTTTCCATCTTTGATAGGTTTTTTTTGGGTGGGAAATCTTCAAATTAATTTTCCCGCTCTGGGCGGAGCTGGCGTGTTAGACTCTTACTGACTAAAACCCACCCGTGTTCCTTCAGTTGCCTGTGTGTTGCCAGGGGCCACGGTAACCCTTTCAGACTTTCCCGCGACCCTGACAGGCATCGGCCCTAGCGGAACCAATCTTTGATAGCTGGCTTCCTAATTTTCAAACGTGATTCAAGTAACCTTTAAACCAGCGATTCTCAAACTTTTCTGGCGACGGAACCCTTTTGGAAAACGAAATTTTTGACGGAACCTTAGAATAATCAAAACCCATCGTCGTTTTTTTAGAGGTTGCAAAACTTCTTTCACAGGGTCATTTCATTTTTTTTAGACGTAGGAGCAGTATCGTGTATAAAAAGTAAAGCACCTACTTGTAGTTCCATTGTATCCAGGCATATACATGTGATTAAGCAAATACCGCCAAATCTAAAATTAGTTCTTGAGGAAACTGGGCTCTTCAAAGCCTGGCTCATTGTGACCAGTAATTTCTCGGAGCCCCCACAGGGTCTTTGTGGAGCCCAGGGGCTCCACGGAGCACACTTTGAGTAACACTGCTTTAAACTAAAGTCAAAATTACAGACTTCATATTGAACATGCAACCAGCAACTGCATGCAACCTGCATTGTAAGTAATTTTACTCGGAAAATTCTTATTAGAAAATCTAGACCAATTGAGCATCTTTCTGAAGAGAAACTAAGTCTCGTCTCGTGTTCAATTCAAAGTGAAAATTTAATGTGTATAGAGGAAACATGCGATCCATTCATCATCTTGGAAAATAGAATTTAAATTATATTTTAAGACTTTCTTGTCTGGACTTTTTTTCTTCAAGCAGGTATAATTTATCTGGACTTGTTATTGTGATATACAGTTGGAGGTGTATAGAGTGCCGCTAGCGGCATTCTATCGGTATCAAGTACCGCATTTTGGTGCATAATAGTGGCGCCACCTAGACCCGGTTAAGGTGCCGTAAGCATTGCATTGTCACTGTCACTTGTTATTTTGGAGTGTTGATGTTAGATCGCTGCCGATGTTAGGAGCTCGTGGCTAATAACAGCCGCACGGGTCGATCCATCAGGTTAAGCTACGCTTGCCGGGGTTGGTCCGTGGGTGGGAGACCATCTTTACATACCGAGACTCCACCGTGCCTCGAAAAGCACGTTAAGCCGTTGGTCCCAGCTGTTATTTCTGGATCTTTGACAGTCGTTACGGGTCGTCAGAAGCCCGAAAGTCTGACAACCAGTCTTAAAATCGATCCGTAGCAGCCCGGAGTCTAAATTTGTGCCCGGTTGATGGCAATATCATGGGACTTTAACATAACTGGCGAATGTGTGGGTTAACTATAGGAGGTTAACTATAGGAGATATATCCCCTCCTGGGATTACAGGCGTGATGATAACTTATGTACTTATCTCTTAGTTACGGAGTTCGTTATTCATATAATCCACCGTAAGCCAGCATTATATGACCAACCTGTATGTAACGCCCAACGCTCCGGTTTTAAAGGGATTAGATGCCCGTAAACTTATATGCACATGAGACGTTTCAACCTTGGCTCGAGGCGACACGTGCGGCAAACTATCGGAGGCCGCCGTGACAAGGCTGAACTGTTAAGCCAAGCAGGGATTATCTCTTAATACTGTATGCTTGACAAAACTGTTTTGATTTTGGAGTTAAAACGGTTTAATGAAACTATTTTGTCTGCTGTAAACAGGGGCCTAAACGGCCAAATTAGCAATTCCTCTAAAAGCATTTCATTTCCTGAATTTCCAGCTTTCATTAGCAATTCCTTTAATTTGACACAGAAGCAATTCACCATGTGCGGACCATTTTATGAATCCCCATAGAAAACTGTCATACAGATGAACGGAACGTGTAATACAACGTATTCAGAATGCCTGTGTTCGCTTTTGTGTTGATGTCGCACGAAGAAGTCATGTAACTCCATACATAAACAAACTAAAATTATTAAAGATGGCTGCCAGGAGAAAGCATCATTTGGCCAACTTGTTGTTTGGTATTGTTACAACTCAAAAACCACACTATCTCTATGAAAAGCTAACTTGGAAACAAAACCACCTAAAGTATAGTCTTCGCTCCATGGTAAGTCCACTGTCCGTGCCAATGCACAGAACTACAGCATTCAGGGGGTGTTTCAAGTTTGCAGCCACACGCTGTTGGAATGATCTCCCACCACCATTGCGACGCCTGAAAGCAATACAAGCTTTTAAATACCACCACAAAAAGTTACTCTTACATCAACAAATTTCGCATCTATCTTAAATATGTATGTTCTTTAGTGTTGGTTCACTCACCTCTGGGGTCATGGCATGCAGGCTTTGGCTTGGGATCTCCCGGGGCGTGGGCTGCTTGGAATTTCCCTCTTCTGTTACTGGAGCTGTATTGTTTTCTGTTCTTGCTATTGCATCCTACCCATGAATGCTTAGGAACGCCAACTTCTTTCTATAATTTACGGTTAAACCTGATTAATCTACTGCACACTGTGGTTTTGTCAAGTTGGTATAGTTCCTTGATAACAAATTTATGCTAATTTATATATGAATCCAATATAATTTAATTTATCTAATAGTAATATAATTCAATAATTCATTATAATAACGTTCATTAAATTAACTATTTCTCACGTACCATCTGGTCTGTGGTTGTTCTCTTTATCACCGTAGTTTGTCATCTTCACCTTCTTACACAAATTCCACAAACACTGTTTACAAAAACTGGAGTTACACAGCACAAACACTCGATGCATCCTTTGTTATTTTTATTGCATCATACCACTATTAACTAATTGCGCCATGTTATTTGTTACGTAACCATTACGACGATTACGACAAAACGTCTTTACGTCAAAAAACTGTCAAATTAGTTTTGATGACAGCTGCGCGCACAGATTGCAACCCGTGGCGCGTGAGTCGCTGACGGAACGGAATGTTGCCATCAATAAATATTATATTTTTATAAACACTACAAGTATTTATTTTATTTACTTTTTTGTTATTGTCCACTCATTATGTGCTGCACCGATTGACGTCATGACGTCAACGCCGGCTGTCACTGAAAATCAGCGCTGGGGCTCTGTCTCGCATAGGGTCGCAGCATTATGCTGAGTGATGGCCGTTTTGCGTGAATGTGACGCATATTTTCCCGCAACTTGTTTATTTTCGTATATTTGTCCTTTCTTGGCGTCATGTTTGCCGCAAATAAACATATTTTCTTTCTTTCTTTCTTTCTATGAATTATTTCGTAATATGAATCGCACGCATATCATTATTAGAAAATGTCAGTTTGTGACATTTTACGATGATTCATAATATTTTCTTATTATGATTCTGCCAAATTGACTGTTTTAAGCCCCCAGAGCAGAGGGGCAATTCCCGTCATTTTTTAAGATCAATCAATTTACCAACATTTTTGACAAGGTTGACAGATTGCAACTTGAATGTGAACGTTTTTTAAGTACGTTAATTGGCCATCTGTTTGATTGCCAGTGTGCGCGCCATCATTCCCGTTCACCACTCTTCACCATTGCTTAAAGCACCAAGATTTGGTGAAGGGTGGGCGTTTTGGGGACTGTAATTTTGACGTTCGAAAATGATTCTCAGCCTAGTTTGAATAAACGACTTTTGATTTTAATTGTTTTCACTAAGCGAAAGTCTTACTAATGCCTTTTTTCACTAATACTCCAACACCTAAATGAACGCCTAAATATTGCATTGTTGAATTTTCAACTCTCTTCGCCGAGCCGAGCGTTGAAAATCGAACAGGGCGTTTTTATTCCATGCATTATTTATATCACTTAGGGAGAATTTCACCAGCAGGCGTAGCATGAGCACCGTTTTGTCGACGGAAGAGTAGACAAAAATTACGTTTCCTGTAGTACTGTAGACAAAGATCGGTAGAAATGAAAAATAAAATGACAGATTGTAGAAACATTTCTACGGTGGATGTCAAAAATGAAGAAACGAACTATCACTTTGTAAAGAAAAAGCTATGTCTATTCTTTGTAGAGATAGAAAGCGCCATGCTACGTCTGCAGGGTTGCGGGTTAGTTCGAAAGGGATACTGGGACCTTGGCAACAGGCAACTGAAGGAACACGGGTGGGTTTTAGTCAGTAAAAGTCTGACACGCCCTTCCGCTCCGCCCAGAGCGGGAGAAGTCATTGGATGATGAAACAAAAAAAAAAAAAAAGGGCGAATTTCACCAAACTTTTATACCGAGTATAAGTCTTATCGTGCGAATAAATTTTGATTTTTTGACAGTTTTTCCATACAAAAACTGTCAGACGACAATTTTATTCCACGGATAAAAGACATCTATCTGACTTTGATGAAATCAACCCTTAGTGCTACTAAAAACGGGTGCTACACACTTCGGCTCGGCGTGATTAAGCACAGCCAGGCGACAAAATCGAAATATCATTATTTCAGCCGAAAGGCCACCACTGCTGGACAAAGTCCTCCTCATAGTGCTTCCCGCATCCAGCGGATTCCTGAGGCCTTCACAAGGTCATCTGTCCACCTTCTAGGAGGCCATCCAACGCTACGCAAACTCGTTAAATCGAATACAATGAAGATATACGTTCGGGAAATAGCTGACAGGTTCAGCTCAAATTGTGTCGAGCCGACCCGAACGTGATTAAGCGAGGGTAGATGCGAACGCAGTCTGCCGATTGGCACGTGGCGAATGAAAGCCGATTATGTGCAGTTGTTGTTAATTGTTTCGGGGTGGCTTTGTTCTTCAATGAATATTGTTGAATCGAATGTGCCAACCCGATTGTGTGTGTAGCAAACTTTATTTGACACGGTGTGCCAGCACACAGCTAAATGAAAAAAGCATACAAAATATTAGCATATTATTTATAAACCACATGGCGTTCAAAGCATTTGCTTACCGTCTAGACTATGTGTGTAATCACAGGCTTGTTACTTTGAATAAAAATTAGCATCCGCATCTGGCCGACTTCGCCAGGCTTTTGGCACGAAGCCAAATTACAACAATTTGGCGCAGATATTTTTATAACTCCAATTAACGAAACATTTGAATACTTTAGACATTATCATTGACTTCGTGGTTATGGTGGTAGGTTTATTTAGAGAACTTTGTACGTTAAACAATTAGCAATAGAACTTTCCAGTCGGCCTTAACTTTTTCTGAGAAATACTAGATTAACCTAACCATACCTTACTATCTATAGAAGATCAATATACATATTTGTTGGAGTAGATAGTTTGGCGATAAAACAGGCGAGACCACTTCCGTTCAAAGTAACATTATATTCATAAAATTAATAATCAACTTTTGAACATAATAATATTATTCAACTACGATATGAATCAATAAAAATATACTAAAGATACGTAGTTCATCAAAACCAAAATAAAATCGGTTTGGACCGCAGACGGCGGCGCCCGCTCAATGCTACTGCTACGACGCTACGCGCGTTGCTACGGCGTAGCTTGCTACGACCGAGTGGTGTAGAAGCGTAGGCATGTATTTTATATCATACCTTGACCTATAACTATGCCCGGATGTACAAAGTATAAAATAAATCCATAAAAAGTTTATTACTTAATTAAAACATGAATCAATTTTAATTTCAAGTACCTGTCAATGTAAGTCAAAGATTTTATTTCACCTAAATTATAATGTAATGAAATATTTCCTTTTAAAATCAGCCCGTTTTTATAAGCGAACACACAAAAAGTATGGCGTTCATTAGGGAGAAAATTGCTTATTTAAAAGATGCTCGGTAACAGACGCTTTTGTCGAGTTTTTATTATATTTACAGGAATATTTCCATCACGACATGAAACTGAAAGAAGACTACGGATACCTTTTATTATTTTTTTTCGTTCTTTTATGAAATAACGTTTAAAATGAGAATAGTTTTTAAAACTAGTAGATAATCAAATAGAAGATTTTTAAGTAACTTAATTTTTAATTTTTAAATAACTTAATTTTTAAGTTACTTAATTTTTAAGTAACTTAATTTTTAAGTAATTTAATTTTTAAGTAATTTAATTTTTAATTTTTTAGTAACTTAATTTTTAAGTACCTAACTTAATTTTTAATTTTTAAGTAACTTTCATTTTGGCTTTTTTTTTCAAAATTAATATTTGATTCTAATGACTGCCTCGTTGATCTAGTGGTCGCAAGCGCTACTGCTGAGCATGAGGTCCTGGGTTCAGTTCCTGGGACGGGCTAAGTGATATTGGGTTTTTCTATCTGGAGTACCTCAGTAGTAGCCCAGAGTCTGAATTTGTGTCCGGTTGATTGCAATAGGCTCGTCCCCTATTAAATGGGACTTAAACATAAGTGGCGAAATGTGGGTGTAGGTACTATAGGTAAACCTCTGCCCAACCCTTCGGGGAAACAAGGCGTGATGTTTCGTTATGTATTAGGACAATATTCTAAATTCCTCTAATGAAATCATTTCAAGGGCACCTACAATGGTCTTGTTCTAGGTTGACCAATATTATAAATAGGTATATTGAATTTGGAATGATGTTATTTTTATTATGATGAAGTGATGTTATATTTATTAGCTCGTGGCTAAGTAATAACAGCCGCACGGGTAGATCCATCAGGTTAAGCTACGCTTGCCGGGGTTGGTCTATGGATGGATGACCATCTTTACATACCGAGACTCCTCCGTGCCTCGGAAAGCACGTTAAGCCGTTGGTCCCAGCTGTCATTCGTGGAACTTTGACAGTCATTACGGGTCGTTAGAAGCCCGAAAGTCTGACAACCATTCTTACCAAGGGGTATCGTACTACCCACTTATTCAGCTAAGCAGTAGCTCTATGTAAAATACTGGTATTCAGATGCATTCGGCTAGATTGGAAGCCGACTTCAACATAGTTGGGAAAAGGCTAGACAAATTGTTATTGAGTTTGCTACTTTTTTTAGTCATAAGTCAACCTGGTACTCTAGCTCTTTCGACGTTCTATAAATTACCTCAGTCGAGATAAACCTTCTACATACTCATACTAACTAAGAGTCTATTAAATGAAATAGGGCCATTACTTCACTTTATAGCGCAGTACTCTAACACTTATGCAAACACACTGGAAACTTTGAAACACGACGCGTTATCGTTTACCTTGTTTTAACGTAAAATATACAAGGTAATCTTAATGGGTTTCAGCTCGTTCGTGTGTGTTGGTATGTATGCTGGTTATAACTAAACTTTGGACATCTTGTCCAGTTAAAATAGGTAAATTTTCAAGATTTCTCTGTGCATTACTGCTGAGCAAGAGCTCCTGGGTTCGATAACTATGTAGGTCGGGAATGAGTTATTACGTTTTTCTATCTATTATTTCTCAGTAGCAGCCCGGAGTCTAGATCTGTGCCCGTTTGATGGCAATAGGCTCGCCCCCTATTACATGGGACTTAAACATAAGTGGCGAAATGTGGGTGTACTATTAATACAACCTTATTTTTTGTATATGCTAAACCCGAAAAGGGGTCATTGTACTCGTCATTTTGAACAACTTTTTCTATGGGACGAACCTTGAAATCACGAAAAAAAAATCAGCTGTTGTCCCTAAATCGACAAAATGTATGGAACAGATTATATTTTTCGCGAGTTCAAAGTTGGCCCCATAGAAAAAGTTGTTCAAAATGATGAGTACAATGACCCCTTTTCGGGTTTAGCATAAACAAAAAATAAGGTTGTAGATGTGCCATTTGCAACCATGAACGTATACTTTTCAAAATACATGATTCGGCGTGTAGGGGTGTAAATGTCGCAGGGAAATGAGGATACCACGAAATCACGGTAGATGTCGAATATTCTTGTTTATTACGTCTTCTTACAAAACATTTCTATTACAATTTTTTTGTAAGTCACGTGAAAAAAAAACAAATGAACTTAATGGAAAAAAAAATTAAAGATGTCATTTCTATCATAGTGTTAATTGGCAAGCGTTTGTTTAACATTCATCAGCTGATTATTAGAATTTGATTTATTCACCTGTAATTCGGCGTTGTAATTGTATATTCTATGAAAGTTAACCGGTTTGACAATTCTAAGAAATGACTTTGATGTTTCGCCGTAAAATAAGTTACTATAGATATCAAATGACAGCAACAAAAGCTTCTATAAGTATTTTTGAGTTACAAAATAATATTTTATTACAAAACTAATATATTTTTTCTCTACATTTACAGTGAAACTTTATACTAAGAACGCATTTCTGAAAAATGAAAATGTTTCGCATAAAATAAATGTAAATTCCTTCAATGTATAAAATAACAATGTTTGTTTTTTTATGGTTTAATAATAAAGTAAATGGAAATGGAAGAATATTTTGTTAGAGTAATATTATTTCAAAGACAGAAACACAATATTTTCGTTTTTCCTTCGGGAGTTAGGCGAAGATGTGTGAATGTAAATATAAATTTTCGTGATGATTGGTATGTCAGCCTAAAACATACTATTGCAGAATAAATTTCAGAAAACATACTGGGCCAGGGGACTTTCCAAAACTGATGCTGTAGATAAAAATGTTTTTCTTTTATTTATATTTAGCTTGAAGTTTTATTTCTGAAACAATTGCTATCACTTTATTTCACTCTTGTCCAAGATGCAACGATGATATTGTAGATAGATAAAACGCTTATTTGGTGCACACAAAATATATAGCAACAAAAAAAATTGAATACGTACTAAAACAATTTTATTCTACTGTTCAAACACATTCATTGCACAATTTTCATAAGTGTGGAAAACGAAAAACTTTTAAAATCATCTTTATCTATGTCTGCCTGTCGGTCGCTGGAAATTTTCTTACAAATACTTTGAATGAAATTAAAATTCTGTATCGAACAAATATTTTCATTTGAATAATTATGACTGAGTTATTATCAGTACATATCGACCTTTATTGTTTTTTTTTGATGGTGGAAAGTGAAATTAAAATTCTGTAACGAACAAATATTTTCATTTGAATATTATGACTTAGTATATATTATCAGTACATATCGACCTTTTTTTTTTTTGATGGTGGGAAATCATCATATGATTTCTCCCGCTCTGGGTGGAGCGGAAGGGCGTGTCAGACTTTTACTGACTAAAACCCACCCGTGTTCCTTCAGTTGCCTGTTACCAATCGACCTAAATATTTGATTCTTGACAGGTCTTCTCCGTAAAATTACCTAAAAAAATGTTCTTTCATTCCATCATTATTACACTTATCTATCTAACCATTTTTTGAAGCAATAAATTAATTCAAATGAATACAATAAAGAACTTTTACGAGAAAACAGCTTTTATCCCCAGGGCGTAAAGGTCAAGGTCGCATGCTAACAGCATTATGAATTTTAAAAGTAAATCGTCTATTCTGTTCTGTTGATTGCCTCGAAACAGATATCGTTATTATTAAAATCGTCAGAAAATGCTTTACCTTATTTGACGAAATTGAACAAGAGATTTCTAATTTGGATAAAAAAGTGGATTCTCTAAACGTTTTTATTAAGTTTTCTTAGGTTATACGGTAAGAAGTTTAAATGTTGATGTAGCATTCTCCCGTCTGTTGTTTGAAAAGTAAAAATTGGTTATTTTTTTGTATGCAAACAGTGTTGCCAGTGCAAAATTTTCCAGTTTTTCCCAATTAAAACGAGAAATCAATAATTATTTAGGAGCGGGTGAAAATTAGACGTACAGACACGAGCAATAATATTACTATCGACAGCTCGGCAAAAATATCTGATTTCATGATTCATACTTATATATAATATTATGACGGCAAAAATAATGTAATCGTTTGGTGAAGTCATATACAAGTGGCAGCACAAATATACGACATCGATGGAACACCAAAACTATCAGACCAAATTAATATATTATTTACCTATAGTTATCCTTTTTCGTCACAACAAACTCTGAGTTATTCTTAGTTATGACGAAACAATTTTAGGGAATCTCTTCATATAGATTATAATTATTATGCAAGGATCCGACCCGCTATTCCAGAACCATTAGATAATGAATTCGATAATACAATTTTATTATCACGGTAAAAATAACAACCGAATTCATCCAATACAGCTATGGAATTACTCATAGCAGTGATAGCGTAATGGTGTGACCGACAGACTGCCAAGTCATAGGCCTCAAGTTCGAACCCAAGGCAACCTCTGACTTTTCGGATTCATGTGCGTATTGTATAATTATCACTTGCTTCAAAAATGGTAAAGGAAAACATCATGAGAAAACCGGAAAATGCCTGAGAGATATTTCTCGACGGCATGTGAGTCGCCGTTCAATGTCCATTCGTAGATGTTTGAAAGTAGTTATAGGTAGTGAAAATTCCGAAATTCAGACAACCAGTCTTACCGTTTTACCCAGTTACTGGATTGTGAAGGTCAGAGCGGCGAATAGGCTAGGCACATGATGATTGATAATTCATTCAGAACGGGTCTTTACCCAGGCAGCAGTGCGAAAATTGTGCAGGCCCAACTTCGCAGGCTTATTTAATTAAATCAGTAGAAAAGAATAGTCTCCATACTCTTTATTATCAGTAGTCCTTTTTCTCAGTATTTTTTACATAAGTTAACCAGAAAAGTTCTACGCCATTTCTCAAGCCAAACTTAGTTGCTGTTTCACTTTTAAAGTTAAAAGTAATTTTATTAAAGCGCTCTTTAAACTCTCGAACTTTACCGAATTAATTATTCAATTAAATAAATGAGTTTTGTTCCAGTGGGGTTATTGAACTGTCTCTTATTTCTACATTTAGCCTAGTGCTAGAATTGCCGTTTCGTTAATTGGTAGGTATCTGTTTTAGATACCGTGCGGGTTGGATAGTTCATTTATATTTAACTAGTGCCTCGACGAAACTCGACAGCGATGTCAACTTAGCCTTGATATTCCAAGTAAACTACTAAAATAAACCTCTGTTATTCAACGATTGAGACATATTTATTTCCAACTAGTTGACCTGATAGACGTTGCCTTGTCCAAATTTCAATTTCCATAGAAAAATCCCAAACGAAAAAATTTTTGAAGATTGCCAAACTGAGCCACCACTGTCCGTCCTTCTCATGAACCGTAATCAGTAAGTTATTTTCACAGATATTACAAATAATAAAAATAAACTAAGTTAATAATAACAGTTAGACCCATATAATAAATGTGTTATTTTCAGCATTTTTTTGCTGAATATCGTACTCAGCAATCGAATTTGAGCACTTTTTAACCGACTTCTATAAAAGGAGGAGGTTCTCAATTCGATTGCATTGTTAATGTTTGTTACCTCAGAACTCCGTCATTTATGAACCGATTTTTGTTGCAATCGGAGCCACAATCTTCCAATCATGTGCCTTCTTTTTTTTTTTTAGCCTTTACTTACTGTTTCACTCCCACAGCTGGGCAAAGGCCTCTTCTATGAAGTCTTTTCCCTTTTCCCATTAGTCTTATTAACGTCTTATTGGAGAGTTATTGAGGTCTTATTAAATATTCCCAGTCCCAGCATTCAATTCTAATGAAATCAGGCTCAACTGACCCTGCTTTCAATCAAATAACTATTGAACCAGTTAACTATTTACCTAATAGAAGAACCGCGTACTTAACTTATTCACTACTGAATAGATTAATAAAACTAATAGGATCATTTGTTCTGTTAAACGACAATGGCTATTTGGCGTGTACGCCCGCACTCCGGTAATATGACCGCCACGTGAGTATGAAGACTTAGTTTCCTGGATATGAAACAAGTATAATTATCTTGCCAGTCTTCAGCCTCCAGACTGCCCTGTTAGTCTAGTGGTTGAGAGTGCTAATGCTCGAGGTCTTGGGTTCGATTTCCAGGTCGGGAAAAGTATTACTGGGTTTTTCGATTAGGATTTTCTCAGTATGGATTTCCGGAGTCTGGATTTGTGCCAGGTTCCTGCTTGTTGCAGGTGTTCTGTAGTTTCTGCCTACCCCCTTGGGAAGAAGGCGTTAGTTTTTCTGTATGCAAAGAGCAATTTGCTGGATCGTCAAAATTCGGCAGTATACCTAGCTTTTATCCTTTGTGCCATTTCAGCAAAAATCTGGAAGTTTCCGAATTTTGAGGATTTGACATTTCAGTACTACGACCAAAAAAAATGGCATGTCACTTCCACCATTCCAATATTCTTCGCTCGTGTGGCTAATTGGTCCAATTTTTGGTTGGATGGCGGTCGTTTGGCAAATAGCTTTAAGTTTCGCGTGAACGAGACTTTTAGTGTCCAGTGGTGGCCCTAATTGCCATGGATTTGTTCACGGGCCTGACATTCGCATTGGCCTGGCAATGGCTACTTAGTATTAGATTAGCCCTGGCTCTGAATCGTGCTATAAACAAATGAAACACAAACTCAAAATCAAGGCTTTTATTTCAATTAAACCAATTACAGGCAATTTGGAAATGTCAAGGAGTTGGTCAGCCAGTAAGTTTAACCTAGTTGCCCATTCTAAAGTGTACCTAGTAGGTTCCTATGTAAAGGAACGGTCATGAAACTCCACGCACACTCATTTAAATCAGAATATTGGTTACATAATTCATGTTAAAATTATACATGTGAGAACGATGTAATCTTAACGTGCATGACCGCGATAAAAAGATTAAAAAAGCAATTAAAAATTTACAACAAATTAAAATAAGCCGTGGCAGATAAGGGATGAGCAGTCCCTACTGAAGGTCCCGGTCACGAACATGACCCAAAGACAGATAAGAATGCGGACGCTCTTATGGCAATACGAGTACCTCCTCATGGATGATCCGATTAACAAAACTGGATATGGAATTAGAGGTCCGTTCGACCAATTTTTTACTGCCAGCGGTAGACTGAGTAACTATATTTTTAAAACAAAATTATTGGCTACATGGCTTGAACATGGTAACGTTTACTACTTCCAATAAGTACCTACACAATTGAGATACTAAAGAGATTACGTCTAAATTCTTAAACCATACCGCATTACCGTGATTTTAATTTGATTTTAACAATGTAGAATTTATTTGTCAAATAGATATTGTAATTCAATAATATAAATTATTATACGTGTAACACTAAAATAATAATAATATGTACATAAAAGGGGGGGGGGAATAATCACTTTATTGCATCAAAAAATTCGTCTGCATCGCTGTCAGCAGGAAAAGTGCCCAAAAGGCTAGCAGCATTGCCACATTGTATGGTAATGTTTATTCTTTGGCCGAAGAATAGGCCGCATTACCTAAAACACACTAAGTTCAAATTATGCCTACGTCTGACACAATTAGCTGGTACACTAATCACTTAATGGAGCTTGTAGGCAATGTTATCATTACTTATGCACTGCTGGCTATCTAACTACGTAAGCATTGCTACAAGTACATAATCTTGCTGCGATGCAGTATACTAATATTACGTGATCAAGCTTTAGTAGTCTGATCTTAGAACTAATTTCAATACTTTTCTGTATGCAACCAGGCATTGCTTGGTTTATCAGTTTATAGCATCTTGGAAAGTCCCCCACTAGAAGGCTGAAAGTCACCCAAAAAGCAATGGAGAGGGCTATGCTCGGAGTTTCCCTACGTGATTGAATCAGAAATAAAGAGATCCGTAGGAGAACGCAAGGTATCCGACATAGCCCGAAGTATTGGCAAACTTAAGTGGCAGTGGGCAGGGCACATTGCTCGCAGAACAGATGGCCGATGGGGCCGAAAGGTTCTGGAGTGGCGACCGCGTACCGGAAGACGTAGCGTTAGAAGGCCCCCCACTAGGTGGACCGTTGACCTGGTGAAGGCCGCAGGAATCCGCTGGATGCGAGATGCACAGAACCGGTCTATGTGGCGGTGCTTGGGAGAGGCCTATGTCCAGCAGTGGATGTCTTTCGGCTAAAATGATAATGATGATCTTGGAAATAATCTATTTGTTCTACATTAAGAATCAGCATTGTCCTCATCATCTACCTAATCTAAATTCAGAGGTCTGACTCTCTTGATACAGGACCTCCATCAACCTGCCATGATGGTTCATGCCATGGTGGTGATTCCAGGCGTCAGGTTCGTGAACGGGCGACGTCAGTAGAAACTGGTCATCTCTTAGCTGCCACGGCTTATTTTATTTTTGAGTGTTTTTCTTAATTTTTTTTAACGGAACCTTTTAACTTTCTGCATCGTTCTCATAATGTATAATTTCAACATGATATAATCAATATTTTGTAACCATAACATTTTGATTTAAAAGAGTATGCGTGAAGTTTCTTGCCCCTTCTTCTCCATAGGTACCTACTACACTTTGGAATGGTCAACTAGCTTCATCTTTCTGACTGACTGACCTTTTGCCAATTCAAAAGTGCCTGTAATTGATTTATTGGAAATAAACGCTTTGATTTTGAGTTTTCCATCTAATTTCTTCAAGAGTAAGAGCAGTGGTGGCCGGTGGCCCAGTGGTAACGGCCGCGACTTACGAGTTGTAGGTCGTAGGTTCGAACCAAGACATGCGCTTTACTTTGTGTAAATAATTTCATCACCACTGCTCTCAAAACGGTGTAGGAAAACATCGTGAGGAAACCGGCATATCTTAGAACCAAAAATTCGAAGACATGTGACATCTACCAACCCGCACAAGGCCCGCGTGGTGGATTACGGCCCACTCCCTCTCATAGAGAGGAGGCCTGTGTCCCAGCAGTGGGAACATTATAGGCTGATTATGTTATGTATCTAATTTCTTCACCACTCTTCGTTGACTGGTAGAGCATGCCTAAGGCGTTAAGTCCGCCTTTGTACCTTTTTTGAGCGCGAAAAGTTTAAATAAACTCCTAGTAGAGCCAGGCCTAAACAGATGTTTTGTCTTGAACTGAAAATAAATATTTTTTTAATATTCAGTCATTGAAAAAGCCTATTTTGTGGGCTATTTGGTTATATTATTGTCTTTTCCGTGGTTTTTTCAAGCAAGGTCTTGTCTTGCTGAATCGATTTTAACAAAAACACGCTGAAACTGTGTATGTAACGCTAAAAGCCTGATTACGCAAAAGAAATCCAAGTAAAGTAACATTTTGCTCGCTAAGTTTTTGTAAGATTTTAATTTAAAACAAAAAGATTTAACTGTTGACGCAGATTGTACCTCCATTTCCCAGATGGAATCATGATGTAATTAAACTTATCTAAATAACACATCTAAACTACCTTTGCAGGCCAAACAAACTGAGACGCCAAAAATATTTAGGGTTCCGTATGTCCGAATAAAAAAACGGAACCCTTAAAGGATCACTGGTGTATGACATATTAATTTCTGAGTCCCAAGCACGGGCGTGTTACGTAAAGGTCACTTTGGGAGACAAAAAAGCTTTTTTTTTTAAGTTTTGTAAACTGCTCCGTGTGACACATCAAATGAAAAGGCTTACAGAACCTTATTTTTTTTTTTTTAATACAGTAAATAGTTCTGTAGTTAAAGATTACAGAAAAACCTATAAGAAGCCTATAATTTAGTCTTAAAATAACATAATACATCTCCTAATATTGTGCGTACACATTACAGCTACACATTTCATTACATTTCCAGTTTATGCTGATCTCGCATTGTATAGGATTTCCGTACAATGCGAGGTCAGCTTATACTGGAAATGTATAGCTTGATTTGTAGCCGTGCGTACAAACTTACAGTTGCATTTGAATGTATGGGAGAACATGTTTTTCAACTACAATGTTAAGTCTATTCTTGGGATAAATTCATTCCAACTACGGAACCCTTGATTGTGCGTGCTCCGACACGCACTTGGTCGATTTTTTATTACACATCTCTTCGGGAGAATCAAATTTCTACAACATTAATTTCTTCTAAAACCATGAAACAATTTTTTCACCTTCCCTCGTATAGACTCATGGCAAAATAAACACAGGATATTGCGGATATAATGTATGAGTTATAATAACAACCGCCTAGCGAGGGAGATTATTTTGTGCCTCGTGGCGGAAAAACCTGAACGATGTTCGCTTTTAGAAAATGGAGTGTAGTAGAAGAACTTCCTTTGATAGTGTAATAAAAATCTTCTTAAAATCTCTGCATCCAGCGCTCGGTGTGGCAACACGTCATGTTCTGGTTTGCAACTGGTCAATCGTCATCCTGAGGATACCTTGTTAAGAGGTGAAATACGTGTCGATTTCTTACAGGGTTTTTTATGACTCTTGAAGAATAGTTAAGCGGAATAGGTTACTAGATATATTTACGTCTATTGTATTTTATCATAATCAGCCTTTATTCCCACTGCTGGGACAAAGGCCTCCTCTCTTAGAAAGGGAATGGGCTGTAATCTACCACGCGGGCCCAGAGCGGGTTTGTAGATGTCACATGTCTTCGAATTATTGGTTCTAGGACATGTCGGTTTCCTCACCGTTTTGAGAGCAGTGGTGATGAAATTATTTACACAAAGTAAAGTTCCTAGCTGGGTTCGAACCGACGACCTGTAAACTCGTTAGTCAGGGCCGTTATCACCGGGCCACCACTGCTCCGTTCTTAAAATAAAACGAACAAAATAAAATGGCATTATTCAAAATCAACAAAATTCAATCAATATTAAGCGATCCAGGCTGAAGTAGATTTAGGACGTAACTTTCAAAACGCACCCTGTACTAAAGGGTCACCAGAGGTCATCAAAACCAAATGCTGACATAGGACCAACCCACGATTCGCGCACACCATTTGCAAGTCCAATCCGAACGGATTCCGAACAGCTTATAACTTCAAGCAAATAATCCCCCGTGACCGAGAACCCTAATAAACATGAATAAAATAAAACCTCACAGTTTAGTGGTGAAAGTGGCGCTCAATAATATACCGGGGCGTCAACAATTCACTGGCTTGGACCCTTTTTCGGGCACTATTATTTATATGCTAAAGAGGGATCGCGGTGCATGAGCGCTAGGGTTGTGAGAAAGCAAGACCTTATAACGTCAAACCATTTATCTCATTTGGTTTTGATGGATACGTCAATTAAAGAACGTTGTACGGGGAATATCGCGTATCGCGTATGGGTAAGCGTAGTGTGGGATGCCGCCCAGCTAGATGGACCGACGACCTTAAAAAGTTGGCTGGGACAGATTCGATGACGAAGTCGGAGGCCAGAGTGTTGTGGCTCAGCATAGGAGAGGCCTATGTCCAGCAGTGGACTGCGATAGGCTGAGTTGATTGATTCTACAGAGAATAAACTCTGATGCCCCACTTCCTGACCTGTGACTTCCTCGCCTTTGTTAAACGACTGAGATCAGCAAACGGTGGTGGCTAATAGCCAATGCTGTGTATAATCATGCCGAAATCTACAATCATCTTCCTTTGGGAATTATCAACTCTAGAATGGCTGTACATTGGGTAAAGACCTGTATTAAATAAAACATGCTAGTGCTCAATTATTTTCGCTTAACCTAATGTACCTAAATTACTTTGAATAAGTAGCAGTCACGATCTAGATCAAGTACTTATCTAACCCTAGGACACAAAAAAAGAAATCCACTTTACCTACAATCATTATCCCTTGCAGTGGAGCGGAAACCTGCCAAATGTTACCTTAAACCTAGGCAGCCCTATCTGAAGTATCCCAGTTATTATCTTGTCTTTTAACCCCGCCCTGACCGGCCATAACTTATAGCTAGGGTACCTACCAACCGACAGGGCATGCGTAACTCAAAATTGTAATAATTTATCAAGTTTCTAACCACGAACTTTGTCTTAGCCGACTATCGTTTGAGATACTGTGTTGATAGATTTATTGGCTTTTTGAGTTCGGTTTTAGGCTTGAGTAAAGGTCTTTGATGAATGGTTTCAGTAGTTTATGTAATGTATGATTTGGTAAAAAAACCTCTGCATGTTTTTGGATTTATAGGTCCATGGTCCATTTATACGTGATGCTATCTTGTAAGTAAATTAGTACTTAAGAAGAAAACTGAAATAGGCACCGGTGACTGAAAAGTTGTGCGATAATATTTGGTTGTCATGTTATGGGCAGGAGCAGCGGTGGCCCAGTGGTAACGGCCGTGACTTACGAGTAGGTTCGAACCCAGACAGGCGCTTTACATTGTGTAAATTATTTCATCACCACTGCTCTCAAAACGGTGAAGGAAAACTTCGTGAGGAAACCGATATGTCCTAGAACCAATAATTCGAAGACATGTGACATCTACCAACCTGCACTGGGCCCGCGTGATGGATTACGGCTCACGCCCTCTCACAGAGAGGAGGCCTGTGTCCCAGCAGTGGGAACATTATAGGCTGATTATGTATGTTATGTATTCTATGTTAAGGGCGTGTAATGCGGAGGAATAAGGAAAATGTTGTGAGGAAAGTTTGGAGTATGTCGATGGCTATAAGAGTAGGGGAAGACTGTGTGAAAGATGATATGACTAGAAAAGGGGTGACTACTAAAAGAAGTATGGAAAGAAAAGACATGTTGCGCCGACCCCAAATAAATTGGGATAAAGGCAGGAGAATGATGACGATGGCTATCTATAGGTTTTTATTTGTAGTATCATATTTATCTTATATAGATTCTTTTCTACCTTGTTAATGTGAGAACGTTGTAGGCTTAGTGGATTGTAGACTTTTTTTTTACCTAAAACTTTTTGAAAGGCCTACACCGTCCTCCCATACTAACTATTAACACTGTAATTCAAAAATATTGTAAAAGCCAATTATCTTTTAAAAGAGTAACCAAGGAGTTTCTTGCCGGCTCTTCTCCATAGGAAACGACCAATTGGAACCGTGCACCTAGCTTCTGACATTTCATAAGTGCCCATCTAGGCTTACGTGATATAAAATATTTTGATTTTGATTTTTTGATTTTATCCAGCATTAAAAAATTAATGGTCTTAAAGATAAATTGTTTAATGCACTTGAATGAGGTATAATTCTACAAAAAGAATCGATTTGTCTGTTTCAACCCACAATATTTCTTTCATCTATAAGAAGCTAAGTGACTTGGACAGATTGTTTTTGTAACGCAACGGTGGAGAGGCGTACATATTGTATGTCCAGCACTGAACTGCGATAAGCTGAGTTGATTGATTGATTTCAAATCCACTTTCTTGCAGCCCAAACTACGTGGAGATATATCTAAAGAAATAATCCAATTAGCGGGACACTCTTTTTATCACAATTCTATCATTATTAATTATAAGGCCTACCCTACCTCAAATTGCTTAGCATGATCCTCCGTTATGCCGAAAATACTGCAGCATTCATTTTGAAATAAATATATGTTAAAGTTGAGGATTGATGCTAGGTCCTTTGATTGGCGAAAATACGATTAGGTACCTACATACAATTTTCTCTATAGAAAAAAAATCAAAAGTTACGTCTAAACCAAACTATAAACCGCTGGTATTCAAAAAATACTTCAAATTAGATCATGAAGCTTTCTATAATAATAACTGAACTAACTATAAAGCAGGTATTATGTTTTTTTTTTTAATTACCATTATTTTCACCATAAAAAGCAATTACCTAAAGTATTCGAGGCTAGAGAGCCGCCAGCACCACACTCCATCTCGATCTCAGTCAGGCCGCGAGTAGTATGGTGCGAGCGAGATAAAATTTGAGGTAGGGTACGGCCTTAAAAGCTAACCACTAGAGTCTCCAGACAAAACTAGACCAACCAATATTAACTTGACACTTCTTATGAAAGTAACTATCGCACGTTCGTATCAGGGTACCATAGAGGCGAGACCAAGGTTATAATCAAAGTTAGGAGCTTAGTCGCTCACCCCATCCTATACTTATTGTGTATCTGAAGTAATTAATAAGTTGCGGTAAACTCGTCTTGTACCCCTGGTTTTGCTTGAAACAGATGCTTGATAATTTATTTATTAAGGTGGATTAGGGGCTCGAAATGTGTGTTCATTATAATGTTTATAGATAATATAATTTATTTAATGTATTTGAGGCGTCAACATCATTGAACCAAATGACGTCCTTTGCGGTCATACGCCTCCCCCAGTCCAATTTGTAATGGCACGACTCAAACCGGCGCCAGATACAATCACATATATTTGAACACTTATGAGGTGCGGTTATAATTATTTGATCAAACTTTGAACAAATACTCAAATATCCGTGCCTCACAAGTGTTCAAATATTGTTGCTGTGTCTGGCGCCGCCGGCTTCACCGTCCGATAAATGTTAGCAATGATTAATTATATTTCATTTACATATAATATTTATATCCTTACATTACCAATATGTTGCGAAGCTTTGGTTCATCAGTAAAAATATGCAAAAGCGATCGTCGCGTTCTTAAGTCTCTTTTCGTTCGGAAAACTGGAAGGCGCCCCTGTGTCGGTGCGACCACGCGTTCTGATTCGACGAACAAAAAATTCCGACCGATAATTTTGGTTAGGACGCGGGCTAAAGCGTTACAGGCATTCAAGTTGCCGTAAATATCACTGCTCCGCGATTTCTAATTCAACCAAATGAACAATTTACTTTCCGAGAAATGTAATGAACATTATCAAAGTATCTTAAAATAGAAGATAGAAACGCTCGTGCTTTAAAATATCTTCAATAATCAAACACAAATTCCCACAGATTCGTACTAAGTAAGGGGACTAATAAAGTTACCTGTGTAGATGCTTACCTACGGTTACGTTTTAATGGTCGGGTCGCTTTAAGTGTCTGCTTTAACTATCCATCCACAGATTATATTCTGGCCAGTGATTTAATTAAATATTCAGTGTTATAGTGAAGATTTCGTTTATAGGTTAGCAGTGAGTGTTTATATTAACTTAATACACAGCTGCGCTGCTGGGGAGTTTGTTGCGTCACTTCTTACCAGATAAAGCACTAGTAATTGGTGAAGGGCGGGTTTTTTTTTTGGTGGACTGTATCTTTTGTAATTCTGATTTATTCTGACGTTCAAAAAGTGTTGATTTGTATAAATGACTTTAGATTTTGATTTTACTATGATTGATTTACTGAGTTTGTTTTTTTCCGAAGGCATGTCATGTTAAATACACAGAAAAAAACCCTATCAACCTTAGAATACTGCAAATTTTACTAAGTAGGTATTTTTTTTCCGAAACCGCAATGGTTGGTAAGGTAGAACATCCTCAGGCTAGGTGGAGCGATGATCTTCGCGGGGTGGAAAAAACCCAAGGATCCATTTAAAATAGTGTGTGATTGGACATTTTGTGGGTAAACTACGTATTTTAAAAACCAGTATAGTAACCTATTTATAAGTAAACTAGCTGATGGCCGCCGCTTCGCCCGCGTGCATTTCGGTTATTATATACTAAAACCTTCCTCGAGAACCACTCTATCCATTGGTGAAAACAGCATAAAAATCGGTGCAGTCGTTTTTGAGTTTTTCGCGAACAGGACGATAGACAGACGCGGCGGAGGACTTTGTTTTATAATATGTAAGGAAGCATAAACATGGCTCGTTTTCTCGCAAAACAATAAAGAAAACTTATCAAGTATATTAAGTATTATCTATTCAATGGCGCTTGCTCCTGACACGTTATTATACCGATCAGTTTCACTTCCATTGGCCTCTTTATTAACTTGGCTTCACTGGGTAAAGCGTTGCTTGGACCAACTTCACGAATAATATTGTTGCTGAAACTTTGCCTGTTTCTCGATACAGATTCATATTGATGAAATATTTATTAGCATTGATTTTGTATTCTTAGTTCTGAAAATAAAATACATACACAAGTCTGACAACCAGTCGGGTCACACCAGGTTGTAACACCAGTGTGACTAACAGCAATGATTTTCCTGAAGTCCGGACTCGTGGTCACACCGCTAATATTCTACAACCTGGTGTGACCATGAGTCCGCACCCAACCAGTCTTACCAAGGAGTATCGTATTACCCAGTTACTGGGTTGTGGAGGTCAGATAGGCTGTCGCTCCATGTAAAATACTGGTATTCAGCTGCATCCGGTTACTGGAAGCCGACCCCAACATATTTAGGAAAAGGCTAAGCAAATGATGAATTCTGAAAATGCATCATTCATTTTTTATAATTCATTCTTTATAATTCAACTAAAACTAGCTTTCGTAAAACATGAAATTATAGAGGTACGGGTGTAAAGTTCGCTCATTCTCCATAGAGAAGGGAGGATTGTCCGACCAGACGGGTTTTGTATCTGGTGGGCTCAGCTGCCCGACGATTGATGTCAGGACGTTGAATATATGCTAGTCACACGGTAAACTCTGCTTACGCGATGCAGTAATCAGCATACCGAGGTAAATCTAGAAACAATAATTAGTATTATTGTTAGTCGTCATGATTGTAATATAGCTAATCGTTTATGGGCATACACACGTTATAAAATAGTTTCAACGCTTAAAAAGTGCATTAAAAACAATAAAAATTCAAAGCAGAAAAGCATTTCAGCACTTTTCACAGAATCTCATAATCTCTGTGCTCATAATATTTCATCGTGCAGTTAGTCGGAGCCACACTAATCTACAGATCTAAAAAATGCACGCGGACTGAAGCAGATTTGTAACTGTTCGTAGTAAACCGAGAAACGGTTTGTCTAGGACCTCGTTAGCTACTTGAAGCGAGTGTTCCACTATCCGGAACTATTGGTAAGAAACTAAGATCCAATTAATATACAGAATTACTTAAAGGCAATCGATACATAAGAAAAGTTTTATAACCTTTTGTATGAAAATCGCCGTCCTTAGAAGTATTTCTGAAAATTCTACTATTTATTACTACTATTACTAAATTCTACTATTTATTACTACTATTACTATTTCTACATTAATCCTGTAAGAACGGTTTGATTTTCAGTTTTTTGCGGTTACTATGATAGTGCACATCATAAAAAGACGTTGTTATAAAAAATAAACTCAAAACCGTGTTTATCAGATGTTTTGCCTAAACACCAAAAAACTTAAGCGCATACTTTATGTATTTCATAATAATCAGTTGAGATTTGCTACTTTTCTCAAATCAGAAACCGGCTGTTAGTATTTTTAGGAAATCAAAATGGGATTCCTTTTCCAAAATGGGTAGATACTTACCTGTTTCTTGTCTTAACCAATGTTCATCAATAAAAATTTTAAAAAAATAAGAATAATAACATTGGTGCCGTTCGTGGAATGAAAATATTATTAACAAACTGTTTCACCGAACCGCACATAACAAAATTTTGTTTCAATAGAACGGCTTATACCGAAATCCCACGATCTGCGATTTTGCGGACGGACACCGACGAGCCCGGACGACGGACCGTGGGGTTCCTCGGCGCGCGGTGCGTGGCGGTCTGTGGTCGTCTGCCGTGCGTGTCCGTCTGCAATATTGCCGATCGTTGGATTCCACCATTAGGTGCCGTTCGGTTGCGGGAAGTCCGAAAGGGATACCGGGACCTTGGCAACAAGCAACTGAATGAACACGGGTGGGTTTTAGTCAGTAAAAGTCTGACACGCTCTTCCGCTTCACCTAGAGCGGGAGAAGTCATTGGATGAATTCCCAACCTCAAAAAACAAAAAAAAAAAGGTGCCGTTCGGTCAAGTGGCGTGGAAATCAGTGCTCTCAGTGGAATACCTCGGAGTTTCGTCTATTAGCCAAAATATGATGTTAGTGGAAAGTGTGAGTCTTAAGTGGAAAACCATTTGATACAGTGTTGGAACACTTTATTGCTGAAATGGTGCTGAACATTTGTCGATATAATGGATCTTAGACTCACATTTGTCAAATACGTTTTTCTTACGACTTGATGACCAAAACGTTCATAACTGAATGCAATGATCCCTCATATAATTTGTCTATAAATAAAATAATGTTCCTTGAGAGATGAAAGTAAGTACATTAAGCTTATGCCCGCACAGTAGGAAGCTATAAAAATAAGATGTCGGACTCAACGTTTAAATGAAAAATAATGGTCCCGTAGGTGAGAGAGTCAGAGAATTAAACCCCTAGCGTTGGTAGTATGCACTTTGTGTACTTACGTTATTTAGTAAAGAAGCAATTTATGAGATGGCTGGGTCTGAAGCCTAACCTATTCTTTGAAGTAGGTCAATTAATTATATCATAATTACCTATATCGTATTGTTTCATAAAAGTACATTCATAGTAGTAGTATGTCTAGGTTAAGGTATTTTTCTATGGGCCTGTGTCGCCTGAAATAAATGGTATAATAATAATAATAATATAGTTCTTCTCCGCTCTGGGTGGAGCGGAAGGGCGTGTCAGACTTTTACTGACTAAAACCCACCCATGTTCCTTCAGAGTTGCCTGTTGCCAAGGTCCCGGTATCCCTTTCGGACTTTCTCGATACCGGTGGGCTACTATTTTTTATTTTTTTTAAATGTATTATATATTTTTTTTATTCAAATATTTAAAAATATAATTTACATGTATGAAAAATGAAATAAAGAATAATAATATCGAGATTTAAGACATTTATTTGGTAAAATAGCGACCGACAGCAAAGCGATACGTAGGTATATATAGATGGATACGCTGAACCTACAATTATGTATCACAACTCATAGAGGATTAGCCTCTAATAATCTCTAGTAATGTTTTGTGATTTAGCTCACATTAAGCTCAAAATTCTCATTAATCTGATACAAAATATCATACAACTTCAGCCTGTTAATTGCTACAGGGTATCCCTGTAGACGAAGAATAGATAGCAAGGAATCATCCCAGGGGATAGTACCAATTATGAAACAATTTCAACTAAGCCAAACTCGAAGCAAAATCGATTTCCACGATTTCTGTAACTACTCCCTTCAGGGACTATTTGTCAAGACTCATAAAAAAGATATAAAATTGCATTATTTTATATATTCAATATTTATCTTACTGGTTTTAATTAGAATCTTGCATAATCAGCCTATACATATTGTTCCCACTGCTGGGACACATGCCTCCTCTCTTCAAGAGGGAGTGGGCTTTTTAATCTACCACGCGGGCCCAGTGCGGGTTGGTAGATCTCACAATAATATATGTCTTCGATTTTTTTTGGTTCTAGGACATGCCAGTTTCCTCGCTCCTCGCGTTTTCCTTCACCGTTTTGAGAGCAGTGGCGATGAAATAATTTACACAAAGTAAAACGCCTTCGAACCGGCGGGTTCGAACCTACGACCTACAACTCGTAAGTCGTGGCCGTTACCACTGGGCCACCACTGCTCTGAATCTTGCAATGAGATCAAATAAAAAAATGCAATCGTGCTCCCAAAAAAAATAAACACTTTTAAGCTTAAACCGTTCTCAACAGCCAGAGACCAACAAAAAAGGATGATATATTACTTTTCCACAAAAAAAAGTCAAAAACTTAAACTCCACAAAAAACAGCTTAGCCGTAAAAATTCGGGGCGACTTTTATTCGAGCCATTTAGACTGTATTATTCCGGCCAAACAACTCGGAAACATTCCACGGCTTTGTTAGTGTGAGATGTTGTCGTCTCGGGTGCTCGAAATTTAGAGCTAATGTACGCGCTTTAGTTATGGCTCGAGCTTATCAGGCACCTTCGTTTCGACTCCGAGTTTGGGGAAATTTAGAAGACAGGTGGTGTAATCAGTTTTATTTAGAGTGTGTACTTCTTGATTGTATCAGATGCTGGTGAAAGATCTGAGAGAATGTGTAATTTTAGAGTGGAATATTGCGGCCCGGAGAGAATAAGTAAGTAATGTGCTAGAATCTGTTTTGATCTGATATTAATGTAGTTTATAATAAGTGCTTTTTATCACACGTGGGTGTCGGAGAGTGTGAATATACGAGTACTCTGGATATTATGTCTTATGAATTTATATCGTCTGGCACCAAAACTTCGTTGATGCTAATATCAATACACTCGGGAGATTTTTTCCAGCTTTTTCGTTCATTTTCATTTTTTTGATATTATTACATTACTTGCTGAGCCCCGCGGTATTACCCGCGTAAGTCTCGTTCCCATTGTAATATTGGGATAATAAGTAACCTATGTCCTATTCCAGATCATAGTCTATCCATGTGCCATCTAAATTTGTTCAGCCGTTTTAGCGTGAAAGCGTAACAAACTCACTTTCGCATTTATAATATAAATATATAATATAATATAATAATAATTATATAATATTTATATTTATATAGTGAGGATTTATTATATTTACTCCGCCAAGTGATGATAATAATGTCTCATAGGTACATATTAAAGTATCTACGAAATTTTAACACCCGATCTTTACACTAGAATTCGTTCACTAATTTGCGCCTAACAAAATTTCCGAGTACGATAGTCACTTCCTAGTTTCCTTCCTAGATTAATACTATCCAAGATTATACCTCCGACTAAAATAATAACCTTTATTACTACTTACCCTGTGAATGATATACCTAACAGACATACCCCGGATGGTACTTTACCAGCGACCGCAGTACGTCCCAAACTCGTAAATTTTATACATCGAATTGATAGATAGTATAAAACCATGTTACGACGACAATCGAGGCTTAACGAGCAACTCGGGATCAGCAAGTAACAGAATGGGAAAAAAATAATTTTGAAATCCATTGCTGGTTTACAGCAGTGCAATTAGGGAGACTTAAAAATATTTTGATCAAAACACGCAATGTAGTAGAAAGTAGATGATATTTCAGTTTTTTTGGAAAAGATGTACTTATTAAAATTCAAATTCAAACGTTTATTGCTCAACACAGTACATATTTGTATATATACTATGTATTATACTATGTCATAATTCCTAATTAATACCATACATAATTTCATAAATTCCAATTAATACCATAAAAGTCAATAATTTCAATTAATATTTTATAAAAAAAGTCATAAATTACAGTTAATACGGTATACAATGTCCCAAAACCAAATTAGAATCATTTGATTATGAAGCATTTTTATAATGGTGTCCTGAAATAAACTATGAATAAAAATACTTCAAACTGGAATTTAGTTAAGTGACTCCAAACTTTATTAGTATTCCGAATGTGTTCAGTGTTCTCTTAATAACCTGCTCCCTAATTGACACACCCCGTCCCTTTTTACACGATCAATCACATTCTGAATAATTTTACAGATTGCTAATCCATAGCTTCATAAGTTCGAAAAATAAATCTGATTAACAACGTAAATAACGCAATAAATGATGTTGAACTATCAAAATTAAACAGATTAGTCGTTTACGAAATCCAACGTATATTGTCGTACTACCGTATATTGTCGTACACACTACAACGTATATTGTCGTACTACTAGGTATATTCATATTATTCATAGTTCAGCAAAATAATGATCACAGAAACTAAAAATTGTATTGTCCTTAACATTGTTTAGACAACAGCTCAGTCTAGTTCAGTTGGTATACATTAAACTAGCAGGGAAATGAGGTCGTGAGTTTGAACCCGTTGGGTAATATTACTAGACAGAACTTTATACAGGGGGAAACTTGTTCGACTCCTAAAATATCTCGTAAAGTAAGAAACTACGGAAGCAACTTGCGAAGGATCTAATTTCAGTAAAAGGAAAATATAGTTTGTTAAGAGCAATAAAACGAGGGATATGTTCGCGGATGTATTGAAATATCTGGTCTGGTCTGAGATGGAGGAACTTAGAGTGCAGCTGTGTTTCGTCCCACACAAGTTATAAAAGTCGGTGGAGAAATTATCGGCCGATAGCTTGTATGCGGCAGACCGGTAAATAGCAATGTTGAGTATCTTACTTTTTACTCTTCCACTAAAGGTTAATGAAAATTAGAAAGCTTTTTGCTCGTCACTCTAAACAGAATTAAATAATTCCCACTGATGGTTATACAATGTCGTTTAATTTCTTACAAATATATTCATATCATTCATTCTCCTGCCCTTATCTCAATTTATTTAGGGTCGGCGCAACATGTCCCTTTCTTCCATACTTCTCCATTAGCCCTTATCAAAATCAAAAGTCATTTATTCAAACTAGCCTGAGAATCAGCACTTTTCGAAATGTCATAAGACAGTCCCCCAAAACGCCCACCCTTCACTATCTCGGTGGTCACCCCCTTTCTAGACATATCATCTTTAGCACTACAGTCTATCCACCGTTTCTTTGAACTTCGAGCCATCGATATTTATACCCAAAACTTTACTTACGACATTTTTCTCAAAAAATTAAAGATACACAACAAATCATGCTATAAACCTACCTTTCATGTCTCTTTGAATAAATTGTGGAACACTTGCTGAAGCCTTACTTCTGTAGCGCTTGTAGGTATTCAAGTGAAACTCCAGATGATAGGTTACTGAATGTAATAATCATGGTAAAATATGTGCACACTTAAAGCTAAAATTATAAGTAGGTTGCGTATGTTGCAAACATAACTTATTATGAACTAGCCAATAGAAAATCATTATTAAATATTAAATTAGTACATCATCAATCCGTGTGGTGGCCCATCGTCGCAGTGCTCGCGCGCCGTGCCACTCGTATAAATATCTCCTAGCGCCGCCGAACCGTCAGTGAAGCTTTCGCTGTGTCGGCGGACGGATGTGTAGATGTATGTTTGCAGGTAGCAGCTACAGTACTCCCCCTCGAGCGAAGCGTACTGGCATTTTGACGGTCCTGCCTGATCTGGTGCGGTGTACAGCGTCGTTTTTTCCCGTCGGAAACTGGAGTTGTCTGGAGTGATCTTCTGTGGTAGCTGATGCTGATGATGGTGTCTTACTTCTGTGTTCGTGATGATCTTCAGTGTTCATTGTGTACGCCGGTTTTAGTCGGTCGATCGATATGTTTGCGGCTCGTCCGGGCAACTGTATTGTGAAGTACTTCTCGTTCTTTTCTAATATCTGGTACGGACCTTTATACGGACGTTGCAGCGGCTTGCGGATAGTGTCATCTCGTACGAACACGTGACTGCATGTTTGTAAATCCTTGTGCACGAACATACATTGCTTGTTTGAATGCGGTTGGTATGTCGGCGTGAGTTTTGTGATAATGTCGTGAAGATTATCGACATAGGTGTGGTCCATTTTCGTTGTAGTTGGCGATGGTGATATAAAATCGCCTGGTAGTCTTAATGCTTGTCCGTAGGTGAGCTGCGCGGCGCTAGTGTTGGTGTCAGTACGCGTCGCGGCTCGGAGTCCCATCAATACAGTCGGTAGCTCGGTAATCCATTTGCTACTACACGTTAGTCGTGACATGAGCGCGGCTTTGAGTGTGCGGTGCCAGCGTTCCACGATGCCGTTACTCTGCGGGTGATAAGCAGTAGTACGGGTTTTTTCCACTCCTAGCAATAGTGCGAGGTCTTGAAATAGTCGACTTTCAAATTGTCGCCCTTGATCGGTTGTTATTCTGATAGGACAACCAAAACGTGTAATCCATGTTTCGTACAGCTTTCTTGCGACGACTTCGGCGGTTATCTCCTGCAGTGGTACTGCTTCTGCCCAACGTGTGCATCGATCAATGATGGTGAGCAGGTACCGATGTCCACACGAAGATATAGGCAGTGGTCCAACAATATCTATGTGTATGTGTTGAAATCGTTCACTTGGTGGGAAAGAAGTGATGTTACTGCGGTTATGACGCTGTACCTTTGATTGTTGGCACGCAGTACATGTCTTCGACCACTCGCCAATGTCGGTATTCATTGCTGGCCAGAAGTAACGCTGTTGCATAAGTTTGCGCGTAGTTCGTATTCCAGGGTGACTTGTATTGTGCACGGCGTTGAATGCGATGCGACGATAGTCATCTGGTAGGTATGGGCGAATGTGTGGCGTCGATGTTTCACAGATTATTGGTTTGTTTGTACCGGGTACGACGATTTTCTTAAGTTGGATGTTTGTTTGCTTTGTTAAGGTGGGGATGTTGCGGTCCTTGTCTTGCGCATGTGCTAATTCGTCGTAATCTATTGGAGATGGCAATTCGATGGTTTCGATGCGTGATAATGCGTCGGCGACGACGTTGTTTACTCCGCTCACGTGTCGTATGTCCGTCGTAAACTCGCTGATAAACAACAGCTGACGGGTGCGCCGTTGTGTATCATTATCCGATGGCGGCTTGCGTATGGCGTAGGTTAGCGGCTTGTGGTCCGTGTAAACTATTAGTTCTCTTCCCTCGAACATTTTTCTGAAGTGTTTGATAGCCATGTATATTGATAATAATTCTCTGTCAAATGTGCTATAACGCTGTTGTGTGTCAGAGAATTTCTTCGAAAAATAGCCAAGGGGTATCCATTTCTGATTTACACGTTGTTGTAACACGGCTCCGGCACATGTATTCGACGCGTCGCACATGAGGGAGATTGCGTCCGTTGGTGATGGAGATGGGTGAGCGAGTAAAGCTGCGTTTTGTATGCTAACTTTACATAACTCGAATGCTTGAAGTGCTTCTGAGTTCCATTCAATTTTCGTCTTGTCACGCTTTCGGGAATTATGGAGAAACGCATTGAGAGGTGTTTGTATGTGTGCTGCGTTTGGTACACTGTCACGGTAGAAATTAATCATACCAATAAATCGACGTAAGTCTTGAATCGTGTCTGGCTTGGGGTAAGCAGTGATAGCGTTGACTTTCTCTAGTGGTGGTTTGATTCCATCACTTGTCACTCCATATCCCAGGAACTTGACGTTTTCTTTGCCAAAGACGCATTTGGACGGGTTTATAGTTATACCGTACGTGTCTAATCTGTGCAATACTTCTTGTAAATCTTCGATATGTCGTGCTTCATTTTCTGACGCTATTATGACGTCATCGATAAATGGGAATGCGTAGTCCAATCCGTTGAGCACTTGATGTATGAACCGTTGGAATGTCTGTCCGGCATTTTTCAGTCCTGGACACATTCGGGGAAATTCGAATAGGCCAAAAGGTGTTGTGATGGCTGTCTTCTCGATGTCCGGTTCATATACTGGTAGTTGTTGGTAAGCACGATTTAGGTCGAGGGTAGTGAAGATTTTCTTGCCGTGTAGTAGGTAGGTGAAGTCTTTGAGGCGTGGTACTGGATAGCGGTCTGGTTTAGTTACGTCATTCAACCTTCTGTAGTCGCCGCATACGCGAATATCGCCATTTTTCTTAGGAACGACGTGCAGTGGTGTGGACCAGGGACTTTTGCTTGGACGGCATATTCCTTGCTGCATCATCGTCTCAAATTCTTTCTTCACGGGCAAGTATCGATGTGGCGGTAATGGTCTAGTCTTGCTGTGTATTGGTGGTCCGGTGGTTTCTATGTGATGTTCCACACGGTGTTTTGGGGTATCTTTCATGCATGATGGTCTCAAGATGTCAGGAAACTTGCTGATTAGCTGGTGATATGGCTGGTCAACGTCGATACTTCTTATTGTCGGCTCGACGGAGTATGTAACAGGTGCCTTGACGATGAGGTTGGTAACCTTGTCGACGAGACAACGGCCGGCTATGTCGACAAGTAGCTGATGATGTCGTAGGAAATCAGCACCGATGATGGGCTTGCTGACTGCAGCGATGATGAACTTCCAGGTATAGGGTCTTCGTAAGTTTAAGTCCAATTGTAATGTCTTCTCACCGTACGTTGGGATGACTGTATTGTTCGCTGCGTACAAGCAAAAATCGGTAGGCGTTGCTTTCCCGCCTTTTCTTCTAGGTATGACGGAGACGTTCGCACCAGTGTCGATAAGGAATGACAGACGTGAGTTTCTGTCTGTTATGAATAGGCGGTACGATGTATTCTTTGCGCCGGTTCCCGCCTCGTCCAACGCAGGTTTTAGTTTCCCGAAGGAGTCTTTTCGTCTTCGAAACTGCATGGTCGCGTACATCTTTGTGCTTCTTTCCCGAACTTGCGATGATAATAGCAGATTCCTGTTTGTTCGGTTCGCCGCGGCGTATTGCTGCGCTGTCTATGATGTTGATTGGGCCTGCTTGACGAACGTGATCTTGAGCGATATCTGCTGAATGGTCTGCGTTGGTGATACTTGGAGTGACTTGACTTGAGTTCTGCGATTTCTTTAGTGAGCATGTCGATCTTCTCCTCTATCGATGTTGGTGCATGTGCGGTAGAAGTTGTGGCTACTGCAGCGATCGCGCCATGAGGTTGCGCCTGCTCGAGAATCTTGTCGGCCATCATCGCTAACTCGTGGATATCGGAATGTTTAGCGATGCTATCGCTGACGGCGAGGACTGCTCGTACGGATTGCGGTAGATGATTGGTCCACATAATGCGCAGCGCTGAGTCAGATATGTTGTCGGCGGCGAGATTCTTCATGCGACGCAACAACTGCGATGGTTTCAAGTCACCGAGTTCCATTTCAGATAGTAATCGCTGTACTTTTCGTTGCTCGGATTCTTCATAAACCTGGAGCAACCGGTTCTTCAGCGCATCGTAACGATTTTTCTCCGGTGGATGGAGAATGATGTCTGAGATTTCGTCGAGATCCTGCCGCTCAAGTTGACCGATGACGAGTTCGAACATGGTTTGATCCCCTTTCTTCTGTGGAGACATGATGGCTTCGAACTGCGCGAACCACAGTCGTATCCTGTCGCGCCAGATAGGTGGGATGCGCAGCGATGTCGATACACCTGACACTTCTTGAACTGGGTCGGTGTTGTTCGGCATGATTTGATGCAGCTGGTTTACTCAGTAGTAAGATTGAGTATTTCAATTTAAAATTCTGGATCTGGAGTTTCTTGTTGGCTATCACGTCGGGGTCACCACTGTAGCGCTTGTAGGTATTCAAGTGAAACTCCAGATGATAGGTTACTGAATGTAATAATCGTGGTAAAATATGTGCACACTTAAAGCTAAAATTATAAGTAGGTTGCGTATGTTGCAAACATAACTTATTATGAACTAGCCAATAGAAAATCATTATTAAATATTAAATTAGTACATCATCAATCCGTGTGGTGGCCCATCGTCGCAGTGCTCGCGCGCCGTGCCACTCGTATAAATATCTCCTAGCGCCGCCGAACCGTCAGTGAAGCTTTCGCTGTGTCGGCGGACGGATGTGTAGATGTATGTTTGCAGGTAGCAGCTACACTTCCTTTTGTCTACCGTAAGGAGGTAACTTGAAATATATACGTGACATTTTGATCCTGCCCAGTATGCTCCACAACAGAACAACCATTCCATCAGCTGTAAACAATGCATGTACCTACAAATTGCAAGCCACGTCTCTAGACATTGCCCAGATGCACAGAGTAGAGAGCAAATGGAGTAATAATTAATGTATAGGTCAAAGATGTGACCCAAATCTCCATAAACTCAGTAAAAGTTATGGATCTAAAATACGAGGATTGGTCTAATGTCGTTGTGTCTGATCGCGTTTCTTATTATATTAATATAATACTGCATTTCCGTACTCAAAAACAACTTTAGTGATTAATATTGTGGCTGTGTTTTGAAAAGTTGAAGTCACTGCTGCACCTATTATATTTATAAGCCAAATTAACAAATTTTTGATACTGCTTTGTTAATGACAATAACACAAATTAGTTCACAAACATGAGCACTCCCTAAGCATACTCCTCCGTGCCAACACTCAGCTATAATATATAATTTTGTACCGTCATAATTTACTCACCAAGATTTTTATTCAATTACTTCAGACACTCTGCATTCTGTTGACTGCAGAGTTAATATTTCATAGTTTGTGACACTTTGTGTTGGAACAAAATTTATTTTCCTTTTTAGGAGTCCCTCGCCGAATGGGAAAAACAGAACCTTTTTATTTTTATCACTTCCATCTTTATCTAAGAACCTGGTTTATCTATAACTTTCAATTTTATTAAACTAAATTATGTGAACTAGAATTAATTGGGTGAAGCATTATAAAATAATGGCGTGTATTTAATCGAACCATTCTTAAAAATATTATTGAACACTAATAGAATAACTGCTCCTCTTTTTGTGAACCTCTGATAATTACTATTTTGGGGTCCTAAAAATACTAAATAGCCGAATAACTGCGACCAACTTGGATGTACAGTCACGGACTTTAATTGATGAGCCACCTGGCACTGTTCGTATTTTAGCCGTGTAATGCAAATCGGGATTATTCGGTTCCCGACACGCACAGTCATATGTCTTCGTATTAGAAGAAGAAAATTATATTTTCATATCTTCAACGGTTGGCAAACCTGAGAGCCAGAACTACAAACTTGACAGCAGAGTGACCTTCAAAGTCAACCAATTGCAGGTCTAGCAACAGTAACCTATCAACGATAAACAATCGTTGCTAGGTTACTGTCGCGATAGTAACGTTAGCGTACGGAGAAATTATAATAGTCATTTCGACAAGTTCGAAAGAAACGTCTCTGACATCTATATTTCAACTGTCAGCGTCTTCAGTTTTGTTTTCAGAATTACGAGTTAATGAGCTATGATTCAAAGGAGGTCGGTATCAAATAGATTGTTTAAACTTAATGCAACATTGTTTTTTTTATCATTGAGAACTTATTAGTCAACCTCTATGGATAAGACTATTTCCGATTAAAAGTAATTTGTTTGTCATCTTGTTTACGAGCGTGCGATGTGAGTTCGTGTTTAATCGTGTAATCTCGTGAATGTATGAAACTGCAAAATTGAAAAGTTTGAAGGTGACTCATCAATTAAAGTCCGTGACTGTACCATTCGCGTCTTCGCTCGACCCGCGAGCGGTTTGTCACAGTTTTAACCTAACCTTACTTTTTTGGTCAAGGAAGCTTAGTTACTGCTACCAACTGTGAGAAAAAGGTCAGAAAGGTAAAAAGAAGCTCATTTAGTAAAAAAAAAAGTGCGTATAATTGGAGCCCAAAAGTTTTTAGAGGTTCATTAATTTAAAAAGCGTACCTCTTTATAATGGTCAATATTGTTTTAGAGGATCAGTCAAATATTTCCCTAAATTTGATGTTTATCTAATGGCGAGTAAGTTATTCAAACGTCAAGGAGTAGAAGTATTCACAATACCGTCAAACATTTTTTATTTTTTTTATTGGTTTGATACATGGCTTTTGGCTACTTTTGTATTATTTTTATATTGTATTTTTTTGTGTGTGCGTTTTGTTTGTGAAGAATAAACAATTTTTCTTTCTTTCTTTCTTTATAAATTATTTTGAGCCTCTAGCTACGGCATTCCCGATTTGAAACTCAACTCACACTTGACCAGTGGCTTTTTCTTAAAGTGGTCTCTGCTCTATGTTACAATTTTTATGAATTTCAAAACGCTCTTCTATTAAATGAATAAAATTCATATGTTTTGTAAGTATAATAAAATGTCATAGTATAATTTTATCAAGCGATGGTTCCAAAGAATGTCCTTTAAGTAATTTCCTTAGGGGATATTGCTCGTTTTTTATCTTTTAAAGTTATAAGGCGTATTTTTTGCGTGCCAATATGTCGTTATTAATCAATTATTTTAGACATGGAAGAAAATGAATATATTAAGAATATGAAACTTAAGGAAATTGAATTAAAATGAGATAAGTAGCATAATCAGCCTATAATGTTCCCCCTCTTTTTTTGTTGGGTGGGAAATTATTAAATAACCTCTCCCGCTCTGGGCGGGAGGGCGTGTCAGACTCTGAATGACTAAAACCCACCCGTGTTCCTTCAGTTGCCTGTGTGTTACTAGGTAACCCTTTCGGACTTTCCCGCGACCCCGGCAGGCATCGGCCCTAGCGGACCCCGTCAGTTGTGCTGACATCTCTTTGAGGCGCTCGTGGAACACAACGCGCCGTCGACCCGGGCCTGATCCTTATAGGACGGCGAGCTACCCATTGCTCACCGTCCGCAAGCACCCTAATTGCTTAAAACCTGTAGGTAATTGGGTTCTGAAGGAAATTCCTAATCTATTGCTTCATTGGTTTGAAAAATTCATCTGCCCAACAACGTAATTATTGCAATGAGCGTGGATGATAAAAAATACGTAATATTGAAGCTAACTCAAAAACTACGCAAGCAAAGTTATTAAAATTTATATGGGAACACCTCGGGAGTAAATAATAAATAGGTACCCAACGTTTCGAACAAAAAAAGATTTTTTTTAATCTGTTCATTATTGGGGAAATAATCGATGAAAATACAAAAAAAAAAAAACATAACATACGAACATAGAACCTCCTCCTTTTTGGAAGTCGTTTAAAAATGAAAGGCATCGGCATTGATTGCAATTTCATGTGTGTTACGCAATAACTCAGCAGGTTTTTTATCTATGTTTTCTTTTGCCAGTATGTAATGTTTGAGATTTCTTAAAAAAAAAATTGTTGTTGTTTAGGCAGATAGTCTAACCTCGGGCTACCACGACTTGTTATTAAAACATAATTTAGTCCATCAAACTTGGTCTTCATATACATAAAATATCTATATAGGTACTACGAGTAAGTACCTCACTGCTTTTACACTAAGTACTGTACTTAAACAGCGCACTATACGACTAAAAGTATCCATAATTTTGCAAACAAATTGAACGCTGGCGAAAGCCTTCTAACAACTATATACAACGTGGAGACGACAATACGACAAAAAATAAAACAGCGTCTAAGTAATGACGTTCTCGGTCTACATACAAGAAAATTATCAAATATATCCAATACTTTAGTTACGATAGCTAGTCAAAGATCGGCAAACCCCATAGTCGGCCCATCACTACCATTTAGTTTGTTTGAAAAAATGACTTTTTTAATTTCGATGTTAGGATTTATTTGATAGTTCCAAAATACTCTTATGCTCAATAAATGAAAACATTGGCAATACTAATTATTGCCAATGTTTTCATTTATTGTTGTATTGTCGTCTCCACATTGTATAGAGCAGTTGACCGAAAAATTTAAACTGTAGCCGTCTTATGCCGAGATCCGACGATCCGCAATTTTGCGGACGGTAGACGACCACGGACCGCCACGCACCGTGCACTGAGGAACTTCCGATGTCTGCGATACCCCGCACGTACACCTTCCCACGGTGCGTCGTGCGGGCTCGTCTGTGTCCGTCCGCAAAATCGCGGATCGTGGGATTTCGGTATTACTTCAAAACGAGTTCTAGCTTCAGTCCGAGCCCAAACCTTAAATACAATTATTGTATTTTGTTCTTTATTCAGAGCATGGTAAAGTTCTGAATTCGAAATTGACAACATAGACACGGTTTTGACGACAGGTTTTGTAATTAAAACATTAACTAGTTTTAACTGATATTCAATTTTGAGCTAATTCTGAGAGTGAGTTTCTAGTAAGTGAGTTTTTATTATTATTATTAAAGGCATGTAGTAAAATCTAGTTCCAACTAGGGAAAACGCGTTCTTCCTAAAAACTGGTTTTAACTGTAATATATATACCCAGAACCACAACCAATAATAAATATATCGTCCTCTCTCATCTGGTCACGATTTGTAAGTCATATTTGGTTAAATTATTGGTCAGTTTAGTCACAGAGGCTATAGACAAAATCCCTTTTCTGTAAGCGTTAACGCCAACGGAAAGATCAAATTGTATGGAGTTGACATTAGCTTTAGAGATGTCACGTGACTGCTGCTGTCAACTGCATACAATTTGATCTTTCCGTTGGCGTTAACGCTGTAAGCGAAAGGGATTTTGTCTAGGCCCCCAGGTCAGATTGGCATTCTTTTGTCATGACAATTACTGTCACTCTCGACTGTAAGACAGTTTAACGTATTTTTATGACATAGACTCCTGGAAAAATCTTGAAATGTATGGAATGTTTACCCTCGTTCCCATCCACGGAATATCGGCAGTAACGACAACATAAGCTCTCAGATTTATCATAATATAGATAATATCTTCTCAGATTAATCAGAAAGGTGGTAGTCAGGGCTAGATTTAAAAGTGTGGAAGCCCTGGGTAAACCAAGAAGTGGAAGCTCCGAAATTTTTATGGAACAGACGAAAAAAAAGATTTAATTCGGCTTTCGGTATCAAAGTAATTTAACGTATCATTTTTAAGACCATCAACCCCAGAAAATTTAAAAAGGTTCCTTGTGAATTTTAACTTTTTTCTTTGAAACTAAAAAACATCAAATTGTTGTGGCGCCTATTTTGTGGAGGACCGGGGCCATGGCCCTGTTGCCCCGCTTTAAATTCTCCCCTGGTGGTAGTTTTGTGGTATCCCACAAGACTCTGAAAATGAGTTTTGGGACCAACTAAAGTTCAAGCTCTAAAATGATTTTCAAATAATTTCCACCATCTGGCTACTTGTGATTTAAATAGCCTGTCCTGAAATACTTTGTACAACTAATCCAATATTGTTGAACAACCGAACTTTTTGAATAAATCGTACACCTGTTTACTTCTTTAGGTACTACAGCTGCTGCATTTGCAAACAATTGTTTGTTGAAACAAGTATAATAATTTGTTTTCTTTTTGCAGTGGTTTTCATTCAAGAAAATTAACAGTGGTTGAAGTAGTTTTTATTCGACGAATGTTTCATCTGAAACTTATCCAAGACTTAAAAGTCAATTTGTTTTTATTTGCAAGTCTTGTAAATAAAAAACAAATTGACTTTTATTTTATTTTTTCATACGACATGTACAATTTGATAGATTGTACATGTCGTCAACCTACCTACCATACCCATTACGAATTTTAGACTTCGACATAAAAAAACTTAGCGTAACTTACGTTTGTTTTTTTTTTAATTTAATCTACGAGTTACAATCCAAAAACTCCAAAATGTCAGTTTTCTTAGAGTGAGAGAAATAAATTAAAAAAAAAAAACAACATTTTAAATCAATATTGTTAAATCAGTCCATATTATTTAAAAAATGGGTTCTTTTTCTCATTATACATTCTAAAAACGTTCACATTCGTATCTCATTCGCAATTTGTCCAAATTACTATCAATTTACAAACATTTTTGACAAGTTTGACAGATTGCGTTTTTTATGCTAGAGAATTGGCCTTCAAATATCAACTGGACCAAAATAAGCATAATAACTTCAACGTCCCCCAAGCTTCTGGCACGGAGTCAATGCAATTCTTTCTAGTAGTCATTATTCCCCCATTCAACAAATTAAAAAGGATTTCTCACCACAAACGACTCGCCATACTGTGACAGCACTTAATAAAAATTATTACCGCAATTGCGACTCCACTGGCGCTTGAATATACTGGAAATGTACCACTTATGTTAGAATATTAAAGTGTATATTATTATTGCGGTCCTCTACGTTTTAAAAATGGTTTCTTGGAATATGAAGTTCAAAGGTATTTTGTATTGTGAGACTAATATTACTTTGCATGTTTTATCTGGATTACATATATCAAATTGTGGGTCACAATTTAATTACGTTTTGATTTTATATATTTTATTTTCTCTTCTACTCTTCTCTTACACACTGTGTCTACATCTCTTATCTAGGTACTTTCCTATCGCAGGTGTGCTGGAAGAGATTTCTTTAGAAATAAGCATCACCTTTGTACGTATTTTTCTCTCATTTTCTTCTTGTCTGTTTATATAAATTAAGTATGTACATAAATGGTTACATAAATATTAAATAAATTTTACTCATAACATCACGCCTGTAATAAACGATAGGTTAGGCAGAGGTGTAATTATATCTCACTAACATTTCGCTAGTTATTAAGTCCCATTTCATAGGGGGCGAGCCTATTAGTTACCGGTCATACATAATCAGCCTATAATAGACAGACACAGAGCTTCTTTCTGTGAGAGGGAGTGGGCCGTAATCCACCACGCGGGCCCAGTGCGGGTTGGTATATGTCACACGTCTTCGAATATTTGGTTCTAAGACATGCCGGTTTCCTCACGATGTTTTCCTTCACCGATTTGAGAGCAGTGGTGATGATATCATACACACAAAGTAAAGCGCCTGTCAACCTATGACCTATAACTACAACTCGTAAGTCGCGGCCGTTACCACTGGGTCACCACCGCTCTCAGTTAACGGTCGTTGCCCATTTGTAGTTTAGTTATTTTATATAATTTACAAGATATTTTGCTTGTAGGCAGCTTGTGTTAGATCTAAGTAAAGTCAACAGTAGCAAACATGCGTCTGAGGCAAGTTTCCTTGCAAAAACTGTACCAGAAACTGCCAACCCTAACCCAAAACAAATGACATACACAATATTCACAAAAACCTGGTAAACGCCAGCCGTAAATCGAGGCCTTAGAGTGCATTTGGCAAAAGAAGTAACAATTAATCTAGACTGCACGATACGTGTCCCCTTGGAAGAGAGCCAATGTAAGCGTAGCCCAGTTTCCAGGAGAACTTGCCACAACATGCATTATATTGGGCAAAATTTGAATAAGTATCTGCCCGGTGCACAATTTTTGAAATAAAGTATGATCGATTTTGGAGACGGGCAATTTTCATGAAGAAATTTATGGGCTTAGATGGCTGGATGTTAGTGATTTTTGGTTGCTAAGTTATTTTTAATAGCTTGGTTGTCAGCCAAGAGTAAAGTTAACTTGTGGTAATAGACGATTAAGGAAATTTATGAAGAAAAATTGCAAAGCAATACTGCAACGTCTCGTATTGATGAGGACTTAAAGTCAAAGTCTAAGTCAAATCATTTATCCATACTATATACTACCTATATATACTTTATATTTATATTATTATTTCGAAAGTAACTCTGGCTGTCTGTATGTTACCTTTTCAAGCCTAAACCACTGAACGAATTCGACAAAATTTGGCAAGGAGATAGATGGCACCCTAGGGACGGACATAGGCTACTTTTTATCGACATACCGCGCGGCCATAGCCACGGGCGGAAGCTAGTTTCAAATAAGCACATAAAATGAACATACTAAAAAAAAAACAACTGATTCTTTGTCCCTTCCAAAAGGTTTCATAATTATAGAATCTTTTAAAATGTTTTACAATATTTCATATAAGTTCATTAATCGTTATGGGAAGACGATGCACCCCGTATAAAATTACTACATCACTACTACTACTAAGGCTGAGAAAAGAGAAAAAGTACCAAATGAAACTAATTCTAATACATACCTACTTATAATATTCTATTTCTGACCCACCTCCAATTTGTCTCACTTACGTAAGTGCTTATATTTATTCACAACATCTCGTTCATATTTTGTCCCCCAAAGAGATATTTACTCAACAAGAACTTGAACTTACGCGTGTTAGGATTCCACACACTACACTAAACTATATAAGTAGTGTAATCCATTCTACTTATTGGAGTCTTACCACTTTCTCGGTACTAAATGAGAATGAAATAATAGTACAGTTGTTGGATAAATTATAATAGGTATCTACTTAGTTGTATAGTTTATTTAAACATAATTCAATCTGCCTAGCCTTTTCCCAACTATGTTGGGGTTGGCTTCCAGTCTAACCGGATGCAGCTGAATACCGTGTACCGATTTATTTATACTTAATTATGACGGAATCAATTTAGCACGTCATATTAAAAAAATAAACTTAAGTTAGATGAGTCGAAATTTCCTATCTGACTACCCCTGAGAAGAAATGGCGGATAACGTCCAGACATAGTCTTGGTCAGGCCATATGAGGACCATGTAGAAAAAAAGAACCACACAGATTTGAGTGGACCTGAGGCCCTAGACAAAGTGACATTCTATCAGCGATAAAGATGATGGAAAAGGCAAAAATGTATAGGATTGACATAGCTATCGAAAACCACACGTCAATCCTGTTGAAAGTCGTTGTAGAAATACGAAACGCTTTGGAAGCGATTGTCACTTGTCTAGGCCCTCTGGACATATACATTGGCGTAAGAAAAATAGGACATCAGCTAAAGTTCTGTGTCATGGAAGATGACCAAGGAATGATGTTTAGTATCTATACATCATTATCATTGGTCATTATAACTATTTTGTACGCCGTTAAGACAAAACATGACTGCGAAATAATTTATAATGTAACATCTTCCAAGCCATATTCATCTTTGAACAAATAAATGATTTTTATCACTTTATCAATATCGCTATTTTTATGAGGAAAATTATAATTTTAACATAATTTCAAGGGGCCTGCCATTACTTTTTATATAAGTGAAATGTTAAAATCTTTATTCCGTGTCAAAGAGAAGAAGATGTTATACAAAACGACAAAGGCAATCGTTGATCGCTTTGATACTTCATAGAAACGACCTTTGAAGTGATTATTAGCAGACTCATGTTCAAATTGGCTATCTTAGCTCTAAAACTGAAATAATTTTCATACTATCGTTATGAATTACCATAATTTTTAGTCGATTAGTCTAACATTTAGGAACACTTATCTGGAATATCTAAAATATTTTAGACCCTAAAGTTAGAGCCTCATAAATACGTACATTTAAACTTAAAATCCAATTTTGTATAGCTCTAGGGTTTAAAACTAGATAAAACAATTATAAATTTTAGAATGACGAAAGGTGATATATGGTGATAAAAATCGGATAGAAGAGAAGCACATACATTGCTTGTGGCGCGATAAGTTTTCGCACATTGACATGACACACATCATCATTTTTTTAGTACCAATATTATGGTCCGGAAAATACTCTTATACAGTATGTTATCTCAAAAAACATTTTTTTTTTTTTTTTTAATATTCCCAGAAAATATTAATTGATACGGAAAAGAAACACTGTGCACGCACACTTGTCTTTCTACGTTGAAATAAAAGTGTGCATGTACAGAGTGTTTCTTTTACGTATCAATTTAATTTTTTGAGCGGTATTTTTTTTTTTGCATGTATTACTATATCATAACGTTATGACACCATACTTGACGACAGAAATAAACTGTGAAGTTAATACCACTAGGTAGTAACATACCTCAGTTATTAATGAACGTATCATTCAACAATTTTCCTCACCATTACCAAGCCTCATCAAAGAGTAAAATCACCAAAACAGACAATACAGCATCCATCCATACTAATATTATAAATTCGAAAGTAACTCTGTATGTCTGTATGTTACCTTTTCACGCCTAAACCAATTGAACGGATTTCGATAAAATTTGGCAAGGAGCTAGATGGCACACATGATGGCATTGGGCCTTCATGCAATTTGTGAATAAAGGACGGATTTAAAGAGAGGGCCATATGTGAATCACGAGCAAGTGAAGGATTTTAACGACTGAATCACGACCATAAGGAGTGATTCATGGTTTTTGAATCACGAGCGTGGCGAGTGATTAAACTGTTAAAATCCTGAGCGACGCGAGTGATTTATGGCCCTCGATATAAATCCGTTTTATTCAGGAGTTGCATAAAGGCCCCGGGATGCTATCTATCTCCTTGCCAAATTTTCAAAAGGTACATATGTCCTTACATAGGCTACTCAACATACCACGTGGGCGAAGCCGCGGGCGGAAGCCAGTATTCTATATACCAATAAAATTCAGAATTTCCAAAGCACTGGAATGCTTCGTATATCAAACGCTGTCGGGGTTACTACGCGGGATAAAACGCGTGTACGTAAGATTTATTACCGCGCCCGTGCAGGTGGCTTTTAGGTCTCGACTACTGCTTTTATACCGAATTTTACTCTGTAACCACGAATGATACAGTTTCTAAGTGTTAGCAGAGTTTATTTATCACTCTGCTGTTGTATTGTATGATTTGTTGCGTCGTGTTGTCGCGTTGTAGGAGCATTAAAAGTTCTGTGTCAAGTTATACGAATATAAAAGACAGTTAGAGTTCCCATTCTTGTTTATTCGTATCTTCAGTGTGATTCTCAATAAAAACGCTCTCTCGCGTGTCGATTAACGTAAGCTAGAAACGGATTGACCAGCAGCGTTCTCTTTTCTGCTGCACAAAACGCATTAAAATAACGAAACATAATCATCAATTCACTTGTTTAAAAAAAAGTAATATTAAATGTCCTCTGAGAGCAGTGGTGGCCCAGTGGTAACGGTCGCGACTTACGGGTTATAGTCGTAGGTTCGAACCCTGATAGGCGCATTACGTTGTGTAAATAATTTCATCACCACTGCTCTCAAAACGCTAAAGGAAAACATCGTGAGGAAACCGGCATGTCCTAGAACCAAAAATTCGAAGACATGTGACATCTACCAACCCGCACTGGGCCCGTGTGGTGGATTACGGCCCACTCCCTCTCACAGAGAGGAGGTTTGTGTCCCAGCAGTAGGAACAATATAGGCTGATTATGTATGTATGTATGTAATTGTCCTCTACAGACGGTTACGACCTATATAATAATAATAAAGATGATAAATTGATACCCAATGGCATTTTGTCTAATACTAATGCTACCTTTGAATGGACTGGTACTAAATTTCAAACGACGAAAGCCTCTTAAAGAGCTTAAACTCCAAGATAATCGAACGATTTTCTATAATCCTAAGACTTTCAAATTATTATTATTACTTTTATAATAAAGCCCTCATCTTTTATCTGCGTAGACATAAACAGAAAACAATATTACATTGAGATGAATGAAAATGTCCATTTCGCATCGAGATATTAAGAATTCGTAGCGAAATTAAGATGGAAATCTGAAGAGCCATATTGTTCTTATGAGAGAAAAACTTCAGAAAAATTATTGTCTATCTCATATCTTTCGGACTAATATAAAACAGAATGAGTATTTGAAACTTCGGGTCTTTCATGATAAATTATAAAATGATTTTATTACTGTAAGTAGGTTTGTACCAAAACTTTTACACGTCAATCACATTTTTAAGCTAGATGAGGTCAGCGTTTCCTATCTGACTACTCTGAGAAGAAAAGCCGAAACAAACTCAGAGGTCACAGTCTCTTTTAAAGTCCAGACATAATCTTGGTCAGATCGTGTAAGACCATGTAGATTGACATGTAAATAGAAGACTGTTTACCTGACACTCAGTAAGCATGTTCTTTAAGAACTTAAAAGGACCTCCTTTTTGCCAGGGTTGTTTTTATCAAAAAGCCTCAACCTATTACATCCTCATATGGAAGCAGCGTTCTCCTCGTTGAGCTCCTTCAGCTCTGAGTTGAGCTCCTCGGTTACTGACAAATGCTTGCAAACTCAAACTCAAAGCATTTATTTCAATTACGAGTAAACCATTTACAGGCACTTTTGAATTGTCAAAGAATCGGTCAGTTAGTCAAAAAGTTGAAGCCCATTCCAAATCGTAGATCTCTATGGAGAAGAACGGGCAAGAAACTCCAAGGACACTCTTTTAAAAATGGATATAGATATTACAAAATCCTGGGTACAGTATTCTTGGTGCTTCTATATGTGAGAACAAAGTCAAATGAAAAATAATCAAAAACAATTCAAAATATAAGATTAAAAATAAGCCCTGGCAGATGAGAGATGTGATGACCAGTCTCAACTGACAGCGCCCGTTCACGAACATGACACGTGGATCAGCACCATCCAGCTCAACCATTTTGTAGGTAACCGAATGATCCACCACACGCGCCACCATCAGCGAGACATTTAAGTGAGTATGACATACTCTCATCAGCCATGCTCTTTCAAGTCAATATAAAACATGATACCATATTAAACGGCTCCATGGTACACACATTTACAAAATTGAAAAAATGCTTCTAATTTGCACTGACTGGACAGGTCCACTCAAATCTGTGTGGTTCTTTCCTCAAAAGACCATTTCAGACATTAATCTACATGTTCCTCATATAGCTTGACCAAGATTATGTCTGGACCTTGAAAGAGACTGCGACCTCTGAGTTTGTTTCGGCCTTTCTTCTCAGAGTAGCCAGATAGGAAACGCCGACCTCATCTAGCTTTTTTTTTTTTTTAATATGACGTGTAAAAGTGATTCCGATCTCCTATTTACAGAATAAACAATTTCATTTCATTTCAATTCCTGATAACGCACCTACCAATTCGACTACGATGCGTGCTGTCCACAAACTATAGGACAATTAATAGTGTTTCCTGCATGTCCCTTGGTCTGCGCGTTAAGCAACGGTTTCCTAGAAGAGCGGTAGCCGTCACATATTGTCCGAAAACTGACCCGTTATTAAGGGCCTACCCTACCTCAAATTGCTTAGCATGATCCTCAGATAAGCCGAAAATACTGTAGCATTCATTTTGAAATAAATATAATTGTGTTAAAGTTGAGGATTGCTAGGTCCTATGTTTGACGAAAACACGTGTATCTCGACAGAAAAAAAATCCAAATTACTTCTAAACTGAACTATAAACCTCTGGTATTCAAAAAATACTTCAAATTAGATTTTTCTTTAATTACCATTTTTTTCACCGAAAAAAGCAATTACCTAAATTATTCGAGGCTTGAGAATCGCCAACACCCCACTCCGTCTCGCTCTCACTCACGGGGCTTAAAACAGTCACATTGGCAGAATCTTATTAGAAAAATATTATGAATCAATGTAAAATGTGACAAACTGATAATTCCTAAATGATCCGCGTACGATTCTTATTACGAAATAATTCATCTGTAAAAGTTTTCTATGGAGATTCGTAAAATGGTCCACACAATAATTTATGAATTGCTTTTGTGTCAAATTAGAGGAATTTCTAATGACAGCTGGAAACTCAGGAAATTAATTGCCTATAGAGGAATTGCTAATGTGGCCGTTTTAGGCCCTCTCGCCGCGAGTAGTATGGTACGAGCGAGATAAAATTTGAGGTTGTATAGGCCCTTAAGCAACGGTTTCCTAGAACAGTGGTGGCCGCCACATAGTGTCCGAAATTTACTGACACGTTATTAAGTTTGTGTGTTTTCCTGGACAGTGGTTTTTGACATAATATAGTCAAACTTCGCTGCCATCATTTTCATGACATCCGTCACTGCGACCGTTATGTGGCGGTCACAGCTCTTCTAGGAAACAGTGACTTTATAGGAACTGATGGATGCTACTAAAGCATGCTATTTATTTTTCACACTACAAGTATTTATTTTATTTATTTTTTTGTTATTGTCCACTCATTATGTGCTGCACCGATTGACGTCATGACGTCAACGCCGGCTGTCACTGAAAATCAGCGCTGGGGCTCTGTCTCGCATAGGGTCGCAGCATTATGCTGAGTGATGGCCGTTTTGCGTGAATGTGACGCATATTTTCCCGCAACTTGTTTATTTTCGTATATTTGTCCTTTCTTGGCGTCATGTTTGCCGCAAATAAACATTATTTTCTTTCTTTCTTTCTTTCTAAAGGCATTAAAATCGTAGTAAAATTCTGGGCCGACTCAATTTAGATTGCCATCGATACGCTTAGAAGAAGACTGCTTGAGTGTTACGGAACGTCTTTAGCGATAGTGACCATTGCTTCGCCTACATCCATATCGAAGCATATTCTATGAAAAAAACAATAGCTCACGCCTTGGTTAAGAGATTACCCAGTCAGAGAATATGTAGGTGCGCGTTTGACCAATAGTGCGCTGATGAACGGTTGACGGTAATTGACAAGCGTTATAGGTATTGAACATGAACATTTACAGGGTGACATTCAAATAAATGACATTCACGTACTAACATACGTCTATACGTCTGAATTTAGTGTTTTCTAAATCATTAAACAAATAAAACATAGAATACGCAATAAAAAATGTCATCACAATTTTTAACGTGATAGAATTTGTACGTGCGACTTTTTAATCGCCAGTAAATCCGGCTCTAAATTACATGCATAAATAAAATATCATATTCATAGCTGCACAAGCTGGTACAAGCTCAATAACATCTGTTTCAATTTACATTGAAATGTCGCCGAAACTAAAACATTTATCATTTCCATGAACGTGACAAATATTTTTTAAATTTTCTAAATTCCACACGATTTGTCAGTATTACGAGTATGTAGTTGACCTGTGATAACTTTGCAGTATTAATGTGTGTGTAATAAAAGTGGAAAATCTTAGGCGCAGTTCTCGTACCTTTTAAGAACAGATTGCGAATGCGACAATCTGTCAAAAATACAATCAATTAACCGACATTTTTGACTAGTTTGACAGATTGCGACTTGAATGTGAACGTTTTTTTAAGTACGTGAATTGGCCTTCAGGCTACACTCTCGCAAATTTCTCAAAATAATCATGCAATGCAACGACACTTCTCTACTTTAAATTACAGAAAATTATTATAATTTAAGGTAAATTGTAATTTTGATAAATAAAACTGGCTGTGCTGTTCCAAAGAACAAAACAAGTGTTTTCTACATATCTTACAAAGCATCTAATCATGCACAGACGTAGAAATAATTTATTTGCTAAACATTTTGATGTGATGTCAACCTTGATGACCTTGTGAAGGCCATGTGATGTTGACCTTGATGACCTTGTGAAGGCCGTGTGATGTTGACCTTGATGACCTTGTGAAGGCCATGTTATGTTGACCTTGATGATCTTGTGAAGGCCGTGTGATTTTGACCTTGATGACCTTGTAAAGGCCGTGTGATTATGACCTTGATGACTTTGTGAAGGCCATGTGATTTTGACCTTGATGACTTTGTGAAGGCCATGTGATGTTGACCTTGATGACCTTGTGAAGGCCATGTGATGTTAACCTTGATGACCTTGTGAAGGCCGTGTGATGTTGACCTTGATGACCTTGTGAAGGCCATGTGATGTTGACCTTGATGACCTTGTGAAGGCCATGTGATGTTAACCTTGATGACCTTGTGAAGGCCGTGTGATGTTGACCTTGATGACCTTGTGAAGGCCGTGTTATGTTGACCTTGATGATCTTGTGAAGGCCGTGTGATGTTGACCTTGATGACCTTGTGAAGGCCGTGAGATTTTGATCTTGATGACCTTGTGAAGGCCGTGTGATGTTGGCCTTGATGACCTTGTGAAGTCCGTGTTATCTTGATCTTGATGACCTTGTAAAATCCGCAGGAATCCGCTGGATGTGGGAAGCACACAGAACCGGTCGAAGTGGCGGTGCTTCGGTGAAGCCTATGTCCAGCAGTAGACGTCTTTCGGCTGAAATGATGATGTTGATGCAACATGTGAATGGTCCTGCTACATTTTACCTTACAAAAATATTCATAATAAACACATTTGTATTGTGCCATAAACCTTTTACACAAAAATGATTATGACGTGATATTCTATCCATACCTACTAGATAAAACGATAACAATCATGACAAATGAAGGTCATTCGCAAACTAATGAGCATTAATAACTCCGTCCCTATTGAGCCATCAAACACTTAATAATCATTTCGATTCTTTCCTAAAAGGCAATTAGGCTATCGCTGATAACGAAATAGGGTCAGACAATATCATGATTGATAATATTTGATATACTAACTTATAACATTACTAGCTGATGCCCGCGGCTTCGCCCGCGTGGATGTCGGTTATTATATACTAAACCTTCTTCAGAACCAGTCTATCCATTGGTGAAAACAGCATGAAAATCGGTGCAGTAGTTTTTGAGTTTATCGCGAACAAACAGACAGACAGACGCGGCGGAGAACTTTGTTTTATAATCTAATCTAACTATCTAATCTAATCTAACTAATATTATAAACGCGAAAGTTTGTAAGTATGGATGGATGGATGGATGGATGGATGTTTGTTACTCTTTCACGTAAAAACTACTGAATGGATTTGGATGAAATTTGGCAAACAGATAATTTATAAACTGGATACACATAGGATACTTTTTATCCCGATATTCCCACGGGATCGAGACTTACGCGGGTGAAACCGCGGGGCGCAGCTAGTATTATTATGCAGTGATAAATTCTAAAGTGAGTTGGTTTATTGCCATCACACTAAAACGGCTGAACGGATTTTGATAAAATTTGGCACAAGGGTAGACCATGACCTGGATAAGGACATAGGCTACTTTTCATCCTGGATCACAGACGAAGTCGCGGGCAACAGCGAGTTTAAATTTAAATTAAATCCTGTGATTAAACCCATAAAACTAACGTTTTAAGACTCAAGCAACAATGTTGTGTACTCAACAACATCTTACAGGTTCTATGATCCTAATAAACCTTTCCAAGAAGATATATCTCTAGATGCTTACAGACTTCATCAAAGCTTAGTGCATACTATACGTAAGACTCGGACTTAACTAAAGACTCCTTGAGAGTTCAAAGAGTCTTCATTAAGTCTGTCCTGTGCAATATTATGGTTGGGGTACGTGAATGGGTCGTAGATTGACATTGGACTTTTGAACGTAAAAAATATAGTACAGAAAGGATAATGGCATTTACAAAGACTGGAAGACGTAAGTAACGTAACGTAACATATATTGGTATTTATATCCTCCAGACCGTATTTCGGCCATGTCCCATCTCAACGGAGAATAGCTTCGGCGCGGGAGATATTATAGTGCACAAGTGTGTGCGCAGACTCAGGTGCACTCTCTCTTCCCTCACTCTCATAGTCCGATAGAACGGGGAACCAACACGACCGGAGAGAGATCAGGTGCAGGAACAACGGCTCACGTGCTTTCTGAGGCACGGGGGTATCATACCGACAACTTCCAGACTCCGGACTGTTACTAAGAAATCCTAATGGAAAAACCCAATAACACTTTGCCCGACCCGGGAATCGAACCCAGGACCCTACGGTCAGCAGTCGCACTTGCGACCACGAGACCAACGGGACAGGTTGTATTGGTATTTACTAAATAGAACATCTCCATAAGAAAAAGTCGCGATGCCCCAGTGGTTAAGGCCTCACCTCTCATGATCTAATTTGAAGTATTTTTTGAATACCAGCGGTTTATAGTTCGGTTTAGAAGTAACTTTGGTTTTTTTTTGTATCGAGAAAATTTGATGTAATCCTGTTATCGTCAAACATAGGACCTAGCATCAATCCTCAATTTTAACATACATTTATTTCAAAATTAATGCTGCAGTACTTTCATCATACCTACATATTTATGCGACCATCCCTTTTCACTTTTCACTGCATCTCTGAAGGTTTTGAACCCAAAATTGCTCTGCAAAGGAAGCAAGTTGATGTGCGTGTCTTCCTTACACCCCATTTTATGACGTACATCGTCAATAAGGGGTTAAAATATCCGTTTACACCCACTTTAAAACTCCCGTTTACAACCAAAATATATATTTTACGGTACAGTCGTAAATAGAGGTGTTAAACAAAAAGCGATTGTCCTCTTTATTACGACGTTCTGTGTAAAACTCGTCGTTTTCTGAGTGCGGTTATGTCTTGTAATGACATCGTAAAATGGTGGTGTTTTTCTAAAATGGCTCTTTAGGTAATTCTCCAGTTTATTTTCTGGCCTTAGGTCTCTTTACTAAGTAATTAATATGTGATTTCAAGTTAAAAAATAGCGCAACACAGCTAGCCGCGTAATTTATAATAAAATTAGAATTTTAATGAGTTCGAATAATCTGCCTAGCCTTTTCCCAACTATGTTGGGGTCAGCCTCCAGTCTCACCGGATGCAGCTGAATACCAGTATTTTACATGGAGCGACTGCCTATCTGACCTCCACAACCCAGTAACTGGGTAATATGATACCCCTTGGTAAGACTGGTTGTCAGACTTTCGGGCTTCTGACGACCCGTAACGACTGTCAAAGATCCACAAATAACAGCCGGGACCAACGGCTTAACGTGCTTTCCGAGGCACGGAGGAGTCTCGATATGTAAAGATGGTCACCCATCCACGGACCAACCGCGGCAAGCGTAGCTAAACCTGATGGATCGATCCATGCGGCTGTTTTTTACTTTTAATGAGTTCGAATATCTTACTTAATCGAATGTAATTAATTTTGAAATGTATCATGTATCCAGGCAGTCGCTCCATGTAAAATACTGGTATTCAGCTGCATCCGGTTAGACTGGAAGCCGACCCCAACATAGTTGGGAAAAGGCTAGGCAGATGATGATGATCATGTATCCAATTTAACTTTTTTTGCATGCAATATTAAGTAATATAATATTTTTTTAAATGTAATGAATATGTCCTTATACATTACATTTTTAAATATTTTATATGAAATACAGGAAAAATATTAAGTAACACAATTTGAATAATTTAATGGACCATGAAATGAAAATTAATTATCTTGAAGTGTTTACCGTAGCCGGACACCTGGTACCGGTAGATCTTTGTTGGCATAGTTGTTAGTAACGCATAGAAACGTAGCAGGACTACTACGCGGATTCGTAGTAGCGTAGCAGGATTGCTACGCGGATTCGTAGTAGTGTAGCAATCTGTCCAACGTTGGTTACATTACACGTTAAAAAGCTTAGCAGTGTTTTTGCATCACTTTTTAACTAACTTAGCTAAACACAAGTAACGAGATACTTTTTCTTCGAAAACATTTTAACCGTCATCTTCAATTTCCTTAACATTCTCAATAGTCAAACATAGTTATTTTACACAAAACCGCGCGTCCATAAATCATAATAATAAACCCGCACCCTTCATAACTTCATACAAATACAGTTTATCATCATTCAAGTCGCGAACAACTGAATAAGTGATAACTAAAATAAAACATCTGAACCCATCGAGTGCCCGGCTTTCGGCTCTCGGCTTTCGGCCTTCGGCCTGAATTATTGAACGCCAGTTGGACTATGAATTATGCATCCAGTCTAGTTCTCCGAACACTAACTGAATGTAATCATGCTTCATTGCATTTTGATGGTGGACGGGTTGGTCATTTTAACAGTGTGTCTACATTGGGTAACGTGTTTTCATATTTTATGTGGATTTTGGCTTATTTACCACACTTGTTTCATGTGGTTAAGATTATTATAGCACCTAGCGTAGCATGTTTTAGGTGCTATGTTCATTTTCTGCCCCGAGTCTCAGCGGAACTCTTCTGTAAAACTGCTATATAATTGCGTAACTTATTTTCGTAACCGATTAAACTCACAAGGTTGCGGGACAGTAGCAACAGCCTCCTGAAAGCTATTGCTGGCGGGACTGACGAAAGCCTCATAATGAGGCATCTTATAAAGACCATCCTGTCGTTAGTAGAACTTAAGTACTAACATAGCAAATAAGTTAAATTGTTTACTAACATCTAGAATTGTACGAATATTTATTTGTAAGTGGATCTTTGTTGTCTGTTTAAATAAATAAATATATATTTTATATTTAAGACTTTGTTTCATTTTGACAGTTCAACAACATTCATTGCGTTATTTACGCTGTTGAGCTGATTTTTTTTCAAACAAATGAAGCAATGGATAAGACATTTGTTTCAAGCCGATTCCAATTATTCTGATTAATTGTGTATTAAGCAATTAGGGTGATGTTAGGTGTGAGTTATGATTATGAGGTTAAGATTAAATGATATGAAGTGAACAAAAAGTGTAAATGATATAAATGTTATCATTTATATCATTTACACTTTTGGTTCAAAGCAAAGCGTTCAGATCTTATGATCTGAACGCTTACAAATTAAGGTATTGTCGTTTCCAACGCTGAGATAAAGAAGAAACATTTCTCAAACTTATTTTTGCTGACAGACTACCTTCTTGAAACTGGCTATCACCACCTTTGATCACTTACGACCAAAGGGTTTACTGGTACGTAGTCAAAAAAAAACATAATAATCTAATTAATACATCTCTCTCTGCCTAGCCTTTTCCCAACTCTGTCGGGGTCGGATTCCAGTCTAACCGCATGCAGCTGAATTCCATTATTTTACATGGAGCGACTGCCTATCTGACACATGCCATCTCCACAACCCAGTAACTGGGTAATACGATACCCATTGGTAAAACTGGTTGACAGACTTTCGGGCTTCCGACGACCAGTAACGACTGTCAAAGATCTACGAATGACAGCCGGGACCAGCGGCTCAACGTGCTTTCCGAGCCACGGAGGAATCTTGGTATGTAAAGATGGTCAATTGGTCACCCATCCACGGGCCAACCCCGGCCGGCCGGGCCAAGCGTAGCTTAACCTGATGGATCGACCCATGCGGCTGTTATTAATTAGCTACGAGCTTCTCCTAATTAATACAGCATTGCCCGTAATTTTATCAGCAGGTAAACCCTTTAGGTAAGCTGCTTGTTGGTTGAAACAATTGTGCACATAGCCTGAGCCATTTCTTTTCCAACTACGGTTCAACAAAAATCTCTTTAATAAATCACAGACGTTTAATCCTTTCAGCAATAAAACTGAATAATGCATACACTCTTCCATATAATGTTGGCAGCTCAACGGAATGGGCTCTGAGTCACGCTTGCATTGATTGAAACAAATAATTGGTGTCGACGGGAAGCTCTTAATCTGCCCGACTGTGCGATCCACACGTAGCGAGGAAGACTGTTTAACCTTGTGAGAACTATCGTATATTGGTGTTAAATAATATTAATTAAATATCAACAGTCAACACATACCATTAAAGGTTTAAACTTTATAAGTGTTTTTTTTTTTAATAGTTGGATGTGAAATACAATAGATGTAGATATATTTAGGAACTTATTCCGCTTAACTATTCCTCAAGAGTTAAAAAAAACCCTGTAAGAAATCGACACGTGTTTCACCTCTCATTGAGGCATCCTCAGGATGACGATTGACCAGTCGCGAACACAGCCGTTTAATTGCTGTTGGGAAGTTTGTTGCGCCAGTTCTTCGTCCCAGCTAAAGTACTAGGAAGTAGTGAAGGAAGGGCATTTTGGGGGACTGTCTTATGTAATTTTGAAGTTCGAAAAGTGCTAATTCTCAGCCTAGTTTGAATAATTGACAATTCAAAAGACATTTATAAAGTCATTATAAAAAAGTCAAAATTGACAATACGCTCACCTCTTAACCTCTCTGCTCGACAAGATTTTGACACGAGAAAACAGAACGCTGTCGACTGATTCCCGCCAAATTTGTCAGGACAGAATGTTGGTTGTTGTCGTGTTCTGAGTTTATTACATTAATTTAACAGTGTTTCAGAAAATGAAAATATAGCCAAGTGAATAGTAATAATTTCGCCGACTTGCAACTGACAAGAGAAAAAAGGGATTGAAACCAAAACAAGATTTCAAAATATCTATTGAAAAGAAAACTAACATCAAAGCAAACGAATTTTAACGGAAACATGGTTCGAAGCGGGTAGTGGTGAAGGCTTCACGTGCTTTGTGTTTGTGATACGATATTTTTCGATTTTAGTGGTTTTAAATAGTGTGAACTTGTAGCGAGATTATTCTTTGTGTGCTTTGTGTAAGGTTAATTGTAATTGTTATTGTCCCGTTTGACCATTATTGTTCAAAATGAACTCCAAAAAACCTCCTGACCCAGATCCTCCGCATGAACCCTTTGAACTTTCGCCTGTATTAACAGTTACCCTCCCCCATGACACCCAAATACTCACGCAAGACCCAATTATGGATACCGTGACCTCAAACCGCAAAAGAGTTGCTGGCTCACCCCCTACCACTTCTAATATCCCACCTAAGATTGCAAAAAATGTTATCGGCAGACTTACATATACAGCCAGGGATAATCCACCGTATATTGTCCACGTTTCCCTTAAGGATGATCAGACTTCAGGCACTGTGTTACAACCGGTTAAGTTTGGTATGTTTTTGACAATGAATAATGTCAGTAACATACACCTCGATGGGATCAAACGTTTAGGTAGAAATCGTGTGTCAGTCGAATTCAAGTCGCATCAGGATGCAAACAGTTTCCTAAATAATAAACTTTTAATACAGCATAATTATATTGCCTCCATTCCGCAATTTAATATTACAAGAATGGGTATTGTTAGAGATATACCTACTGAATGGACAGAGGAAGATATTATTAAAAATATTAAGGTTCCGGAAGGATGTGGTACTGTTGTTAAGACCAGAAGGATGAGCCGTAAGGTGACCTCCTCTGGTGTAGCTGAGTGGAAACCTACGCAGACAGTAGTACTAACTTTTGATGGTCAAATTTTACCGAAACGTGTATATTGTTTCTACTCAGCTCTTCCAGTTGACAGGTATACATACCCGACAATACAATGTTATCATTGCTGTCGCTATGGCCACACCCGCACTCTCTGCCGTTCGAAACCAAGGTGTTTTAAATGTGGTGAAGATCATCCAGGGGATGGATGTGAAATCACTGCTGAGTTCGGTTTTTGTCTTTCTTGTTCTGGGAACCATTTCGCAAACGACAATGCTTGTCCTGAATTGGGCCGACAGAAGAGCATCAAAGCTCTGATGGCGGAAAAATCGATCTCGTATGCGGAGGCAAGTCGAGTTTTTCCCCCTGTTTCCAGATCGTATGCCGATGTCTCGAAATCCTCTCCACGTAACAAGGTTATATTTAATAAACCACGATCACAATCATCAAGCCCAATTCCTCTTACCCCGAATTCATACCGTAAAACGGTCTTCTTAAACCCTAAACCCCGTGTCCCCCTTTCGCCTGGCTATAATAAACAGGCTCATCAAGCCCTCACTCAAAATTATTCTTTTTCCCCCTCCAGAAATGGCTGTGCTTTCCCAACACAAGACACTGAGCCAACTATGTTTAAACAAGAAGACAAATCAAAAAGCATATTAGACCTAATTACCAATATGTTAATGGCTGTTCTTGTGAATCCAACCAATTCAATACCCGACCACGTTGCCCTAAAACTGAACACAATATTAAATTACATTAACAATGTCTCATCCCCTGACATTCCTTCAATGGAACGTGAGGAGTATTACTCCCAGGAAACCTGATCTTTCCTTTTTAATAAATAAATACAAACCATCAATCTGCGGCATTGCTGAGACATGGCTTTTACCTGAAAGTAATTTCAGGATGCCTTTTTTCGGCAATGTTCGTAATGATAGACCTGATGGATACGGGGGATGTGCTTTGCTCATCAATAGCAAAGTATCATCTTCTCCAATTCCTCTACCCTCCGTTGGCGATAACTTAAATGTTGTTGCTATAAAGGCTGAGGATATAAATATTTTTTCTTTTTATATTGCGCACCCTCAACTCGAATATCTTTCAGTAATTAGAAATTTGTTATGCAGTGTTAGCGGTCCAATACTTGTTATGGGTGATTTTAATTGTCACCACTATCGTTGGGGATCAGACACTTGTGATAACTTTGGCAGTGGCTTGCTGGATATATTGGATGATCTTGATCTTTGTGTCATCAACGACGGCAGCGCCACACGCAGGTCTGCACCAGGGCAGAGTAATAGTTGTGTTGACTTGACGTTCTGTTCATCCGGTATGTCTAGCCTGCTCATCTGGCGTCGCTTGGATATGACTTATGGAAGTGATCACTATCCCATCATGATCGAATTCCCTTCCAAAAACATTCCCAGTAAAATCTCCCCTCCCCTTTTAAAATACCAGCTAAACTCAGCAGATTGGGATTTATATTCAAAAATATTAGATTTAAGAGTATCTTCCCTTCCAAAAGTTAACGGAAATAATGCCCAAGAATGTTTTTTGTCCTTTTCCTCTTCCATCTCTTCTGCAGCAGACGACTGTTTCCCTTCCAAAAAACCCCAATCTGGTAAAATTCCTTCTCCACCATGGTGGGATAGAGAATGCACTGACATAGTCAGGGCCAGGAATGAGGCTGAAGAGACTGTTAACGCTGATATGAACCTGGACAACCTCATCGCATTCAAGCGAATATTAGCTAAGTCCAGGAAAGCACTAAAAAAGAAGAAACGAGAAGGTTGGTCGAAGTATTGCAGCTCGCTGAGTCCATCCACTCCGGTTTCGGTGATATGGCGGAAAATAAAACGTTTTAGGAGTGCTTTGGCTCCTGCCTCTTTGAACAACCTCTCAGACGACCTGGGTTACCAGTTTTTCTCCAAAATTGCTCCAGCCTATGTTCCAAGTGTAGAGGACAGTTACGTTGGCATAGCTGATGATGTAGATAACAATAAAGACCCAATGAACATGCCATTCAACTTGGAGGAATTAAAAACTGTGCTATCCCGTGTCAAGGACTCCGCACCAGGAGTGGATGGATTTCCCTACTCTTTTATTGCCAAAGCTGGTCCAATAACCCAGCAATACTACCTGGACTTAGCTAATTTCTGCTTCACTTCCGGATATATTCCCACAGACTGGAAGGTTCAAGTTGTCATTCCGATATTAAAACCTGGCAAAGATCCTAACGATCATTGCTCATATAGACCTATCGCTCTATCGTCCATACTAATAAAACTTTTAGAACATTTAATTAAGAATCGTTTAGAGTGGTTGGTGGAGAGCAGGAAGCTGCTTCCGGCGACTCAGTTCGGCTTTAGGAAAAGCCTGGGCACTGCTGATAGTGTGGGTATCCTCACGTCAGCGGTCCGGCTGGCCCTCAGCAGGAATGAGTCGGTGGTTGCTGTTTTTCTGGACATATCGGCTGCCTATGATTCGGTCCTCCTCCCTGTTCTCAGGCAAAAGCTGCACGAGCTGAGAATCCCGGCTAGGATCTGTCGTATCATTAGTAGTATCTTTATCAACCGCGTCATCCAATTAAGAATCCCTGGGGCTGACTCTGAACAAAGAACAGTCTGGAGAGGTTTGCCTCAAGGATCTGTTCTTAGTCCCCCATTGTATAACATATACACAGCAAATCTATTTTCTTCTCTAAATTTTGACTGCAAAATCCTTCAGTATGCTGACGATATTGCATTACTGGTCACTGGCAGTTCAATTCAGGATGCCGCTCTATCGATGAATGTCTCTCTGTCCTCACTTAACCAATGGCTTCTTGATCACGGGTTGTCTTTAAGTGCGCCAAAAAGTACAGCGGTCATTTTTACCCGCAAGCGTTCTGTTCCCCAAATAGATTTAAGTATTGATGGACAAATCATCCCAGTTAAGGATAAGGCTAGGTTCCTGGGAGTAACCTTGGATTCGAAATTGTCTGGAGTTGACCACATTAACAACACGGTCAAAAAGTGTGAACGCTCTGTGTCGGTCCTTAAGGCTTTGGCCGGGGTGTGGTGGGGTGCTCACCCCTACACCCTTAAACTGGTCTATAATGCGTTGACTAGGAGCGTTTTGGACTACTGTTGCTTTCTTATTGAGCCTTGCAACAAAGAAGCGCTTAAGAGGTTAGACAGCATCCAGGCCAAATGCCTGAGAATCGTTATTGGAGCCATGAAATCCTCTCCCATAAATGCGCTTCAAGTTGAATGTGCAGATCCGCCCTTACACTTAAGAAGACAGTATTTGGCAGATCGTTTCCTGTCTAAAGTATTTTCCCTCTCATCCCATCCTTTACTCCCAATTTTAGAACAAATCGACCTTTCTCTCAATAATTCTCCTTATTGGAACAATAAAACAGTTCCTCTATTGATAAACAGGTACAGAGAGCTTAAACACCTCTCCTCGCCTGTTTGTCAATATCCAATTCTCCCCGTCTTTTCCGCTGCATATGAGGCGATTCACTACGAACCAAAAGCCGTTTTGGGACTTGGTATTTCCAAAAATTCCCAAAACGCAAGACGCGACTTCGAGTCAGCCGTCAAACGTTACTGGGAAGGATGGAACCTTTTCTTTACTGATGCATCAAAATTATCACAAACAGAATGTACAGGAGTAGCAGTATATTTTAAAAATTCAAAAATTGCTTTACTTTTTCAATGTCCACCAGAAACATCAGTCTTTTCAGGAGAATGTATTGGCATTTTAGAAGCTATACACTATATCAAGTCACATCAAATAACAAAAGCAGTCATTTTTTCAGATTCTCGTAGTAGTATACAGGCCCTAACACAAAACCAACTTCATAGTAAAATTCATAGTAAAATCATTGTAGAAATTAAGAGCTTGTTATTTGATTGTTCCCAAAACGGCTTGGACATCGAGATAGTCTGGATCCCTGGTCACTCGGATATTGTTGGCAATGAGTGCGCTGACTCGTTGGCAAAGTATGCCACATCAAATCCGGCTGATCGAAAGCATTACGTAGCTCATAGCTACGATTTGCGAAATGGTGCCAGACCTAAATTATTCGACTCGTGGACAGAATCATGGAGGAAGACCTCAAAAACCAAGGGTGCCTACTACGCAGCTATACAGCCAGACATCCAACGGAAACCTTGGTTTTTCAAATTCCCAAAATTATCCAAAAAAACTGTTTCGTCACTTTGTAGACTGAGACTCGGACATTGTTGTAGCCCGGTGTTCCTGAACAAGATCCATGTTCGGGACAACTCCCTATGTGAGTGTGGTCTTGCGGAGGGTACTTTGGACCATATATTTTTTTCCTGCTCCTTGAACACCAATTCTTTCGACCTCTATCGAAAAATTTCCAAATTTAAAATTCCCCTCCCAACTAACTTTCATTCCCTTTTATCCCACTTCTCCCCCAAAATCATACACATTTTAACCACTTTTATGAATGAAAATAATTTAAAATTTTAACTGGTGATGCTAACATTAACTACCGCATAAATTCAACGGCCTGCCGCATTGCGCTGCCGTCTCTACGTGACACTGGCAGAATAGTCGACACCGGCTCAATTGCCAAGAAGGGAAAAAAAAAAAAAAAAAAGATTTTGACACGTGACACATCAGCTAACTCGACGGGGTGTTGCGAATTCCGTCATGAAAATCAGGAATTTACATGAACTTTCAGCATTCGAATTTATTAAAAAAAGTATGTTACCGCATCTATTTTATACAATAAATTTGTGGTAAATATCATAAATTATATGTTGAGGTCGGTCAAACCACGTCAGTCGACTGCGAAAGTTGTATAAAATAGGTATAAATACCCCTATTCAAAAAGTAGGCAACTCAGATTCCCTGAAAATATGTACATAAACAATCTTCTCTCTTGCTGAAAATATGCAAAAGGACCAAATAAAGATATTAACATTCTTTCTGCATTCTTACTTTTACCATTATTCATACTTATACTAGATAAAAAACACGATCAAATATGAACAAAAATTAACAAAAATTGTGGTGCGACGTGACACTTCTTAGTGCTTACCGTTCACCCAATTTTTCTATTTCGATTCAAATGTTGCACTCAGCCTAATCGATATTCGTTATAATCAAACTTGATTAAAAATTGTAGAAACTTAATAAAAACTCTTTGGTATATTTTTCATTAATTATTTTATTTTTTAAATTAATTTTAGTAATAAGTACATACACGTACACTGTGGAAAGTGGTGTAACGTTTTAGGGTTCCGTACGACCGAATGAAAAAACGAAACTCATATAGGATCATTCATGTCACGAGTCTTGTGTCTGTCTGTCACAGCCAATTTGCTTCGAATCTACTGGACCGATTAGGTTAAAATTTGGTACACATATACATTTTAGTGACCCAAACACGGAAGTGTAATGTAAATAAATGGATTTTGCAAATAGTCACTTTTGGGGGGCCAAACCAGCAAATTAAAAAAAAAAGTTTTCGGAAAAGCGTTCATACTTGCGACGGTCTTCTTCTCATTTGATAGCAAAAGAGAAAGAAAGGGAAAGTGTGAATTTAGTCAAAATGTAAATCCAAGATGGTGGCTGCAATTTTCTTTTTCCTAATATCTGTCGTTTTCATAGTTTGCGATGGTGATAAAGTCAATAGTTAGGTCAAAATGTAAATCCAAGATGGCGGCTGCGAAAAGTTTTTGTCATGTGTGTCGTGTGGTTTTCGGGTGAAAGTGTTGATACCCAATAAGATGAAATTATAATTGTATTTTAAATAAATTACCATAGACATCAGTCGCTATCGATTGTAAACTCGATAGCCAAAATCCGTAAAAAAGGACCTCTTAATTATTTCGTCACGTCCGTTCGTCCATGGGTTCAGATATCATACAGGCATTTTACTCGGACACCTATTTATACTATATCGTTGAAAATTTGGAAGAAGGTTTATTCTTTACACCACCAAAAATCGTTTAGTAAAGTTACGATAAACATAATTAGGGGTGTCATTCCTCAACATGCAATCGAGGGACGAAAAAAAGATCTATGCACATAAGCATGTAGCATTGTTGGATCTTATAATAAAAATGATAAGATGCTTATAAGTGACTGCTTTTTAAAGTGAATAACCCATTGTGACCGAAAATAACCCGTATTTCAACAATGAATTATGGGTTATTTTCGGTTACAACTGCAGAGTTAACTTTGTTTTTCGTAGTTTTTTCTAGAAATACAAACTTATTTTTGCAGTCGAAAAATTAATGCTGTGCAATGTGCATGCGTATATGTTCATCCCAACTACGGAACCCTTTTGTGCGTGGTCCGACAAAGACAAGTCAGTTTCTTAAATTTCGTTGGGAAACTCCCACAAAAAAAAAAAAAACTAGTACCTACTAAAGTAACCTAATAAAAACAAAAACTACCAAGCTCATACAACTAAAATAAAATATTAGCGTTTGCGGAATTAATTTATCACCATTACCAAACAAAATTTTGCTAAGCCTACGCCTACCTAAAAAGTATACTGGGCATTCTGTAGCAAACTATCAGAAAAGAGTATAAAAAATAAATAATTGTCCAATATATTAAAATAATTTTGAACAGCGAGCGCATTCCGTTTTTAAATTCAATTATAAAAACATTCCGGCGCGAAATTCAAAAGATGAGGTACCTAGCCCGGCCATAAGGTCCTGTGATCCTAATGACCGAAAAACGATTAAAATAACATTAGAAAAGTATAAATTATTAATTTAACCAGTGCATGTATGTATTTATTGAATAAAACAATTTTATTTCAATTTCCAAGTATCGATTTCTTATATTCGACATATTAATTAATCGAAAAGAACGAAATTTAAAAAATAATCGTTTGGCATAATCGTTTTCGGACATCATTACAATAAAAAAAAGTATAATGGTCGGCGATTTTGAAAACATTTTCAGTAGTGGTAATGAATAATACGTGTTATTGGACCTGTGTTCGTATATTATGTTAAGATTTGGACATTTTCTAGTTGTATATAATATCACGAATAATATTTGTCACATTTTAAATCGTATCTGCATGTGTATGAGTGATATTCGTGAAAAGAAAAAATGAAAACACGCACGATTGGCGCGAAACTTCGTCTTTGGATAACACAAAACTTCATTACCACTATTTATTTAACTTGAACAATGGATGAATTCGTCAAATAATTAAATGATGTATTATTCACTGCCCCTGTGGTGGGGTATGGATGTTCAAAACCACCAATTTTTATGTTTTTTAGCCTCGACCACCACTGTCATCAAAATGGCGATTATGGTATTTACAGTCTTGAATTTTATATAGGTTCATTAATTAACTTGCACGCTGAATATGAAAGATTTAATGGCGTAAACATAATGAGTTTTTATCCAACTCTCATAATTAACGCACATTCATAAGATTTGATGGGTAGCATATTAAATATTTCCATAATCGAGTTAGGGTGTCGTATGTGGTAATTCTGGGGTCCAATTGGATCCGCTACCGAGCCGGCGGAGGTTTTTGTGTTCGGGTCCAATTGGGGGCGCTTCCGAACTATACGGTTAACTGGTGAAATGTGAATTTAAATGATGATGAGTGATGTATTTAAATTCAATAATATTTAAATGTAAACCCGGCTTTTAAATAAACTCTAAATTGACGATCAAAGAAGAATTTTCTATAATCACATCCGCATAGTAAAAATATTACCTGCATTTTCGTTAGTTTACCAACAATGTTAAAATTCTACCACTTATCGGACTTTTATCTCAAACGTAAAAGTCGAACCTCCAAAGTTTAGCGTCGCAGATTTCCCCTGGGAACAAGTTTTTAATGTCTAAGACCGAACTAATCTTCGAAACCTTATTATATTTTAAGTTAATTAAGGTCACCGTTTACTTATTATTTAGGTCTTATGAAATACCGCTCATGCCTCGCAAACAATATTAGATGCCAATGAACAATAATAATGGTGCCTCTTTGAATAAAACGATGACGAAAAAACCATTGTGATTCCATGATTTGCAAGAACTTAAAGAAAGAAAGAATATAAAGAAAGACAATTAGGATTATTTGTCAAAGAAAAAAGTGCATACAAAACGTAATGAAAATATCATCATCTGCCTAGCCTTTTCCCAACAATGTTGGGGTCGGTTTCTAGTCTAACCGGATGCAGCTGAATACCAGTATTTTACATGGAGCGACTGTCTATCTGACCTCCACAACCCAGTGACTGGGAAACACGATACCCCTTGGTAAGATTGGTTGTCTGACTTACGCGATTCTGACGACCCGTAACAACTGTCAAAGATCTACAAATGACCGCCGAAGACGTAATGAAAATATAATTAAAAAAAAACTAATTAGATCTTCGAGCACAGAATAGAAGGCGTTTCATTTCTTTAAAATCCATCTTAGCTGAAACTGGTGCTAGGTAAGTAACAGCTAAGCAGTCGTGAACTATACTAATGAGGTCCTAACTACGATCGTTGCGGTTAACCTTTTAAGGTGGTGGCTAATCTTTTCACCATTTCGTTTAGCTTATGCCATCACGAGAGGATAAGATGTCTGCCTCACCGTAGTTAAGATTGCTTATACCAATACCGCTTAGGCACTTTTGCTAAGTCGTGGCGACAAATACCTAGTCGTTGTGCTCAAATTGTAGTGGCTTGCTTTATATTATACCCCTTAGTCGCATAGTAGCCGATTCGCAAAAAATGAGATTCTTATAATAACAGATTCTCAAAACAGCTGACATTTTACATATGGGCAAAATATCAGAATATCAAAAATGCAAAATCAAAATCAAAAGTCATTTATTCAAACTAGGCTGAGAATCAGCACTTTTCGAACGTCAAAATTACATAAGACAGTCCCCCAAAATGCCCACCCTTCACTTCTTCCTAGTACTTTAGCTGGGAAAAAGAAGTGGGGCAACAAACTCCCGAGAAAATATAGAGCTTTAAGAACATGAATAATAAAGAACAAAAACTCTTTAGAGCAGATTTTTTTTATTTTTTAACTATCAAATAAAACCTAATTTCGAAATTGAAAAAGTGCTTTTTTCAAATTGTTTGAAAAAAAAATTAATACGGGTTTTGCCAATCTTTGTCTAGCTATCACTACATAATTATAAAACAAAGTCCTCCGCCGCGTGAACAGCGTCTGCCTGTCTGTTCGCGATAAACTCAAAAAATACTGCACCGACATGCTGTTTCACCAATGGATAGAGTGGTTCTTGAGGAAGGTTTTAGTGTTCTAGCTATCACTACATAATTATAAAACAAAGTCCTCCGCCGCGTGAACCGCGTCTGCCTGTCTGTTCGCGATAAACTCAAAAAATACTGCACCGACATGCTGTTTCACCAATGGATAGAGTGGTTCTTGAGGAAGGTTTTAGTGTTCTAGCTATCACTACATAATTATAAAACAAAGTCCTCCGCCGCGTGAACCGCGTCTGCCTGTCTGTTCGCGATAAACTCAAAAAATACTGCACCGACATGCTGTTTCACCAATGGATAGAGTGGTTCTTGAGGAAGGTTTTAGTGTTCTAGCTATCACTACATAATTATAAAACAAAGTCCTCCGCCGCGTGAACCGCGTCTGCCTGTCTGTTCGCGATAAACTCAAAAACTACTGCACCGATTTTCATGCTGTTTTCACCAATGGATAGAGTGGTTCTTGAGGAAGGTTTTAGTATATAAGCACCGACATCCACGGGGGCTAAGCCGCGGGCATCAGCTAGTAGTAACTAAACAGTTGATATATTTGGTCGATTTATTTTATGCAGACTGAATTTTCTTAATTTATTGAAGCCTTGGCACCTTGTATATTTTAGATCTGTTAAAACTTAAAATGTTTTATATTGTTTTTTGTCATCTTGTGCGGATGTATTACCGTGGATTTACGCTATACGTTAAAAGGGGCCACCACGACACGTCTGATTGGTGAATCAAAAACTTATGCTTCAAAAATAAGAGGTATAAATAGGTAGGTAAGTATATATTCGTTGGGTTATGGTAGCAGAACATAATATTGTGTGTGTAATAACTCATGTAGCTCGATTCATCTAATGAGTACACATGGTATTATTAGGTGGTTGTAACTCACTTATTGAGGAAGACGTCTCGTAATAACGAATCTTGTAATAAATGTATTTAACAATATTATCTTGTATACACTGTGTAATATTTGTTATAACAAGGAAAACCTTTATTTTTTACTAATAAGACCTCTTTACTACCCCCAGATAAGTTCCAGATAAATTACCTGTCAGATACAAACTCTGTTCTTTACTGGATTTATTGTAAGTGGCATCTTTTTTTCAAAACATTTCTTTTTTAAAGGGTACCTTATTGACGGGCCTGAGTTGCTAAGTAGGTAACTTTTATTTTTATTAATAAATAAATTCGTAAAACTAAATAATTTAATATTTTTTATCACTGGGCAAAGGATAAAACAAACATTTAGCAACATTTGATCCAAAGACATCAGCAATTTTATCGTCTAGTTTATTTTAAGCAATAGAGTAGCACTAATTATTAAATATAAAGTCCTAAAATAACAATTTCATCTTTTATAAAAGAAACAATATCGAACATTTAAGTGCTCAAATAGAAATTGTCAAAAGAAATTAGTACTTACATTTTTTTCAGTAATTTATTTGTTCTTCCAAATTGATTTCTAAAAGCTAAAAACCCTAAAAAGAGAGCCTCTTTGGAGTTTTATAGCAAAGTTGTAAGCCCGAAGATATCGTGTTGTAATCCCCATTTTACTTTTACAGACTCAATCTTTTGAAATAAGAATTTTATTGACCTTGAAAAAAGAACATTTTTAGTACTTTTCCATCATTTTAGTCGACTACATTAGAAGAAAAACCGGCCAAGTGCGTGTCGGACCAGGCACAATGAAAGGTTCCGTAGTTGGGATGAATTTATGCCAAGAACGACCTTAACATTGTAGTTGAAAACATGTTCTCCGATACAGAATGTATGGGAGAATATGATTTTGCAACTGCAGGTCGATTATTACTCGGTATCTTTTGGAGCCTACTTAGCTGTGATAGTTTTCCTTTTAATTTCGTTATTCGTCTCTAACAAAAATGAGCATTTTAAAGCTTAATATTTCGCAAAAGGATCCCTCAATCCAAAAATGGTTTCGACAAACTCACAACATTTTTGAACGACCTTTCCAACAATACCCCACACGAAGGAATTGACGAGAAAAAAAAAACATGCCCACTACGTGTAGGGGAGGTACCTACCCTAACTAGAAATATTTTTTAAGATTTTATTTTACCACTTTGTCTGCGTGATTTATAATGATGTATGTATATACCGAATTACAGCTTTCTAGGACTAAGAGTCTCTGAGCTAAGCCGCGGAGAGACAGACAGACGGACATGGCGAAACTACACATGGGTTCACATGGACATGGGTTCCTTGTTCACTACGGAACCCTTATACGGCTCTACTCCACTAGGAATACAGGAGATAATCGTACGTATCTATGTAGTATACACATTTCAGAAATATATTATCTACAATTAGTCGGTTATCAACTTAACTCGGTAACGATCCATGAACCTAAGGAGTTTACGAATCGTTTCCGAGTTTGACTTATATTGATGCATTAAAAGGTATGTATTGCTAGCAACGAAAATAGAGAAAATCTTCTCATTACGCTTTTCATTAGTCCTTCAGTACAAGTCGTAACTGATGAATAAAAGCAACACTTATAGAATATAGGCTTTACCGTAATTCAAAAATACAATAGACCCTGAAAAACCCTGTAAGAAATCGACACGTGTCCCCGTCTCAACGAGGCATCCTCAGGATGACGATTGACCAGTCGCGAACTCTGCGTCCAGCGCTCGGCGTGGCAACATGTCGTGTTCGTGCAGGATGCGTCGTTGAGAGGTGAAACACGTGTCGATTTCTTACAGGGTTTTTATGACTTTGAGGAATAGTTATCAGAATGGGTTACTAAATATATCTACGTCTATTGTATTTTATAATGGATTTCCGCAAATTAACGCCTAAATCAATAAACAATCTACCGTAATTATTTATTTATGTCCACCCACTATAGGGCAAAGGCCTCCGGAATTATAACTGATTTTATCACCTCTAATAACGAGGGTGATAAGGTTTCTCATATAGCGGCTATATTATGACGAGCTATATTTGTCAAAGGTACCAGTTTATGACCTCTTCACTCATAGTGACCACAAATCCTTGAATTGTTCATTTAAGGGCAACATATCACACAGTTCACTTTTCATCTTAAGTATTTCTGTTAGGGCTCGAGAACCAGTTTAGTTTACAGTATACAAGGTTGAGACGACAAGCATAATCACCCTATAATTTTTTTTCCCAGTGCTGGGACACAGGCCTCCCTCTTCAAGAGGGTGTGGGCTGTAATCTACAACGAGCGCCCAGTACGGGTTGGTAGTGGTTTCCTCACGATGTTTTCCTTCACCGTTTTGAGAGCAGTGGTGATGAAATTATTTACACAAAGTAAAGCGCCTGTCTGGGTTCGAACTTATTAGTATTTTATTATATATAAATATGTAAAATATTTCATATAAATAATGATGTGAAATAGAAAATAATTTATATATTTATATACCTAACAACATAATTATTATGTTGCGTACAAAACAGAGAGATTTGGAAGGAAAAGGGGAGGCCTTTGCCCAGCAGCGGGACACAACAAAGGGTATAAAAAAAAATTGCGTATTATTTCATTTTATATTTCATTTTCCCGGATTCCAACACGTCTTCACAGAATATTATGTTCCGTACACATTTTCCCAATATGACGAGGAACACCTCTTAAGACGTTATACGAGACATCGTAAAATGTGGCTGTACTCTTCTCTATATATATATAGAAACTAGCATTAAATGCCTTATGAAACTAACAAATCAAGTATTTATTACCTAAATCAGGTTTCATTTGTGGCATTTAACGATTATTGTTGGTATAAATAAATACCAATATATATTTATGTACGTACTTCAACATTTTCCAACAAAAGCAGAAATAATTAGAAGTTCTAGAGTTGCAAACTGCTTAATAATACCGTGTTATTATCATAATTAACCCGGATGTATGGGTGACTATCTTTTACATTCCGAGACTCCGCCGTGCCGGCTTAACGTGCGTGAAGGCACGGCGGAGTCTCGGACTCCTCCGTGGCTCGGAAAGCACGTTAAGCCGTTGGTTCCGGCTGTCATTCGTGGATCTTTGACAGTCGTTACGGGTCGTCAGAAGCCCGAAACTCTGACAACCAGTCTTACCAAGGGGTATCGTATTACCCAGTTACTGAGTTGTGGAGGTCATATAGGCAGTCGCTTCATGAAAAATACTGGTATTCAGGTGCGTCCGGTTAGACTGGAAGCTGGAAGCATAGTTGGGAAAATTATTATTCCTTCTCTGTCCATGCTGTAAGATTGTGGAACTCACTTCCGCCTAGCATTCTATTCAAACTTCGTGTAAAAGAGCATTATCTTTCCTCTCAACTTTGAGTATATTATTATATAGGTACCTATGGTGTATTTATGTTTATATATTTAAGCTTTATGTATTTATTTAAGTATATGTTAATTTTCTTGCGTCTATGTAGGTATATTTAACATTTTTAGTTATGACTTCGCATAATCATGTTTTTCTCTTCTTGATCTCACACACTATTGTCTACATTTATTTCTCATTTCTCCTTTTGCAGGTCTGCTGGAAGAAATTTCTTAAGAAATAAGCAGTACCTTTGTACTCATATTTTAACTATGTCGTATCTATTTTGTATTTTACTGTGTGTACATAAATAATAAAATCAATAAATAAATAAAACCTATAAAGAAGATATTATTAGATCGATCATCCGTCGTTTATTTAGCTCCACGCCAACTCTTCCAGTCGACCCACATCATTCGATCTTGCAACAAAAACATTGACACAGGTTTCACTGCTACTGGAAGTTTCTGCTAAAGTACGCAAAACAGATAACAGGAAAAGTTAAGCCCCGTTGAGTAAGCGAGCGTACTTGTAGGCAAGGAATGTGGATCAAGACAACTTTCCGACGGATTACCAACTATCCGTGATGAATTACATCTAGATATGGCACAACTTTCCACAAGTGAATGTCGGTTGGAAGAGGAATGTTTTTAAGTTAAAACAACTTTGATTTGTAGTAGTTATGTCTAGGTAGGGATACTTTAGGTGCTCAATGTAAGGCACTATTTTTTTAAAGAAAAACTTAGATTCTAGAATCTTGGCATTTAATCCGGGACCTAAAACTAGCCAGATGTGCTGAGGATAAAAAAATAAACTTACAAAGATAGGCATAAAATTTACTGTCTAGGTCTGATGGATAGTGGTTTTACGACTGAGCAGGATATTGTGGAATTAAGTAGATATTTCTGCAACTAGATTTTTGTCTGCCAGATTCGTCCCAAAAAAGTATAGTATCGTCCCATACTTAGTGGCGTTTCGAAATAAGACGGTAAATTCATGTCAACCAGTTCAAGTAGAGTGTTAGAAATCGAACTACGGTTGTTATGTTTCCGTACCCAAAGGGATGCTGTCCGCCCGTCTTTGAACCGTAATAGTTCAAAAAATACAGTCTTGTGACAGACGGACAAGTAGATACTTGAAATTTACAAAAAGTGAGCGTCATTAATTTTTAACTTTATTTTATTTTTATAGCGTTTTTTGCGAAATATGGCGGTACGGAACCCTTCGTGTGCAAGTCCAACTCCCACTTGGCTGCTTGTTTAACAACTCAAACAAAATGAATGAGAAGCATTAATCTATTGTTGCTAAAGTATTATATTAAAACTGTATTGGATAAAATAATATAGAAAAACTTATTTGTGAGTTTACCTTTGGATGAAAGCATTCCAAGCCACATACCACATCGATCGTTCCAGGAATTGTTTGATAACATATTTACAACAAAACTAACTGGTTGTTTTTAGGGTTCCGTACCCAAAGGGTAAAACGGGACTCTATTACTAAGGCTCCGCTGTCTGTCTGTCCGTCTGTCACCAGGCTGTATCTCATGAACCGTAATAGTTAGACAGTTGAAATTTTCACAGATGATGTATTTCTGTTGCCGCTATACCTAACAACAAATACTAAAAAACAGAATAAAATAAATAAGGGGGCACACATACAACAAACTTGATTTTTTTGCTCGTTTTTGCTCGATATTGATAACGGCAATAGGTAGACGCTTGAAATATTCACAGTATATTTAGTTACATATTCACTTTAAAAATAAATAATTAAATTAAAATAAAACAAATATTTAAGGGGGGCATACAACAAAGTTGATTTTTTTGCCGTTTTTATAGATAACGGTACGGAACCCTTCGTGCGCGAGTCCGACTCGCAGTTGACCGGTTTTATATAAATATTATGTTGAATTCTCGATTAGTACCTACGTACTGAAAATATTATACGTACATCTGGATAGTTTTCTTGTGTAATTTCTTCTATCTTGTAATATTTTCTGTCAATATTACCAATGAGTATTTTTTTATGTATTTCGCAGTACCTAAATGACTCGAAATGAACGTTTCTCTTGTTTTCAGTAGAAACTCCCTTTTTTTTGTGGTTGGTAAATCATCCAATGACTTCTCCTGCTCTGGGCGGAGCGGAAGGGCGTGTCAGACTTTTACTAAAACCCACCCGTGTTCCTTCAGTTGCCTGTTGCCAAGGTCCCGGTATCCCTTTCGGACTAACCCGCAACCCTGGCAGGAGTAGCAACTCCCTAGATTATCACTACGATTATTCTTTGCTTTTACTGTGTAACTAACCGTAAAAAGTTCAAACACACTAGTACCGTAAAAGCAATCTGAGTCCCTCGTGCTTACAAGTCACGCCGGCAAAAAATCCGGTACTATTTAGTTACTCTGACAAACATCGTATACTAAGGCATGGTACACATGTAGAGCTTTGAAAGTGCAGCTCGGTGCAATTTCACAGGCCATTGCATCTCAGTAACTAGTGGTGTGCAATGCCTTTATACTGGGAATAGTTTAATGGGTGCTTTAGTTTATGTATGTCTATGCAAATCCAAGGAAATTGCTGCAATTATATTCGTGATTGGTTAGATCGATGTCATCGTGTGTGTGTTTGTGTGTGAGAAGCTCGTGGCTAAGTAATAACAGCCGCACGGGTCAATTTATCAGATTAAGCTACGCTTTCCGAGGTTCGGTGAACGGTCCGTGGATAGGTGAACATCTTTACATACCAAGACTCCTCTGTGCTTCGGAAAGCACGTTAAGCCGTTGGTCCCGGCTGTCATTCGTGGATCTTTGACCGTCGTTACGGGTCGTCAGAAGCCCGAAAGTCTGACAATCAGTCTTACCAAGAGGTATCGTATTACCCAGTTACTGGGTTGTCGATGTCAGATAGGCAGTCGCTCCATGTAAAATACTGGTATTCAGCTGCGTTCGGATAGATTGGAAGCCGACCGCAACATAGTTGGGAAAAGGCAGTTCTTTTTTTAGATCGATGTAGTTATGTGTTATTCCTGACAGAGAAGGCGACGTAGGGAGTACCTATTTCAAGAGGACGAGTGTAGTATTGTCTGAAAAAACCAAACAGTGATCACCAATAAACCAGCCACTATATAATCCTAGCTATTAACCTTTTAAAAGTCCTATTCAGCAGTAATCACCCGGGACCTAAAACGGTCACATTAGCAATTCCTCTAAAAGCAATTAATTTCTTAAATTCCCGGCTGTCATTAGCAGTTCCTCTAATTTGACGCAAAAAATAAAATAAAATAAATAAAACTTTATTTCAGACTAAGTCCATAATATTGTTAGTATTTTGGTGTTAGTAATAATGGTACTTATATATATATGTATATCCCGCGAAAGTGTGGAGGTCGAGGCTTTTTAAACGCTAAGATCCTCCACAATCGGGAGATATGCAGTCTCAGGGAATATTTCCTAGAAGCCGACGTGGGAATGCATCGAGATGTGGTCGCGGTGGACAAGGGCCTCACCCCGCTCTCCTTGGCGAAAGAGAACTGGCGCAAGCCTGTAGTGCTTGACACTAACGATCGCAAGGAGGTATGGCAGAGTAAGGAGCTTCACGGACGCTTTTTCCGGGCCCTGCATGGACCCGATGTAGATTTACTAGCGTCCGTAGCCTGGCTGCGTTTCGGTGACCTCTTTGGGGAAACCGAAGGTTTTGTCTGTGCAATTATGGACGAAGTTATCATGACGAACAGTTACCGGAGATTTATTGTGAAGGACGGTACGGTTGACATCTGTCGGGCATGCCACCGACCGGGAGTATCAATCCGTCACATTATCTCCGGATGTTCTCATCTAGCTAACGGAGAGTAGACACAACCTTGTAGCCAGGATTATCCATCAGCAACTTGCTCTGAAATACAGCCTAGTGGAATCGGAAGTGCCGTACTACAGGTACGTGCCCGACCCAGTTCTCGAAAATGGAAATATCACATTGTACTGGGATCGATCCATCATCACTGACAGGACTATTGTTGCCAATAAGCCTGATATAGTGGTGGTGGATCGAACAGAGCGGCGCGCAATGATCATTGACATAACGGTCCCGCATGACGGGAACCTCGTGAAGGCCGAGAAAGATAAACAAATCAAGTATCTTGACTTGGCTCACGAGGTTGTCGACATGTGGGATGTGGACTCTGCGATCATTGTGCCGATAGTCGTATCAGCCAATGGCTTAATTGCCAAGAGCCTCGACCAACACCTAAGGAGGCTCTCGTTGGGCAGCTGGATTAAGGGCTTGATTCAGAAAGCTGTACTCCTGGACACGGCTCGCATCGTTAGGAGGTTCCTCTCTCTGGAGCCCTGACCGCCGGTAGCTTGGACCCTGTTCCCGATACCGGTGGGCTACTATTTTTTATATTTTTAAATGTTTTATATAATTTTTTATTCTAATATTTAAAAATATAATTTATAAGTATGAAAAATGAAATAAAGAGAATAATAATGGTACTTAAATAAGTAGGTTAGTATTTTTCTTCTTGAAAAATACTAACCTTCTTATTTTTCTTCTTGGTGTCTTTGCTTTTTAATTTTCGTTTTTTGCGACCGACTTCGAAATTAAAGTTATTTTTCACTTTTTTAGTGTTTTTTTTTTAAGTCGGTTGTTTTTTTTGGAAAAAGTTTTTATTTTTCACTTTTTAGTGGTGGTACCTACCCCATACAAGTTACTACCTGTTATGTAAATAACAGTGAAGGAGTCTAATAATGATATCGTCTACATAGACTGTGGGAAAAATACGTAATATTGAAGCTAGCGCAAGAACTACGCAAGCAAACTTAATAAAAATTATATGGGACCATCTCGGGAGTATACCCTTTCGAACTAAAAAATAATTTTTAAAATCGGTTCACAAACGGCGGAGTAATCGGTGAACATACATAAAAAAAAAAAAAAAAAAAACAATCATCCGAACGTAGTACCTCCTCCTTTTTTGAAGTCGGTAAAAATATAATTTATAAGTATGAAAAATGAAATAAAGAGAATAATAATGGTACTTAAATAAGTAGGTTAGTATTTTTAGTTTCCACAAATTATTTATTTATTTGTGAACCATTTTACGAATCTCCATAGAAAACTGTCAAACAGATGAAATATTTCGTTATATAAATTGCACGCACATCATAATCATTATGAATTGTCAGTTTATGACATTTTACGATGATTCATAATATTTTCCTATTATGATTCTGCCAAAGTGACCGTTTTAAGCCCCTTGATCGACTCTCCAATAAAATGCACCACTTAAAATAGAATAACAAAGCAATTAATTAAATAGAAAACAAAACTTACTTACTCATTAATTAAAATAAAATATTTACTCCGACGTAGACCGTGCTTTTGCCTTTCATATTGGCCTTTTTTGAGAAAATGGTGAAAAATAAATAAAAGGAAACTACTTACCCGGTTTCAACGTTGCAAAGAAAACTGTTTTTAATTGTCCTCCCCGGTCTGTGAAACTTGCTTTCTCAAATAACTTTCATTAAAACTGCGTCTACTTACTTTTGAAAAATGCTGAAATATCGTCCGAGCTTGATAAGTTTTCTATTTACATTTTGAGAATTTACTTTCAAGGTATTTTAGGGAAACATTGTGACGTATTATAGACCTAAGAATGGGAGCAAATGGGTCTTATGAGTTTTGGCTTCAGCGCTGTCGTGCAAGATCCAAGAACAATTTGGCATCCATGTTAGTCGTGGTACTGGAAGTTACCTAACCAACTTCTCTAGAATCAGGTTGCAGATCCATACCTTGATACATACAAATAAGCTTAGAAATCAATACTCGTTCCTTTTCTATAAAAAAGTAAGCTTTTACACCTGCAGCATAAATAGTAGTCTCAGTATAAACAGTAGTCTATGACCTGCAGTGTGGTCTCACCATAATTATTTTAAGCCACTTTAAAACTTACTTGTATTTATATTATGGTTTACATTAGGTATAGGTAACCATATATTTTTACTGTAGTAACTTTAATCTTCACAGTTTAATCTGCCTCCCTCATCAACTTAGCCTTTTCCCAACTATGTTGGGGAGGACTTCCAATTTAACCAGATGCAGCTAAATACCAGTATTTTACATGGAGCGACGGCTTATCTGACCTCCACAACCCAGTTACTGGGTAATACGATATCCCTTGGTAGTAACAGTTGTCAAATTAAAATGAAAATGACTTATATTCAATCTTCACAATTGAATATAAGTAATGAAAAGTAACCTTCATGTAGCATTATCCCAAATGCGGATAAAAGGACCAATAATCTCCAATATCATGTAAAAATCTTGCCTACATTATCTACTGAAAGAAGGCTTTCTCAATAAATCGATTGATATTAAAAAGACCTGACCCGGAATATAAGAATCATTCACACTCCATTAAAATAAGTTTTTCAATGAGATGAATAACGATTCATGGTCCATGACTAACTAGATTTTTTTGTGAGCATTTCTTATCAGATCATTTTACTGAATAATTTATTAGGGCAATTAATCTCTGGAACTTTTTATTTTCTCGGCAATTCGCTTTTGCACTTTATAAATCATGTGAATGGGAGAGAGATTATAATAATAATTTATCTTACTTGTAGATAATATTGATAGATTTGTTAACTATTTTATTTATATTTGTGTAAATTTCACAGTTTCATAATCTAAATATTATTGTTTTTCTTTTTTTTCTTTGCATACTTGTACGTATCTTAGGTATATTTTAGTAGTTTTACACTAAGTAACCTTGTATAATAATACCGAAATCCCACGATCCGCGATTTTGCGGACGGACACCGACGAGCCCGGACGACGGACCGTGGGTAGGTGTACGTGCGGGGTATCGCAGACATCGGAAGTTCCTCGGTGCGCGTGTGTGGCGGTCTGTGGTCGTCTGCCGTGCGTGTCCGTCTGCAATATTGCCGATCGTCGGATTCAACCTTTATATATTGTAATTAAGGGTTATTTAATTAATATAAATTTATTTCTTTATTTCATTTTTCATACTTATAAATTATATTTTTAAATATTAGACTAAAAAATTATATAAAACATTTAAAAATATAAAAAATATTATTTTTATTAAATATTATTATAATGAATTTCGTACAGTACTACCATATAACTAGTTTGAAGATATACAATTGTACAATGGCTATGTATGTCCGATTTGTATGGGTTTGAGTCGTGTGTTAAATAAATAAAGCAACATTTTGTTAAAAAAATTCAATAAATAAAAAACTTTTCTTACAAAAACTTTTTCGTGAAAATTACAAATAGTGCCACAAAAAAATGCCTGTTTCATCTTTCTTCAGTTATGGAATGCAAGGATTGCTTATCGTCATACGGCCATTAGTATCTGCGAATAAGGGCGATTGATGACGTATGAAGTCCATTAAAAGAACATTGTCCACTCCTAGGACCACTGTGTTTTGCCGGTTTTCACTTATCATCTGTAAAGTTTGAAAGGAGCGAATGAGTAGACATACAAATTGAGGTCATAATGTTAATTTTGGTATAGCTTTTGATGTAGACCATAAAATACTGGCTTTTTTATACGTAGAGGCAGATGTTTTTTTGTCAGTTGATAATGTAGATACAGAACATGGAAGACATTTAGACAATAAAAACGACTATATTATGGCCCTTGTCGTCTTATTAGACGGGTTTGAGAATAAAAGTATTGTATTATTTTAATTATTGTGACTATGTGGATTTTTTTTTAGTTTTTCGTTAGTTAGTTTTAACGATGGTCTGGCAATTTGAGTACTTTATGCGGCCTACCCAAATGTCCTTCTTGTAGTATTGTTAGTCGAGTCGTTAAGCTCCACTATTACTGACAAATGCTTGCACTGACTGGACAGGTCCACTCAAATCTGTGTGGTTCTTTCCTCAAAAGACCATTTCAGACGCAGTCCTCATATGGCCTGACCAAGATTATGTCTGGACTTTAATACAGACTGCGACCTCTGAGTTTGTTTCGGCCTTTCTTCTCAGAGTAGTCAGATAGGAAACGCCGATCTCATCTATCTTATTTTTACTATCTTTTTATATGACGTGTAAAAGTGATTCTAATATCCTATTTACAGAATAAACAATTTCATTTCATTTCAATTTCAAAGCATTTAATCGTCGGATGATAAAAAATCGACCCAGACTGAGGCGCTCAACCATTGACCCAAATCCCTACAACAAAACTAGCAATAACGGCTATTTTTGTGGTAACAAAAGAGTTCTGGCCATATTTTTGCACTCACAGTGTAATTGCCTCCGCCATTGCCTATGAAGTCGGTTGAAACAACTTTATAGATCTTTTCCAGTGACAAAGGTTCGTATCTTGGTACGTCACATTCTATGCAGCGAATGGTTACATTAAGCACTCGGCTGCCTAAAGGTAGGGCTCCATCGAAAACTGCCCGCAACCCTGGAAGATTGAAAGTAGCTTAGAGACTGAGATGAAGAAAAGTTGACTTCCAAAGGAAAACCGAAGGAGATTTCTTAAGGGATAGGAGGATCGATTGGCTAGCGACCTTTAAAGTACTGCGCTTTGTTTTGTGGTGGTTATTACACTATCATATCTATTATCATATATCTATGATCATAGATATGATGATCATAGATATAGATATGATAGTGTAATACCTATAATATCACTATCATATCACTACTAATGTTACACTATCATATCTATGATCATAGATATGATGATCATAGATATAGATATGATAGTGTAATACCCCCCATAGGCTATGCAGTTAGGTTCGTATCAAGCCGATACAATACAAATCATATTTTCCTTTGCAATTCGTTAGAGAGATTATCAATAACGGCAAGTAATCCGGAGATGCACGAAAATACGAAAAATCTTAGCTTTTGATGACAACATTTTCTTCATAAAGCAAGCCCGATAAAATATTCCAATTTCACGGTAACTTCGATGTACATTATGTAGACAATATTATGCTAATGTTAACTTGTAGGTGAGACTCGTAGCCTATTGATATTAGCCTACATAATAGGCCACCGCCCCGTCAGGGTTCAGTCTTCTTGATTGGGAGAAGATATTCTTCTTTTTATGAGATTTTTATAAAATAGTTTAAGCGGTTAGAAGATGAATCCGTCAGCAACCTTATTAGCTGGATGAATGCATAAGGTACCCAAAATATTATTATTTTATTAAATCTACCATTTACTTTAACTTAGGCGTAGGATACTTGGCTTCACTTCGTCCTTTAAGATTCGTTTTCAGCTTATAAAAACACATCTGCCTCTGCCATATTTTAGAGCACTCAGAGCGACATTTCATAATTTAATTGAGTCAAATTATTAATAAAATCATGGAAATATTTCACAGCAATTTCCGACGTTGACAAGATTTAGAATACACTATCTTAAATCTTAACCGTACTTGTGATGTTTTACAATTGTTTTTTTTTTACCTTTGAAAAAAAAACGATTAAATAATGTATTGCGTATCAAGGTTGTCACTCACACTAAAACCGTCGCCGCCACCGCCAAGGAAGCTCTGCGACACGACCTTGTAGTATCTGTCGAGCTCGAGCGGCTCGTATCTAGGGATGTCACACTCGATACACCTGACGGTGACGTTGAGGACCCTCGAGTTTAGCGGCAGTGAGCCGTCGAAAGTTGCGCGCAACCCTGTGATTGAGTGACATTTGAAATTACATGACGATAAATTAGTGAAAATCTCCTGAATACTAAATTCGAAGTATGCCAACGAAATTTCTCACGAATATCATCCATCCGTTATGATTTTGATCAGATTCTGGCATTTCCAATTCAGTAGGCATTCGTGGAACTATTAATTTTCCTATATTCATCGCACAAAGCAATATATTATTTATTTACGAAAAAGAATAAATCATTAGTATGAACAAACATAACCACAAAGTTTATTTGTTTAACTGACCGATACATAGAATTTGCTGGGCCGATATAAAATTGTTTTATACTACATTTATTTGCAATTCGAATACCGTAAATCAAAATTCTCGGTCCAGTTCACTGTTTAGGATTCAGCAAACCATAATGGGCAGTATTTTAAGGGAATTGTTTTATTTTAGTTATTAGAACTCATTGAAGAGGCAATATTTTGTACAAATATTTGCCATAGTCAGATTTAGGCGTGACTTTGACTCTGCGTCCAGCGCTCGGTGTGGCAACACGTCGTGTTCGGCTTCGCGACTGGTCAATCGTCATGCTGAGGATGTCTCGTTAAGAGGTGAAACATGTGTCGATTTCGTACAAGGTTTTTTATGACTCTTGAAGAATAGTTAAGTGGAATAGAATCTATTGTATTTTCAAATAATTGCCCTTATGAGTCGTTTTATAGATCATAGTCGCTAGCCCATCGAATTCCAATCCTGATTGTTATTTGAAAACAGTTTTCATGCATAGCTCAAAATTCATTGCGCAGATGGAATAAATAACGTTAGAAATAATACTTTATTACATGAAAAACTTACAGTAACATAAAAATTTCGAAATGCATTACAGTTTTAAAACTTTCATTCCAACTTGACGTAAAAATGCCTAAACTTTTAAACTAGTTTTTTTGTTCTAGAGCTTTCTACTTTAAAGAAAAAGTAATTTTACTTGATAGACTGTGTCTTTGGTAATAATAACTTACAAAACTTAAAAAAAAGATACATTTAAATTATTACCTGCCACTTGCAACATTCTCGCCCCTGGGTAAGGGTCGTTGGCCACAGAAAACTCCAGCATTTCCATAATATGTTCGCCTTTCAAGTCAAAAGCTTCAACGTTGTTCTCAAAGGGGGTAGATAGAATCATAGACTCGAAAGTTATCACTGTAATATGAATTTTAAAATAGTTAAAGTTGGTAAGTTTCGAAACGAATCGGCGTCTGGAACGAATAATATTATTTTGATTATGAAAAGGGCACTTTAATAGCATTGTTGTGTTTCGGCAGTTAGTTCCTCTGTGGTTGAGGATTCTGGGTGAAGCTCGTTTTCAGCTTCAGCCTGATCATCATTTACCATCAGGCGAGATGCAGGCCAAGCTTCCCCGTAGTGTCAAAAAAAACATGCGGAGCAAAAATGCGTAACCTCTACGTAATTCAAACGGTAGACGGTAGATGGCGCTAAAAAAACAAATTACTTCAAGCGTGACGATGACGCGAGTTCTATTTTCTTCTATTTTTGTTCACCCAAAAAGTGCTCAACGCGTCTAAAGTTTTCATTTCAAAAAGTGAATTTTCATAAAATTCTTGAGAATATTAGATTCGAAAGTGAAGCATTTCTCTATAATGCGGCGCCTGCTACATCTGCCTTAACTTTTACCAAGTTAAACGAGTGGCTACATTATTGTGGTTTAGCTCCAAAAGTTTGTTGTGTCAAAAAACCGACTCCCGAGATGCATAACTCAGTTAACTTAATATTGGCCACATCTGTGTCATGTCTTATTTAACGGATTAATTTTGCGTAGCATAACATCGTGAGGAAACTGCCATGTCTTAGAACCAAAAATTCGAAGACATGTGACATCTACCAACCCGCACTGGGCCCGCGTGGTGGATTACGGCTCGAAGAGAGGAGGCCTGTGTCCCAGCAGTGGGAACATTATAGGCTGATTATGTATGTTATTTATAACAAGTCTCATCATTACGCATAGGCTTTCTTTATTAGGAGAACTCGGTGTAGGGAAGGACATAGGCCAATATTACAATAGGTTGCGTTCATTCATGGACTGCAGTGATGATTAATTATCAGTATATTGCAATTTATCATGCTATGTCAGTTAACTTACCTCCTTGATCAATGGCTGCTCTAATTCCACCTTGATTTATGACGCAGAAGTGTGCGTAATGCCAGCTGTTGGCTCCAGCTCTGTTTAAAGCCTGAAATTGTTTCGTTGGAATTTAAGGTCTCCATAGGTCGTGACACTTATAAATGTGAAGTTTTGATTTAATTGAACCTTAACTGATACGGTGAGACCATTTTGAGAAGATACATTAAAAATCATATATTTTTGATGTATCTGTTATACAAAAAAGTTACTCACTGCATGCATGAAAGCGTCACAAATAAAGTTGCCAAGGTTGCACTCGGAGCATGCGCAATCTGATGATAGTTGCACCATCGATGTGCCAATTTCTTCATTAGCTCTTTCCTGAATCTCAGGTAGATATTTGTTAATCTTTTCCAAAACATCTGCCGCTGTAAGGAAAAAAAAAGAATAAATCTTTCTTCAAAATCAAAATATTTTATTTTACACTAGCTGATGCCCGCAGCTTCGCCCGCGTGGATGGTAGGCGTGATTGGTCGTTTCCTATGGAGAAGAGTCGGCAAGAAACTCCACGGCTACGCTTTTAAAAATAATTGGATTTATCTTTAGATTGAGTATCTTCGATTACCGTGGCTGGTCAATGCCTTACAAAAGTGTTTGCTACTAAAGGCGACCACTCTCATAAGGTTACTGATTTTTCTACAAACAATAATTGATGTTCTCGTAAAACATTCATTTTATGGCAAAAGCGTCAGGTTGGCCAACGAAATTAAAATTTTCTTACGTTTTTTGCACTTTGCAGGTCAGTATGTTGATCTAAATATGATTCGCGGCGGAAAAAAATATTTGTTTATAGAATTAAAATCATAAAAATCATCACTACTAATCATGACCATAATCCTAATGAATCTCTGTGTCCGAAATCATGACATTTGAAGCCAATTCTAACTTAAGGAGTTTTATTTATGATTCTAATGATTATAATTCTGTAAAGACATATTTGTTACGGTCGCGAATCATTTAATCAACATACAACCTGACACTGACCTGCAAATTGCAAAAAACTTAACAAAATTTGAGTTTTTCGGGCTACCTTAGCGCATCCCCCTTAACAGTTACTGGTAATTGATCACCAGTGAATGATGACCCGCAAATTATTTTTTTAACAAAAATGACTTACCTTGTTCGATTTCATTCCCAATGTAATGAGGGTTACCGGTCCATCTCAGGAGGTGACCACCAGCATCAAATGTGAGCTTGATTTCACCCAAGTACTGTGTATGCGCTGCTGCTTGTACTATTAGAACCTGCAAAAGTTAAAGAATTCTGTACCATGTGATATATTTTATCACAAATGTGTCCAAAAATGCTGTTTTACACATAATATTTTTTTAATGAATATTCATAACATCTTACTTTTCTTGTCGCTTGTTCCACTACTACTGGATAGGGTCCCAATGGTATAAAACCACTGTCTTCAGGAGCATCTCCATTGAACAGCAATGTGTGACTATGACCTCCCACTATAATGTCAATGTGAGGGCCTGAATGAAGGGCTATTTCTCTGTTGACCAAAATATTCAACATATATATATTTTTTTCATATTTTTAAATGTTTTTATAATTTTTTTTATTCTAATATTTAAAAATATTATTTATATGTATCGAAAATGGAATAAAGAACATTTTAATCATTGTACTGGGATCGATCCATTATCACTAACAGGACTATTGTTGCTAATAAGCCTGATATATTGGTGGTGGATCAAACAGAGCAGCGCACAATGATCATTGACATAACGGTCCCGCATGAAAGAAAGAAAGAAAGAATAACGTTTATTTGGACACAGTTCGTGAAACACAGAATACAAATAACAAAATAAAAAAAAATAAAAAATTTGAAAACAATAGTGTGCGCCTCACGGCTGCGCCAAAAAGGTTCATTTCAGCATTAATGCCAGACAGGTACTGTCTGACGCTGGTTTTCTAATGAACCTTTAGTGAAAAGTGACGGGAAGTACAAACAGTTTCAACATACCCAATAAATATGACGACCATGACGGGAACCTCGTGAAAGATAAACAAATCGACATCTTTTCTAACCCCTTTCGTCAATTCCGTACGAGACTTTTAAACAGCTCGGATTCACGAGACCCCTGTGCGACACGAGCCGTCTTTTTATAAAGTCGTATCCACATCCATATCGTTCTTTCTGGGTCTTTTTTGTTATTTGGTTAACTTAAGCACGTTCCATCATATTGGCTCGTTTTTCTTTTGTTTTGTATTGTAGGATTCAACTAACGATACGTAATAATAATAATCATTAAGTTCTCTTAATATAGTGCTGTGCACTTCTGTAAGTGACGAATTCACGATACCTAATTATATTTAATATTTTTTGTGTATGTCTTAGTGAGTAAGTCGTTGAGGTGCCATATCAATAAATAAATAAATAAATCAAGTATCTCGACTTGACTCACGAGGATGTCGACATGTGAGATGTGGACTCTGCAATCATTGTGCCGATTGTGGTATCAGCCAATGGCTTAATTGTCTAAAGCGTAGCTGGGTTAAGGGCTTGATTAAAAATCTTAACTTTCACTTGATAATAATGATCTTACCTGTCGATATCAAGACCACAGTGAGACAAAACTATAATGATATCAACGCCTTGTGCGTTCAGTTTCTCGGCCTCTTCCCTAACGGTTTCGACTTCATCTGTGAATTTAAGTTTACCCGTAGACGCCAAATTCTGAAAAAACAAATTAAACAAGTGCAACCTACTAACTACGTGGAAGGAGGTCATGGCTAAGTAATAATAGCCGCACGGGTCGATCGTCCATCAAATTAAGCTCCGCTTGCCGGGGTTGGTCCGTGGTGACCATCTTTACATACGAGACTCTTCCGTGTCTCGGAAAGCACGTTAATCAGTTGGTCCCGGCTGTCATTCGTGGATCTTTGTCAGTCCTTACAGGTCATCGGAATCCCGAAAATCTGACAACACTCTAACCAAGGGGTATCGTATTACCCAGTTACTGGGTTGTGGTGGTCAGATAGGCAGTCGGTCCATGTAAAATACTGGTATTCAGCTGCATCCGGTAAGACTGGAAGCCGACCCCAACATAGTTGGGATAAGGCTAGGCAGATTTATTTTTGAACCTACTAACTACGCATCAGTATCGATATAACAAAGTCAATTTCAAACAAGTTCGTTAAAAATTTTGTACTTACATCAGTGCTAGCTATAAGAACACCAATAATACCAATTTTTCTGCCATTTTTTTCTACGATGATACTCTTTTCATATAAACCATGCATTGTCGGTTCTTCGTCATCAATGATGTTGGCTGTGACTACTTTGGATTCTAAATGATCCAAGTAAGGGACGACTCCTTCTATGCCGTTGTCAAACTCATGGTTTCCTAGCACCTGTGAAACATTGAACAGAAAATCTTGATCACTTTTGCTTCACACTGATAAAATTAAGCTAGTTAAATTATGTTCTGCTCTGCGTTTTAGTTGTACAGAATAAACAATACTTCTTTCTTTCATTAGAATAAAAATAAATTGACTGACTATTTCAGCTGACTATGTCCAAAAACCTGTAACCTATAACCTGTGCTTTGTGATAAAATTTTATTAAATTTTTGACATCTAATAACATAATTAGAATTCAAAACCTTACATGAGCATCATGAGGCAGCATGTTCATGAAATCCTGGGTGACATTCCACCGTAGAAGATTGTACCAAATAGTTCCTTGAAAGCTGTCGCCTCCATTCAGGAGAAGAGAGTGAGGTTCACTGGCCAGACGCTCACGAACCAAGGTCGCAAGACGAGCGAAACCCCCAATGCAAGGGTTTGCCGATGGGTTGCAGATGGTTCCCCATGGGCTAGTTTCTACAAACCTGGAAAAAGAGTATATAAATGAAAAGCAACCGCTGTATTGAAACCAGTACTTTAAATATGTATTAATGATATATGATCCCGACTGTCATTAGTGGATCCTTGACAGCCGTTACGGGTTAACACAGGGTTTCACCCAATAACTGGATTCTAGAGGTCAGATTGCCAGTAGCTCCATGTAAAATACTGGTATTCAGTTGCATCCAGTTAGACTATGTAGAAGCCGACCCCAAAAATAGTTGTAATAAAAAATGCTAGACAGATGATGATGATATACAAATGGTACTAAGGAAAAAAAGCAATTTTACAATCTAAGCGTAATATCACATTAAGAATAAATAAAAACGGCCAATAAAACAATATCAGCATTGAATTAGATATGAACCGATACGAAATTCTTTGCATGGGCAATAGGCATGCTGGATTGGTTATCATAATGTTACGTTAAGACCCTATTTATTGGTGTAGATAAATTATTAATTATGATAGAATTTGAGTTTTTGGATATCTTTGGGGGCCCGACGCCGACACGTGCTGTAACCTTCATACGTCATATTTCAACACCTTTATTTGTTTCTATTCTCATTTAGAGGACAATTACACTAGCTTCAATTTTGTGATACGTATTTCTGCGTTAGTTTATTTTATACGTGGATGAATCAATAATTGAACTTTGAAAGTCTTCCGTAACAAATAACTGCAGTAATTTCATGACCTTTATCTGTTCAAAATTATCTGCGACATTAAAAAAACGATCGCTTTCACTTTCACACTTCAATTTTATTTATAAGCAGAATATTCTTCTTGTAATGAGCAAAAACATAACAAAGGCCTTCCATGTTATGAACCAACGCAACTTCAGAACCTGGATGGATTCAGTGAGTGAGAAATATTTAAAAAAATCGCAACAGAATCCCTTTTGTAGTGCTTTTTTTAAATATTTCTTACTACATAATAATATATATACACACTTATTTAATAATAAATTAAAGGAAAAGCACTCACCTCGCATGGAAATCATTATAATGTAGTATATTTAAATCATATTCCGACGCAGTTTGAGCACTGAACAGAATAAAATGAGAAAATAACAATAGTAGTCTAAGCATTGTAGCTAAAACACCAGTAGTTCGCACTACAAAACATACAATATATTGTCTAAATTATTATAACTAATTTACATGTATAATATTCGAATTGATAAGATAATGACACGATAAGAACGCTAAAGTATATTTTAATATGCATAAGGAATCGTATTAAGATAATGAAATTAGTCCTATCGGGAATGGTGTCAATTGAGATGTAATCTTTGATGGAATTGCAAGATTAATTGCATGATTTTGCGATGCAACTTTTAAAATTAATAATAAAACTCATGTCAAAATGTTGTCAAAAATAAAATAACAAACCAAGTAAGTAACAGAAGTCTGCGGAAAAGAGAGGGTAAACCTAACAGTGGGACAATACAGATTAAACAGATAGAGAGATAGAACATACATTATCTATTGTTGCAAGCTGTGACTTAGCAACATGTTTCTCACGCAGCAAACACGTTGCGCACACTTAACTTCCGCGTTGATCAATTGATTTGCGGGAAACATACAATCAAATCGCCATTCTGATGATAAACACACGCGGCGAACGCGTTGCGCACATGCGATGAACCCGCGGATTGACAAATCGCTAACGTACTAAAGCAATAAAAAAGACATGTTCATGGTTTGACCGTTTAATAACATAATTTCTCTATTTTTCATATTACATACAGAGCTTATCTACCTAAAAATTACTTCACATTGACGCTTAACAAGGGTTACTTATCGTTATACGGCCATCAGTGTCAGCGAATACGGGTGACTGACGACGTATGTAATTCATAAGGATGTCGTAGTCCACTCCTAGTCCTTCTACGTTCTTACGGTTTTCACTTATCATCTGAAATGTATTGAAGATTATTAATTTAGTAAACTATTGCTTCTCTATGTTAAATGCTAAAGACTCGTGGCACATAACGTCCGAGTAGTACTGTGAATAGTTATAAATAAATAAATTTTTAAATAATAAATAAAATTTCATAAAAAAAAAGGAGATTGTAGTAAGTACATGAAGATTACATAGTTAGGTATACATATAAGTTTGTACCATGTCAAACACAATCTGGTGGGTGAAGTTCTGCTATCCTAGCTAGGTTATAGAATAACCTGTATTAAGGAATAGCAGTCCCTATCCCTTACAAAAAGATACAATAAACTAGTACAATTATGTATTTTTTATTTTATAATACTACAACAAAGTTTAGATAATTGAATATGTGCGTGTGTGTGTGAGTGTTCGTGTGTGAGTGATTGTATTGTGTTGGTGGTGTGTATATATGCCTGTGTGTGTGATAGAGTGAAAGAGAGTGTGTGTTTGTTTTCATTGAAGGTGTGGTAATATTTGATCTGTCACTGTCACTTACTGAGATAATTTTCTGTTTCATCATAGCTTTTATTCTGAAGAAATGAACGTAGAATAGTTATTACGGGATTTTTTTTAACTCTGTACTGTGTCTCGTGCCATTTCGTTCGCACATTTTATGACCTGCTAAAATAATGTGCTATTTAAAAATAGTAAAAGTACTCACAGTAAAACCATCACCGCCATTGCCAATGAAGCTCTGCGACACGACCTTGTAGTATTTGTCGAGTTCGAGCGGCTCGTACCTAGGGACTTCACACTCGATACATCTGATGGTGACGTTGAGAACCCTCGAGTTTACTGGCCGCAAGCCGTCGAAAGTTGCGCGCAAACCTGAAATTTAAACAAACTCGATTACAAAATTCTGCTGTATTTCTGTGCTCGGCGACACGACGCCGACGCCGCGTCGCCACCGCGCCTCTAAACTGTGTACATGGCACCGCCGCCGCGCCGCCACCACACCGTTAGTATTGTATAAACTGTTTTTTTATTCCATCGCCAACTGCTTGCAAAAGTGCACGCACTTTATAATACTTTTATTAATCAAGTGGAGCGGGTGCGGCGCTGGAGCGGCGGCGGCAAATACCAAGTCGACCTTCTGTAGCGCTAGCTACAGAAGGTATTTCATAGAAATACATAGAAATCAGTAGTGTCGCAGCAACACGTCGTCTGCTGCTACCTGCAGTTGGCAACGGACTTGTAATTACAAGTCCATTGCCATGCCAATCGCGGTTGTGACAGATATATGCAAATCACTTGTTTAAGAGCCCAGGGTGTTTCCAAGGAGGTCCTTACTACAGTGGTCCCTTTAAAAACATCAAGCAAAAATAAAAAAATATCTACCTGCCACTTGCAACATCCTTGCACCCGGCCAAGGATCGTTGGCCACAGCAAACTCCAACATTTCCAAAATATGTTTGCCTTTCAGGTCAAAAACTTCAACCTGGTTCTCAAACGGGTTTGACACTATCACTGACTCGTACGTTATTACTGAAACAGAAATATTATTGTACAGTTCATTGAATGAGTATTTAGTTTTAATTTATTTTCTCTTGTGATAAAGCTACATTACCTCCTTTATCGATATTTTGTCTTATGACACCTCGATTGACAACGCAGAAGTGTGCATAGTTCCAGGTGTTCGGACCAGCTTTAGGTAGCGCCTAAAACAGTCAAACTTATATATATATAATACATACTTGAATACCTTACAAAGATTTGTCAGAGGATTCTTCGCTAAACTTAGTTGTAGTGAAAAAACTTTGCCATTCCTTATTATTGCAACGCCCCTTTGAGGACAGATCTTTAACATTATATTATACTAAAAACTAACGTAATGCTAGCCACACACGGTACTATTTATTTGCGCATATTTAGGCTTGCGCAAGTAAATCGTTGCGTGTGTTGGGAGATTTTTGCACAAATTTCTTCGAACACCCGTCACTATATACTTGCGCAAGCCTAAATTTGCGCAAATAAATCTTTACGTGTATGGCTAGTATTAGACAATCGACAAAAAAATACTCACGGCATAAATGAAAGCTTCACATATAAAGTTGCCAAAATTGCACTCGGAGCATGTGCAGTTTGATGATAGTTCCACTAAAGATGTACCAATTTTTTCGTTAGCTCTCTCCTGAATTTCAGGCAGATATTTGCCTATCTTTTCTAAAACATCCGTCGCTGGAAGTAGTAAAAATAGACATGACCCAGAGGCTCTTTCACAAATTTTAGCTTTAAAGAGTGCTTGACCCTCATAAAAACAAAAATCGAAATCCATTTTTTTTTTACTATATATGTATGTATATAATGGTGGATATTGTTATTCAGTAGTGACAATAACATCTTTATTTATAGAACTGTCTTTAAGCATGACATACCTTGTTCAATTTCATTTCCAATGTAATGAGGGTTACCAGTCCAACTCAAAAGTTTGCCAGCATCGTCAAAAGTGAGCTTGATTTCACCCAGATACTGTGTATGGGCTGCTGCTTGTACTATTAGAACCTGCAATAGTCGAAACACGGTTTCATTGACGCTGTCTTAAACATGTACATATTCCTCACATCTTTTTGATATAATAATTTTTTATAGTACTCTATGTATTTCTACATTTACATCTGTGACTCGTATGGTTATTAATGTATATCTATTCTATTCTTAGTTCAAATAATCTTACTTTTCTTGTCGCTTGTTCAACTACTACCGGGTAAGGTCCGTATGGAGTAAAGCCACTGTCTTGAGGGACATCCCCGTTGAACAGTAACGTGTGACTATGTCCACCAACTATGATGTCAATGTGAGGGCCAGCATGAAGAGCGATTTCTCTGTTGAAGAAAGTAGGTTTTAATTTAACCGGAAACGAATGCCACAAACGTAACAATTAACTTGCGCAAATTTAGGCTTGCGCAAGTATATCACGATGTGAGTTGGAAGAAATTTGCGGTTGCGAAATAATCTTGCAACAGACGTAACGATATACTTGCGCAAGTAAATTTTTACGTGTGTAGTACCGTGAGCAACATTATTAGATGCTGAGCATTGTATACGAGTATAACTGAGCAAGTACAAGATTTTTAAATCATAATCCTCTTGCCGTTATGCCAATTTATTCGGGGTCTGTGCAGCACGATTCCTTTCATACAATTCATATATCTTGCTTTTGTTCAGCCTCTTTTCTTGTATTCATACCATAACAGTTTTCTTTTTAAATTAGTGAAGTAATAATACAAAATCAAAATATTAAAGGATTTACTTATCGATGTCTACACCACAGTGTGACAAAACTATGATGATATCAACGCCTTGAGCGTTTAGTTTCTCGGCTTCCTCTCTTACGGCCTGAACTTCATCTGTGAACCTAAGATTACCCGTAGACGCCAAAACCTGAAAGCCGACGACATTTTGATTAAATACTGCAATGATTTATGCTAACAATCGTTTTTGACGTGCCAACGTCTAATCAATCGATGAACGCCGGCTGCACGCAGGAAAAAGGATGACTCTTTGTCCCGTTGCGCTAATTGTCCCGTTACGCTCATTGTATCGTTACGATCGGAGCTAGAGCGCTACACGAGCGAGCGAAAGCCACGATCGGCGTTGTCACGTTAAACTATCGTCTGTAAACCGATTTTACAGAAAACCATTTTTTTTTAATTTACAAAACTACGAACTCATGAAGAAACGAAAAATGTTACGAAAGTAGCTAAAAACCACATGTTTATTTTTTTCTAATACTTACATAATTTAACAAAAGCTATTATTTATATTAAGATATTAACATGACATGACCTAAAAAGTAATATCATTTACATCTGCCAAAATTCTTAGCGCTTGGCCACGCTGGCAACGCGGTGCGGGGAGCGGCGCGGTTGCTAGAACGTGCGCGATGTGCCTGTCCGCAGTGGAGCGCGGCTTAGTTCCGTGGTTAGTTAGGTTAGATTCCCGCTTGCCGCCCACGCACTGCGGCCACATGTATGAACGAGCTATGGCGTGAGTTGCGTTGTCAGCTCGAACTAGTATGAGATCCCACGCATCCGCCGCGCGCCCGCGTTTGCAATCTGGATAAGCACTGTGTCGTTATATCCGAACAAGATTTTTAAATTATAGATTTTCTACTTACATTAGTAATGGCTATTAAAACACCAATGATGCCAATTCTTCTGCCATTTTTTTCTACGATGATACTCTTTTCGTATAAACCATGCATTGTCGGTTCCTCGTCATCAATGATGTTGGCTGTGACTACTTTTGACTCCAAATGTTCCAAATATGGAACGACTCCCTCAACCCCGTTGTCAAACTCATGGTTTCCTAGCACCTGTAAAGAAAATTAAGTTATCTTCACTTTTGTTTTGTCACTTTCATCATCATAATCGTCGACGCCTGATAATAAACGATTTGATTTGATTTGATTTGATTTGATAATCAACAGTCCGGCTTCACCCAATGCTGGACATAGACCTCCGTGCTTGGGCCAATGTCCGTGCTTCTTTTTCAACTTGCCACACATATCAGGGCCGTATCTGGGACGTGGACAGACCGTACTCCGTCAGGGACTCAAACGAAATATCGGTGTGTACATTTAATATGAAGTTGTTCACATACGTCTGTGTCCGGGCCAGAGACGGAGCTTCAGTGCCTGGCTTGTGTGTGCCACGGCCCTTTCATGTCCCAGACACGGCCCTGATATGTGTGGCTATACCTTCATACGTTGCTAACAAACATACGCATAAATTGTAATAAAAAATAATACTGAAACTTACATGAGCATCATGAGGCAGCATGTTCATGAAATCCTGGGTGACATTCCACCGTAGAAGATTATACCAAATAGTGCCTTGAAAGCTGTCGCCTGCATTCAGGAGAAGAGAGTGGGGTTCGCTGGCCAAGCGCTGTCGGACCAAGGTAGCTAGACGAGCGAAACCGCCGATGCAAGGGCTTTCAGATGGGTTGCAGGCTGATCCTGTTGGACTGGTCTCGACGAATCTGAAAAAATAGTTGAGCAAGATATTATTATAAAATATAAATTATTAGTATGTACAAATGAGAGATGTGCACTTAGATAATTTTGTTATTTATTCTTCTCACTAAAACTGACTGTCATCAGTTAAGTAGGTATGAACACTTTTAAGACATCATCATCTGCCTAGCCTTTTCCCAACTATGTTGGGGTCGGCTTTCAGTCTAACCGGATGCAGCTGAATACCAGTATTTTACATGGGGCGACTGCCTATCTGACCTCCACAACCCAGAAACTAGGTAATATGATACCCTTTGGTAAGACTGGTTGTCAGACTTTCGAGCTTCTGACGACCCGTAACGACTGTCAAAGATCCACAAATGGCAGCCGGGACCAATGGCTTAACGTGCTTTCCGAGGCTCGGAGGATTTTTGGTATGTAAAGCTGGTCACCCATCCACGGACCAACCTCGGCAAGCGTAGCTTAACCTGATGGATCGAACCGTGCGGCTGTTATTACTTAGCCACGAACACTTTAAAGACAATCGAAGTTATATTTAAACTTCAGGCATTCGGAAATAATTCAACTTCAGCTGCTGTCAAACGCACGCGTCGGATTTATCGAGTTTTGCGGTAGTTTAGTTTTCTCGTTCCAATCTGTCCAAACATTGAAGAGTGAAGTGTCCCCTAGCAACTACTATCACATTTTTTTTTTTTTTTCCTTAAAACTAGGATACGTACTACTTTCTGCACCATGGCAATCTGTTCTAGGAAATAAGCCACTGTGTTGAACTAGGATACTTTATCTGGGATATTATAGAAACCGTGGTGTTAAAAAGTATTCTGTACGACATATTCGTCGAATCAAAGAAAAGTGACACATACCTTGCATGGAAATCATTATAGTGCAGTATATTTAACTCATATTCTGAAGCACTTTCAGTACTGAATACCACAAAGTAAGAAAATATCAATAATAATTTGAACATTTTAGATTAAAGCGACATCAGTAAGATTCACAACTCTACGTTCATTAAAGTGACTAAAAGAATGATTTTAATTATTAAACATGCATAACATTTTGTTTATCAGTATAACAAGATAAGTGTCAAAGATAATAATTACCTATTCCGATCGGAAATATTTGAAATTGAGATGCGATTTTAAATCCGTGATAAAATAAAAATATTGAAGGTTAATAATTACGTCATGAATTCGCGATGTAGTATGAGATTATTAAGTGGGTAGTTGGGTACGCAAATCAAATAATTATAAAAATCTATTATAATTAGGTATTATATTTTATTATTATTTTATATTTTTTTTAATATTAATTAACAATAATAATTTTCTAATAATAATACTTACTGATTAATTTAGTAAAGCTAAAGTAATTTTATCAGACTAACTTAAATAAACCAAAGCTACAAAAAAAAATGCTACTCTTTAGCAATGGCAATAAAAAAGTACTTTCAAGTTTGTATGGTCTGTTTCAAAAGTATCTGATAAAAATATAAACAAATGGATCAGAATACGTATCATTGGATGCCAATTCAAAGTGCGACTTACAAACTGATTGCATTGATTTAATATTTTTGTTTGACAATTGAGGCTCATATTATAAACTATATTTTCGTCGATAATTTTTCAATCACAATTTTATAACGATATTTAAATATTGTGGCTTGCGAAATGTGTGTGTTCTATATGTACTATGCCTAATCCTATGGGAAGGCGTGATATTTTGTTATTAAAATATTGTTTTTTTAAGTGGTGGTGTATAAAGTTGAAACCTTCTAAATCCTGATAAATGTGTTACGAATTCTCTGCAGTGCGTGATTGCGTAAGAAATTAACCTGATCAAGGTTTGTTTACACTTTTATCAGATACTATAAGTTACTATTCGCGTTACCGTAATAACAATAGTAATTGTCATTTGAACGGACATTTGAAGTGGATTGTCAAGTTGCAAAACACTTTGTTTTCTTGACAATATTATCGATAAGAACTACCTAACGTGTTTGTAAAAAAAATATCAAAGAGTAGATAATACTTTTGACGTTTTAACCTATTCACCGCTCCAATTGGGTTTTAAGACAAATATTATTGTGTTCATTTTGCAATTGTGTGATAAAATATGCTTAGGTTAGTCAATGTTCTTTATATTGTGGCGGTATCTACACATCGCCACATGCGAACTACGCATCAAAAAGACCTGTCATCACACAAAAAAATCCTCGTCACGTAAATCCTGCATCGCGCAATTATAGTTTACCGTGTGATGGACATATAAATACAAAAATCCAACATCAATCGTTGGGCAGTTGCCCGCCAGACACAACGCCCGTCTGGTCGGAAGATCCTCCCTTTTCATTGGTAGATGAGTGAACTTTACATCCTGTCCGTCATACCCCTAAAACATCATGACCTCGAGTCGGGCGCGGCAAGTCTAGTAGCTTAGTTAGTCTATAGTGGTATTATGGTGTGGTAAATAGGTGGCATTATTAACAACACAAAGGCTATGGACTCCGAATAATATTAGTATATTGCAATGTTCAACTTAATCTTTGCTGTAATGTTCCTAGCTGCACAAACGGTTCACTTACACGGGCAACTTCAAATCTCAACTCTGGGCAATATTTATCATGACATCACGAAGACATTAAGAAATTGACTATGATGCCAAAATGTAACAATTGTTAAAAAATCCCACTCCCACTTCTGACACCATGTAACGTGGTCACGTGTTGTGTATGAATCCACGTGGATTCGTGACTGTATACCTACTGGACGTCTTCGGAGAAATCAAGTAAGAAATCTATAGTCCACCAGTATGTACATAGATATCCGAGTATGTAGTAATATATTTTTACAGGTGAGTATATCGGCCTTTGCGAGTACGAGCAAGTGACACCAGTGTTACTACACTATAATAATAAATGATAGTGTTGTCTCTCGAGGCTTTCGTTAGGCGGTTGGATGAAGGGCCTGGGGGCCTAGACAAAATCCCGTTTCTGTAAGCGTTAACGCCAACGGAAAGATCAAATTGTATGGAGTTGACAGCAGCAGTCACGTGACATCTCTAAAGCTAATCTCAACTCCATACAATTTGATCTTTCCGTTGGCGTTAACGCTTACAGAAAAGGGATTTTGTCTAGGCCCCCTGATTCAGAAGGCAGTACTCCTTAATACGGCTCGCATTGTGAGGAGGTTCCTGTCTCTGCAGCCCTAACCACCGGTAGCTTGGACCCTGCTTCCGACACCGGCGAATTTATATTTTTAAATGATTTTTTTTATGTCGCCCACCACTACATCACTTTTATATTATTTAGTAATACAGGGAACATTACCGGATCAAATGAAGCAATTCTTTGGCAATAAACTAGACCACTCCACTATCCCCAGCAACTGTTGCCTGGCAATAATTGCGAAAAAATTGCCCGTGTAACCAACACAAACGTTTAAAATCGTTCCTTGTAATTAACCGGCGGTTTTATCCTAAAATAACGCATGAGTTGGTCTATATCAGCAATAAGCCGGGATTAGCCACTCGAACCGGTCCGTATCTTAGCTTGGACCACTTGGCAAACTGCCAGGTCCCGACTTTTGAGGGTCTCTGCATTGGGAGATATGAAGCTTGCACTTTGGGGAGTTCAACTTTGTTGAATGAATGGGAATTTAAAGGTTAGGTGCGCTTGGCTTGAAAACTCGATGTTTTTCTTGGCAATAATTCGGTTTTTTAAATCGTTTTTTAAAAAGAAACAGGTTCTTAATAAGAAATTACAATCTAGCCTATAGGATAAGCAATTTTAGTCAAGTTAATTGATTCAGGCGTGACTTTGCAGAAATCTATACTAATATAAAATATAATATAATATATAAAAAACCTTGTTTCGTGCATATTGCACCTCATTTCACACGTGCAGCCTGTGGGTAGATTACACTCAAAAATCGTACAGCGCCCTTCGAGTGCAATATAATAATGCGTTCCGGGTATTGATGGGGCTGTTCCGCTTCTGTAGCGCATCAGGGATGTTTGCTGATGCGCGTGTCGATTGCTTCTACAGTACGATGCGGAAAAGATGCGCTTCCCTGGTGCGCCGGGTGCGGGCCAGCCCCAACATTATACTGCAGTGTGTTGCGAGCAGACTGGACTGTTTGTGTGTGAATCGCTGCTGCAAGCTTTCTACATCGGTTATAAGCTTGTAGCAGGGATTCTCATACCTTTAAGGCAGTGTTAGGTTAAATGTGTAGGTTAGTGTACTAATATAGTTGATAAGATAGATTGTTACTAACTTTTTGAGTCCTGTTACTTGTTAATTAAATATAAATAAATAAATATTATAAATTCGAAAGTAACTCTCTGTCTGTCTGTATATCTGTGTCTGTCTGTATGTTACCCTTTCACGCCTAAACGACTGAACGGATTTCGATAAAATTTGGCAAGGAGATAGATGGCATCCCGGGGAAGGAAATAGGCTACTTTTTATCGACATACTATGCGGGCGAAGCCGCGGGCGGAAGCTAGTCCAATACAAAATCCAATAGACGTAGATATATTTAGTAACCTATTCAGCTTAACTATTCCTCAAGAGTCATAAAAAACCCTGTAAGAAATCGACACGTGTTTCTCCTCTCAACGAGGCATCCTCAGACGATTGACTTGTCGATTCCGATCCCGAACATGACGTGTTGCCTGAGAGATATTTCTCAACGGCATGTGAAGCCAAGTCAGAGGCCCATGGGCGGCTTTAAAACTCTGACACCAGGTTAGTTACTAACCACACGAAATGAAGAAAAAAACCGTACCAACAGCGGTTTTGTCGGAAAAAAACAGAAAGCTTTCCTTCAGTAACTGCTGTACAGAAAACCAGTGCATAATGCATGACGACATGGTTGGCGCAGTGGCTGAGCGATGGACTGCTGCGCAACGTGTCGCGGGTTCGATCCCCGCACGGAACAAATATTTGTATGATCTGCAAGTAGTTGTTCCGGGTCTGGGTGTTAGTGTATGTGAATTTCTATGTTTGTAAACGCACCCACGATACAGGAAGAAATTCTTAGTGTGGGGCAATGTATTTAAAAAAAAAAAAAAAAAATGCGTCTAGCATTGATAACTCAGATTTAAATAGGATCCAATAGGCTCTTCGTAGGATTCAAAGTATCACGCTCAACCAGCCAAAAAGGGCAGGTGATCACACAAACTACTTCTATACACTGTTAGCCACCAAAGTAAATAAAGTCGGAAATCCCGTACACTGAGCAGTCACCGTCAAACATTTAGGCTCGCTCGTTAAACCACGTGAATAGCTAGTACGTGTCAATAGTAGTACACTGCAAACGCCGGCTTTTCGGTCACAAAATTTGCGGTTACACAGAGCCTTAATGAAAGCCGCATAACACTTTATTTATGTACTTAGCCAGTGAATGGATGAAGCTGTAGATGAAAATAAACCTTACTACATTAAAAATTCTGAAGGTTTTGTAAACATTTTTCAACACTTAGCTATGCATATGAGGCAGAGTATGCTTCATGACTTTTCATGAATGAAGTTTGTTTTGGTAAATGTCAATCTGGATGAGCCCATTTTTAATTTAGTCTAAGTCTTGATAACTTAATTTAGACAATTTAATGTGTTTTTTGGGAAGAATAATGCCAATTTTTTCAATTTTAATGTTTCTACTAGGTTCTCCCGATGACAATTGACAATGAACTTTATATAAACACCATCTGGGAAATTGAATTGGTGATCGTATCGTAAAGCAGACTTGCTACACCACAGGCGAATGCTGAAGCCCAAAACTAGAAAATAATTATTTTTAATTATTATTTTTTCCGGGTAGTTGTAACTATATAGCCACCACACACAAAGGACTGATTTTTTTTTAAATTCTTTCACCAGTAGAATGCTTGTTTATCACTCAGTAACATAGGCTATAATATAAAAAGATATCACGCGACCAAAACCGCTGTCGGAATCAATTAAAGACGAGCATGACAAAATTTCAGTGCTACAGGTCATCACTAGCAGCACACAGTGGTCAAAAACTTTTGCCTTGAGACACGGTGGTAAATGAGACGAGAAGATAGTAGTACGGAGCTTCCCGAACGCCGCCCAGCCGAGTCGGATTCGATGATTGACTTCTTTCTCAAAGTTGGACCTACCTAACTGGACAGTTTGTCCTAGGTAAACATAATCGTCTATAATTTCGAGTGTAGAGTCTCCGATCCTCATAAGGGTGGGTGTGACGTGGGCATTCGACGTTACCTTCGTTTTGATTCCTTCAAGATTTCACATAAAATGTAAAAAAAAGATTCCTTTTATAAATACTCAACATTGAAAATCAGCATTGCCATCCACCGTGGCAATGCTGCCAGCCTTTTGGGCACTTTTCCCACTGACAGCGATGCGGAAGAATTTTTTCACGCCCTATGAGCCCTTCCTTTGTAAATTAATTTTTATTTCGCTTTGTATATAATTTTAGTGTTAGATTGTGTATAAAAGTTATAACACTTGAATAAATGGACTAACCTTGGAAAAAAAAACAACTCCATAAAACACGGAACCACATAAAATTAAGCTTATCGGTCAATTAATTACCAAAATGTTATTATTACAGCAAACACATTCCCGTTTATTTTCTACTGAATAAGAAACGAGATCCTAAGCACACATGATTAAAATTTAAATGTTTGTACGGAACCTTTCTGGATTACTAGAGGGACACCAGTAAGCTTATGTGAGTAATTTACTTGGTAATCATGGACATGGAAGTACCGGAGCGCTAATCTGTTGTGATATGTGGTGATTTAGACAGTATTTTGTGACGTGACTGGACTTTCTAGATGAGGAGTGAGGCGTCGTCCTATTTGGCGAAGATCGCACGATGACACGATGCGTTCTCGTCGTGCGATGAGTTCAAACATACAGATTTCATCAGAGTGTCCTATTTGAACCTCGAAAGTAATCGTGCGAGCACATGAAATGCTTAATAACGATCGTACGATGCGTTTGATCGTGCGATCATGTAATCAAAGCAACGAATCTCTTTTGAGTGTCCTAATCGGTTACCTACGCGATGCGTCGACGATCTCTATAAAGAGGCATCGTTAAAGTGGCGTGAGCGCGACGCCAGCCATCGCGCGACGGCATCACACGATGGACATCGCGCGATCTATTAGGACAACTGTTAGGTCATCGCACGACCACTTTGATCGTGAGATGAAAAACGTATCGCGCCATCGTACGATCGCTCCCAATTTGGACGCCGCCTGAGGTTTATGTTTTACTGTAGACGTTTTTGGACTGAATACAAAGGCCGGTATCAATAACCATTACTTAGCACCAAAGACATTAACGCCGTAAGGTAGCCTAAAGTAGGGTTTTCTGTTATCTATTTTCGTAGGTTTAAGTTTTTGTAAAAGTGAGGAGCTCGTGGCTAAGTACTAACAGCCGCACGGGTTGATTCAACTGGTTAACCTACGCTTGCAGGGGTTCGTCCGTGGATGGGTGACCATCTTTACATACCGAAACTCCTCCGTGCCTCGGAAAGCACGTTAACCGGTGGTCCCGGCTGTCATTCATGGATCTTTAACAGTCGTTACAGGTTACTGACAAACAGTCTTACCAAGGGGTATCGCATTACCCAGTTACTGGTTTGTGGAGGTCAGATAGGCAGTCGCTCCATGTAAAATACTGGTATTCAGCTGCATCAGGTTAGACTGGAAGCCGACCCCAACATAGTTGGGAAAAAGGTAGGCAGATTGATATAGCTTAATTACTTTAAGCGTTATAACAATACTTGTATTCTGTCTCGTTCTCGTTTGCGATAATGAATCCTTTATTTCACCAGTTTGAAAACTATTTCTGTGTTTTGTGTAAACGTTTCTTTGTCAGTAACATGAACGTACTACATCCTTCTTTAGGTACCAACATGACATCATCATCTGCCTAGCCTTTTCCCAACTATGTTGGGGTCGGCTTCCAGTCTAATAAATAATACGATACCCCTTGGTTAGACTGGTTGTCAGACTTTCGTGCTTCTGACGACTCGTAACGACTGTCAAAGATCCACAAATGACAGCCGGGACCAACGGCTTAACGTACTTTCCGAGGCACGGAGGAGTCTCGATATGTGAAAATGGTCACCCATCCACGGACCAACCCCGGCAAGCGTAGCTTAACCTGATGGATCGACCCGAGCGGCTGTAATTACATAGCCACGAGCTCCTCCAAGGTACCAACATGACATACCTACGGAAATATAAGCCCAGTGTTAGCGCATATCAATTAGGGTTTAATACTAACACGTCTATGGGTTAAATTCGACAGATAACTTAATCTCGTCCGGGATGAAATGTGGGTGGAGTCGAACAAACTGAAATGTAGGTTGGGTAGAGTAATTCATGTTTATTATGTATGAGGGTAGACAGAGCTCTAAATGACAAGGATCGCTTACAAATCTACATTCTGCAAATGTCCATATCGTTAAATGTAATTTTGGTTTGTAATCTATAGTGATTTAGGTAGAAATAAAGCTCAAGAATAACAAAGAAGAATAAGAAAGAAACAGAAGGAGGAGAAGTAAGAATAAGTGGGAGTTTTACTACAATTTTAAATAATAAAATACTTTATTATATGTAACGGAATAAACGCAAGAGCTCATACACCCCAATTAGAATATTAAATTATAAGACTAAAATAATATCTGTAATTTAATTTAATTAAACGACACCTAGTTTTTTTTTACAAAATAGACTTCCTGACTAAACATGAAACATAGGATAGCTATGAGCGTATTACAAATTTGTTTATGCATTTGAATAGGCTTTATTCCTTTGAGATAAGGCTTAAATTTCCTTAAATAAAATATCTTATTACCTTGGTAAGACGCGGTGGTTCTAATTTCAGTTAAAGAAAAGATTTTTTTCATGAAAAATTAACACATATAAATAATGATGGAAATCGATTCAGAAGCCGATTCTGAGCAAACTACTTTCAGGTCTTGCGCTTATTCTGTTACACGTTGTATATATTATAGCTAGCTCTATAGCCAAACGAACCGCCCGCCAAAAGTCGTAGCTAGTAACAGAAAGAAATAGGTAGTTGGTTATTTTATACGATTCTCCAAAAAAAACATAAAAAGTTACCACATTAATACACAAGCAGACAAGAATTTAAATAATCGCATAATCAGACTATAATGTTCTCACTGCTGGAACACAGACCTCCTCTCGGTGAGAGGCAGAGGGCCATAATCCACCACGCGGGCTCAGTACGGGTTGGTAGATGTCACATGTCTTCGAATTTTTAGTTCTAGGACATGCCGGTTTCCTCACGATGTTTTCATTCACCGTTTTGAGAGCAGTGGTGATAAAATATTTTTCACAAAGTAAAACATCTGTCTGGGTTTGAATCTACGACCTACAACTCGTAAGTTGCGGCCATTACCACTGGGCCACCAGCTCTCTCGAATGTTCAGGAATTTAGAGGTACGAAAACGAAATCATTATTATGGAAGACATACACGTTACACATAATAATACTTGCTGCGCCTAAAATGTTAGCCTAGCCTGTAACTAAGTGTACATTATGCAAATAAATAAATAATTATGGAATGTTGAACCTTTCTGTAATAATTTTCTGAATGGGAACACATTGGACAACAAACTACAGCTATCACTTGGCTATTCTCGTTAAGGTCAAGGTCTAGAAAGTCTTACTCGAAACTAAACTTCGCAGCATGTTGTGTCCATACTATTCAGCTACTAAATGTTTTCTAAAGAACGGACGAAGTTTAATTTGCGCGTAGTTTCAGAGACAGATGGTCGTGCAAGGCGATTTCCGAAATAAAAGGACAATTCCAATCCGTGACAGCAACTTTTTCAATCGAATGTTTTAGTCGCCTTCGTATTTCCCGTTTCTACGAGTTGCTAGCGATTATTTTCGAGAAAAGTCTGACCTTAGTTTAGCTACTTAGTTGAAAAACTTTTAGCTCCCTTCAAAATGGTTGAGCTGAATGGAGCTGATCCATGCGTCATATTCGTGAACGGGCGCCGTCAGTTGTAACTAGCCATCTTAACTGCCATGGCTTTTTTATTTTATGAATTGTTTTTATTTTATAATTGCGGACGCTTTTAACGTGCTTTCTACATTGTTCTCACACGTATAATTTCAACATGAATGATGGTACAATTTTTTTTTTTTATAAAATAGTGTCCGTGGAGTTTCTTTCCCGTTCTTCTCCTTATGTACCTACTACGCTTTGGAATGGGCAACTAGCTTCATATTTCTGACTGACCGACTCCTTGACAGTTCAAAAGTGCCTGTAAATCCATATCGTCAGCATGTTACGCACTTAGAAGCCTCAGGGATGAATTGAATACAGAACAGTTAAAGTCTGTATATTATGCGCTGGTCGAGTCTAGGATAAGGTATAGCATCCTGCTCTGGGGAAATAGTTACAGTTATAACTGGCAGAGAGCATTCATCTTACAGAAGCGAGCCATAAGGACAATAGTCAGAATTTCACAACGTGTCTCTTGCAGAGATTACTTTAAAAAATTAGCAATATTAACAGTTCCTAGTCTTTACATATTGGTTCTCTTAAGTAATTTTGCCAAGTATCTACATGAGTTTGAATCGCAAGAGGAACGTGAGATTAGAGAGAGTACGCGAAGAAAAAATTTTAAACAACTAATAACACCTAAATTTAATAGAACATTGCTCGAAATATCAAGCTGTAGAGATATTCAATAAGTTGCCTTCTGAGCTAAGGACCTTGATTTATAACACCCACGTATTTAAAGCAAGACTAAAAGCCTTTTTATTAGAAAAATGTCTGTATGAAATATCGGAATTAATGTCGCACAATAACAAATGAATTGTATTTTTTTTTTTTTCTGTTTTTAATCATTTGACATTATAAAATTAATCATTTACCGACATATAATAACTTTTGACATTATATAGAAAACTGTTCGATATTACTGTTTGACACTTTATTTGAATGTTAACTAGTAATTCATAGTTGTATTTTATTGATTTTGTTTGTATGTAAATTGCATGTTAATTCAACACAATGGAAATTGTTTATGAAATAAATAAATAAATAAATAAAAGTAAACGGTTTAATTAAATTATATGCTTTGAGTTCAGTTTAGTTTTACATTATATTCCCAGCCTGTTACTGTGCCACTGCAGCTCTTCTCGGTTTGACGATTTCAGACTTGTGTTAATTATATTTTAATTAAAATTTAGTTTTCATTTTAGTGTACTTTAAATGTTGTAGGTATTTCAATTTAATTTTAATTTATTTTCAACTATGTAATTATTTCAATGTTATTTTAATATGACCTAAATACATGAATTTTATCTCCTCATGACTAACATAATTTTTAAGATAAATAAAAATTAACAAAATGTGAACCTAATAGTCTATTAATTTTTTATTAGTTAATTTTCAGTCCAGGTTTCCTCAAGATGTTTTTCTTCACATGTCAATCCAACCATCAACCGGCATTGTCATGTTCAATGTGTGTGATTTCTAAGATAAACTTAGAAAGTACCTTTGTATTGAAAAAGTCATACCTATTGGTTGGTACTTGCCTGGGCTGAAACCGAGAACCTCGTGCAGAGGCGAGGCGTTAACAAAAGGGTCACGACGAAGAATATTTTTCCTTTTTTCACTAAACGAAAAGGCATTGCAAAATGTAGTCGTAGTAAGTTGCAGACTGTCAAAACTTTCTGAGACTAATGACAAAAGTTTTACAGTAGTTTTTAAGTTCATTTTGTTGAGAAACTTATTTTACTTGTTATCCTTTGCCTCACTGTTTAAACCATTGTTTAAACTTTAGACAATTGATTGGCTGTTCAAATTGTTCAACAATACAGTTACCTCAAAACTTTCACATCTAAAAACAAAAGCTTGTTTAAAACCATCATTAATTGCCCTCAAAAAGAGAGATACCTGATACTTACATATACAAAAAAGGTATACTTAATGAAAAACTTTTTGCTATTTATCCAATACTAGTTTCCGCCCACGGCTTCGCCCGTATGTTATGTCGATAAAAAGTAGCCTATATCCTTTTCCAGATCAAGGTCCACCACTGTGCTAAATTTCATCCAAATCCGTTCAGCCATTTTAGCGTGAAAGCGTAACAAAAATACAAAGTCACTTTCGCATTTATTAAGAAGAGATTAGTGTTTTTTTTAATTGATTGTATTTTAATCCTATTACAAATATTTCTAGCAAGACTTCAAAATCGATTAAAAATTGGGTTCCTCTTAGATAGGGCTCACGGCTCGAATTTCTAAAAAAAAACCTGAAATCTCTTTACAATAAGTGCCATTTTATCAGAATTCCAATTACATTAATTCCTTCAAAAGAAATCAAGTTTCCAACGCTACTTTCTTCTCCACTTTAGTTTAAGACTAAAGTTTATTCCTAGACCTTTGCTGTCGTGCCTGAAAATAGTTATTTCAGTGCTGAAACTAGGTTCAATGGAGTGGCAAATCGATGCGCTAAGCTCACGTTGGTATCTACCTCGTTTATATCGTGACATACGACCCACTCGCTTGGCTACTTACAAACACTTTAAAAATAGAAAGATATTGTTTGTTTTTATTCAATACTTGCTTGTGCTTGCGGTTTCGCTAGGATCGTAATGGAATTACTTGATGAACCCACATAAAAAGTGTTATTTTTGAAAATGCAGGTTATAGAAATGCTGTGTGCCATATTATACTAATCCGTTTAGCCTTTCATTCAATTGAGTTTTTTTTATTAATATTATCTGCAATCTGTGGGAGTGATTTCGTGAAAAGGGGCGGAAGAGGAAGCCGGGGAAGCGCGCGCTATTTGATTTGACCAATGAGCGCGCGCGGTACTACAGTTGGCCGTCACATCTGACGGCCTCTCTGTAAATGGGTTGGTATCATCATACCAACCCATTTACAGAGAGGTTGCTAAAAGAATGATAATGATGATGATGACGTTGATGGTGTTTGTGATGATGACGGTGATGGTGATGGTGACGGTAACGGTGATGATGATGAATTTTGTTTATATCATAATTATATACGTCAGCCAAGATGTCAATGTGACACTTCAAAATCGACTACTGTACGTACGACTCGCTCGCCGTAATACAATGCACTTACCTACCATGTTCATCATCATCTTCATCATTCTTCTGCCCTTAACCCAATTTATATGACGTCGGCGCAACATAACGTGTCTTTTCCTTCCATACTTCTCTATTACTCGTCATCTCGGTAGTCACTCCCTGTCTAGCCATATCATCTTTCACGCAGTCTATCCATCGTCTTTTTGGTCTTCCCCTACTTTTATAGCCCTCCATCCACAGTCATACTCAAAACTTCCGTCACATTTTCCTCATTCCTTATTACTTATTTACTTATTTACTTATTTACTTATTTACTTATTTACTTATTTACTTATTTACTTATTTACTTATTTACTTATTTACTTATTTACTTATTTACTTATTTACTTATTTACTTATTTACTTATTTACTTATTTACTTATTTACTTATTTACTTATTTACTTATTTACTTATTTACTTATTTACTTATTTACTTATTTACTTATTTACTTATTTACTTATTTACTTATTTACTTATTTACTTATTTACTTATTTACTTATTTACTTATTTACTTATTTACTTATTTACTTATTTACTTATTTACTTATTTACTTATTTACTTATTTACTTATTTACTTATTTACTTATTTACTTATTTACTTATTTACTTATTTACTTATTTACTTATTTACTTATTTACTTATTTACTTATTTACTTATTTACTTATGTACTTCTTTACTTTTTTACTTATTAATTTACTTGTTTATTTGTTAGCATAGATAAAGGAATACAGATCGTATGATTAGAAATACAGATCTCCATACAACTTACCATGCCCTTTACCTATCATGGTAATGTCCCCATAAATATTAACAACCGCAACAAGTTAAGTGATGGTCCTTACTTTACAAATTAATCTACGGTAATGGCAAATTATAAATCTAATTGACTAAAGTCAAGTAAAGTAAGTAAAAAGTTAAATTGAAAATGGCACTGTGTCCCATTTTAGTCAAAGGTTGGCAAATTAACGTACGCTCGGCAATTTAAATGGTGGTTTCAGATTAAAGGCACATTCAAAGAAGTGCTTGATTAAGGTAATTCTTTAAAGGTGGATTATTGGAAAGATTCTGAATTTGTGAACGTTGGAATATTGCGCTTATATGGAGAAAACCAGATGCGGGATATTTTATAGGATATTCTGAGAACTGAATAGCTCGACGGCCTACCTGGGCTTATGGTCGCAAGCGCTACTCCTGGTCGTGGGTTTGATTCCCAAGTCAGGCAAAGTGTTATTGGATTTTCCTATCAGAAATTTCTCAGTAGCAGTCCCGAGTCTGTAATAAAATAGGATCACCACCTTATTACATGGGACTTACACATAACTGGCGAAATATGGGTGTACCATTAGGTAAACCTCTGCCTAACCCCGTAGGGATTACAGGCGTGATGTTATGTAATAATAGTTAAAAGTGCTTTTAAGTACTTAATTGGCCATTTGAAAACGAGTTTTTGACTTTTCAGTTTTATATTGAGTCAAGTAGGTACTACTCGATAAATCATAGAATATGCCAACGAAAAAATGAAATGAATATGAAAAAATGAATATGCTTTGTTGCCAACGTTATGTTATTAAACCAGAACCGGCATTCCAACCTTCACAGCGCATTATAGCTATTATCCTAGGTTAAAATCATAGACACAGACTCTATGTCTATGATTTTACCCTAACTCTATGTCATTATGTCTATGATTTTACCCTATCTCTATGTCATAGAGAATGGACTGAGCGTTCCGTATTCAATTGTCCAGTGAATACTCAAATAGACAGAAAAGTACGAGAGGGACAAAGCGAATTCGCGGCCAGTAGTTGTCTCTTTAGTAGTACAACAAGTATTGGCCGCACAGATGCTTTGTCTCTTTCTAGAGAGAGGTCACTTTTGTGAGTCTAACGCTCAGTCCAATTCTCAATGTCAACGGTTAAAATAAAATTTCAAGCAGTTTACTCTCCTGATTGCCGTCCATAAAATCCTACAACAGCTACACGTATCATTAAACCTTTTATCAAAAAATCATCAAGCAAAATACCAAAAATAAAATACAAAAAGTTTTTTAGCATAAAGCCGTCCGCAACGCACGTAGGACATACACACGTACCGGTCCGGTCGTTACGGGCCCACGTGTCCGGCCTGCATTGCTGTCACATTACCGCATAGCCCCATCCCCGGTTGAACGTGATTTTATTAAATGTACGTAATTTTTCAGGGCTGGCTACTTTTGGCTGGAATCCGGCCATTTGAGGGTTACGCCGTCAATAAATGAGTTAATAAAACATATTACTCTTCTTTTTTGGGTGTCGTTGTTGAGCAAAAAAATATGATGGATGTGGATTTTATTATCGACGTGACCTTTGATTAAATATGTATTTCTCTTTGGTACAGTTTGTGGGTACACCCAGACGAAACCTAATCTGCTACAAATCGAATTTAGTCTATCTACTAGAAGCCTAAAGTGGTGCTTTAGAAATAAACGTGAGATATTCGACACTGGGTCCGTTAACATAGACACTATGTTACCTAAAACGCGGTCTAGTCGCTCGAAAACGAAGCCACGCGACTACATGCAGATGAGATGGAATTACATGCTTGAATCTATCGGTTTTTCTGCAAAAAAACAATCCGTCTAGACACAATCGTGCAAAGATAGTGAAAGATTTAATTTAAATGGTTTTTGATTCCATTTTATTTTAATTCTAATGAATGGGGAAAAGCAATAAATATGATACCCTTTTTTCCCCTATAAAAATATTCTTGATTGGGTAGACTAAATAGTCAAATGGGTGGACGACCTACAGAATATCGCGGGTAAGACCTGGATGAGACTCGCACAAACCAGGCAGGCATGACACTGTGGCGGCATCTAGAACACCACATGCGCAAAATCCTGCATCGCGCAAGCAGATGAATTTACTGACAAATGCGTGCACTGACTGGACAGGTCCACTCAATCTATGTGGTTCTTTCCTCAAAAGACCATTTCAGATATTAATCTACATGGTCTTCACATGATTTGACCAAGATTATGTCTGGACTTTGAAAGAGACTGTGACCTCTGAGTTTGTTTCGGTCTTTCTTCTCAGAGTAGTCATATAGGAAAAACCGACCTTATCTAGTTTTTAATTAAAAATATATTTGACGTGTAAAAGTTTTTGTACAAACCTATTTACAGAAATAAAATCATTTATAAACAAAAAAATACATCATCTGCCTAGCCTTTTCCCAACTATGTTGGGGTCGGCTTCCAGCCTAACCGGATGCAGCTGAATACCAGTATTTTACATGGAGCGACTGCCTATCTGACCTCCACAACCCAGTAACTGGGTAATACGATACCCCTTGGTTAGACTGGTTGTCAGACTTTCGTGCTTCTGACGACTCGTAACGACTGTCAAAGATCCACAAATGATCCATAAACAAAAAAATACATCCTACAATATAGTGATCTAAAAAATTCAAATCCTAATAAAAATCTCCTCTACATTACCATAAATTGTCTCTTTAGACCCTTGTCGGTCGCAAAGCTATTAGGTGTTAATACTTTATAGAAACAAGGTCTCGCGTGTGTGAAGTTAAGCCCATTAGATAGTAGAGTACCTGCTAGCAAAGAGCACACTTTTGTGCCTTTCATACTGGCCGACAGTTACTTCTGGTTTGCGATATTGCGTTCCTACCTTCTATTTTTTTTGTGTGGAAAAAGTGCGGTTTGAACAAAAGTGGAATATGTGGCAAAGTTAAAATGAAACCGTTGCCTGGGCTTTTTGATCCGAAAAGGAGCAGGAAATATAGTACAACGAGAATTGAATTTTAGAATATCTATTATAAAAAATATGTGTCGCCCAGACAATGATGGGACTGGCGTTTCGCCAATGGATTACCACTCACATAAAAAAACATAAAATCCGATGTATCGATTGCAATAGTTCCACTAAAACATTTAATGCCAAAACTCCCCAATGCATTAGAATTTATTCATGTATATTGAAACCGGAATGGATCAAAGTATCTTTTTTTAGTAACAATATTAAGATTTAAAAAAGTGTCCGTGCAGATTCCTACCCGTTCAGAATCTGCATAGGAACCTACTATGCTTTTGAATGGGCAATTCTAGGTTTATCTCTATGAGTACTATGAGTTCTCTGATTGACCAATTCCACGACTAAATCACAAAAGTGCTTTGTAAATAGTTTAATTGAAATAAATGCTTTGAGTGTATTTAAATTCACTAATAACTACGATAGAACAGCTTTGAATTAAAAGTAGTGTTACAGGATCTTTCGTGGTGCACTTTCAGCTTCATGAAGTTACCTACAAAAAGCCAACTGCAAATAATTGCGGGCGGCAAACGTTCCCGTTGGTCAATTTGCACGAACCTTAGTCATAAACCTCTACCGTTTAAGGGGACACGGACTTAGGTACCTTGTGGAACATACCTATGTCCAGCCGCCTGAAATAGACAGTGTTAATTGGTCTGTCGGACACGGCTCGGAACTGTTACCGCCTCTATTATCGAATTATTCTGAGTTCCAATTATTCTGATCGGGTAGCTGAGTAAATATCAGTTGAAATACGAAATTATATTTGAGTCTTAGAATCTAATTATGTTAGATCCAGAAATAATATTTTAAATGATAGATCGACGAATCATTTTATGATTTAGAAATGAGTTTGAAATACTTTGTTTGATTTATTGTCAGTAACACGATGTCTTTGTTGAAATGAGGGTTCCGAATGTTAATCACTTATAGGATTTATTTATCCATTTATGTTTAACCAAACATTTTACTTATTTATAACCAATATGATGAAAAAAAACAACTTGAAACAGTTCAAATTCTAATTCCAAATCATTTAAAAAATAGTAAAATATCCATCGAGTGGTGATGTTCTTCAGAAAGCTCAGATGCGTCGTACTCACAACCCGCGAGTATGACCAGCATACGAAGCATGGCCACCGTAGAAACGGGTTTTGTTGACGGACTGTAATTTTATCTATTCTTCCGTCGACAAAATGCGTCTCTATGGCAGTCTTTGCGGAAATCCATTATAAAATACAATAGACGGTGATATATTTAGTAACCTATTCCGCTTGACTATTCTTCAAGAGTCATTAAAACCCTGTAAGAAATCGACACGTGTTTCACCTCTCAACGAAGCATCTTCAGGATGACGATTGACCAATTGCAAACCAGAACGCGGCGTGTTACCACACCGAGCGCTGGACGCAGAGTGAGAGAGCAGAGGATAGGTTACTAAATATATCAGCGTCTATTGTAGTCTCTATGGCAGTCATGCTACGCCTGCAGATTTATGAACGCAAACGAGGCAAAAGGAGTAATGTAAGGATGCATGGCGTTCTGTAATTTCTGCTTGCCTTCATTGGAAGATGTATATACTTTTTTATTTTTTTTCTGGTAATGTGATCGGACAGAGTTTTTTTTACACGCTGTATAATCATTACGAAAAATGTCTTCATACTGCCTTTTCTGACAAATGCTTCGAGAATTCGTGGTAGGGACTCCTCTCTATCTACGGCAGAGGACAAAGTTTGGTCCATAGACAAACTTATCTAGTTTGTTTAGGGATTGTTGACCTCAATGTCGAATGTAGATGTTTTCCGTTTTAGAGCTTACATAAACAATAGTTTTTTCTACTCTAGAAACCTATTTGAAGTTGAAGAAATCTCTTGGTTCTGCTAGAATAGAATAGATTAGAAAAGAATACATTTATTTGTCTGAATATTGTGCAGAGTTGTTATGTGCATTATGTAATACGATCATAATATTCTGCCGTTTCCGGCGTACAAATATGGTTTGTAAAATTATGGGTCATCATTTCATTAAAATAAAATTATTAATCATTGGAATTAGAATTATTAATTATTACAAATAATTTAAATAAATTGAACAATAGTGGTAAAATAATTATTAATTATATAAGTCAAATTTCAATAAGGTCAAGGAGATAAAATATGATATAAATATGCTCTTGAAATATGATATGCTCTTTAAATTGTATTTTTTTTAAGCACTGGAGTAACAGTGTTGGACAATGTTTTGCTTTTAAGGACTGAATAAACATACACAACCCAGTAACTGGGTAATACGATACCCCTCTTGATAAGACTGTATTTACCTTTAAACGGATTTGAGAATCCGTTATTCATGTAATTATTTTATTACATAATTGGGTCAATGAGGTCTTATTTCTCCCACGTACCTATTAGATAATAATATCTATAGTATTTTCTTCATTAAGTTCCTTGTTATACTGCCTCGTTGGTCTAACGCTACTGCTGAGCATGAGGTCCAGGGTTCGTTTCCCGAGTCTGGAAAAGTGTTATCGAGTTTTTCCATGGCATTTCTCAGTAGCAGCCCGGAGTCTGGATTTGTGCCTGTTTGATGGTAATAGGTTCACCTATTACATGGGACTTGAACATTACTAGCGAAATGTGGATGTACTATAGGTAAAAGTGATTTTCTCCTATTATATTGATTGTAATTTTATGTTATAACGAACATAGTATTTTGGAACACAATTAGTTATCTTTATTTCATTTTTCATACTTATAAATTATATTTTTAAATATTAGACTAAAAAATTATATAAAACATTTAAAAATATAAAAAATTGTAGCCCACCGGTATCGGAAACAGGGTCCAAGCTACCGGCGGTCAGGGCTCCAGAGAGAGGAACCTCCTAACGATGCGAGCCGTGTCCAGGAGTACAGCTTTCTGAATCAAGCCCTTAATCCAGCTGCCCAACGAGCGCCTCCTTTGGTGTTGGTCGAGGCTCTTGGCAATTAAGCCATTGGCTGATACGACTATCGGCACAATGATCGCAGAGTCCACATCCCACATGTCGACAACCTCGTGAGCCAAGTCAAGATACTTGATTTGTGGAACACATATTATTATGAGGATCTTGTAGCTAAGCCCCCAATAACATAGCCCCTAATAACAGCCGCACAGGTCCAACCATCAGGTTAAGCTACGCTTGCCGGGGTTGGTCCGTGGATGATGACCATCTTAACAGACCGAGACTCCTCCGTGCCTCGGAAAGCACGTTAAGCCCTTGGTCCCGGCTGTCATTCGTGGAACTTTGACAATCGTTACGGGTCGTCAGAAGCCCGAAAGTCTGACAACCAGTCTTACCAAGGGGTATCGTATTACCCAGTTACTGGGTTGTGGAGGTCAGATAGGCAGTCGCTCCATGTAAAATACTGGTATTCAGCTGCATCCGGTTAGACTGGAAGCCGACCCCAACATAGTTAGGAAAAGGCAGGTTGATTATTATGAAATAGGTATCATCTCAAAGTTGCAATCGTTATTCTACGAAAAAATGGTTTTTGAATTTTACTAATACACTATACATAGTTTTGCTCGTGACTGTACAACCTCTGCTTAACCCTTCAGGGAATACAGGGGTGATGATAATAAAGAAGAAAGAAAGAAAATAAATTTATTTGACCCAGGTAAGGCACACAATATTTATAGAAAAAAACAAAGAACATAAAAAAAAAGTATTGTGCGCCTCACGGCTGCGCCAAACAGGCCCAGTTCAGCATGAATGCCAGATAACTAGTGCCTGACGCTGGTTTTCAACTGGACCTTATGTTACGAGGACGTCTTACAGATGTAAATCAGTTTTATAGTGTGTGTAGATATTTAAATAAAAAACAAAAATAAAAAAATGGATATGTGTAGCAAATAATAATAATAACTCGATTAGATATTTTATAAAAATAATTATAGATAGGTAGATGGATATTTAAGAAAAGAAGCAGAGTATATTATGGTTGCACAAGAAACAATGGACTGTCGTCAGTAAATAATAATAAGCTATGTGTTCCTTGTTTAACCAGTAAGTCTTTGTATAAAGGAGTATATAGTAGTCTTGCTTCCTTGTAAACCTGCTGTGTGATAGGACAGGTTTATATACCTAGGCTAAGCTGCAAATAAACTTGTGTAGGAGTTCGTTTAGCTTTTTAATACAGAACAGGGCTAATATGTTTCAGTTTATAACCTACGCTGTAGTTTTTCTTTTGCTGTAAAGGATTTTCTTTATTAATGTTATCACCTTAATCTTTTCTTGTTATAACATTTTTCAAATCAAATAAATCTATGTCTGAGCCCTTATTACTCTTGTAGATAAAGATTATATTAGTTAAGTAAAACTATATTTATTAATAGCTTCAAAATGGGGTGTTGACTGGGTAAAAAAAAACTATTTAGTCTGTCAGTCGGATATTAAAAAAAATATTAGTCACGTATTTTTTGCTTTATTATATTAATAAAAAAAATATTAAGATGAAACGCATTAAAGCGTTCATAATCAGCCTATTATGTTCCCACTGTTGGGACATAGGCTACCTCTTTGTGAGAGGGAGTGGGTTCGTAGATGTCACATGTCTTCGAATTTTTGGATCTAGGACATGCCAGTTTCCTCACGATGCTTTCCATCACCGTTTTGAAAGCAGTGGCGATTAAATAATTTACACAAAGTAAAGCGCCTGTCAGGGTTCGAACCTACGACCTACAACTCGGAAGTCGTGGCCGTTACCATTGGGCCACCACTGCTCACAGGGTTCACGCACAGCGTTCGCAACGTCACAATTAAGTCAGTATAAAATCTACCGAGCAGTGTCGTCATGCCAACTTTTTACTCTATGTATTGCCGTAATTTTTTGATTACGTAAAAAAAAATGTCTACATCAATATTCTTTAATGTATTAGTAAAGTTTATTCAACAAATCCAATACTTTCTAAACATACTGACATTGACAAGTTCCAAAGACATTTAGAAAGTGCCTTCTCATCAGGATGAACACTTGAACAGTATGTCTACAGAGATTTTACAAAAGAAACGGCTCGTCAAAAGGAATGATTCGTCAATTGAAAAGTGCCTGTAATTGGTTTATTTGAAATAAATGTTTTGAGTTTGATTTTGAATCTATACAGGGTGAAATAATTTTAGTCGTTTAAATCCTCTTAAGGGATCATTGTACGCAGATTTCATGTTAGGTCCCATAGTGAAAGTTGTTCATACTGATGAGTACAATGATAATGCCTAAGGGATTTCGTGTATGAATATAATTATGAAGAAAAAAAATATGAAAAAAAAATCTGCTGTTTCATACAAAAATACAATATTTAACCGATGAAAATGTATGAAACAGATACATTTTATTTTTCTATTTCGTAGTTGGTCCCATAGTGAAAGTTGTTTATAACTATGTGTAGTTTCACCTACTGAAAGGTTAACAGTGAATTAAAAATCACTGTGTTTATACGAAATAAACAGAGCATTTTAAAGCTCTATTTAAGGATTTATGATACAGTGTCTATTATTATTAGTCGGAATACGAGCCACAAATCCGACGAAATGGATAAATACCTCAGCTCCGCTACATTCCATACGAGCCCGTAAAGGCTTCATCAATTATTCGCTTTGTACTTGACCTTTGTCTGAATAATGTATGAATATCGCACCTCGTTCTAACATAGTTTAGGTTTTGGGTAGAACACGTAAGACGTCTGGGGGCTTAAAACGGTCACTTTATCAGAATCATAATATAATAACCGGAAACACATACGAACAGAGCAAGCTACTATAAAACTTGTAAAAATATTATGAATCATCGTAAAATGTCACAAACTGACAATTCCTTAATATGCTCACGTGTAATTCTTATTACGAAATAATTCATCTGTTTGACAGTTTTCTATGGAGATTCGTAAAATGGTCCACAAATTATGAATTGCTTTTATGTCAAATTAGAGGAATTCCTAATGACAGCTGGGATTCAGGAAATGAACTGCTTTTAGAGTAATTGCTAATGTGGCCGGTTAAGCCCCCTGCTCACACGTGGATTGAGGACTATGGAGTTAGCATGTTATAAATCCTAATCCTATCTTAACTATCCTCCTGCCAGGGTTGCAGGAAAGTCCGAAAGGGATACCGGATCCCTTGGCAACAGGCAACTGAAGGAACACAGGTGGGTTTTAGTCAGCAAAATCTGACATGCCCTCCCGCTCCGCCCAGAGCGGCAGAAGTCTTGATGATTCCCCATCATCAAAAAAAAGTCCTTACTATCCTACTATTAATATTATAAAAATGCGAAAGTGAGTTTGTTAGTAGTAATCAGTAACCATCAATGACTGATTTATCTCAATACTAGCTGCGCGCCGCGGTTTCACCCGCGTAAGTCTCGATCCCGTGGGAATATCGGGATAAAAAGTATCCTATGTGTTAATCCAGGTTATAAGCTATCTGTTTGCCAAATTTCATCCAAATCCATTCAGCCGTTTTTGCCTGATTGAGTAACAAACATCCAAACACACAAACTTTCACATTTATAATATTATATTAGTAGGAAGTAGGATGACGTATTGAGTATTCTACAATTCAATTTCAACTCTTTATTAGTGGCTTTTGCCGACATGATTAATTATTCAGATTTGTTACAGTTTTAATGGCAATCATGTCATTTGGTTTAAATAGGTTTTTATTTGTAGTTTCATATTTATCTTATATAGATTCTTTTCTACCTTGTGAATGTGAGAACGTTGTAGGCTTAGTGGACTGTAAACTTTTTTTACCTGAAACTTTTTGAAAGGCCTACACCGTCCTCCCATAACTATTAACACTGGCGGCTCTTCTCCATAGGAAACGACTAATTGGAACCGTGCACCTAGCTTCTGACATTTCATAAGTGCCCATATAGGCTTATGTGAAATAAAATATTTTGATTTGGATTTTGATTCTATCCCTACCAATTAGAAACAAACTGATGAATAAATAAATCGATCATTTCTCTGGTAAGCGGTAAATAATGAATGCCTTATACCTAAATAAAAATTGTTTAAAAAATATCTCGCTTATAATGTTCAGAAGTCTAGGCAGAAGTTTGAAGACGCCACTGATTCGGTTCTATTCAAATCTTAAACTTTTTTCTAAAGTTTCGGAGTCGCCATTCAATGCGTAAGAAACCATAGTTCACTCATTGTCAGGCATTTTGAACTAACTTGTGGATAAATGGAACTAGAAACTCCAAATATAATTATTTTCAAATACATAATGAAAAGGACTGAAACACTTTATCAGACCGTAACTCAATCAATAATCAATCTGCTTATGTTGGGGTCGGCTTCCAGTCTAAACGGAAGCAACTGAATACCAGTATTTTACATGGAACGACTGCCTGTCTGACCTCCACAACCCAGTAACTGGGTAATACGATACCCCTTGGTAAGACTGGTTGTCAGACAATCGATAACGGCTGTCAAAGTTCTACGAATGACAGCCGGGACCAACGGCTTTCCGACGCACGAAGGAGTCTCGTTATGTAAAGATGGTCTCCCATCCACTGACCAACGCCGGCAAGCGTAGCTTAACCTGATGGACCGACCCGTGCGGCTGTTATTAGCCACGAGCTCCTCCGTTCAGACCGTAACTATTTCAATGAATAATAAATTAAACATAAAACTTTGTCTTCGCAGAAACTCGATTAGGTACCTACAGTAGTACCTATTTCAGCTGCCCAAGACAAAAAAAAACAACACGTAACACCTAAGCATTTCTTCTAACACGAACAAAATCACGTTTATAATTCCAAATTACATCGTAGCCTCTCTTTAGAAGTCACAGGTGTCCGTTTGTCGGCCATAACAGTTTTGCTCAAAACCTTTCCGATAAAAAAGGCTCTTTGCCCCTGAAAAAGGTTCCTAAAGTTTTTATAGAAGATGCTAAAAACGGTCAATGGGTATTGACAATACAAGTTATTGCGAAAAATAGGCTTTTTAATGTTTTTTTTTGTAAAAAGGCAGCTGCTTCTTTTAGAATTCTTTTCACGGCTGTCCTCTGAATATCACTGTGAATAAGTATTAAATACATTAAAATAAATTACATGTAAGTTTCTTATTTAATAGACGATAAATGTTGAATAATTTGAACATAACAATTTCAGATAACAATATGCATCGAGATATAAGTACTAACGTACTAGAGAAGACACCGTAAATACCTACTTTGTCTCGTTCAACTGCGGCGATCGCGCCGCAGTTTGTCGAAGAAAACGCGTAAGTGCCGTGATTTACATGGCGCTTAAGATCTTTTTGCCGAGAATAAATACACTTCCGCAGCAAATCTAGCACTGTGGTAAATTAGGTACGGTTTAGACGAATTGTTATTATTTTAGCGCTGCAGCGAACTAAAGATTCAATACGAAGAATAGGACAATTCACTTATTTGACGTAGCTTCTCTAGTACGTTAGTACTTATATCTCGATGACAATATGTGATGTTCTTCAGTAAGGTCAGAGGGCCTAGACAAGTGACAATCGCTTCGAAAGCGTTTCGTATTTCTACAACGACTTTCAACAGGATTGACATAAGCTTTTCGATAGCTTATGTCAGTCCTATACATTTTTGCCTTTTCCATCATCGTTATCGCTGATAGAATGTCACTTTGTCTAGGGCCTCTGGTGCGTCGTACTCGTAACGCTGTGTGTATGAGCAGATATGTATGAACGCAAATGAGGAAAAAGAAGTATGTGAGGATTGTTTCAGGTGGCGTTCAGTAGTTTCTGCCTACCCCCATGGGAAGAAGGCATGAGTTTATGTATGTATGTATGTGTAGAGCGTGACTTTTCAGTATTCGGGTTTTAGTTTTTGAACTTATTTTTTTTAAATAAAGATCCAAATATGTTATTTTACATAAACCTACATGGGCACTAATGGAACGTCAGAAGCTAGGTCCACGGTTCCAATTGGTCGTTTCCTATGGAGAAGAGCCTGCAAGATACTCCACGGTTACTCTTTTAAAAATAATTGGCTTTTACAATATTTTTAAATTTGTGTTTCTTTTTTAAATTGAATTCACAAAACTGATGTACAATCAAAAATGCAATAAAATAGATACGAGACGCTATGTCTGATTGACATCTACTAGATGTGAATCTAGCATGCATATTTTAAGTGACACTTACAATAAATTGACAGTTAATGTTGATACAAAAAAAAAAAGTCTTAGTAAAGTGTTAGTAGGCATGGGAGGACAAGTCCACAACTACCAACAGCGTCAGGCTCTCAATGTCATTCGGCGCCAAAAGATCCTTATTCAGTGAGTAACATCAACAATGCCATTTTCCATTTCCGTAGCAAAGTTTCCTACAAAGTCTATCATGACCCTGTTAATTAAAGAACATTTTTAAGCCAAACCTGCTTTTCTATTCCCTGAATTCTTATAACGCGCCGTAATTCTCTCATTTCCACATTTTATTAAGATATTTTGTTAAGAAGGATTATCAGAGCCGAGCCGGAATGAAGAGAAAATTCATTTACTATGAGTAATACTACAAAAGCAGGATTGAAGTCGCTATAAGGAATAATTTAGAATAAATCTGTATTTTTTCTAATGATATTACTGGTTGACGGAAGTTGATTAAGGGCGGGATGTTTCACGTCCACTTTACGCACGGGTAAACGTAAAAAATGGCGTTAACTATCGTCAAATAAAAAACAACCGTTGTTTCACGAGATAATGGAATAACTTTGACACAACGGTTTGTATTTAACGAACGTTAAATTTGACGTACGTATGTTACGTTAACCAACTGATTGAAACAACCGGCCCTTAAAAAGATTAGACCGTCTTATATAAGATTATTATGCCACTAACTTGTCCATCAGTGACAGGGTAGCGATAACTTCTTTTTCATAGATTTTAGCTGTGTCTAAGCTCGAACCACATAAAAAAAAATCTTCCAGACCGAATTTTGCCGTGGCATACAATCTCGGTGGAGACTAGCCATCAACACGGGATGATGTGTGCAGACACAGGTGCACTATCTCTCACTCAAATAGTCCGATGGGACGGCAAACCACCATGACCGGAGAGAGAACAGGTTCAGGACTAACGGCTTAAAAGGCACTGGCGTATCGCACCGCCGACTTTTAAACTCTGGGCTGTTACAGAGAAATTCCTAATGGAAAAACCTGACACTATGCCCGACCCGGGAATCATACCCCACGCTCAGCAGTCGCGCTTGCGACCGCGAGGTAAACAGGATAGTTAGGATCCACATGGTGCACAATGTGCTCATAATGCAGTGATAATTACTTTAGCAAGACAAACATTAAACAATAGTACAAAACACGCTATTTTCTCATCACAACATCAGAAATAAAACGTATGCGGTCGAGGGACCGCCGCCGCCGTCAGGAACGAAGTTCCTTCTCACGTAGGATTTAAAACAAAAACAAAATTTTCGCAGCCGCCATCTTGGATTTTGATTTGGACCCCACTATTGGCTTTAGGACCATCGAAACCTATAAAAACAACACCCACATGACGAAAAATTAGAAAATTTTCGCAACCGCCATCTTGGATTTTCATTTGGACCTCAATATCGGCTTTAGTACGGCGAAAACCATGAAAACGATACCCATGATGAAATTTTTTGGTGTCAGAGTTTAACAGCCGCCCATGGGCCTCTCACTTGGCTTCACATGCCGTCGAGAAATATCTCTCAGGCATGCCGGTTTCCTCACGATGTTTTCCTTCACCGTTTTTGAAGCAAGTTATACAATACGCACATGAATCCAAAGTCAGAGGTGCGAGCCTTGGGTTCGGACTCGAGACCTGTAACTTTGTAATCACGGTCACACCACTAAGCCATCACTGCTCTACCAACTAGTGTCTAGTGTCTAGTTGTTGCAAAAACATTAATTTTCTCATTTTGCTGTGAGTGAGCATGAATTTGGCGTGTTTGGGATTAGTGATGAAAAATTTAAGAGATTTTTTTTTAGGGCAATTTGACTCCTTATCATTTATTTTTTAAGTTTATTTTACTACTGAACTGAGGCTGATCTTTCAATAACTGAACGCTTACTGGGGTGTTCAAGCTCTTCTCGTTTTGCATGAGACAGCCGTTCATTGCTCCGTTTAGGACTCACTAATATGATTAATTTTAACCTGCATGTTTTCCCTGAAGGATTAAACAGACATGTACCTACATAGTACGACTCACATTTCACCAGTTTTATTTAAGTACCATGTAATAGAGGGCGAGCCTATTGCCATCAACCGGGCACAGATCCAGACTCCGGGCTGCTACTGGGAAATTCTTGATGGCAAAACTCGAAAACACTTCTCCCGACCTGAGAATCGAACCCAAGTCCTCATGCTTAGCAGTAGTGCCGATAACATCCGATATTATTTTATTAATACATAATTATGTTGACACATCATAATCATCGACTGTGGTAATGCCTGAGCTTTGGATGCAACTTAGAAGATAAATAATAATTTATTAAATAAATAAAAAGTTTTATTCAGTACGGAAAAAAAGACACGGCACAATATGAAAAAAAACGAGTAACAGATTATATAGAAGCCTTAGGTGCTTGATTTTTACAAATTCCCTGATTCTTCATTCATTCTGAATTCCCATAAAAAAATGAAACGAAAAAAAGTGATTAAATTAAGTACAAAGTAATAAAGAAAGTTAACTAACTAAAATGTTTGAGTTTCAGGTGCTTTAGGGTGTTAGTGTGTGTGTGTGAAGTGTGGGATGTGTGTGGGGTGTGTGGGGGTGTAAGTGGTGAAAGTGGCTGGATTGATGCGAGCGTGTTTTTTTTTTATGTATGTCAGATATATAAATTATGATAAAAATTATTATGGTCCTCTGCCTACATGTTCTTTTAAAATAGTGGATGTGCTTTACTAAAAGTATTCGAGCATGTTTATACCTCTCTTGTTACTGACAAGAGGTAAGTTATTCATGGCGAGCTAACACCATTAATGCTGTACTAAACTGCATATTGACATGCAATATTCTCCTTGAATATTCATGTGGGCCCTTTGTTGCTAAATGTATTGTAATCTTGACTTGTTTGATATGGAAACTGCTTCTCGATGACTCACTATATTAATGATAAAGTCCCTTCATCAAAAGAAATAATGCCGTTTAAAGAATTCACGTCCATTACACAATTTAAAAAAAAAATGTATTTATTTATTCTTTTATTTACATCTACCGTTACAGGATACCCCAATGCGATAAATGCGCTTATCTTAACATCTATAACTAATTATAAACAATGCATTCTTTGTCAATTCACTATGATTCGCTACGAGTATGAGGTTTAGCGTGCGCAGCGCACGCGTCAACGGCGCCTCCCCTAACAAGTTGGTATAATGACGAGTAGTGGCGTATAATGACGAGTTACGTATAATGACGAGTTACGTAGCATACGTCGTAGCGTCAAATATGTGCAAGGACGACGTAGAAACTTTTGAATGTGACGTCATCTTAAGAGCTACGCCGTAGCACCGTAGCAAAATATTCCTTTCCGTACAATTTTCGTTGCTACCCTACAACTTCGAAATTAGTTTGTGTCGAACATCTGATTGTCGTACTCGTTCGGGTCAGTTCGGTCCCGAGCTAATTAGCGGCGAACAAACATCATTAGCGTTGCACTATACTGCAGAATGCAAGCTAAACTCTATCCCCTAGTGTAGTGGATGGGTGTTTGGGAATACCTAATGTAACGCTCTATTTAGTGTTAAATTAGGATAGCAAAGGAATTAAAACGAAGGTAATGTTTGGAAACGTTTATTGCTTATTTAGAACAAATTAAACTGTGTGCAAGTATTTGCTTATTTAGAACAAATTAAACTGTGTGCAAGTATTTGTCTACTTACGACTCTTTTAGTACGGCTATTTTTTTTTTCGAGGGTGTAAAATCGTCAAATGACTTCTCCCGCTCTGGGCGGAGCGGGAGTGTGGGTCAAATTTTTACTACCTAAAACCCACCCTTGTTCCTTCAGTTGTCTTTTGCCAAGGTCCCGGTATCCCTTTCGGACTTTCCCGCAACCCTGGTATTTTAGTACGCCTGGTGTAGAAATGGTGAAGTTTACGAAAACGACTGCCCGCCTATCTGACCTCCACAACCTAGTTAATGGATACCCTTTGGTAAGAGTGGTTATCAAACTATTGGGTTTCTGACTACTTGCTACGACTGTCCTATATATGTAACCTATGAATGACAGTCGGGTGCAACGGCGGAGTGGTCTCGATATTTAATGAATGGTCACCCATCCATGAACCCACCGCGGCAAGCGAAGCTTTGCCTCCGATCGACCCGTGCGGCTGTTATTATGTAGCCAGGAGCCCCTCTTACTTACTCCTGCCCAAAAAAGGCCTCAAAACATTTTTTCCATCACATGCTTTCGCTCTCAGTCTTTCCAGTTTTTAAAGGATCCATCCAATCATCACACCGTCAACTTAAAATTAAAAAAAAAACACGAAAGAATCTAGTGCTTCTAGAAATCCTGAAACTTATTGCCAACTTAATATTTTAAATACCTATCACATTATTCCCATGAAATCGACAATTTGGGAATAAATAAAACGCGAATTGGAAAAGTATTAAAATAATTACGCTCCATTAAACCTGTTAATTTGATAAGTTAAAATTAAATGGCGGATGAAACGAGTTTTTAATTGGAAAGGTACGATGTGTTCGATAATTCGATTAGTGGTTGAAATCATTATCGCTTTGGACGAATTTTCTACTCGGGTTCTCATAGTTATACGGCTAATGTTTTGGAAGTGTCCTTTATTATATTGAAGGTAAAACGAAAATGGGTTTAGTGATTATCCGTCCATCCGACTAATTCTCTCAAAATTTGCCGTGTTCAAATTACTTTACGAAGTTATGGGCCGAAGTCTCAAACGCAGCTCAATTTTAAGTCGCTGTAAAGAGGCCGGCTACTTACTAACTCTCGTGCATAAAATTAAAGCAACAGAAATAAACTTTAGTTCAAAATTAATCGATTTCATGAAAAAAATATTTAAATATCCAACATTATTGGCAATAAACCATCTTTTATTGCCTAAATCTATGAATGTACTACTTAAAATAAATAAAAAAAGTCATTCATTCATTAGATCATAATTGAAATGCTCTTTCATGTTGTGCATTAAAACATAAAGAAACAGTATTTTAACTGTCAAATCACGTAAATTAGCAAAATTTCGTATACGGCCTCATATTATGTATTAATGTTGTCACTTTAAGGTATATAAGCTAATAGAAAGAAAGAAAAATAGGTTTATTTGTCACAGAAACACGTGCATACAAAAAGATAACATTAACTTAATCATAATTATAAATCATAAAAATATGATAATTTATGAGGAGTAGGTACATTGAAATTAAATTTTAAAAAACAGTTGGCAGCTGCACGTCATGACTGCGACAAGAAGGCGAAGGCAGGATTGTTTTAATAGTGACTGAAAGACTTTTCTTAAAGTTAAGGTGTTTTGAGAATTCAGGGGTGTCAACTCACGGGTGGGTTTTAGTCAGTAAAAGTCTGACACGCCCTTCCGCTCCACCCAGAGCGGGAGAAGTCATTGGATGATTTCCCACTCTCAAAAAAAAAAAAAAAAGGGGTGTCAACTTGTTATTGGGATATCTGTAGCACCATGTTCTTCTTTCTTGGATAAAGCAGTAGGAAACAGTAGTTTCCTAAAGATTTTGTTCATTGTTGTATTTTTTGTGAGATTCAAAATGAAATTTTTGTCTCCTTTGAACTCATGAACTTGAGTTTTCTTTACATTTAAAAGACTTTTCGTAGAATATACAAAAAAAAAATACATTTTGAGTAACGCAAAGTGCATAAAAAAGTATACCAATAATTAATTACAAAAAACACTACTGATCCAGACATTTTTCAAGGAATATCTTTGTCTCACTCAATAAATGTACAAATAAATTCAATGCTCACAAATAAAATATTTTTTCAATAAATAGAAAATTACTGTCAACAAAATACGATATGATTCATAAAAGTTGTTTCATTGTGCAGCCTCACGAAACTGGCCGTAACATCCATGGTAATACAATAGGGGTGTTGAGAAAAAAAAAAATTTGTCCTTCAGGTGTGTTTGTTGTTAAAAAATATTGTACACGTATTCTTTCTTTATTTACGTAATAAAAAATACGGCAGTAAATACGTAATATAAAATGTGGAATGACGTCTCTGGCCGGTAGATTTTATACTGACTTGTAACTTAGCGAGCCCCCCCACTCCCCAACTTTAATGCATTTTATCTAAATAATTTTTTATTAATAATAATATGATAAACCAAAAAATATGTGTCAATTTTTATTTTATTGTCTCGCTGACGGTCTAATTTGTTTTTATTTGTTTTACCCAGTCTACATCCCTATTGTATGACAATGGGAATAGAAGTTCCTCAAAACTACTGTCGCATATTTAAATTGTAAAACTCACTAAGAAATTAAGTCCGAACTAAACGTTAATAAGAGGCGGTATCTAAAGTTTTAATCTTGTTCTACCCACTGCAATGTTGGTTACATTGTATTATACGATCTGCAGGTTGGTTTTCTTCCTTCCATATAAAAATGCATTGCATATTCTCAGCTTTTATGTAAAACAGTTTCTGAACTTAAGCCTTTTTACCGGGAAAAGGGAAAAAATGTTTCAGCAGAGAAATCTCCTTTTTACTTTATACTGGGATTTGTACGTTTCCTTGATTTCGCCTGTTCAGTGCAATAGTCGTTTTGGCGGGGGAATTCTTGGCAAGCGTGGTCGGAGCCCCGGGTATAATAGTGCCGGTTGAATTTCAAACAGTTCCTACGTTCGAGTTCCTTCGCTGTGTTCTTAATGTTTTAAATTTATTTTTTGTTCTAATTTCGACGTGTGTTCTCTAACGATCTAGATAGTTTTTGGTTCACGATTGTATCTAATTGGAAGGAGGTTGTGCAATTGTAAAAAGTCTCCATAAACAATGATTGTGTACGTATAATTTTCACGAAAATAGTTGCATAAAATGTTTACTACCTTACCGTAGACCGATTGCATGGAATTTAAAAAAAAACAGTTTTACTATATTTCCATAGATGAATTTATTCAATTTGGAAACAAACAGTTACAAAGTTTCGATACAAAGAACAGTAAAATGAGAAAATACCAAAATACTCAGTGACAATCAGCTGAATTCCACAATAAATACTAAAGGGCAGACAGCAAGCTGTTCTACACGCCACCTGTCGTCGTATGAGTTACGTCAGTACGTGTACAACATCCCGATATGAACGTCAACGATGCTCCAATAAATGCACGTGTGTTTATGTCACTTGTTTTATAACAGAAGTGAGAGTGGAGATAAAACATAATATGAAACTGTTGAGGTGGGTTTTAAAAGTTTGTGTTGTTTTGTGTATTTACAACATTCTGTGTTGACTTCGATATTTTGTGTTGCACTACATGTGGAAAATGGGGCTTTATAAATCTTCCTCTGATTGTGATGTTTTTTTTTGACGTACCTAAGCGTAACAAAAAAAATATGTAAGGATCAGAGGGCCTAGACAAGTGACAATCGGTTCGAAAGCGTTTCGTATTTCTACAATGAATTTGACATAGGCTTTTCGATAAGCTTAGTTCTATACATTTAGTTTACATTATTACATACATTTAGTCAGTTCTATACATTTTTGCCTTTTCCATCATCGTTATTGCTGATAGAATATCACTTAGTCTAGGGCCTCAGAGCAGGTGGCTTTCTGTAGTTTCTTCCCAACCCGCTGGGTATGTAGGTGTTCATTTTTAACGGCACTGCTATTTTTTTTTCAATAGTTGCCGCAATTCTGAACTACGCTTCACACTGACGTCACGGGAAATTCTGCATCGCGCAAGCAGGGTTTACCGCGCGATCAGAATATAAATATAACTTCCCGACATCAATCATCGGACAGTTGTCAGCCAGACACGACACCCGTCTGGTCGAAGGATCTATTTTTCTATGGAGGATGAGTGAACTTTACACCCTGTTCCTCATACCTCTATATTAGTATTTGTACTACATAAAGGCAAAGTACATAATTTCATAAATGGTATTCTTGTTAAGACTAAGTACAACAATTTTGTCTTGAATCAAGTAAAATAAGCGAACGAAAACATAAAATAGGTATTAAAATTTTATACCACACAATACATTTCCACAAGGCAAGATTTCCGATCGCAATCCTTTACTCAGAAAACAGCACAATGGGATCGTCAAATGTAAATACATTGCGTCTTTTGTTTCCAAATTAGTTGGCAGACCTCAAAACAGCCGAGTTGAGCCAATAGCTATGCAAATTGATGGTTTTTCGATATTTCACGGCTAAACTCTTGGCAATCGGGCACATTTACTGAGTATTACTAACTATAAAGTCTCGATTAGGAAGAAAAATTGTTTTAGACGCGGCTAATGTCCAAAATGGAGGAAAGAATGAAGTCTTTGAAAGTTGGAATAAGAGGCAATTTGTCTGCCGAGTGCGGATTCTTTTTTGTGGAGTATTGTTCCATACTTTGCTTAAAAAAGCGGTTTATTCTAAGATTTTGAACTATGTACCGGATATTAAGGTTTTGTAATGTTAACACAAGAAAATGCTATGCTACCTACTCACCAAAGTCCTTGTTGTAATCTTATTTCATGGACATCTGCTGATACGACCAAAACAATGAAATCATCAAAATACAAAAATATAACTTCTTATCAAATAACCATTTATAAAATATTTATCTATTGTAAGTTGTAACTATCTTTATAATGTAAAAAATTCAAAAAATAACCACTAGAACGGGACATATAGTGACCAATAAGGTCACTTATAAGGTCACTTATTGGTGACTATATGTCCTTGTTGGTGCTTTGAAGCTGCACCCCGCGGTTTAACCCGCATAAGTCTCGATCCCGCAGGAATAGCGGCATGAAAAGTATCCTATGTCCTAACCCAGATCATGGTCTACCCATGTGCCTCACACAAACACTCGCATATTATAGAAAGAGACAGAGAGAGAGTGAGAAAGTCGCATGAAGGGGGCATAACGCTTTTTCCTTACGTGACGTTTTCTACCAGTCAACTCCTACCGCAAGCCGCGTTAAAGAACTTCGTTCCGAAACATTCTTCTTCTGTCAATATAACCCATTCGAGTATACACAGTGATTTACTACGTGAAAGATCAATCAAAACAAACTGACATCCTGACATGACGCTAATGTAAGTCACGTGTTTTTTCTACATTTTTTATTATGGTAAGTCGATTTTAACATCATCTGCTGGAGAGTTGAAAAATGAATGAATATATCAGCGAGATTATGATCTATCAAGATAGATGAAAATCATGAGGGGATAAAAATACCTAAAGAAGGCAGATAAATGAGACATGGTTTCTTACTATTCAAGGCTCCTGCACACAGGCGCGACGTGACTATAGTATACTATAGTGTTTCGTCGCGCTTTGTTACGGGAGCCTTTAATTTGGCACGTTTCTGTTACCACAGACCACTTAGCCCTAATTAGGTAGGTATAAAGATCGTGCCACAGTGAGGTCAAAGTTATTACGTTAATCTGAAGCACGCAAATGTCAACAATATAAAGTTACACAGCTTTCTATTAAAATAGGTTACTCGATTAGCACATCTAAAAAAGACTAAAATTTACTTCAAACTAATTACAAAAAATGGACATCATTTTAAGCAAACAACATAATTTGAGCAATTTTCAGTTATTTTTATAAACTTACTACAGCTATCGGTACATAGAATCAAACTCAACTATTTGCGAATGTCAGCTGTTGTTTCAGTGGCACAATGAATTTATCTTTTGCGAAATATATTATCACTAGCTGAGCCCCGCGGTTTCACCCGTATAAGTCTCGATCCCGTGAGAATATCGGGATAAAAAGAATCTTTTATCCCAATCCAGGTCATGGTCTACCCATGTGCCAAATTTCATCCAAATCTATGCAGCCATTTTAGCGTGAAAGCGTAACAAACAAACTACTTTCGCATTGATAATTAACTAGCGACCCGCTCCTACTTCGCACGGTTTTCACGACTTGACAAAACATCGAGATTTCTTAGTTACAAGTAACTTTAATACTAACGTATCATACACATAAACCTTCCGGAATAAATTCTCTAAATGATGGTGAAAATTTCATCAAAATCTGTTACGTAGTTTAGAAGAACAACAGACATACATATAACAGAAGAACATAGAAAAGCGACTTTAATTTATAATGTGTATAGAAGTTAGGATAATCACAGAAAAAAACATGCGATGTTTTTTCATACTTCTGATAGGTACTATTCTAGACTTTCAGATCCAATAATACTTGGATCAACTGGAAATGACCTCAACCATTTTCATCAACTAATTTATTCGCTTGATTCCTCTCGGAGTCCATTGAATAAAAAACGGAAAAATATAACAGAAGCTACGATATTAGCCAGCGCGCTCTTGTTCGAATGAAAACTTCATTGGAATACGAATGAAAGTGTTAATTGAAAATATTTCTCCATTTCCTTATTAAAGCTGTACGAGAGTACGCACTACGCTGGAAAATTGCGACGTTTCTACTACTATAAAGAATTTTTAGAGAAGAGTAGGTATGCTCTTTTTTCTTGTCCATAAAAAGTTGACAATGCAAAAGGCATATGTAGCGAATCCAGAGTCAAGTGGCTAAACGTATTGTACCAACGAAGGCTATACAGCAATTATAATCAGAGAGGTGTGGTCATATTGAAGGGTGTAGTACAGACTATCAAAATAAAAAACTTTCTCAATGGGACCAAAATTGTAATCTAGAAAAAATTATGAATCGTCGCATACAAAACTTTAATAACCTACTCGACCCAAATCTATGTGACATCTGAAGGCCAATTCTCGTACGGTACTTAAAAAACGTTCACATTCAAGTCGCAATCTGTCAAACTTGTCAAAAATGTAGTTAAATTGATTGTAATTTTGACAGATTGCGAATGAGATGCGAATGCCAACGTTCTTAAAAATTACGGGAATTGCCCCTCTAATTTCTTTCTCGATGGTTTCGCGAGAGGTTTTAAAATTTTCGGAAAAATTGTTTTTTTTTTTGGATTCTTGTACAATTGGGACACGACAACGTCTGTCGGGTCAGCAAGTTATTACAATAAAAACCTAATTAAACCAGAATAATAACACATTCATCATACAGCAATATCTTCCAGTATTTTGTTAATAAAGAATTTCATTATCCTTTATGAGCCCACGTAGGTTCCTGCAGGATACACTTATGACCTCATTAACACTTTTATTAAGCTGAAACCGTTTGTCGCTACTGTTATTAGCTGTTAAGGAGCGCTATAAGAAGGTTATATGACCATTTTTTATATACATGTCAGCTTCGCTCTGATTACTAAGTTATGATCTTGCTGTTGGTTTTTATCAGATTTAAATGGTGTGAGATTTTTTCCTTTTGGATAATTATGTTTTAGTGATTCTATTTGTATGTTAAATTAAAATGAGGAGTAGCAGACTATATTTAAAAGACATATACGTACTTGATGTTATTGTAGATTTTACTTTTATACACTTATTTTCTTTATCTATTTATATTGATGACTTTATTATCATTTTTAGAAAAGCAGTAAACGTTTGCGTTTCGGTAACAAAATATTATATTTTATTCAATTTGTGCTGAAGCATTCAGACTCTTTGATAAAAAAAACACTCTTCAACTCAAACTTATCATCCAAAGTGACATCTGACACCCTTGCAACCCAATATAGTTTGTCATTCATAACTTCTTCACACATCTCGAGAAAAAAGTAATAATTTATACAAATTCGTCTCATCCTATGATTTATGATATTCATGATAATACATTTGTCATACTTACCACCTTACCACAGAAACCCAAATAAAATACAAAATCAGGCACCAAAAGTCAACCTGTATTCATGTGATTTATGAAACAACTTGAAAACCTACGTCTATTTATTACGCTGAGGCGACAAGGGACTGACAAATTACAATATAAGGGTTTTATAGATTTCCATTCAGAGGAATATTCAGTATACATCATAATAATCTGCCAACCGAACAAAACCAAGACTAACAAACACTAACAACGTCACTAGGATAAACTGCATTTTGCGAACACATCCTAACTTATAAATCCTAACTAATATTATTATGAATGCGAAAATGAGTTTGTTTGTTTGCTACGCGTGCACGCTAATACGGCTGAACGGATTTGAATGAAATTTGACACATGGGTAAACCAGGACCTGGGTCCTAACTCAGGTCAAAGTATCCTATGTCCTAACAAAAAATACTTTTTATCCCGATATACCCACGGGATCGAGACTTATGCGGGTGAAACCACAGCGCAGCTAGTTATTTTGTAAAGAAACTTGATGATCCGTGACTCTGTACACACTTATAGTTAGATCATGTTATCATTACCCCATTATTATTGGCATGGTGAAGGTCACGGGAATCCGCTGGATGCGAGAAGCACAGAACCAGTCGAAGTGGCGGTGCTTGGGGGCGGCCTATGTCCAGCAGTGGACGTCTTTCGACTGAAATGAGGGATGATGATGGTGTGATTATTCACACAGTGAGAATTGGATAACCAATACAGGTATTAAGGGATTGTCTTTTAGTGGCAGACAATCGTTGGGGGTGTAACTCAGTGGTAGAGTGTCTGCTTCGCATGCTGAAAGTCCTGGGTTCAAATCCCAGCACCTCCAATGTCATCTTTTTACACTTATGAAATCCCAAATATTAGTTCCGTCACTTTTGAAGGTCAACTGCGGCCCGCGACTTCTTCTGCGTGTGTTTCATATTTTTTTAACCAACTATCCAGGATGAAAAGTAGCACATTATAATATCCTTCTTCAGGTTTCAGGCTACCTATCTGTTCAATAATTCAAACGACGATCGGTTCAGTGGTTTAGGCATGAAAAAGTTACACACAGACAGACAGATAGGATATCCGGATCTGTTGAACAGAAACGCCTAATTAGCCGACAATATTTTATGCAAAGCCCAAAGAATGTAAAGCTAAGGCCCTAAGTGCCTTGAAAGTACTAAATCACTAAAAAAATCTTTTTCTTATTTCCTAGATTAGATCGAAGCCTTATTTTTCTTTTACGCTCGATTTTACTGCCTTGTTCTTTTCATTGCTAATTAAAGTAAATAATTAATTGGGATATCCATTTAAGCCGATTTAGAGCCAGGTACCTTAAATGGTTAGTATTTTTTTAATTAAGCATAACTGGTGAAATGTGGGTGTACTATAAGTAATTATGTATTAGCTGTAACTATAATGTATTGATTGATTTATATGAAAGATATCCGTCACCTCACGTCAAAGCTCGTATTTTGAATAACTTGTAAAGCACATCATTAAACCATTGCCTACTTGTACAGTCCAATCTTTTATTGCTCCTTGCGCACAGTATGAAAACTGACCTTAAAAGCGGTCATCCTCTTTTTATTTGTTTAATGGACACTACAAACTATTTCAATTGTAAGAGTAGAACTCACGAAGTCTAAATGTTTTTGGAAATAAACTAAATCTAGCAAATTGAATATCTGAAGAAAAAAAAAACATTGCAAGTTTTAACAGTTTATTATCAAAACAAACAAAATGAATAAACATCACAAAACAAGGCAAACATAGAAAACAATATTGCACAATTCAGTTTGAATTACCTCATCAAAACCTAAAGAAAGGAATAACTCGATTTAAACTAAAACGTGACTATCCCGTACAGGTATACCGGAAACCCGCAGAGTAAACGTGCCAAGTTTTAAAGAAAAGAGAATAAAAGATCTGGAAATAACCATAGATGTGCCTGGAACAGCTGTATCTTAACCCGATAACTTATTGAACAAGATTCTCTACAAACAATCCGTTAACTGGACCATATAAAAATATACGGAATATGAATAAAACAATGGAATATTGAATGTATAAATACTTGAATGATGAATGTTCTGGCGAGTAAAATCTTGAGTTTCTCAAATATTTGTTTCAAACCCATACTAATAAATTCGAAAGTAACGCTGTCTGTCTATCTGTCTGTGTGTTACCTTTTCACGCCTAAACCACTGAACGGATTTCGAGGAAATTTGGCAAGGAGATAGATGGCATCCCGTGGAAGGACATAGGCTACTTTTTATCGATATACCACGCGGGCGAACCCGCGGGCGGAAGCAAGTCTAATATACATTTAGTATAGTCATTAGTATAGTCTACATTTATCTCACTATACAGAATGTCGAATAATCCATCCGAATGAATCCAAATTTAAAATTGCCCGTTTTCCAAATACTTGAACCAAAAATATTATTGCTTACACACATAAATTGTTGCAATACCAATATGTACTCAATCAATGAGTTCTTAATTTGTAAACAGAAACTAATTCAGATTCAACGCCAGCAGATAGTCTAAAACTAGTAGTGACAGCTCTTGAATTAAATGAAAACATGGCTGGTCTGGCAGGTACGATTTGCAGACAGTATTAACTGACCGAGATAGACTGCGGCGAGGCGGCTAACGTACTCAAATCCTATTGATTAGCACCTCGGCTTTGAAGGGTATTCTAAAGTCAACAGAAATAGAATTTCACCGAAATGTGAAAACGTTGCTGGCACAAATATTTTAGATAATCACCGCTTACTTCTTAAACCCGACAATGGATTTTGATTAGTTTTACTATCATTTAGAGAATATATTCCGTAAAATTTATGTGTCTAGGATACATTAAATATTAACTTAAGTACATTAGCATAATCAGCCTGAATGGTTTCCACTGCTGGGACACAGGCCTCCTCTTGGTGTGAGAGGGAGTGGGCCAAAATCCACCACGCGGACCCAGTACGGGTAGATATCACTTGACTTCGAATTTTTGGTTCTAGGACACGCCGGTTTAGTCACGAAGTTCTCCTTCACCGTTTTGAGAGCACAGGTGATAAAATTATTTATACAAAGTAAGGCGCATGTCTAGGCTCGAACCTACGACCCACGTAGCGGCCGGTACCACAGAGCCACCACTGCTCTCGCTTAAGCTGCTGGACTTATTAAGTGTATTGTTTACTTATTTTAATAAAACAGTTGTTGCTATGAATATCCTTCATTTAATGTTACAATCAAATCAGCTCTTCCATAACTCGCCTGTGTTGCTCCCGTGACGTGTGTCTGACAGGTTCACAGTTGGTATCCTTCATTTAATGTTACAATCAAATCAGCTCTTACATAACTCGCCTGTGTTGCTACCGTGACGTGTGTCTGACAGGTTCACAGTTGGTATCCTTCATTTAATGTTACAATCAAATCAGCTCTTACATAACTCGCCTGTGTTGCTACCGTGACGTGTGTCTGACAGGTTCACAGTTGGTATCCTTCATTTAATGTTACAATCAAATCAGCTCTTCCATAACTCGCCTGTGTTGCTCCCGTGACGTGTGTCTGACAGGTTCACAGTTGGTATCCTTCATTTAATGTTACAATCAAATCAGCTCTTACATAACTCGCCTGTGTTGCTACCGTGACGTGTGTCTGACAGGTTCACAGTTGGTATCCTTCATTTAATGTTACAACCAAATCAGCTCTTACATAACTCGCCTGTGTTGCTCCCGTGACGTGTGTCTGACAGGTTCACAGTTGGTATCCTTCATTTAATGTTACAATCAAATCAGCTCTTACATAACTCGCCTGTGTTGCTACCGTGACGTGTGTCTGACAGGTTCACAGTTGGTATCCTTCATTTAATGTTACAATCAAATCAGCTCTTACATAACTCGCCTGTGTTGCTACCGTGACGTGTGTCTGACAGGTTCACAGTTGGTATCCTTCATTTAATGTTACAATCAAATCAGCTCTTCCATAACTCGCCTGTGTTGCTCCCGTGACGTGTGTCTGACAGGTTCACAGTTGGTATCCTTCATTTAATGTTACAATCAAATCAGCTCTTACATAACTCGCCTGTGTTGCTACCGTGACGTGTGTCTGACAGGTTCACAGTTGGTATCCTTCATTTAATGTTACAATCAAATCAGCTCTTACATAACTCGCCTGTGTTGCTACCGTGACGTGTGTCTGACAGGTTCACAGTTGGTATCCTTCATTTAATGTTACAATCAAATCAGCTCTTACATAACTCGCCTGTGTTGCTACCGTGACGTATGTCTGACAGGTTCACAGTTGGTATCCTTCATTTAATGTTACAATCAAATCAGCTCTTACTTAACTCGCCTGTGTTGCTACCGTGACGTGTGTCTGACAGGTTGACAGTTGGTAACGTTCCGTTACTACCACAGACTACATTATAATATGTTACTACATCATCCCCTTTTATTTTTAATTTTCTTCTGACATTTTCTTCTTTTATTTTGAAAACAAATTATCATTGTTAATACTAAATTACCTAAATAATCTAAATCCTTATTACAATATTTTATCATAATAATACACCACACTTTCACGTATATTATAATATGTTACTACATTAAGTATGTACATGATTATAGCACAGAAATCTCTATGTTTTGATTTGACATGACGCCATGTCAATACATTGTCGTACCCGTGCGAAGCAGAGCGGGTCGCTAGTATCAGATGAAAAATGTGTTATAGTTAAAATAGATCACATCAGATCCGTTCATAAAAAAATGACGATAGAGGACAACCGACTTATAATCTAATAAAGTTAAAATGAAAAATCTAGAATGACGTAAAACTGTTTTATAGTCTGAAAACATACTCTGGCGAAATAAAAAAGATAACAGTTTGTAACAGTTATTGCGACGAAGATGAGATCCAGAATTTGCATCATTTATGGACAATTCAGACCACTAACCTGGTTCAGACAGTATCAATTCAGAGAGATCGATTGCGGCAAATACACAAAGCCTATCGAATAGATCTGTGGCTTAGAAGGAATTAGTACAGTAAACAGTGTCTTATCAAACATTTATTTGGGAGAAGATTGATGATTTTTCATAGATTCAGTGGATTAGATTAGAAATGTAATAAAAATATTGTGTCGGAAAATGATTAGCTTGGTCTTTATTTTCTTTTAGTTCTGTTATGAGTTCAACTGTCATTAACGAAACACAATAGAATTTTAATTGTTATATATCTTAAAAGACTTTTCGACAGTCAGAAGGATAAATTATATACATAATTATTATATCAAGGTCGATGAAGACTGATTTAGTTATTTTTCGTTTGTAAGTATGGCTGTAATTAAATCTTTATTTTTTTATTTTATTATAATGTTATAACTTATCCAAGTAACATCTACCAATTCAGTTTTTTTTTAATAGTAGTCTCGTCAATAAAAGTGGGAGTAGAGTTTGCTTTTGTTACTTTCTCTTTAATAGGTACTAAACCTGTCAGAAAAATACGTCAACAAAACTTGATACTTTGTTCTGCAGCGAGCACAACTTTCCTAGAACTTCTTACCATCCAGAGAACTTCTCGACTTTGTCAAAATTTCGCAAATTAAATTGTTTCGTTCCCGCTGAGGTACGGGGCTAATTCGATCTGCTCCCTGTGACTCCTTGCGAACTCTTCAACACTGTTAACCAAGTTTATTTTAACCGCAGGAGTCGCCAACATTACGCTCGTTACATCTTGTATTAATATAATAAAACACGAACATAATTTCTGTTTGTAACAGCTGAGGTATTTTGAAATTCTTTTCTCTTTTAAAATTTCTTGGCGTTTTATTATTTTGTACTGTTCTTATAGGAGTTGTTTCGTAATAAACCACTGGTTTTATTTGGAGTTGTATCAACAATGAAGAAGTTTAATGTTGGTTAACAGTTAATTAAATTTCTTTGTTTAAAATATTATTAAACTTCCTAGGTTTATCTGGAAATTACTGACATCAGTGAAGAGAAAACATCGTGAGAAAACCAACCTAGATCAATTCTGGAAAAATCAGACAGTGTTTTTTTTTTTTTTTTCAAATGTATGGGAAAAGCCCTTTGCCCTACAGTAGGACAGTATTAGGCTGGTATTATTAAACTTATCTATAGAATACGTTTTTTTTTAACCTTTCAATATATTTATTTACTCAGTCATAAATCTTAATTACAATAGACAAGCTAACAGTAGCACTAAAATATAATTATGATTTATGTAAAAATATACAAAGGAACAAAAATAAAAATAAAGGTAGGCATTGGGCATCAAAAAATTCGTCCGCATGGGATGCCAGTGGGAAAAGTGCCCAAAAGGCTGGCAGCGTTGCCACGTTGGATAGCAATGCTAATTCTTTGACCTAAAAATAGGCCAGCCCTATGGTCACGTGAAGAATCGACCACCCGCTTGGCGATGTCCTGAATACTTTCTTGATCTTCATTCCACCTTGACTATGCAAGAGCATGTCTCGACAAACACTTATAAGAAAACCAGTACATTGTGCTAAAATAATATTCATGGTTATTACATATTTCCCGTCACTGGAATTTGAACTTTTAGTGCTACATCTTAAAGTACAAAATTATGAACATCCATAAAGAAGAATATTCAAATACTTGACGAGTAAAGAGTTCCCCTTGTCTGTAAAAAAATGAGAAATGCGCATTTATTTTGTGTTCATTGGTGTGGGAAATCAGAAAATCGAAAGTTCTTTATGTTAAAGGTCTCTGTTAAATGAGCTATGAACGTAGGAGATTATACTGTTTGAGCTTTTTCACACCGAATTGTACCATACAATAGAATGGTTGAAGTTATTCTGTTAGAAAAGAAAGGAAGAAAAATAGTTTAGTCTGCACAAACAAAACGCACATTAGAAAAAAAATGCTAAAAATACGCACATACTAAAAGCCAAAAGCCTCGTAGTCAAGCAGTAAAAATTTGTCAATTTTATCTATTGTTTTATTTATATTCGACGACACGGTTGGCGCAGTGGCTGAGCGATGGACTGCTGCGCAGCGTGTTGCGGGTTCGATCCCCGCACGGAACAATTATTTGTATGATCTGCAAGTAGTTGTTCCGGGTCTGGGTGTTAGTGTATGTGAGTTTCTATGTTTGTAAACGCACCCACGATACAGAAAGAAATTATTAGTGTGGGGCAAGGTTTAAAAAAAAAAAAAAAAATTGTTACTTTTTTACCAATAGATAACAAAATAAACTGTTCCATCATCATCATCTCATCATCTCCATTCCTCAGACAATCCATCCATCTTTTCTTTAGTCTACCTTTTCCACTCCATTCATCAAACTGTCCCAGCATGACAGCAACTGTCATATGAGTTGCCCAAATCCATTTTACATTAAAATATTGCAATTCAAATCAAAGTTGTGAAAATCATAACTCATCATACTTTGCCAAACATTCCTTTTTTGACTCTATTTTATTTAAAACTAGCTGCCGCCAGCGGCTTCGGCCCGCCTGTAATCTATATCAATTATAGCCTATGTTACTCAGGGTGAATGTAGCTTTCTAATGGTGAAAGAATTTTTTAAATCGGCGCAGTAGTTTTTGAGTTTATTCATTACAAACATACACACAAAAATACAAATCTTTCGTCTTTATAATATTAGTGTAGATATGTAGATTAATTTGAGGAATCTTTCGTAAAATTCGTAGTCAGATAAAAGCCAGTATAATCGAGTTCGGTGTTAGATGTAGCCACTTGTACTCATAAAAGAAATTCTTTATATTTCTTTTGTTCCAAAAGATAATGCTGCAAACGCTATCTAAATGCATTAATCTTAATGGCCTTCTCTTATTAAATATTTGCCGCTACAATTTTATTGGGATATTTCCCTTCAATAATTGCATTCCGATCGGTGTCAACTATGCAAACGAAGACGACGATCCCGACTCTTCTATGATAGAAAACGCCTTTTATGGAATAAGGCTTTGCCAGTAGAAAACCTCCAAGAGTGACTTTATTACATTAGTTATATTCTGCATAAAGATTTTGTTGAAAGGGTTAGGTAACAAAGGGTTTGTTAAATTAAATTCTTGGTTAAATTCTTACGCAATCAATCACAAAGGTATTAGTAACACGTTCATCTGTATTTAGAAGGTTTCAACTTTATATGTCACTAACTTTTCCAATAATTATTGTTTAAATAACATTAATATTTTTGCAAAATCAAAGTTGAAAATTGAAGAAAATTAAACTCAATTGTGTAATGAAAAACATGTTAAAATAAATTAATAAATTCTAAAAGAATTAGCATTTCGTGTTTAAGTATTAATTAATCAAATGACTCAATTTCTAAGTGGCACTTTATTGTTTACATTTTTATCAGATACTTTTGGAATACACTATACTACTCGTATGTCTGGTGGCCCCCACCTCTAAAACCAACTATGTTGCATCGTTAATATGTTCGCCGAATTGATCGGGATCGAAATGAGAGAAGACAATAGCCAAACGACCTACAGAAGATCGCGGGGAAGACCTGGGGCCTACCACCACCGCTTACAGCAGTACTATTTTAATCTTACTTCAGTGGGGGAAAGAGATGAAGCTCTACAGGACGTATAGCTCCATCTCTTTCCCCCACTGAAGTAAGCTTAAAATAATACTGCTGTAAGCGTTGGTGGTATATGGCAGGTGGTATATGGTAGAGGCCTATCCTCAGCAGTGCGTGGAACATGGCTGCCAATAATAATGATGATAAGAGCAGAATCCTAATAGATTACCACGAATTCTCCATACCTTTACGATCTATCTTTTAAACTAATTAATTATTAAACCTTTCTGAGTAAAAGTCCAAGCCAGGATTAATTAGCAAAGTTGATTCGTTTTAAAAATTAAATTATTCAAGTAAATTGAAAACCGACTGTTTCCTCCAAAAGTTCCGTTAATTAAATCCATAATGTTAAGAAACAGGATTTGGTCTCTTTTAGACGAATTTTATTAAATTAATTATTGTTCGCAGTAAGTTTTACAACTTCCGTTTTTTTCTTTTCTTTGCCATTTTTAAGAAAAGAGTAGTCAGAAATTTACTGTTTAATTGCCACATTTCTAAGAATGAATGGCTAAGGAGTATTTTGGGAAAAATGAAATGAAAAAGAAATCTAAAAATCTCTTCATTGGGTTTTAGACTTTAGATAAAAACAAACACAACAAAACTTGTGGAAAATTGGAAAAAGGGATTGAAAATCCTGTTTATTTGTAATCCTGTACCTGTACTAAAAATTAATCATATTCTATTCTGTTTTCCATACAAGACAAAAAAAAAATATTGACAGTTGTAAAAGACAAGTGTTTTGTGTCTACCTAAATTGTCGAAGTGAACCATTAAGGTAAATGAGATATTTTTTCCTTCAAAAGCTACTGTGCAGAGGCCTCCCCCCCATGACTTTCAGTGCTTGCAGTCTAGGGCTAATGTGGAGCAGTGGTCGTTTATTTTGTCCAGCTCCTGCCATCTTCTACGGCTTCAGAAGCTTTTTCAGGGCTTTTTCAAAGCTAAAAAGCTTTATTCCTGAAACAAAACCAATCACCCCGAACGATTTGTAAGACACTAAAATTGGAGCCTAAACCGGCCACATTAGCAATTCCTCCAAAAACAGTTCATTTCCTGAATCCCAGCTAACATTAGCAATTCCTCTAATTTGACATAAAAGCAATTTGTGGACCATTTTACAATACGAATCTCCATAAAAAACTGTCAAACAGACGAATTGTTTCGTTACAGGCAGATCATATTATTATTAATTGTCAGTTTGTGACATTTTACGATGATTCAAAATACATAGTTTCATAATAAGATTCTGCAGAAGTGACCGTTTTTAGCCCCCAGATCTAGGCTATCTAGATGCATTAGTGCTACTAGAAAATAAAACCTACTTTGAAAGCTTCAGGTCCATTAGTGCTCATATAATCTGGACGGCTCATTAAAGCATTAAGTGCTCGTACGGTCAACCACAAGCAGTAGTAGCACTTCAGCTTCAAAAACCTACGAAATAAAGGCGCAGTCAACGTCTAATTGTTACATGGACGTGTGTTTGACTGTACGTCCGGCTGTAAAGGTGAGCGGACACTGTTAACACAGGAGTGGTTTGGCTCGTTATCTAACTGTAAAATGTTGGCTTAGTTTTGGTAGACTTGTTAAACATTTACAAGTGCAGGTTGCCTTGTGCCTCAATTCTTTAATAATAAAAGTGCGTTGACACTTGGTGGTGTGGTAATTTCAGTTATATCCAATAGTAATTCTTTTAGCTGGTACAACTTACCTATTATATTAGTTCGTTAAGCCCCATTCTATCCTCATTTGCTCATCGCTCGCTACCATTCCCCACAAATATGGAAATAACACACACACGCACATACACACAATACACACACACCGACAAACACACCCCCACACACCACACGCAGACACCCACACACACACGCACCCCCTCACACCCCTGCATACACTACACTATTCCATTCACAAAATCTTTCGTTTTGTTTTATTTCCTTTCCTACATAGTTTATTTGTCCGTTTACCTATGCCATAATAAAGAACCAGTTGTATAATTCCAAAATGGCATCTATGTACCTAAATGCAATTAAGAAACATCCAATAAAGGATCGGGGCCAGCATCTTTAACACAAGTTGTCTTGGCAACTTAGCAAGGGTGCTGGTGTCGCCACACAATTGTATAATTTTCTTTAAACTGTATGTACTACCATCTTTATAAGGTAAAATGTAAAACTTGATGCAAATAAATTATTATATTATTATTATATTACTTTTGCCTTTTATAGAATTGGTCTTCACTCATCATTCGTCACATACAATTTATAGAAGATACGCATACCTACCCCACGTAAAGCAATAAAATATCGGTTCCTCTTAGTTGTGATAACTACGGAGACATTGAACTCGTAAAACCCTTTTTTACGGGGTCAATGTTTCCGTATGACATACTGAAATTACGCCGCCTGTAAAGTATTCCACGAAGGGGTAAGTAGAGATTAAAAATACCCCTATTTTGCCAGTTATGTTGAAGTCCCATTTTATAAGACTCTGCTGTGTCTGCCTATGAAGTATCGTCGTAGGGTCATCGCCGGCTGTCACTGAAAACCAGCGCTGGGGCTCTGTCCGCATAGGGTCGCAGCATTATGCTGAGCGATGGCCGTTTTGCGTGGAAGTGACGCATATTTTCCCCAACTTGTTATTTTTAGGGTTCCGTACCGAAAGGGTAAAACGGGACCCTATTACTAAGGCTCCGCTGTCTATCTGTCTGTCCGTCTGTCACCAGGCTGTATCTCATGAACCGTGATAGTTAGACAGTTGAAATTTTCACAGATGATGTATCTCTGTTGCCGCTATAACAACAAATACTAAAAAACAGAATGGGGCTCTCATACAAGAAACGTATTTACAGCCACATCATTTATAAAAGTTTCACAAAAGACCAACATAGTAGGTACAAAGGAAAAAGTAGGTATACGCAAAATTTTACTACAAATAAGACCTCTACTAGAGAGTTTATGTACCCTGAAATTAATCCTTTCTCGTCCGGGTCCGGTCATTCACCCTGTCCGGTAATTTCCTAGTTCGCAAATAGTCTGCAAAAGTGTAATATTTTTATCAGGAATAATTTTCGTATTTTCACGGTTTGATGCCTATTTTTATGATCGTTCTACTCCTAATTTTGTTAAAATGCTGGCAATAGATAGACTGTTATACCCCTTTCTAAAATTGGAGCTAGATATACTTTTAGTTGGAAATTAAAGGCCGAGCTCATTATTTTGCTTTGCTGTAATTGATAAGTATATTAATGAAATAAAAGACATAGTATAAAATGGTTATAAATGTCGGCAATCCACTATGGGGATGTAGATGTCATTTGCAACCAAATGACCCCTGATGACTCCTATGCCATTGTCAATCATTATCGAGTAATTTCACATTTTATATTTGAAAATGTATGAAAATATAATAAAAATATAAAATGTCAAATGACTCGAAATTTTTTAACATTAATGCATAGCAGTCAAAATGGATCGTTGGATTGTAAATGACCTCTCCTACTTCCCCTTATTAGAATTGCCGACATAAAACCAATAACCTTTTGGTATTTATCCAAAATAAATTAAAATGAAAATGAAAAACAGCACGCTTTCAAAATAATGAGGTATATAGAAGGTATGTGAATAATTTAACTAGAACACTTAAGTTTGTACGATTTGTACTTGTGTCCTAAATGCTTAATGAACCTTTTATGTGTACAATTAACTAAGTAACATTTGCTTTTCTTAGTGTTTACTCGACTATTTTAGAATTTAGAAAGGGTTAAATATTTACAGTAATAATAATGTTACCTCTAGCTGTTTGTTTGCTATGCGTGTCATTTATTTTCAAGGAATTTTGTCCATACATACATACATAAACTCACGCTTTGTTCTCATCGGTAGGCAGAAGCTATTTAGGGGTGTGAGGAACAGGGTGTAAAGTTCACTCATCCCCCATACAAAAAGGGAGGATCCTCCGACCAGACGGGTGTTGTGTCTGGCGGGCAACTGCCCAATGATTGATATTGGGTTTTTGTATATATATGTTCACTGCACGGTAAACTCTAATTGCGCGATGCAGGATTTATGTGACGTCAGGTCTTCGATGCGTAGTTCACATGTGGCGATTTAGATACCGCCACATCACTCCCCTCCGGAGACCGGAGGTCGATAGTGGGCTAAGTCTTTTATCTTGCGATGCTTGCCAGTGCCAGTTGTGGTTCCAGTGAGTCGGAACCGGGTGCCGCATTGTTCGCGGTGGATCGGAACTGTTTTGCGGTGATTCCCCAGTGGCTCAGGGTGATGAGGTTGAGGTGATTGATGTGATTTCCCCCCAGTGGGTCGGGGTGATGAGGCTGAGGGTGATGACCAGGAATGCGCGATCGCTGCATGCTGGTGGTCAGGATACCCGTTGACGCCTCGGGTGTTGGCTTGGCTGTGTGACTCGCCTCACTGAACGCTTGCGGGAGTGATGATGATGACGTCACGCTGGAGTAGTTGCACGAAGGCTGCGTTAACGTTCATATTCGGGGTCACCAATTTAGGGGTGTGAGGAACAGGGTGTATAGTTCACTCATCCCCCATAGAAAAGGGAGGATCCTCCGACCAGACGGGTGTTGTGTCTGGCGGGCAACTGCCCAATGATTGATATTGGGTTTTTTGTATATATGTTCACTGCACGGTAAACTCTAATTGCGCGATGCAGGATTTATGTGACGTCAGGTCTTCGATGCGTAGTTCACATGTGGCGATGTAGATACCGCCACAGCTACAAAATGTGACAAAAACCTTTGTTTAATTAAACATGCTATATAAATAAACAAGGTGACATCGTCTTTTTAGTTTACTGACTAGTTTTTGTTATTACCAAAATGTAACTAGAAAAACAACACACAACACACACGTCACACACACACAACACACATACAATACACACACAAAACGGAACAATACACACAGACACACAACGCACATTGCACACAATACAATACAACAACGTAACAAAAACACTTTTTCTGTCTTTCTTTCTTAAGTAACTTCGATGGTCGCCTACTTCGAAATACTTGAACATTATTTTTAAAATAAAAAGGTCCCCTTTTTACCCAAATTGGCGTGCATTTTGGCAATTACAAAGAAAGAAATACTAATCTACTTCAAATGTCAGTGGAAGATAGTAAGTGGCTATAAATCGTGCAACATGTTGGCACGTTGTAACTAATGTTTCACCTTGTTTGCGCTAGATTACAGAATTGTCGAGTGTCTGGGTGAAAAATCCTTTTATTTGCAGCAAAGATCTAGGAGATTTAGACGTGCAGAAATGTGGTAGCAGCTTCTGTACTCTTGCAATTTGTGGATAAGTGGGTGTTTAGTCTTTCCTGTTTAAAAAAACTTTTTCCAAAAAAAACAACCGACTTCAAAAAAAAACACTAAAAAAGTTAAAAATAACTTTAATTTCGGAAGTCGGTGTCTTTGCTTTTTAATTTTCGTTTTTTGCCACCGACTTCCGAAATTAAAGTTATTTTTAACTTTTTTAGTGTTTTTTTTTGAAGTCGGTTGTTTTTTTTGGAAAAAGTTTTTATTTTTCACTTTTTAGTGGTGGTACCTACCCCATACAAGTTACTACCTGCTATGTAAATAACAGTGAAGGAGTCTAATAATGATATCGTCTACATAGACTGTGGGAAAAATACGTAATATTGAAGCTAGCGCAAGAACTACGCAAGCAAACTTAATAAAATGTATATGGGACCATCTCGGGAGTATACCCTTTCGAACTAAAAAATAATTTTTAAAATCGGTTCACAAACGGCGGAGTAATCGGTGAACATACATAAAAAAAAAAAAAAACAATCATCCGAACGTAGTACCTCCTCCTTTTTTGAAGTCGGTAAAAATACAGCTGTTTTTAACCACTGAAACCTTACGAACCTATTCCGTGGACTCAAGTAGGGTTCAATTGAAACGGACGTCGGGTTCTGGATACGATTTCGACGTATTTTTAGGGACCATTTATTTGCCTATCATTTACATAATGAATAATCATTCTAACAACTTAGTTTGACATTAAAATGTTATGTGTACGATGCTATTAAATTAATTAATCAATAAATCAAATAAATTATTTGTATGCAAAAATAATATTTCCCCGCGTCGGTTATGGGTGTGGCGCGTCCGGCGTGAAATAGCGCCTATGGAATGTTACGTCGCGCGAATTCCGTACCTACCGAAATGGAGTCACTAGTCCTAATCAGATAGTCTTTTACGTAGGCACACTTGTTCAGGTATCCGAATACGTACTGGCATAGGCTGCATCACGCCTGTAAAGGGTTTAGATACAGCATTGCTATTCTGTAACCATCTCACCGTGAAAACTTAGGTGAAGTGAGCGTGTGAGCTGTTATTGTCATCGATACCTACTGATGCTAAGGCAGTGAAGTTTTCACGGTGAGATTTTCACAGAATAGCACAACAGGTAGACAGACATTTCAACAGTTTTTTTTATTCATCTATTATTTCTCGTCGCATCTGCACCGAGATCACTATTTTTTTGAAAACTTCTGAATCATAATATTACTGTTGTAGGCACCACGTCCATTTAAAACTAAATTAATTCGATATTTGTTAACAAGGTATACCAAACCTTGTTATACTAAGTCCATACGCAAAACCAATATACCTGAATCAATCAAACCCGCATCACAATCAGCGCAATCTACAATACAAACTACAAGATTGTGTAATAAAGTTAGCTAACCCGTCGCATGCAATTAGAGGGGCCAGTAATTACTTTATTGGTGACCGGGGGACATGCCGGTCACGCGTACCGGGGCGTGCACAGGTTAAAGAAGAAATGAGGATGCGCTAAGCGTGTCTGTCGCTGCGATATTATCAAAATGATCATACTCCATAAACGCCAACCGAGGAAATGGAGAGGGTTTATATGTACGGAAAAATAGACGTACTGCGCTGACAGGGACTGGACTACATCTATTGGGATGATTTTCTACATCTAACAATAGATAGTGCTAACTAGAACCAGTTCTATAAAATAACTGGTGAACAAACGAGTACAGTATTCTGTACTCAGAGGGGCTAATCCGCCACATTAGCAATTCCTCTAAATGCAGTTCATTTGCTGAATCCCAACTGTTATTCGCAATTCCTCTAATTTGACAGAATAGCAATTCATATTTGTGGACCATTTTACGAATCTCCATAGAAACCTGTCAAAAAGATGAATTATTTCGTAATATGAATTACATGCTGATCATATTATGAATTGTCAGTTTGTGATATATAATATTTTTATATTATGATTCTGCTACAGTGACCGTTACTGTGGTTCCAACACACAAGGAGTTTTCAAAGGCTATGTCGAAAAGTGTGTTCATGTTTTTCGGGAAATGAGCCCCGAAATCGAAATATCTGCACTTTTTAATAAATACCTTATCCCCCTTTTCTGCAATCATAAAGACGTTGAAATTACTAGCATGCCTGCCCGTACCGACACTTAATAAGGGGACGTTGTGCCGCCTTATTTTACAGATATTCAATATTGTTGTGTGTTGTCATGCTGTATCGTTTGTGGGCACTTCTGCGGCCATTTTGGGGTCGTAACGGGAAGGTTACAGGTATTGGGTTTGTAATAATAGATGAAAATTATACAGATTGGATTTTAAGACAGGATAGTAAGGGTTGAAACTTAAACCTTCCGGTTTAGAGGAAAATGTTATATTAGTCTGACTGTTCTAACTGAGAACAGCACGACTATTACAGTAGAAACGGGTACTGAACGGAACGGTTTTGTCGACGGAAGAATAGATAAATTAATGACAGATAATCACAATCTGTCATTTTGTCTATTCTTCCGTCGACAAACCCCGTAGAAAACCCGTTTCTGTGATTGTCATGCTAGGCGTTCAGTTCGTATTGCATTTAATTCAACATTTGTGAAAAAAGTTGTAACAACTTTCTGTGCCGTGAGAAGGGTTAGCTAAAGTGCTCTTTCTTTTGTCCTCCGAATACCTACTACTAATTACTCTTAATACGAGTATCCCCATTGTTTCTCTAGGGTTCCTCTCTGCTCTTATAACCTATCTATATTTTACATAAGTAGGTAATTAATTTTGTTATATAATATAATATGCTAATGCTAATATGCTAAGGAACTGCTAATGTGGCCGGTTTAGGCCGCCTGCTCTGCGGGCAGGCGGCCTAAACCGGCCACATTAGCAGTTCCACTAAAAGCAATTCATTTCCTGAATTCCTAGCTGTCATTAGCAATTCCTCTTATTTGATACAAAAGCAATTCATAATTTGTGAACCATTTTACGAATCTCCATAGAAAACTGTCAAACAGATGAATTATTTCGTAATATGAATTACACGCAGATCATATTATGAATTGTGAGTTTGTGACATTTTACGATGATTCATAATATTTTCCTATTATGAATCTGCCAAAGTGGCCGTTTTAAGCCCCCAGGGCACTGGTGGACCGTCACGAGTCGTAAGTCATCGATAAATTATTTCATCACCACTGCTCTCAAAATGGGGAAGGAAAACATCGTGAGGAAACCTAGAACCTATCACCAATAATTCTAAGACATGTGACATCTATCAACCCGTACTGGGCCCGCGTTCTGGATTACGGCCCACTCCCTCTCACAGAAGTTCCTTGCAGTGGGAACATTATAGGCTGAATATGCTTACACTTAATGAATTTTGTTCAACAGTCATTATGAAAGTTTCGAATAAAAATTTTAGTATGTTACAGAATTAGACCGCCAAATCATAACGCAGTAGATACAATCGTAATTGGTGTTAACACTAGTTAACACCGCCTTCGAGATTTATACCCTCGTACATAAGGGGCTGACTACCCCTTTACGTTCACGCAACATCCCACAGATGTAGGAAGGCTATTACCATAGACGTAATAGGGTTATAGGATGGGTGATGAGATTGTCGATCGATTATAGTGGCTATTTTAGGATTAATTTTCTAAGTGTACACACACTTAGAAAATTAATCCTAAAATAGCCATATGTGTCTTGGGTTGGGGGTCAAAAGTGAAACTAATTTTCTGTGAAAATAGTTATTTAAAGTAGCCTCTTTAACACGAACTTCGCGTTCATTCAAGTAATGACTAATGATTTAAAAGCATTGATGATTTTGTCGTTGTCATTGCATGATGAAAAGATTTTAAAATATCGATTGCAGATGGTCGGAAGCATCAGTCATGTCTTAGTGATGAAGATCTACGTAACAGTACCACGATTTATACCTATTAAAAAAAAAAACAATAAAAAAAAAGAAACGAAAGATTGTAAGCTTGTAGTGACTGTGGGTGCGTTTGCTTCTAGAATTTAATTTAAATGCAATTAGGCATACATGAACCAAAATAATAATCTCTAGAAAAACAGGCTTGGTATACATTATCTTTAGGACGGTATGCAGTAGAAATCTATAAGGAAGAGCTGCATTTGGAAATGTGGAATGGAACTCTGAAAAATTTCCAAACTCAGCACAAACTGCAGTGCCAAACTACCAAAATTTGAAAGTCGAATCTGTGATAGATAGCGGTAATATTTCGAATATAATGTAGACGAAACTTTTGATCCAAATGTATGCGGAGCACGGCGTTCAACCAAAAACTCGCCATGAAGGATGAATATCGATGAACGCACGTATGCGAACACTGCTCAGGAATACGCTAGGATGAGCCGCCATACTTCAGAAACCTGAACACTAAGGAATATGGTGTGAATACTGTTATTTTCGCTCACTATACAACATTATTTTTTGTTTATGCTAAACCCGAAAAGGGGTCATTGTACAACTTTTTCTATGGGAACAACATTGACATCGCGAAAAAAAAATCAGCTGTTCTGTCGATTTAAGTGAACACAAATGTATGGAACAGCTGATTTTTTTTTCGCGATTTCTGATATTGTTACATTTATTTTTTTCTAACTGTCTTCATACACATTAACGGGTTTGTAATTACGATGTATGCCGCAACGTCTTTTTATTCAGTGGACGAGACTCAACCACGTGCTCCTAGCAAAATGGAATTTCCAATTTATTATTCGTGGGTAGTTTCACAAGATAAACGTTGCCCCACACTATGAATTTTTTCCTGTATCGTGGGTGCGTTTACAAACATAGAAACTCACATACACTAACACCCAGACCCGGAACAACTACTTGCAGATCATACAAATATTTGTTCCGTGCGGGGATCGTAAATATTTGTTCCGTGCGGGGATCGTACCCGCGACACGTTGCGCAGCAGTCCATAGCTCAGCCACTGCGCCAACCGTGCCGTCAAAGATAAGACCCGCCGCCCTACCCGTTCTATAGGAAAATGCCAATTAGTCTCCATCAGTACATTTTCAGTGGGGTATATGTATATAGAAAGATGAAAAGGTATCTGGAAGTCAAGTTTGGGAAGCGTAGCGAACCTCAGCTGACACGTACCCTGTCATATAGATGCGCGCCTTTATTTTCATAAAAAACATTCATTGTATTATGCATCGTGAGTAAATAAAATAAAACAACTTTCCATATTAAAATCCTCTCTCTACACATTTCGAAGAACACTACACGCACCCACAAAACTGTAAGCTAAATTCCACCCGTAATTTCATTATTTCAGATCCTTTGACAGAATACGAAGAATGACGAACCACATACATAACCTCAAGAAGGATACCAAGAGCCAATATCAATTAATAATGTATCTAAACGACAGTTGGCTGAGACATGCGTCGCCGGAATATTGGCAATTATGCCGCAAATGAGCGCTAGTGCGGCCCTAATGCGACCATATTAACCTCTGAATCGATGTGCAATAAATGTCAATGACATTCATAGGCGCTGTGTGCAGTAGTGTACAGTCTTAATCTGAACAGCTCAGCAATAATATCTGATTTCATGATTCTTCCATGAATATATCAATAAACTGACAGGTTTTTATACTGCCAAAGTGATGTCAGGGGGCGGGGTCCGCTAGGACCGATGCTTGGCGGGGTCCGCTAGGACCAATGCCTGGCAGGGCTGCGGGTTAGTCCCAAAGGGATACCGGGACCTTGGCAACAGGCAACTGAAGGAACACGGGTGGGTTTTAGTCAGTAAAAGACTGACACGCCCTTCCGCTCCACCCAGAGCGGGAGAAGTCATTGGATGAAAAAAAAGGGGGCCATGTCTACTAATTTACAAACGTGTCAGTGGTCTCCCAATGATGAGTTTTTGACAGATTTTGTATGGCTTATCTGTCAAAAACTGATCATTGTGAAACCACTGATATGTTTATAAATTAGTAGACTTGGCCCCCAGATATTTTGAAGTAGGCAGATATTTTAACGCAAGCGCTTTCGCTGTCCTGTATTATGTAATATTGCACTAACATAATTATATTTTTGAAGCCGATGCAGCATCCTTTATTTTGGCGTCGCTTGTCACGCCAGATAATTTTGTTGTTCCTTCGCTGTCACCACATATTTGTGCTGTCACTTGTACATGCCTTCCACAAATGATCACATATACAAGGGGTGTTCAATAAATAGTGAGAATGCGATACATTCTCCTTGGAAAGAAAAAAAATAAATACTGACAGGCATAGCCCAGACATTAGCTATGATGATAATAAAAAAACAATCAATTATCTTTTGTTTAAAAAAAATAGAAGTCATTTGTTTGCGTCGTTTCGGAACGTGTTCTGTTGTTTGTTTATTTCACCAAGATAACGCCCCCGCGTACAAATCCAGAGTTGCGATGGCTGCCATTCAAGAAGCTGGCTTCGAATTGATGGCACATCCTCTATAATCACCGGACCTTGCTCCAGTGATGTTTACCGATTTTTGCGGTTAAAGGAACATCTCAGGGAGCAGCAATTTGAAGACGATGACGCAGTAGTCGCCGCCGTACACGATTTTATAAGGGTTCAGAAAGAAGATATTTTTAGAAAGGGAATTTTAGTTTTAGAAAAAACTTATAAGAAGTGAAACTTATACCCGGAAAGGTGACTACGTCGAAAAATAAAATAACATTTAATAACAGATAATTGCGTCATACTCATTCTCACTATTTATTGAACACCCCTCGTATTTGCTATCATAATTATTTTAATGGATGAATCATGGAATCAGATATTATTGCCGAGCTCAGAGCTGTCCATAGTAATACATTTATACTGGTGACATTACCTATAATCGTAATTCCCATACACCATGTGCCTGTAGATCATACAATTATAATAATAATCATAATCATCATATCATAATCATATCCGTTCATCATAAACCCTGTTCCCGATACCGGTGGGCTACTATTTTTTATATTTTTAAATGATTTTTTATTTTTTTATTCTAATATTTAAAAATATAATTTATGTTTATGGAAAATGAAACAAAGAGATAATCATAATCAATTATTTTCAATAGGTATTGGTATAGGGTTGGAGTTAAAATCATAGATAAAACCTTAACAAACAAACAAACAAACAACTCACTTTCGCATTTACAATATTATAAATTAAGTTAGGATTCAATATTTATGCTAATTGCGTTGTCAAAAACCAGACTGACTATCTGTTTTTCTCATGAAACAAGTACAAACTTGTGAAAGTCACGCTATACTGTTGAACTCAGTACTAAAAATACACAGCGACTTTCAACTAATAAAGCAAAAGCAGCTAGCAATTCAACGCATTTGCTCTGTCAAGTCGAGTACAGTCAGCTAAGGAGCTTACTCAGCTCTTGAGATAATTTTTCTTTTCAAAGACGAACAAATTATGAGTGATATTAAATGAAACAAGAAACTTGGAATAGTACTAACTGGTTTATTTTCTTTTGATGAAAGTTCTTTCAGTGAGAAATTATTTTAGTTTGAAATACGAGAATGCAAAGATTGGATCGGCGAAGGATAATTGATTTAATCACGACATCACTACATATTATAAAACAAAGTCCTCCGCCGCGTCTGTCTATCTCTCTGTACGCGATAAACTCAAAAACTACTCCACCAATTTTCATGCTGTTTTCGCCAATGGATAGAGTGGTTTTCGAGGAAGGTTTTAGTATACAATAACCGACATCCACGCGGGCGAAAACGCGGGCATCAGCTAATTGTAAATATAATAATTAGGTAATATTAGATTACATTAGATCAGACTATACCTTGCAATATTAATATAATTCTTGTTTCGTATAGGACTCAGTATCTGATTTCAGACTGTACCTAGATATATCTCCGACGATCGGCAATATTGCAGACGGACACGCACGACAGTCGACCACAGACCGCCCCGCACCGCGCACCGAGGAACTTCCGATGTCTGCGATACCCCGCACGTACACCTTCCCACGATCCATCGTCCGGGTAGATAAAAACCTACCCACCATTGTAAATGGTTCAGATTCTTAAAAGTCAATTTCCCTATGATGAGATGATGTTGTATACTAATGTAATACGAGGAGGAGGAGCTCGTAGCTAAGTAATAACAGCCGAACGGGTCGTTGCCGGGATTGGTCCGTGGACACCCGTCCACGGACAAATCCCTTTATATACCGAGACTGCATATATAATACCAATTCCTACACATTAGAATACAACATCATCTCAAAAATAACGTCAGTTATAAAACCGAACAGTTATTTTGATTAAAACCGAAGTTTATTTATACCTCAGTATAGTCGGCAATATAAAAAGCCATTCATTTTCATCGCGAGCCCATCCGTTAGGTTGGAATCGTAAAAAGTAAACTGAGCATTTTATTACGGGTTGAGACCCTGTACCGGTTGATGCTTATGCTTATTGGCTGATACCGCTAATAGTTTTTGGCGTAAACTCTTCATTCTTAGGGTTCCTAAACGGAACCCTATTACTAAGCCGCGCTGTCCGGCCGTCTGTCTGTCAGCAGTCTGTATCTCTTGTATCGTAATAGGTAGACAATAAAATTTTCACAGGCTGTGCATTTCTATTGCCGCTATAACAACAAATACTAAAATACAATAGACGCAGATATATTTAGTAACGCTTAACTATTCTTCAAGAGTCATAAAAAACACTATAAGAAATCGATACGTGTTTCACCTCTCAACGAGGCATCCTCAGGATGACGATTGACCAGTCGCAAACCAGAACACGACCTGTTGCCACACCGAGCGCTAGACGTCATAAACACAATGTTTTGCGTGCGTTACGTTGCGCATTACCGTACGCAGCGATTTTTCACACCTAAAATAAAAGTCGTTTCCCGATAATTATTTTTGTGCAATGTTATTTAATTTGATGTACAGAGTGTGTAATTGACAGGGTGTAAAAGACCTATCACATACCCATGTGATAGGTCTTTTACACCCTGTATACCTACTAAAATATAAACGTCTAATTCTAATTCACATGACGTTCCAACCAAGATACACTTTCACTGATCAAAGCTAAATAGATCAAACGGCTAATTCTCCTTTATTACCGTAACCTGTAAAAGGTTGACTTGCTGTTGCCGCGAGTGAAAGGAAACGTTTATTAACGCTGTTTATTTAATTCCTGTCACTAAATACCAATTCAGGGTATTCACCAAATGATTTACTATTTCAATATCCGCTAGGCATCTGTCCAGTCCAGAGACAACAGTTATACAACCTTAGTATTGTTACCGCCTTACTAATAAACGTTGTATAGCGCCTGTATAGTTACACAACGCTTTGTCTTCTTCTTTCAAAAGTCAAATTACTTTTGAAAGAAGAAGACAAAACGTTGGCGCTATACAATGTTTATTAGTAAGGCGGTTTATGTTTATCCTAAACCTAAAAAGGGATCTAAACAATGATCCCTCTATGATCAATTTACTTTATAGTAGGACCAACCAAGAAAAGACCAATAAAAATTTCATCCAAATCCGTTCAAACGTTTTAACGTGACAAACAAACAAATAAACAAACTCACTTTCGCATTTGTACGGTTAGTTAGGATTATAAATAATATTCTATTTCATTTTCCAATCATTGTGATCACTATCGTCAACCATCTCACCCATATTCAAGAGTAAACATTTTGAGGCTGATAATATTTACCCAAATATTCTCGGTATATCAATCTTCAAATCAAATAGCCATACCCTAAAATGAAGTCAAATTCAAATTGATGTTAGAAATCAAGCAACTGTCAGCAAAACTAATGGTCAATAAACGTTAGCTAACACAACTAAACAGATTAATCAAGAATAATTAATTTATGAAGTTTAGTACCTCGTACTTTGACGATTATTAGAGTATGAATAAAATATATAGAAGAACAAAGTGCTATGGAAAAGCAGCAATGGAAACGGTGAAAACTTTGTTCTTTTCAACTTTTATTTTTGGGTGACCGATATAGGTATCGGTTGGACTATCCGGTGTATGTATTAACATAACACATCTAGTAAGAAATCGTGTGAACACATACTTGCCGACCGGTTTTGTATAGTGGCAGGATATTTGCGCGAAAGATTTTACGCGCAACTGTCCTTTCGCAGCGCTTTCGCGCTTTTTACTGTAATTTGCGCAAGTATGTTTCGCGCAAAAGTCCATTCACAAAAAATATGACTTTTCGCGCAAGTGTTTTACAAGCAAAAGTCAATTCGCGGAAATGTCTTTTCGCGCTAGTGGATTCGCGTAAGTGTCTTTCGTGCAAGTGCACCAGATCCGTTTCGTATTTGTTACCTTTACTAATGAAACTGAACACGATCAGTATATCTAAACCGCGTTTGATAGCTGTCAGTGTCATCATTGGTGTGGATTATTGACACTGACAGTTCTTGAACGTTTCTTTAGTGAAATTCGCTCTTAGCCAGCGGAATGTATACAGGAAGATTTTTTAGTCACCGTCCAAATTTTCTCTAGGCATTATGTATCATTCACTAACTCCATTTTTGAAAAAAAATCGATACGTAAAATTTTCATATTAAATCATTATCGCGATGGTGCAGCGCGCACCTCGCTTGCCCCCCGCCCCGCTACACCTGCGCAAAACATCTATCGTTATCCCCAGTCGGCCCCGCGCACCCTTTCGCGGCGCAAGCGCTTACTTCCGTGTTCCCGCGCATCCCGCCGGCGCCCCGTGCTATCGTGAATTTGCATAAAATGTATTCCCACCGCGAGTATTACGAAATGGTGCGATCTTATACTAAAAGAAAAAACACGTATTCAATGGTTTTCGCCAAAGATTAATATATCAAAATTTGGACGGTGACTAAAAAATCTTCCCGTATAGCTTGTCTTATTTATACTTTAACAAGAAAGCTTACTTCGTTAGATAACCTTATCGATTCTGTTCGGTTTATTGACTAGTGGTTGAACACGGGTTTGTGTGAGTTTTGGACAAACTGTTGGCTAAGTATATTTAGATTGGACAGATATTTTGAATTTCAGCTATTATTAATTAATTAATTAGCTATTGATTAATTAACATGAACTACGAGCAAAAAAGTACCTATTTTAAAATGAAGACACACTTGTAGAAGACTCGGCAGTCCTAGAGTCACAGTATAATAAATTAACAGTATTATGCTCGGTAGATAAAACTCCAGCTTCCGTGCGTAACTGCCGCTCACTCAGAACTGTTGCGTATATACACTGAGATTTCGAAGCGCGTCGTTTCTATGAAGATGTAATACTGTTACTATTTATACTGTGGTATAGTTGACCTGTTACATGTTTCCATATCAACATACTGCCGGAAGGAAGGAAGGTAGAATGGCAAAGGCGGAAAATCAAATTAACCGTTCATCTAGTCTTTCCACAGGAAGTCCCCGTAATCTAATCTGCGTTCGCAATTTAGTTTCCAAACATGTAAACAAATTCGAATATTTTCTGTTAACCTACAGAAAATCTGGAGTCTGAGGGCACGGGAGTGCCCCCGCCAAGACGAGGCAAGCAAAGCGCAAGGGTACTACCTACCTTTTCTCGAAGCGTTCTTTTAGGACCCTCATAACTTGGATTTGGATTATGCCAGATAAACAAAATATGTCATCATCTGCCGAGCCTTTTCCCAACTATGTTGGGGTCGGCTTCCAGTCTAACCGGATGCAGCTGAGTACCGTATTTTATATGGAGCGACTGCCTATCTGACCTCCACAACCCAGTAACTGGGTAATACGATACCCTTTGGTTAGACTGGTTGTCAGACTTTCGTGCTTCTGACGACTCGTAACGACTGTCAAAGATCCACAAATGACAGCCGGGACCAATGACTTAACGTGCTTTCCGAGGCACGGAGGAGTCTCGATATGTGAAAATGGTCACCCATCCACGGACCAACCCCGGCAAGCGTAGCTTAACCTGATGTATCGACCCGAGCGGCTGTTATTACTTAGCCACGAGCTCCCCTATAAACAAAATATGTCTAAAATGTAAACATAATGATAAATAATATCTCGAGATATGACGCTAAAGGCCTACAAGGAGTTAGTCAGTTAAGATTGACTGCTCAGGCAGTCAATCTTGACATGGTACAAGAACAGCTATTTAAGTGAAATTGTCACGAATTATCTTCGCAGGGTGGCTGGTAGCAACTGGATGAGAGTTGCCGAGAATCGAGCTGAATGGCGTGCAATTGGAGAGGCCTATGTCCAGCAGTGGACTGCTATAGGCTGATCACGATGATGATGATGTCACGAATTAAACAGCGCCGGCGTAACGTTACGCTGTGTTGTTCTCTCTGTAAGCCAAGGTTCGTGAGTTCGGTCCCCAACTGTTGTTTACTTTTCGGGATTGCATGCTAAAATAACCTAAGACAAAATAAAAAATATTTCAGGGATTTACCGAAGTGTGTGTGATGCACTGAAACGTGGTGGCTCACAGTGGGCCTCATTAGAAGGCTGAAAGTCACTCAAAGGGCAATGGAGAGAGCTATGCTCGGAGTTTCCCTGCGTGATCGAATCAGAAATGAAGAGATCCATAGGAGTACCAAGGTAACCGACATAACCCGAAGTATTGCCAAACTTAAGTGGCAGTGGGCAGGGCACATTGCTCGCAGAACAAATGGCCGATGGGGCCGAAAGGTTCTGGAGTGGCGACCACGTACCGGAAGACGTATTGTTGGAAGGGTCCCCACAAGGTGGACCGATGACCTGGTAAAGGCCGCGGGAATGCGCTGGATGCAAGAAGCCCAGAACTGGTCGATGTGGCGGTACTTGGGGGAGGCCTATGTCCAGCAGTGGACATCTTTCGGCTGAAATGATGATGATGATGATGATGACTCCAGTTTCAGCATAAGCTTCTCATGATTTATGCAATCTAACTCCTCTCAAGGGTCTCAAAAGTTTCCAATGGCATCTCTTGTGATGTGAATATTTAATTCCTGGCTTCCCAGCTGCTAAGCCAGCCACTAGCTAGCTAGCTGGCTAGTTGCCAGCTGCTGCTGCTATTGCTGGCTTATTTATTAGATTATAACCTAATTAGGCTCGTAATAAATAAGGTTTTGCTGTTTATGAAAGACAGAGCTAACAAACGTTTTATCATTAATTGATTGAACATTAATAAACCAAACACCTGAGTGAGAAGTGGTAAAACTGACCCTGCCTTATTATATTAAATGGTGGACCTTGTTGGGTTCTTTCTACTTCATTTAATAGCAGAGGATTAGTGAATTTCGGGATTGCCTTCTTTCGGGATAAATTATTCGGGGTTACGAGTTTCAGTCTTGGAATAGATACAAGTATTGTATGATTTACAGATCATAACATCTTACCAATAATTAATTAATTATTGTCATGGAAAAAAAAAAACCTTGAGCTTGTTGCCTGGATGCTTGTGTATGAGCTGGTGCGCGATGTCAGGGCAGCGCTTGGTATCAAAGCCGGCGCGCTCCACAGCTGCATTATTCTCCCAGTCGCGGTTCGCTGACTTCGCGAAGGCACCAGCTGGAGACGCGTGAGTAACCCGCGTCGTCGTGACAATACCTGCGCACAAAGTTCTTGCATAGAAATTGCCCTGAATCACTTTTTACCGAAACGAAAAGTTGAAGATGGCGCTCACCAACATTGCGCCCGTCCGCAAGAGCCCAGTCGAGGATCGACTCGACGTGTCTAGAAGTGTTCGTGGAAGCGTCGCAGTCATGATGCGGTGCAGCTGCGTTCACTCCGACAACTCCAGAATTCGTTATCACACCACACAAGTACGCAGTGGCAGTACAAGCGGAATCTGCGATCTGAGCGTCGACGCAGTATGTCTGAAACATCACATAATTATAATCATGTCAGTGGATACACCACTTGGTCATTGGCCATGCTCGTAGTAGATGGCCTTCCACCTTTGATAATAAAAACTTTTTACCAAAGGATTCAATGACAGTAGAAGGTACTCGACGCGGGTATATACTCGTATAAGTATAAGTAGAAAAAAAAATACACAAAGAAGAAGTTTTAACGTTACATTTACTTACATTTAATAATTACATTACATTAAACGTTAGATACTTATATATTTTTAATTTACATGCCTAACTGAACTAAGTATACTAATTGAATCAGAATCCTAATTTTAGCAGTTTATTCGAAGTATTGAAAATCGGAATGACGTTTTTCGGACTGAGAACCTATCGAACATGTGATTCTTCGAATTTAATAATAGACATTATAATTCTTAGGTATTATGAAATTAGGACTTTCCAAAATCGGAACATCGAAATTCAGAATAAAATATTTCGGACTATTTGGGTGTTCTCTATTTTATGCCTGTTTACCTTAACTAAACCCACTGTAGGAAAAGTCTCGAAAGACATTTCAGTCTCCTCACCAGGCGCGCCACGTCGCTGTCCGAGCAGCGCGCGCGCGGCCGCCTGTGTCGGCATGGACATGCCGTCGCCCACGAACAGCACCACGTTGCGCGCCGGGCCAGTGTCGCGATTTTGCGCGATGCGGGCGTCGATGGCCGCCTGTGCCTTTTGCACCCAGAAGCCGGACTCGAGCTCTGCGCGGTTGGTGAGCACGGCGCGGCTGCCGGCACCCTCAGGGTGGTAGCGGTCTCCGCACACGCACCCTGCGATGCTGACGGTCACTATCAACGAGTAAAACCTCATCATTAGGTACTATCAACGCAACCTACTGCTGACCACAGGCTTTTATAATTTTCCAAATATCTTATCTTACGAGATTAATCATCCAAAAAACAGATGATATTGATCAGCTATGTGCCGGAAATTCTCATTACCCTTGTAGTGGAATGTAAAGTTGTTTCCGATTGTTTTTAGGAATGTCTATTAAGTGATTGATTTCCGATTGGTGTCATCTGGCTTCGAAAATAAACTATGTTCTACCAAAACAAAATAATAATTACATGTACAGGGTGCCCGGTAATTACTGAATAGCCTGGATTTTTTTCTGAACGTTCATAAAGAGAGAGGCGCAGGCTGCCATGTACGCGCGTCTCGCGCATCAGGAGAGCAAGAAAAAAGCGCGCAACGTGGTGATGTTCCTAGGCGACCCACAGTGTAAAATAACCGAAATTAAAATTGAATGTAACAAAAAATTTGTTCCATCTTCCTCCAATCCGCCCTATAATTGCGTACATCCACCTCTACGCATTGTACCGCTTCGTGTTTTATTCATATTTTTTCCCATTATACTGTAGAGTTAAAACAACATCCCTCTTAGATTCAACGAGAAGATTGTTTCTGTACCCGCGGGGACAGAATATCGACTTTGTACAGAGAAGTTACGCAAATATTATGACAAGCTCTGCAGGGAAATACAAGCGTCGCCCGTTATTTGTGGTTAGACTGAGGCGGATACAGATTCCTTGCGAACTGTGAACAAATCTAGTAAAATATTTGGGATGTTGAAATCCTCTTTTAGGATTTTTTGCTGTCCTACTTGATTGAGATCTCCACTTTGTAATATCAAGAATGATACATGGTGACCTTGGTTGGCGACCGGCAGAGCTGTTTCAAATTATACCATCATCTACACGGTTATAAACCACCATAGTTACCTCTGTCGGGACACTGCACGGACGGTGTAGCAGGCACTTCAGTGTCGATTGAAACGTGGTTAAATCTGAATGTTGCCAATGTAATTTATTATTTCTCAATTAATTTAATGAAAAGACTAAAACATTGATTGTCCGATGTATATCACCGAAAACACTGAATACGTCAGGAGTTAGTATGTCTTTTCAGCCAAAAAATTTCAACGTAGCTTATGAGCGTGTCCATTCGCTTCAAGCTCTCGCTTTCTGTTTTTATATAATCTAGTCCTAGTAATATTGTGGCAGCAGGCAGAAGCGGTAAGGCGGCAGTAATTGCCACGATAGTGCATTCTTCCAAATATTGCGTACACAGTAGTAATAGCATCCCTTTATAGAGCAATTTGGAAACGCTTTATACTGCAATTTGCAAACATAAAAAGGATTTGCATTTAAATGTCATTTGAAAAACAATTTAACAACTTGTGCAAGGAGTTTATGAAATAGTGTGAGGTTTATTACTTACCTGTTATTCGCAGTAGTTTCATTCCTACAAATCAATATACGTAATGGAGCTAGGGTGGCACATCTCTATGGTGGTATGGTTCAGTCCCACCCTACCCCCAGGGGTATGGCCAGGGGTATGGTGGGTCCGAAGTGATCTTTAACATATTCCATTCCTTTAGTAATTGAAAGGCCATCTTCAAAGCTGCAGCTCTGCGGGTCAAATGCATCAAAGATCCTCCGGCCAGTTTCACACGCTCCTAAAATTTCATCACAAACTAAAACAGGGGTTTGCTGATGACACGGCTATTTCTCGTTTCTGAAGTTTATTTACTAGTAATAGGAGAGGTTTCTAGCAGGGACTTGAAACTTTACTCAAAATAGAGGTACGATACCGTTACATAATAGCGTTATACATATATTATAGTTCTAGTAACCATTTACGAACTAATTTCTTGGCAATACAACGTAAATCCATCTACTAATTTAGTAACGATCTAGGTGAAACGGTAGAAATTATCATTACTGAAACTATTCGTAACGTTATTTTTTATAACGGTTCACGTCTCTGGTTTCTAGTACCTACCATAAACAATAACTCCATTATTTATAAACGTGGTTTAAAGTTAAGAGACATTGAAACATAAAAAATGTATTGGTTAACAGTCGCAAGCAACTTTCCTACATAATGTTTAATCACGCCTTATTGCATCGGGCCTTACGAACGATAAAAATTTGTGACTATTTTTTTACTATATTAAAAATTACGCCGATTATGAAAACACGTAAGTTAATTAAACCCACACATTCCCGAAGAAGTGTTTTCCAATTTCGCAGCCAAATGTTCTAAGAAAATATAAGGCATAAGTTTAGACCTACATTTTCTCTTGTATTTTCTGTCTTCATAAAATATACGAAAACTTTGATCTCATTCATTCTGTTATCTTAATATAAAAATCTTTTAAAACTTTCCTTTTGTTGATCGTTCTAACTTAATGATAGCTTTACCATCATAACTTAATCCATCCATACTAATATTATAAATTCCTCCTTCTTATCTTGTGTCTCACTTCCAATATCTGTGTTCTTCACACACTAAGTCTCTGCGTTCTTCTAACAATCTTCTCCTACTCTGTCCTTCTCATACTTCTGACTTTGTTCATTCTTCTTTTCATATTCAGTCCATTCTTCTTTGGAATGCGCTTCCTCTTGATATCAGGACGGCCACCAGTCGTTATGCATTTAAGCGGAAACTGCGGAGTTTTTTTTCAAAATAAATAGAGTAGAGTCATGTCATCACCTCTCTCCCTTGAATTTGTATGTTTTATATATATATATAGAGTATTTATTATAGTAAATATGTATGTAAGTATATGTATCATAAGTTCATAGCTTATTTATGTACTGTAAACCTGTTTTATCTTTATTGCAATACGATATATTATATATTTTTTCTCTTTGTTCCTCTCAATTAGAGCACCTGCCATCTAATCTCTTCACCACCCTTGGTTGACTGGTAGAGAATGCCTCAGGCATTAAGTCCGCCTTTGTACCTTTTTTTTTGTGCGAAAAGTTTAAATAAATAAATAAATAAATAAATTCTTAAGCAACTCTGTCTGTCTGTCGGTCTATCTGTATGTTACCTTTTCACGCCTAAACCACTGAACGGATTTCGATAAAATTTGGTAGGGAGATAGATGGCATCCTGGGGAAGGACATAGGGTACTTTTCATCGACATACCACGCGGGCGTCGCAGTAAGTCGCGGTAAGTCGCAGGCGGAAGCTAGTAAAAAATAAACAAGAGTTTGTTTGTTTGTTACGCTTTCACGCTAAAACAGCTGAACGGATTTGGAGGAAATTTGGCACATGGGTAGACCATGACCTGTAGAAGAACATAGGATAACTTCTATCCCGATATTCTCAAGGAATCGAGACTTATACGGGTGAAACCGCGGGCACAGCTAGTTAATTTATAATAATTCTGAGTATCTCTACCAAATATAGATTAGATATTAGATATAATGTAGCGAGTAGGCAAGTGTTAAGCAAGTACTCGCACACGACTCAACACAGCACAGGATCGTATGATCGCCTACGTCACATGAGGTGATTTAGTGACAATAACAAAATAGACCACGCCTCCGTGACGTCACCCTTTGTCCGAGCGGCGCGCGCGCAAGATGGCCGTCGATGATCTATTGTATTATGTCGACGCCCCCTCATTAGGAGCTCATTAGGACAAACGGTCAAGTCCGAACCGTTTGTACAAAGGTGGCGTGATCCTTAATTATTATTAAATATGTTAGAGTATATAAACAGTGCTAATTAAAATTAAAAAGCATTCTTCTACTTACCTCGATGCGTGTTTCATTGCTCGTACCTATCCACGTTACGAAGTGCACACATAATCACTTCAATAATATAGATTAGATATAATACACAAACTCATTTACTTTTAAACTTCACTTTGAAACTGTCAAAGACTACTAGATATTGGTATCACATTAGCCTCCCAGACGTTGCTTTAGTAGCTTTTAACAAAGAGGCATTAAGTTGCCGGCGCGAAATGTAAGGTGTTCGTCGGAGCGCATTTCCTTCACTGGAACTTAGACTGTCCGCCGTTCAAGAGCTTAGACCAGGAGAAGAGCATGACATTAAAAAATAAATAATGGCAGAGATGAAATAGTATATTTTGATGCAACTACCAAAAAAATTTCATAGCAGTTGAGGCGCACATAAAAATAAAACGTGGGAATTGACGTTTTTCTAACTGATAGTGCCATTTTTTTTCCAAAATTAGTGAATGCAGTTGAAGTTACAAAAACAGCGTTCTAAGGAGACTGTCTGTGTGTTTCTTGAATAACGAAAGACTCCTCCGTGCCTCGGAAAGCACGTTAAGCCGTTGGTCCCGCTGTGATTTGTAGCTCTTTGATAGTTATTACGGTCTTCAGAAGCCCGAAAGTCTGACAACCAGTTTATCAGGGGGTATCGTATTACCCAGTTACTGGTTTGTGGAGGCCAGATGGTCAATCGCCCCATGTAAAATACTGGTACTCAGCCGCATCCGGCTAGACGGGAAGCCAACCCTAACATAGTTGGGAAAAGGCTACGCAGATGATGACCTACTAAAAGAATACCTAAATCAAAACAGCGAACCATTTGACATCTATTTATAACATAGCCACTTTCAGAATGGGGGTCAGCCTCCTATTAAGAATTCTTATATTTCAAAACAAAGGGTGTTCTCTGTGAGTATTCTCGACATAGTTATTTTTTATTGAATCCAGGCTCCTTAATCAATAGCCACGTTCACCAACAACACAGTACAATAAAGTAACAGTATTATGTGTCGGCAGTGACCGTTTTTTTATTTAAAAAAAAAAGGGCCGTCACCCTGATAAACCTTCCGCGTCCGTGCGTAACTGCCACGCACTCGATACTGTTGCGTACTGATATACACTGAGATTTCGAAGCACATCGTTGCGGCGGTTTTCATACTACTGTTAATCATCTATACTATCCCTACACTATGACATTACAATATGTTACTAAATTCATATTATTAAATAACAATTATTATCAAAACAATCAAAACGATTTTACAGTTAGTCATATTATTCCCAGGCACGTAATGAAATAAAACTCGACTCGGTCGACAAATCAATATTCAATTGAATTAAATTCTCTCGATGCCATGAATAGTAATTTCAATGCATTTTAAGTGACTTTAAACGATTTGCCTATTAAGATATTTTAAACTTTTTCTTTGAAACTTTTACCCGGTTTACAGACCTGCATTTTGATTTTAAACATGTGAATACAGGTAACAAACCTCTTATAACTGACAGTTTGGTTTAAATCGTTTTTTTTTTTGTACTATTTTATTAATTTGTCTTTTATATTTATTTACTTACTACGCTCGCATAAGTCTCGATCCCGTGGGAATATTGGGACAAAAGTATTACGAACTAGAAGTACTATTCCTATGTCCTTCTCTAAGTCATGGTCTACCCATACCATGTGCCAAACATCCAAATCTGATCAGCGAAGACTTATAATAAAACAGCTTGTCGAACATAAATTCTACTATTTTTTCCACAGCCAAGCTCCTGAACTACAAACTACTGTCACCGACAGCTGTCAAACTCACAGTGCGATTTAATTAGTCCCGTATTACCACAGGCAGCGTTGTTAGCAGCGGCTGTCTAACAAGGTAAAATGTTTTTAAATTGTTGCCGAAATTTTTTGCCCACTGTTTGTAACCGAGCTAGTTAGTCAGAGTTCGGAAATTTAAAATTTTTCACTGTTTCTATGCGAAAGTTTTCCGTGTTGAAACAATGAGGTTGACTGGACTTTGTTTTGGTAGTGCTAATTAAAACTGGAGTAATTTAACTTTAGAAACACTCACGTCACTTCAAAAACACAAGCACATAAAAACATACGAAACATACACACACATACGTTACATTAAAAAGTCGAAAGAGAAAATGAAACGCCTTGCTGAAGTAGTGGTTTTGTGTTGAATCCAGGGATCCAACTCGAGACCACTACTTTTGCCAGGCACAAGAGTCGGGCAAAATATTATTGGCTTATTCCGTTAACAAATTCTGAGTGGTAGCACGAATCCGGAAGTCATGATCATCTGCTTAGCCTTTTCCCAAGTATGTTGGGGTCGGCTTCCAGTCTAATCGGATGCAGCTGAATACCAGTATTTTACATGGAGCGACTGCCTATCTGAACTCCGCAACCCAGTAACTGGGTAATACGATACCCCTTGGTAAGACTGGTTGTCAGACTTTCGGGCTTCTGACGACCCGTAACGACTGTCAAAGATCCACAAATGACAGCCGGGACCAACGGCTTAACGTGCTTTCCGAGGCGGAATTGTGCCTGAACAATGACAATAGTCTCACCCTCCCATTACATAGATTTCCACGTAATGGGGGTTTTAAAAAACACCTCTTCCACAAACGAGACGCAACCGCAGAAATAAATGAAAATAGCAACAAGATAGCTACTAGTTATTCTAATGAAGACAGTTGTCGGCCTCCAATAGTTTATGTTAAGCGAGTACCGAGGAGGGAGTGAGGACCGAGACAAACAGGCCTCTTGCTGTGTCTAACCGCATGAGGTAACAGAATCGGCAAGTGGGTAAACTGATAGTGGCACACTGGGGTTCGAATGAACATTACATCAGGGGGCCTCAACCGGCCACATAAGCAATTCCTCTATAAGCAGTTCATTTCCTGAATCCCAGCTGTCATTAGCAATTCCTTTAATTTGACATAAAAGCAATTCATAATTTGTGGACCATTTTACGAATCTCCATAGAAAACTGTCAAACAGATGAATTATTTCGTAATATGAATTACACGCAGATCATAATTTATGAATTGTCACATTGTGTCGTTTTACGATGTTCATAATATTTTCGTAATAAATAATTCTGCTAAAGTGACCGTTTAAGCCTCCCGTACTCTACGTGGTTTACTATACCAAACGTGTATAGTAAGCCACGCCAGCTAAATTATAGATCCGTATTTCGGGATGCTACTGATATATGTATTTCTAGTAGAAAAAAACGAAAATTAAAAAGTAAAGACACCGGCTTCCGAAATTAAAGTTATTTTTCACTTTTTTTGTGTTTTTTTTAAGTCGGTTGTTTTTTTTTTGTAAACAGTTTTTATTTTTCACTTTTTAGTGGTGGTACCTACCCCACACAAGTTACTACCTGCTATGTAAATAACAGTGAAGGAGTCTAATAATTATATCGTCTGCATAGACTGTGGGAAAAATACGTAATATTGAAGCTAGCTCAAAAACTACGCAAGCAAACTTAATAAAATTTATATGGGACCATCTCGGGAGTATACCCTTTCGAACTAAAAAATAATTTTTAAAATCGGTTCACAAACGGCGGAGTAATCGGTAAACATACATAAAAAAAAAAAACAACAATCCTCCTTTTTTGAAGTCGGTAAAAATGAAATAACTTTATCCGACCTCTTTGTCCATTTGGGACCGAACCCAGGACGCCATACTCAAGTCTTACATACGAACAACAAAATATACTTAGTTGTTCCTGTCTGTTTAAGTTTATAATATTGGGGTCTAAAAATGTATCTATGTTACAGCAGAAATTCCCTTTAAGAAAACTTAAACAATTATAAAAAACATCTCGTAAGGTCCTCCCGACAATCGTCACATCACATGACCTCCATTCCATTACTAAAACTATTTTATTCCATTTCCAATAAAACTATTCCTCCCGATATACAACGAGCTCATCCACCGAGGCTGTAGAGTGTAGGCGGTTACCGCCCGCCCTAAAACAACCAGGCACACGGACTCCTTATTTGAAATGCAAAGGGTCGCATGTTGCCACGCTTGGGACAAATCCACACCGGTTTGTGGGAGACGGTAATTTGTTTACGGTTTTTCGTGTATCTGTCGGAAAATGTAAGAAAGATGGGCTGTCTCTCTTTTCCTTGTTGAAAAGAGCGGAGAAAAATGTTTATTTTTATTTTTTTGTGACTGTTTGTCGTATTCGTGGTTGGTTTTCCTTATTAACCCACTGCTCGGCTAAAAAGGCATAACTCATAGCTGATACCTGGGAACAAAACTACTACTATACTCGTATCACTTTTTTTACTAAAATTTAGTTTTCTATAGATAGGTATATTTATAAGCAGATTAATTGATTTATAAGTTTTTCTAAATTATAAAATGTTTTTGATGTAGTTTTCTCCATCATTTAGATAATTTATTATGGATGAAGTATATGTATTTATTTATGTATTTATATGTGTTTTAAATGAATTTAATTTCAATTCAAGTTAATTTTAAGTACTTATAAAAGACTAATGATATTCTGGTTCTAATTACATTGTTATCCATTTTTATATTAATTATTATTGTTGAGGTCTAATTAAAATGCTGTGCTTACCTATAATTTAGATGCATGCAATTCTATTATATTTGTTTATGATATGAACTTTGGATGTCCTTGTGTGTATTTATTTGGTTTGCCTAAATAAATAAATATGTATAATTTAGATAAAGCAATAAAAATCCTAATGTTTTGACATAAGCAAGGGCTGGTCACGTCTTGTATAATAAAACGTTTGTGGGTCCCGCACATGTACGTTTTTAGACAAGAAGTGTAGCTTGGGTTCAAACCACTATTTACGACTCGTAAGTCAACCGTTACCTCTGAGTCTCCGCGGTTCCTGACAGTTCCATTAACAGGCCACCATAATTCCTAATAAACTACTACACCAATTTAAATATCTATCTGCATTGTGAACGTTATCTTAGCGACCGTATCAATCGGCAACCGTTTTAATTTAAACGGTATGGCCAGAGATTGCCAGTTTGTGGCGACCGTTTGGTTTGTCGAGGACTGGACAACGTTTTCTGAGAGAATTTAATATGAGCAGCTCGTGTTACTTGATTAAAACCTTTAGAAGACTTGAAAATGCGGTTTATTTGGTATTTATGTCTCATGGTTTTCCGGTATACTTAAATTGGATAGATGTTTTTTGCGTTGGTTACAAATCTTTAGTTCATGGACTATAGTTTAGAAAGTGATATATGACATGTGAAATTACATTATTAATGACATCACAGCTAGATGGCTAGATGGGTAGCTCGCCGTCCGATAAGGACCAGGCCCGGGTCGATGGCGCGTCGTGTTCCACGCGCGCCTCAAAGAGATGTCAGCACACCTGACGGGGTCCGTTAGGACCGAGGCCTGCCAGGGTTGCGGAATAGTCCGAAAGGGATACCGGGAACCTGGCAACAGGCAACTGAAGGAACACGGGTGGGTTTTAATCAGTAAGAGTCTGACACGCCCTTCCGTTCCGCCCAGAGCGGGAGCAGTCATTTGATGATTTCCAACGCCAAAAAAAAAAAAAAAGCTAGCTAGCTGTAATGTCTTGTAATGTAAGGACAGAATAAAAAAAATGAACATCATCAAAAAAGGGACATAAAAAAGGCTCCAATTTTCTGCTTCAATGAAAATTAATAAGGTCACATCATCAGAAAACAAACAATACAAGTAACAGAGACTGCTTCTAACAAAAAAACCTGATAATCTTATTATTTTTCTCCTACCTTAGCTAAAATCAAGATCTACAAACTGCCGTTTCACGGAATTCACGAAAAATCCTTACCTTTTCCAGTTCAGCAAAAATCTAAAACGAAACGAATGTGGGAAAAGTACAGCATAAATAAACTCTTTCTCGTTTCGTGTATTTCTACTTCAGGTCGAGTTATTCAATGGGCTGATATCAAAACATTGGATTTCGCGCCGTGCTCGCTCATCAATACAAATGTCTGTTACACTTTGGTGACACACACGATGAATGTAAGGCAAATATATTTTGGTTTATCAAAGTTTGGAGGTGTTGAAATGCTCTTCAAGTAAGAACAAACGAGTAGAATCCACCTTCAACACATACAGTGCACTTAGCTTTACGTCTGCCTCATTTTTTTTTTTACGTTCAGAAATCCTCAAATGACTTCTTCCGCTCTGGGCGGAGCGGGAGGGCGTGTCAGACTTTTACTGACTAAAACCTACCCGTGTTCCTTCAGTTGCCTGTTGCCAAGGGCCCAGGTATCCCTTTCGAACTTTCCCGCATAGCTTACACACATACTTTACTTAGACGTCTGCTTAACCATAATCTTTTTAAAGTTTAAGCTTGTCTTAACCATATGCAATTGTCCCACCACCGCCGAGGAAGCGACTAAATATCGACTATTTTCTCGCTCAAGAAACGTACAATAGATATACATTCCGTGTAAACAAAAGAGATGCATATATTTATTTAATTTACTGATTGTTCACACCGCCAGCGTGTACTCGCTCGACTAGTTTGTCGCTGAGCGACAAGGTATATCAAAGATAATACTCGCTCAGCGATACTTGCTCAGCGAAGCTCGCTTGACGGTCAGAATTCACGCCGAGAGACCAACCAGCAGTTGAGCGAGTGGTGCGAGTCCGTCGCACTCGGACACTCGCTGATAGCCCAGCGACAAAACTATCGGAACTACACACTCGCAGCTTGCTGCTCACCAACTCGTTTTCAGTTGCTAGCTCTACCCGCTATTCGTTAATCGCTGGCGGTGGGACAACTTCATAAGTAAGGGCTGATAAATGAAAAACTTGATAGCAACCTAAATATTGTATGTGCTTTTTCATTATTCGCTTTGGGGTGGCTCATAATATTCAGGGTCAAAACAAATTAGGTAAAGAAACTCCGAAGACGTGACGGGAAAAAAAAAAAAATAGTTTTTTTTTTGTGGGGTCATCGGCCGCAGTTATTGTAGTCACTTGGAATATCAGTTTTTTTGTGCAGACGTAATGGGTTTCGATATCTAAATAATTAGTAGATATTTAACAATCCGGTTGCCCACTCTCCCTGCCCGTGAGTCAGTCCCAAACTCAATAATACAAGACGATGAACCGCCATCAGTTTTCGGGCTGAAATCGCACGGACTTGGACGCCCAATGTTGCAGCTTCATATTTACGTACTCTCAAGCTAGCTCGGAAATATAGCCATTATCGAGCTGTTTGTATTTAACCAACAGACGTGAATAGAATGGGATGTATTGATTTATGCTGTAAATAAATAGATGAAATGATGAATAGTTGTTTTATGGTTATCTACCTACTGAATGATAGTTAAACTTACGACTCGGCCTTGCTCCGCACGGGTGCAATCTACAGATGTGGTGCCATGTCAGAACATTGAGATTTCTTGCTACAGGCCGCACAACTTTTTTTTTTTCAACCTCTCTCCTGCCTTAGCGATCTTTCGTTATACATATAAGGAACTCTTGTACAACATTTCATGTTTCTAGACCCAGCAGTTTAGGCTGTGCGTGGTATGTCAGTGAAGGAATTATGAAGTAGATTAATAAATAAGCAAGCTGAAGTGGCAATGGGCCGGTCATATTAACCGTAGAACCGATGACTGTTGGGGTAGATGTGTTTAACCAGGGCAGAGGTGCACCCACATTTCGCCAGTTATGTTACATTAACGTGTACGGTTGAGTCTTTTCACTTTGAGTCGTGTCACCATAAAAACAATCGATAAAAAACACAAAAATATTTTTTTATATTTTTATTTAATTATTTAGCTTAATTTGCGGTCTAGCTGCTACAAAGTATCATAATACCCTTTTCTTTTTTTTTTTTTGAGGGTGGGAAATCATCCAATGACTTCTCCCGCTCTGGGTGGAGCGGAAGGGCGTGTCAGACTTTTACTGACTAAAACCCACCCGTGTTCCTTCAGTTGCCTGTTGCCAAGGTCCCGGTATCCTTTTCGGACTAACCCGCAACCCTGGCAGGCATCGGTCCTAGCGGACCCCGCCAATTGTATCGGAATGCTCTTGAAACTACCAAGTGTTAAGGATTTAAAGCAGCAAAGTAGCAGTGTGCAGCCTATTATAATTCTAAACACAAACCATCACACATGTCATTACTGCATGATTTGTTTCTTTTTTTCTCTTTCATAAGGTATTTTTCAAAAAATAACAAATTGTTATTTGCAATATCTCAACTGTAATTTATCTGGCTTCAGTAATTCAGTTAATGCTAGCGCACAGGAGCCATGGAATTCTTTAATATTGTGTCAATAAATAAATATTATAAATTCTGTAATTTAGATAACACAAGCAATCACGGAATGCTAGCGCACAGGAGTCATGGAATTCAATTCTTTAATATTGTGTTAATAAATAAATATTAAATATAATAAATTCTGTAATTTAGGTAACACAAGAATTCTTTTACCTAATTCCATGAAAATGGAAGATCAATTCAAGCCGTAACAAAAGCTGCTCGAACATAAAATCCGTTTTACTGACAAGTCTAATCAAATAAAAGTGTTAACTGTATTGGAATGGCGAGATCTGCGAACAAAGTGCTTACCTCATCAAACCTTTAGCACTAGTGCCTTTGAATGCTTTAAATGTTGCACCTTAACCGGGATTTAAAAGCTGTTCTAGAAGAACTGCAATAGTACCTACTAACGGGTGTATAAAAAGACACTTAACGAAGTCGAAAGTCACTTGTTCATTCACGTCATTGTGATAATTTTATTGTTCCCGACCATACCTGGGAACCTTCTTGTTACGGAGATATTGAAGGTTAAAGTTCCAACTTCTTCAGATGTTTTTTTAAATTTATGAAGAAAAAAAATTAAATACCCCCACGAACCCTGAAACGTTGCATGAATGTCTAGACTCAGGGCTGCTACTGAGAAATTCCTGATGGAAAAATCCAATAATACTTTGTCTACCGTGGGAATCGACCCCAGGACCTTATGCTCAGTAGTAGCGCTTGCGATTAATGGACCAACGAGGCAGTCCTAATACAGTTACCTCCTTAAAACGATAGATACATAAAATAATAAATACAGAATCAGCCTATAATGTTCCCACTACTGGGACACAGGCCTCCTCTCTGTGAGAGGGAATGGGCCGTAATCCACCACGCGGGCCCACTGCGGGTTGGTAGATGTCACATTTTTTCGAACTTTTGGTTCCAGGACATACCGGTTTCCTCGCGATGTTTTCCATCATCGTTTTGAGAGCAGTGGTGATGAAATTATTTACACAAAGTAAAGCGCCTGTCAGGATTCGAGCCTACGACCTACAACACGTAAGTCGCGACCGTTACCACTGGGCCACCACTGCTCTCGACAGATGTTCCAGTATCATACCGCTTAACCTGGTTGTACCTTTTTTTCCAGCCCACAAAACCACAAGTGTCATCAATACTTGATCTGTTAGCACCTTTGAACACTATAAACAAGATTAAAGCACCATAAAACGAAGAAAAGTGCCTCTAAAAGTGCTATAAACTAGTCGACACTAACACAGATTTCGAACCGCTAGGTATTAGCACCTCAATTTCCCATCTGGTGCCATCTACTTCTTTAATGTACATCGTAAAATGCTCTGCCAATACGGATTATGCAACCTGTTCGGTTTGATCCCACAAGTATTATTTATTACCTATTATTAAAAACTAACGTAAAGGAGCTCGTGGCTAAGTAATAACAGCCGCACGGTCGATCGATCAGGTTAAGCTACGCTTGCAGGGGTTGGTCCGTAGATGAGTGACCATCTTTACATACCGAGACTCCTCCTTCTCGGATAGCATGTAAGGTCCCGGCTGTCATTTGAGGATCTTTGACAGTAGTTACGGGTCGTTAGAATCCCGAAAGTCTGACAACCAGACTTACCAAGGGTTATCGTATTACCCAGTTACTGGATTGTGGAGGTCAGATAGGCAGTAGATCCATGTAAAATACTGGTATTCAGCTGTATCCGGTTAGACTGGAAGCCGACCCCAACATAGTTGAGAAAAGGCTAGGTAGATTTTTTTATTTTATTAAAACACTAACGTTGTTTTCAATGCATTCATTTACCTACCCTGTGAGCATAATCATTCTCCTGCCATATTTATTTTAGATCGGCTTAGTACGTTTTTTCATCAAAATATTGTCTCCACAGTTTTTTGTTGACCACAAAAATAATGTATTACATTAAATTAAAGCTCTGTATAATAATAGCTTATGAAGAAAAACATTTAAAGCACCAAAATTAAAGTACCAGCAAGACAAAAGGTATATCTAGCACAATTTTAGCGCCTTTACAAACTATAAGGCAGCGTGGAACAGCGCCGTCCGTCCGCAGATTGCTATGAACGGAGTGCCAGGCGTTTCAAATTGCTTTCCACTATGACGGTACATGCAAATAGAACTATCCGTAAAGCCTTTGAGACTGTTTAGTCTTAAACGAAAATAATAGTACGGTTTAATTAAACTGACCGATACGGATTTTGCTGTCAGGTGTAACTTAATCGAAAATAGGTATAAGTAACTTATGCCTTTTAGTAACAAGTTGTAAAAAAAAGAAGTTCTGAGAAATATGTTCAAGAATAACATATATTTTTCCGCTACCACAAACTAATATTTGGCATTTCTATCAGGGCCTTATGAGTTCGATTCCCAGACCAAACATTAAAACTGAAACCTTTACTAAATGGCCGATTAAAATTATTACAATCGATGACGTCAGACAATTACTACTGCAGTACATGACTGCATTATACAGGATAACCTGCGTATAATTACTGAGGTGAACTCCCGAGATCGAAGCCATGACCTCACAGTGTCACGTTTCAATGCAATAGCGCTAACCGCAAGTGTACATCCCCGACTCCCCGTTTACATTAAATGAGATGGCAAAATATACCTATGGTACATATAACTAGTTTACCTATAGGTCAAATAATTTATTTTATGTAATTTAAGTAGGATTTATTATAATGAAGTATAAATTAGAATCATTGGCAATGGATTTGATTAGCGTACTTTTTTTTTTTTTTTTGATGGTGGGAAATCATCCAATGACTTCTCCCGCTCTGGGTGGAGCGGAAGGGCGTGTCAGACTTTTACTGACTAAAACCCACCCGTGTTCCTTCAGTTGCCTGTTGCCAAGGTCCCGGTATCCCTTTCGGACTAACCCGCAACCCTGGCAGGTTGATTAGCTTACTGTTTAGTCAGGTTAGCCCCGGCGTTGGTCTCGTGGTCGCATAGTGCGACTGCTGAGCGTGGGGTCCTGGGTTCGATTCCCGGGTTGGGTAATGTGTTATTGTGTTTTTCCATTAGGAATTTCTTAGTTTAGCCGTTGATTCCGGCTGTCATTCGTGGACCTTTAACAGTCGTTATGAGTCGTCAGAAGCCCGAAAGTCTGTCAACCAGTCTTACCAAGGGGTATCCTATTACCCATTTACTGGGTTGAAGAGGCAGATAGACAGTCGCTCCATGTAAGATACTGGTATTCAGCTGCATCCGGTTAGACTGGAAGCGGAACTCAATACAGTTGGAAAAGGCTAGGCAGGAGTCGTGCATGTGTGTGTTTTATTTAAGTACATTCATAGACACGTACCTGTTATTTTAATGTGACTGTGTGAACTAAGTCTTCTTAGACTTTGAACTTTGAACTACTCTTGCACGTTATGCCGCCGTTTGGGACTTAAACACCCACTCCAACCCGCAACGCTCAATCCGTATAGAATGGGACTGTCAAAGTAGTTGTTAATCTGTCAAAGGACGTATTAGTGGTACTGGAACTCCCTATTCAGTACGGGACCAGCTATTCAAGAATAGAAACTTATACTATACTAGCTTCCGCCCGCTGTTTCGCCCGCGTGGTGTGTCGATAAAAACCCTATGTCCTTGCCCAGGATGCTATCTATCTCCTTGCCTTTTGTCGAAATCCGTTCAGTGGTTTAGGCGTGAAAAGGTAACATACAGACAGACAGACAGAGTTACTTTCGAATCTATACATATAATAAAATCGTAAATGGTCCGTGTCTGTACATTAAAGATTTTTGCAAAAAAAGTACTGGAAGCCGCGAGAAATAAGTAATAGAAAGTAAAAAAACATTTTTTGAAATTTTTGTCTGTTCGTTTGTGAGCGCATCACGTAAAAGCCACTTATTGGATTCCAAATTGAATTACTGAACAATAAGAAGCTTTATTGTGAGTAACATTTAGTCTTTATTTCATCAAAATCGACCTGCAGAATCAAAAGATATATGGATTTAATACTTATGATTTTTTTTTTTTTATCGAGGTATTACGTGCAGGGCTTGACGGTATTCTGTTCACAAGAAATTGTGCAGTTTTCGAGCTGTAACCTAACAGAAAGTACTAGGCTTGCATGAATTCACGTTTAGATTATTTTAAGTACATCACTCACTGTTATCTATAAATAAAAATAAATTAACGCCTGTATGAAAGAAAGTTCATGACTAGAGAATGGCTCGGCCGATTTGGCTGACTTTTTTTGTTCTATTCGTATCTGGACTAGGTTTGTATGAAAAATTTTTTTTGTTAATCCACCGGAAAAGTCGGAATTACACCCGGGCGACGCCGGGCACGAACAGCTAGTTTATAATATTAATATGGATGCCTGGTTTCTGAATTTTGTCTGTTCGTTTAGTTCAGAATAAACGTGGGTCAGGCATTGGCCTCCAGATGAAAAAAAATACAGTGAGGATGGCCATGACCCAAACTCAAAAAATAAATCACTATTTTTTTTCTGGTACACGCGGTGTAAGAGGCTTCGCGTAATCAGTTGTTTATACAAAATTGCAATACCTACATGGTCAAAACCATGGTCTGTAAGTGCTGTGCACACCTTTAAGTGACAAGTTCGCTGTAGTTTATAAGTTATAATAAGATTATGCTCTCTGTAAATGTTTTTGTGATCTGGTCGTTGGAGTGCCATAATAAATAAATAAATAAATAAAAACGATAGAACAGGATTGTTTTTTTTTGTAACTTACGAAAAATTTCAACAATTATGGGTCTAGAATCATGACAATCAGTCCACTCAGCCTATCGCAGTCCACTGCTGGACATAGGCCTCTCCCAGGCTGCACCACGCCATCATGTATCGGTATCGGGTTGACCGATGTCACATATATCTTAGAATTTATGGTTCCTCAAGATCTTTCACCGTTTTGAGAGCAGTGGTGATGAAATTAAATACACAAAAAAAAAATGTCTGCCTGGGTTTGAACTTACAACTTACAACTCGTAAGTCGGGGCCTATTCCACTGGGCCACTGCTCATACGCACGGAAGCTTGATTATAATACAGCCATACTGTAATAATCAACTTAAAAACTGGCTTTCCAAAACCCTGTCACCTTTGTGGTAGACTTCAGACTCGCAAAAACAAAAAGGTGTGCCCACAGGCAAGTCGTAAACCGGTCCCTAAAACAGATGGTCCACATAAGTGCAGTGAATGATGGAAGTTTGGAGGGCGGGGAGGGGAGCGAGAGACGGGGTGAGCAACAGGTTTAATGCAAATCTTCAAGTCCTGAGTGAATGGGATACTTGTAGGTAACCGTGCACCTTCGTTGTCCAAGTCGTGGTCCGTATCATCGCTTACCATCAAGTGAGATAGTGGTCAACCGTTAGCCTGTCAAAGAAACCACCACCAACGACTAAATCTCGAACCAACCAACAAAAATCGCCTAAACTAATATACAAAAAAAAATATATATATACAAAAAAAACCTGATCCTGTTAAGGCTCTTACATACTGGCGCGGTCCGCCGTGCGACGCGACGCCGCCGCATTGTTCGCCGTGAAGTTTTCTCAGAAATTGTTTAGTTAAAATTCGCGTCGCGCGGCGAATCGCGCCAGTATGTAAGAGCCTTTACCATACGCACAACAGCAAATCTTCCAAATTCTTAAAAAAAATAGGCAAATATTATTTTAATTTAAAAGAATTCAAAAACTCTCGAACTAAACGATTAGGCTAAAAATACAAACTGATAAACTCTCATGTTTTACACATTAAGATAACAAGAGCTGAAAATGATAAGAGTATTTATAATAACATATTATAATAAGAGCATATGATCTGTATGGTTTTAAAAAAATAAGCATAAAACTTCCAAATAGAATATTTATTTAAAACGTCCTATTTATTGAAGCTTACTTTATCGCTTAGGTACCTACTTCCTCCGAAATTGGTTCGTAACTCGCTCGGAGTAGGTAATAGGTAATACGGGCTGGTATCCGCAACTCCACGTCAAAGCGCGTATTTTGCGTACGGGAAGCTCGGAGTAGGTAAACTGACTACCAGTATGAACTTCAAAATAACCATAACTACAATTTTCGAGGTTTAAGTTAAGCGTTAAGCATAACTTTACTCAATCAATATTGAGGATGACTCATTCTTAGTTCTTTATGAATGACGATTAGCGACGCGACGGTTAATAAAAAAAAATACAAAACAATAATTATACAAAACAAATGCTTGCTGTATCATACATGAGGTACGGAAGCTTAAAGTTCTGACAAAAATATGCCCTTGTAATTTTCGTGATAATTCAAACATCACAAAATTATTATTTGCATCCAGATTGCACTTTATTGATTTACTAAATATTAAACCAGTGACGATGATTGGCAGATTTCGCGAATAAACCATGGATTATCTATATATTATTATTATTATTAGTTTTGCATGTATACATTTTTTGAGTACCTATACGTAGGTACTGTATACTGTATACTGTGTACGACATAATGTTATTTTTATTCAGTCCACACGGAACCATCAATGTTGCTACACGCCAGACAGTAACGTAAATAACAACGAAGTCTGTTGAAAACGATTAAGTCTTTATTGATTTATAAATGTTATCAAAATGTGTGGATATTTTATTTGGTGATAAAGAAACTGTTATTAAAGTAAGTGATGCTTTTGTTTATAAAATTGTACATAATAAACCTAGGCATTATGTCATTATAAGTTTTTAAAGGTAGCTATAAATTGGATCACATTCTTTGGCTTTGATCTTGATCATTGGTCCTATTTACCACGAAATTGTACTCACTATATTGAATTACTTCCTAGAAACGTATTTTTGTAGGACCGTAATGACTAAATAAGTATTAAATACTAAATGAGTAAAAATGTTTGTTTTGTTTTTTCTAAACTATGCTTTGCTCGGGTTGGGAAACTTCGTGTTTATAACTACGTTCGTTTATTTTCGGACTTTGAAAAAACAACACACAGATTCCGTGTGATCCGAAATCGCTCGAATTAGCAGATTTCGGACGGTATCGGCAGTTTGAACGCAATTGCCTTTTATTAGTAGAACTCAAGGCCAAACTTGTTGTGATGAACAGCGGGACAATTGCGTAATGCCCGGTTTACACTATTCCATTCCAGTAATCCAGCGAGTTGATCCAGTCCAGTGCTAGACTGGATCATAATATCATCTACATTATTCCAGTCAGCCAGACAAAAAACAACAATGCGTGTTCACTGTTCAACGTTAAATCCGGCACTGGATTGGCCACCATTCCAGTGGCACTGTAATGGGTGCACTGGAATAAAAAGTAGACTGTCTATCCAGACACTAGACTGGATAATATTTTTATTTCTTGTTCCTACTTTAAAAAATGTATAACTGATAAGCAACTGAATAGCACCTGTTGTTATAATAATATGATTAATGTTTGATTTAATCATAAAAGAGTAACCATGGAGTTTCTTGCCGGCTCTTCTCCATAGGAAACGACCAATTGGAACCGTGCACCTAGCTTCTGACGTTTCATAAGTGCCCATGTAGGATTATGTGAAATAAAATATTTTGATTTTGATTTTGATTTGATTTTTTTATCAAATCAGCTGCTATCTTCAGAAGGCCACGTATCTAAAGGCCACGTATTCATGCACGTTTTAATACGGTAATACATATTTTAGTCATAAAACTTCTCGCAGGATTGAACATAAACATGCAATGATTTGGGTTTAATTTGATAAGTAGGTAGTAAAAGCTAACGTCGCGCGCCGCCATTGCTGTCTGTTTATCGGTCCGTCTGCCGGTTTGTTGGTTTTTCATGGTAAAAAAGACAAAGCCCTGATGCTCTTGAGGCTGATGAGTATTGTGGCTAAGTAATAACAGCCGCACGAGTCGATCGATAAGGTTAAACTACGCTCGCCGCACTTGGTCTGTGGATAGGTGACCATCTTTGCATAATGAGACTCCTCAAAGCGTGTAAGGTCCCGGCTGTCATTTGAGGATCTTTGGCAGTCGTTAGGGGTCGTCAGAAGCCCGAAAGTCTGACAACGAGTCTTACCAGGGGGTATCGTATTACCCAGTGACTGTTGTGGAGGTCGGATAGGCAGTCGCTCCATGTAAAATACTGGTATCCAGCTGCATTCGGTTAGCCCGGAAGCCGACCTCAACGTATTTGGGCTAGGCAAATGGATTGGCCTCTATTATGACAAATTATAACATACATACCGGTCAAAATCATAACCCTCCTTTTTTCTTCGCCGTAGTTGGGTTAAATAAGGTTAAAGAAGGTTCTAGCGATGGTACGGAACCCATAGTGTGTGAGTCCGACTCGAACTTGGTCAGTTTTTTACTCCTTTAAGCGCGAAAAACCTTAAAGCGTACCTACTTGTTTGAGGAAACAACAATTGACTAATGGTGTATTAAGTGCCATATATATTATTACCTTATTAAATTACCTTTATTTAGAACATAAAACACTAAAGAGGCTATGATTTTCTTCATTTTAATATTTGAGCTACAGTAGTAGCCAAAAAATAAATAAATAATATTATTAGTATTTTATTATTTTTCTTTATTTCATATAAATTATATTTTTAAATATTAGAATAAAAAAATATATAAAACATTTAAAAATATAAAAAATAGCAGCCCACCGGTATCGGGAACAGGGTCCAAGCTACCGGCGGTCAGGGCTCCAGAGAGAGGAACCTCAGAGGAACCAGCAGCTGCCCAACGAGAGCCTCCTTAGGTGTTCGTCAAGGCTCTTGGCAATTAAGCCATTGGCTGATACGACTATCGGCACAATGATCGCAGAGTCCACATCCCACATGTCGACAACCTAGTGAGCCATGTCAAGACACTTGATTTGTTTATCTTTCTCGGCCTTCACGAGGTTCCCGTCATGCGGGACCGTTATTTCAATGATCATTGCGCGCCGCTCTGTTCGATCCACCACCACTATATCAGGCTTATTGGCAACAATAGTCCTGTCAGTGATGATGGATCGATCCCAGTACAATGTGATATTTCCATTTTCGAGAACTGGGTCGGGCACGTACCTGTAGTACGGCACTTCCGATTTCACTAGGCTGTATTTCAGAGCAAGTTGCTGATGGATAATCCTGGCTACAAGGTTGTGTCTATGCAAGTACTGTCCGTTAGCTAGATGAGAACATCCAGAGATAATGTGGCGGATTGATTCTCCCGGTCGGTGGCATGTCCGACAGATGTCAACCGTGCCGTCCTTCACAATAAATCTCCGGTAATTGTTCGTCATGATAACTTCGTCCATGCACAGACAAAACCTTCGGTTTCCCCAAAGAGGTCAACGAAACGCAGCCAGGCTACGGACGCTAGTAAATCTACATCGGGTCCATGCAGGGCCCGGAAAAAGCGTCCGTGAAGCTCCTTACTCTGCCATACCTCCTTGCGATCGTTAGTGTCAAGCACTACAGGCTTGCGCCAGTTCTCTTTCGCCAAGGAGAGCGGGGTGAGGCCCTTGTCCACCGCGACCACATCTCGATGCATTCCCACGTCGGCTTCTAGGAAATATTCCCTGAGACTGCATATCTCGCGATTGTGGAGGATCTTAGTGTTTAAAAATCATCGACCTCTACACTTTCGCGGGATATACAGTCTCATTACCGATGACCGTGGGTGATGCATTCGGTATGCAGTCAGCAGCGTATGGACCCAGATCCAGGGCGTCAAGTTCGGTCTGACTCCATTTGAGTATGCCGAAGGAGTACATCAAAACCGGCATGACCCAACCGTTGAAGGCGCGCACCTTGTTTCCGCCTGATAAAAGACTATTATTTTTTATTATTATTTTTATTCAATTTTCTTTTAATTTCAGATGACGTACAAAAAAACGGCAGGCTTAGTTTTATTAAGCTTGCTTGTATCGAGCGAGGCTTTACGAATCTTGGTATGTTATCCTATGACATCAAAGAGCCACAGCATACTAGGACATGGGGTAGTCAATCGACTGTTGGAAGCCGGTCATGAGGTACTTTTATTATTGTTGTCTAGATATACCAGAAGTGACATTATTGCGACAATATACATTATTATATAGTTGTATATTATAATGCTACTGCTGTGCACGAGGTCTTTCAAAATTTGTACCACTTGTGTCAAGTTGCTGGTTTCCACAGTCGGCAATCCAGAGATTGCCAGGAGATCCATAGTCACACTGACTGTTGACCATGGACTTGAAAAGTTTATTTAGAATCGCGGCAACCGTAAAGTGGGCCTTTTTGTTGCTGCAACCTTTTTTAAAAGTTGATAGTTTATTCAACTAAAGTTGCTCTGTCTGTGGAGCACCTGATAATCCTTTTTTTATTTTATTGAAACTGTTTCTTTTTATTCAGGTTGTCCACATAACATCGTTCCCGCGTGGCAAAGTGGTGCCTAACCTAAAAGAAGTCGACGTCTCTAATATAGCTAAAATATTTTTGGACGACAATGTAGACCGTAAGTTTATTACAGACTAGCTTCCACATAAAATATGTCCTATGACACTCGGCAATACTGTAGCTTCCTATTAGTGAAAGAATTTTCAGAATCAAATCAGTAGTTCCGGATTACCTCTTTATAATCCTAAATGCCAAAATGAGTTTGTTTGTTACGCCTTCACGCTAAAACGGCTGAACAGATTTGGATGCACATGAGTAGACCATGACCTGGACTAGGACTTTTTATCCTGATATTCCCAAATGTGGTGTTCGCAAAAAAAAAACAGTGGGTAATAATAACACAAACCAAACAGATTTTGTTCCGTGTCGGAGTAAGCTCCTACAAATCCCACCCACCACCATTGCACATTATTAGATTTCTTTATCATCATCAGCCTAAAGCACTCCACTGCTGGACATAGGCCTCTCCCATTCAACTCGATTTTCAACAACTCTCATGCACCCTGCGAGGATCGTCGCTCCACCTAACCTTACCTTTGCCGATTCGCGGTCTCCACTCAAGAACACGGTCATCGGTTCTACGGCTAATATGACCGGCCCATTATTTGAATACCTATTCCTAAAATGTTTTCATTTTCAGATCAAGCATTTACATTAAAGAACTTAATTGGCAAAGACAACTTTGGAGAATCCGTTTTATTCCTCTACTTCGTTTTCTTGGTCCACAAAACCATGTTGGAGGATCCAACGGTTGTCAAGTTATTTAGTGACCCTAATGAAAAGTTTGATGCTGTTATCTTAGAATGGTTCTTCACTGAAGTTAATGCTGGGTAAGTCTAGCTGTATTAAAAAAATTTACTATAGTATTGCCTTTTTTGTTTTCCTCCTAGGCCGGCTTTTTTCAAGCTTCTTAGGTATCAAAGCAGTACCTCAGCCCCCGCAATCGACAAGCCATCGTAACAAATGACGAAAACACTGCACAACACACACAACGTACTCATAAATCAGAACGTACCATACAATCAATAATAAACCTTATCCCATCAAAACAGCGTGCATTTACCATGCGCCGTACATACTCACACTTAAACATAGATACGGCACACTAGATGCATTTTCCACGCTCACAAAAACATTTGATGCTACGTAATGCACACATGCTCAAAAGGGGCGGGCATTAAAAAGTATAGGTACAGCGATTGAACACTTGTGTGTGTTCAGTCGGGGTTCTTTACCTTCTAATGCCCGCCCCTTTTGAGCATGTGTGTAACTCTAGGGAAGAGGGGTTGATATTTATAAATATTTGATCGATAAAAATATCGATGAAAACTGGATATTATTATCTATGATGAAAACCGACTGCAAAAAAGAGAAGTATTTTTGGGGCGTATTTTGACATCATTAAAACCAAATTAAGTAAAATATAATTCAAAATTCAAAAGTCATTTATTAATAAAACTGAAATAAAATGCATATAAACTCTAAAAAAACTAGATCTATAGGTAATTATTATATACTAACGGCTGAAATAACTAGAACGAAGTGTGAAATATGTACCTACTATGTTTAAAAAAAAAAACATATCCGTGTTATTTATGAATAAAACAAGTGTTACACTTCTATAAATTTCACTCCACATAAAATTTCCATACCAGGGGGCCTTTTAGGAAAATCGATTCCTAATGAGTAAACTCCAATAAAATTATTTAATATAAATAAGCAAATGTAAAAAAAAAAACACCGTAACAACGAGTAACAGTTATCGATATCCATATCTCAGCGCGGTTAACAAATTGCAGAATAAACTTTCATAGTAATATAAATTCATACGACAATCGACATTATTGTCGATAGCCTACGTTAGAATGTCTCACCACATCACTAACTTGTCGCGCGCCGCCCGGCGTACTTAAGCGAGCTAACGCTTACGTAAAGTATCGTTTTGTGAGTTTTACATTGCTTTTCCAGTCCCTTATCATAACACTTAGGCAGCAGTTAAGAAGCAATGTATTTACTACAAACATAGTACGGTCGCTATGATATTTGCAAACAAAAATAATGTTGTAAAGTATCGTTTTGTGATTGTTACATTGCTTGTCCAGTCACTTAGTGACACACTTAGGTAGTAGTTAAGAAGCAATGTATATACTGCATAAATAGTACAGTCGCTGTGATATTTGAAATGAAAAATAACGTAATAGAGGCAAGAACTCAACCGGCGGGGGTGGCGGGCTCGCAAAAATTGGCACACGTCCGACCTCCAACACGTTCCGCTCGGGACTAAAGGACGCGTGAAAAGATGAAACCACTTAGTTTTGAAATTAGTGGTATAAATATTTTAATATTTCACATTATGTCAGCGCATATTTAACACATTTTTTACGACCTTTATTATGGTATAAGTTTTATTATTCAAAGCCTAATAAAACTCAAATAAAATAAGAAATTAGACCGAAATTAGACTTGTCTTTGCGATTTAATTGGATGCAGTAAAGTGCAAGTAATCGTGTATCGCATAGCCGGAATCTAAAGATCGAAGTATGAATTACATAATATGTTTTTTTTTCAAAATTTAAATCCGAGCTATCTACGAATAAATCACAATAGAAATCGACGGTTTTTAGGGTAACATCGCCTTAAGGGCCAAAATCAAAATATCATTTATTCAAACTAGGCTGAAAATCCGCACTTTTCGAGCGTTAAAATTAAACAAGACAGTTCCCCAAAAATATGGTTACCGAGGGCATCTGTATATCCATCTATCGATATTAATATCGAAGGTCACAAATCTGAAATGTCTCATATTATGCCTATAAAAATTATCTTCCAAATAAACGCGAATACTAAACGCCCGCCAAACGTTATTTAGTACAAAGCAACTGTAGAATTTCTTCCTATATTTTTTTATCGAATTCAATTGTTCCTACAACTGGTCGTATGATAGTAATTTACAAAGCAGATTTTTATTTACTTTACAGAATTCCAGCACTGTTCGACTGCCCCTTGATCTGGGTGTGTTCAACGGAGCCCCACTGGCACGCACTAAGACTAATGGACGGTATCACCAACCCAGCGTACACCTTAGACTTGTTTGCACAACACAAACTCCCACTGAATTTCTGGCAGAGAGCTGTAGCGTTATACAAACTTGTGAAGAAAAACTTGCAGTTGTAAGTAAAACTGTTATTTTTATATAAGTTTTTATATAATACTAACTCCCACGGCTACGCACGGGTAGCACTAAGTACTTATCTACGGCGCACCTTCCTACCCTACGCACCTACATACCTACCCTATCTACCAAGTAGGTAGGTAGGTAGGTCAGTTACTTTTAGAGCAGGTACCTACCCTACCTACATACATACCTACCTACTTACATTACACACTTAATTTTTGTCCTGAGTATAACGAACACAACAAAAAAATAATTGTCCGACATACATTTCGGCGATTCATTTTTATATATAAAGATTTCTCTTCAAAGAACCTTCCTCGAATTTCAAGGAATATTAAAAAAAAGCTAAATTGTTCCAGCCGTTCTCGAATTTTGCGCTTAGCAACACATTGAGCGATTCATTTTTATAGATAGAAGAGAGACTCAGTTTGTTATAAATTACTTTCGCCCGCGACTTCGTCCGCTTGGAGGTCGGAAAATATACCATGGGAACGAACAACCGGGAGAAAAAGTGTTCAAATCCATATATCATCCGTCATTATCTACCTGTGTGCTAAATTTCATCCAAATTCGTTCAGCCGTTAAGGCGTTAAAAGGTATCAGACAGAAGATATTACCTACGCTCCCATTTATAATATTAGTATGGATAAGCAGCCTGGGAGAGGCCTATGTCCAGCAGTGGACTGCGATAGACTAAGTTGATTGATTGAAGCAGCCAGAGAATCTCCTCGCGTTACCTCCGCAGGGTCCACTTTTTCGCCACTTTTGTATGGAGTAGGGAAGCATACTATTAAGAAAGCAAGCTTTTGGAAAATTGGCGCCATTTTCAACCTTATCCCATAAATTTTCTAGATTAGTGTTAAACCAGTTTGAAAAATGGGCCTACAACAGCTATTACCCCGAGATAGCAGCCAAACGAGGAGTGACGATGCCGCCGTACGAAGATGCTGTGTACAACGGATCCCTGATGTTCCTCAACTCACACCCCTCCATAGGAGGAGCGATGAAACTGCCTCAAAATACTGTCAACATTGCGGGATACCATATCGACAAAACCGAGCCTTTGCCGCAGGTAATGTCGCCAATAAATAATAATGGGCCCAAAAAGAGATGGCAAGATGAACTGGGGGCTTAAAACAGCCATTTTGGCAGAATCATAAACTGACTGTCATTAACGAGACACAATAGAATTTTAATTGTTATCGGCCATTAGAAGGCCAATCGACAGTTGAGCGGAAAATATTATGAATAAAACTAATGATAAAAGTAAAATGTCACAAACTGAGAATTCATAATAGGATCTGCTTGCAATTCATATTACGAAAGGTAATTCATCTGTTTGACAGTTTTCTATGGAGATTCGTAAAATGGTCCACAAATTATGTCATTGCTAATCAGCATTAAAAGATAGCTGGGAATTCAGGAAATGAATTGCTTTTAGAGGAATTGCTAATGTGGCCGTTTTAGGCTCCCTGGACTCCTTTTTAAAGGAGCTAATTATGTTAATCGCGTGAAATTGGTCTTAACTCAAATAAAAGTGAAGAAATTAAAGAGGAAGCGAATTAGAAATCAGTAAAAAAATGTGTAGTCTTTGTTATTTTTGTATTTGGTAGATTATTCAAGTCCACTAGTGATCAAATGTTTATTTATAAAATATTTTGACGTCTGTAAACATTTTTAACAGCAGTGTGGGAACACCATTATTATTACAACTTATCAAAAGATCCCAAAAAAAAAATACTTTTTTATCACCAGCAATTATTTTCTAAGCCATAGAAAATATTTAGCACGCGCCCCAAACCCGCTTCTCACCGACGCAGTTAATACGTAATCGCGTTAATTCCCGACGGTACAATAAAATCTGAAAGCCTGAGTCGAGCCAAAAGCAACGCGGACGGAATTCATTCTCTAATCTTTGCACATCGGGTGCAAAAGGACTTAGTCCAACAATAGAGAATCACGCGATGCTCTAGGTCTCTAAGGATTTTTATCCAGCTGTAATCTTGTGCTGTGGATTACTTGCTTACTGCAGCGAAACTAACTTGGTTGCGTTCCACGTTTAAAAAATTTAGTCTCTGTGCTAAATATTCGTCGTGAAAATCTTCTTGGATTTTTTTGTTTGTTCTGCTTCCGGGAAATATTTTTATGGTCCAAGCATTTTAATTGATGACTATAATGTGGCTAAAGGCACGGTATAATAAGGTATCAGTATTATATCTTGGAAGCGACCTTAAAATAATGATTTGTTCCCTTCACGTTGAGTCCCGCCACGTCTAGTCGCCGCCACGACTACTTGTTCTTTTGTATGATGTTTGAAAAATTCAGCCTGGTGCCGGCACGTCGAATTTGACGAAAAGTACAGTCAATGAAACAAATTGTACAAATCATAATATTTTTATTTATTATGGCAATCATCAATATTACCTACGCAAGCTCGGAAGACAAATCTTCCGTGTCCGTGCGTCCGAGAATAAAATTAGTGGAGCCGAAAGACAAACCCCTAAATAGTCCCAACCAATCATGAATCTTCATCTTTCTAATCAAATACTTCGTATTTCCTTTCAGGATCTCCAAAAGCTGATGGACGAAGCAAAAGACGGTGTCATATACTTCAGCATGGGTTCCATCCTAAATAGTGATGGCATGTCCGATCAGATGAAGAGGTCTTTACTGAACATGTTCAGCAAATATAGGCAGACCGTCATTTGGAAGTTCGAAAGTGACCTGAATGACTTACCAGCTAATGTTCATCTTGTTAAGTGGGCTCCGCAGCCTAGTATTTTGGGTTCGTTTATTATTTTCTTATATTTATCACAAATAACTATTTGAAAATACAAAATCAAGAGGACACTTGGGAGCTGTAGTATTCGTCCGCATCGCTGTCATGCGGAAAAGTGCCCAGAAGACGGGCAGCATTGCCACGTTGAATGGCAATGCTAATTCTTTGATCAAAGAACAAGCCAGCCCTCTGGTTACGTGAAGTGTCGATCAGTCGGCGAGAAATTTCCTTAAAGCCAAGGTAAAAAATCAGCTGTTTACAACATTTATGTTCGCATAGCTCGTCAAAATGTAGGGAACAGCTGATTTTTTTTCGCGATTTCTTGGTTGGTCCCATAGTGAAAGTTGTTCATAAGGATGAGTACAATGACCCCTTAAGAGGATTAAAACGCAAAAAAATTTCTCCCTGTAAATTCCAAATCTAAAATTAAAACCAGCAGAGCTTTTAAGAACGTCCTCATTCGCAATCTATCAAAAAACACCATCAATTTACCTTGAATGTAAACGTTTTTTAAGTAAGAGAATTGGCCCTTTGGTCACTTAAAAACTCAATATAATATTTTCACCACTTTAATTTCAGCCCATCCCAACCTAAGACTGTTCATCTCACACGGTGGCCAGCTTTCAACCGCAGAAGCAATTCATTACGGAGTACCTATGGTCGGAATCCCAGTGATGGCAGACCAGGTCCTCAACATGATATCTATCCAGGCCAAAGGATTCGGAATTCATGTCACGTTAGCTGAAGATATAGCACCAGAACTTGATACTGCTGTCAGGAAGGTTCTCGCAGATGATACGTAAGTTGTTTTATCTTTTAAATTTGAAGACTTGAGGAGTTTCAGTCAGCTAAAGGTTGAATTAATCGGTACCTACTATCCCCGAATATGACCCTTGTACTGATTAAACCAATATGAAAATAACTCATCATCTGCCTAGCCTTTTCCCAACCAAGTTGGGGTCGGCTTCCAGTCTAACTGGATGCAGCTGAATACCAGTATTTTACATGGAGTGACTGCCTATCTGACCTCCACAACCCTTAACTGGGTAATACGATACCTACCCCTTGACAAGACTGGTTGTCAGACTTTCGGGCTTCTGACGACCCGTAACGACTGTCAAAGATCCACAAATGACAGCCGAGACCAACGGCTTAACGTGCTTTCCGAGGCACGGAGGAGTCTCGATATGTAAAGATCCATCCACGGACCAACCCCGGCAAGCGTAGCTTTACCTGATGGATCGACCCGTGCGGCTGTTATTACTTAGCCACGAGCTCCTCAAATATTCAAGTAACTGTACAAATTAACTGAAATTATCACCCAAATTAGTCAAGAAACGTTTTAAGTTTGCTACTGTTTCCAAGAAATCATCATCTTCTCACCCTTGTGTTGCCTTCCTCTCTTGCCATGTTACTTGGGGTCGGCGCAACACGTTTTCTTCTTCCATTCTCCCCTGTCAACCGTAACGCTATCATTCACTCCCTGTTCTTTCATATCATTCCTCACACTATCCATTCATATTTTTTTTGCAACTTCCTCTCTCTTTCCACCTATATGAACATTTATATGCATCACTCTTTTAGTCACATGTGCGTTTCATCCCTCCTCATCATTCGACCTAGCCAAACGTTTTCCTTTCATCTTTTCTGTCTCTGACGCCACTTTTAAACTTCCTCTTATATACTCATTTCTTACTTTATCCAATCTCATTACTCCAAACATCCGTTTCAACATTCTCATCTCCGCTGCATGCATCTCAACATTCTCATCTCTGCTTCACGGCCCAGCATTCCAATCCATACAGTATAGAAAGAATGAATGCAATATTTTTATCTCTTTGTTCACAGTTACGCCAAAAAAGCCAAAGTAATATCAGCCCTGTTCCACGACCGTGAGATGAAGCCAGGCGCTGCGCTCCCGCATTGGGTAGAATTCATCGTGCGCAATCGCGGCGCCCGCCACCTCCGCTCCGCTGCGCTCGACGTACCACTGTACCAAAAGCTCTACCTAGATCTAGCAGCATTTTTAGCTGTAGTAATATTATTAATTAAGAAAGCAGTGATGTATTTGTTGAGTAAGCGGTCGAAGAAACATAAGAAACAGAAGAGTAGTTAATTAATGAGTTAATTAGTTAATGATGTACGTTTTTTAAGGTCGTTTAATTTATGAGTACAGATAATGATCGAAATGTTTTCACATTTGCCTTAATTTGATACTCAAATCATAGAAAATTGACGAATTAAATGTACCTAAGCATATTAGGTACATTTAATTCAAATGTTTCTAGCAATTAAACAGACTGATGTAATAATGTTATATTTTTGTCAATGTAAATAATAAAGATTACAAATACTCGATGATAAGTTAATTTTTACCCGACTACGGCGAAGAAAAAAGGAGGGTTATGATTTTGACCAGTATGTATGTATGTATGTATGTTCATCTGTTCCCTCCTATCTTCCAAACCACTTATCACAATTTGACAAATGAGGTATCGTTAGAAGCGTCGTGATTGTCCGCTGGTTATAGGCTATGTGAAGTCACATTAAATTAAAAATGGCACCCTCTAGAGGACATAAAGTGAGGAACTTAAAAAAAAAAATGGTTTAATCGTACCATGTTGGGTATCAAATGAAAGGGCTTAATGAGCACATTTCAAAAATATATATATATTACAACCCCAAAAGAATTTAAAAAAAAATCAAGTAATAAAAACTAAAACCCAACTACGACTTAAAAGGTATAAACAAGACACCACAGACAGACAAATTAAAAATCCGGAGTCACACGTGTTAGGGCATAAATCGAACAGATTACGTGTGACTCCGGATTTTTAATTTGTCTGTCTGTGGTGTCTTGTTTATACCTTTTAAGTCGTAGTTGGGTTTTAGTTTTTATTACTTGATTTTTTTTTTATCTTTTATATTATATTCAGAATCATACATGTATTCACAATCAAGTGCGTGCGTACCTAACTTTTATATAAACATAAGATACTACAAGTGATAAATATATGTAAGTGGATAAGTAAAAAAAAATGTATTGTTGACTCTGCCTAGCCTAGCCTTTTCCCAACTATGTTGGAGTCGGCTTCCAGTCTTACCGGATGCAGTTAGTATACCAGTATTTTACATGGAGCGAATGCCTATCTGACCTCCACAACCCAGTTTCTGGTTAACCCTTGGTAAGACTGGTTGTCAAGGCTTATGGACTTCTGACTACCCTGAACAAAGATCAACGAATGACAGCCGGGGGCCGAGACCAACGTCTTAATGTGCTTTCTGAGGCACGGAGGGTCTCGATTGCGTAATGGATGGTCCCATCCACAAACCAACCGCGGCAAGCTTTGCTTAACGTTCGATCGACGTGTGCAGCTGTTATCATTGTCATATCTTGTTGATTCTATCCGATTCAATTTTTATACTCAAGTAAATGTAAGACGGGTACCGAACTGCATTAATTACACACACGTACCTATAAAAACCCAATTTAAACATATACAAATAAGATAATATGAAACGTATGATATTATGGTTCCTATACAGAGTGTTAGGGTAAACACCGTTATCCTTGCAACCAGTGGTTTGGTTTCATTTATAGAACGTAAAATCACTGGAAAATTACAACTTTTTTTTAATTTTTTTTAGATCTAAATTTTACCACAAGAGACGCAAGTTCGTTGCCCTATGCGCTAGGGCAACGAACTTGCGTCTCAACACGGGCGGGGGGTACGGGATGTGAACTGACCGGCAGCGAGCGCGATCCCTCCCTTAGTCAGTCAGCTGTTTCGCTAGCAAGCACGGTGTCAGATAGAAACTTTTTAAAATCTTTTAATGAAAATAACGTTTTTTTTTGTTTCGTTCGGTTATTTATTTTTATATTTAAGTCCATGCCCATGCATGCCCATGGTTTGAATGACAAGAGTGTTTACCCTTACATCCTGTATATTTACGTGACGCGCCTGCGTTACGTTAGCATGTCAGTTGATATTATTATCAAAATGACAATGCTTCTTTTTTCTCCTGTTATAACTGCCTGCGATTATCTTTAATTATAGTTGATTAAACACGTAGGTACCTAAAAAAGGATCTCGTATTAAATGAGGTTCGTGTTTGTAATCACAAAAAGTTAGCTAAAATACTAGTTTGAGGTTTGAGAATCCTGCCGCCATGTTAAATCAGTAGTGCGGTGTTCATCACAACGATAACTCGTGAACGTTGACTAGTTGGGAACAGAACAGCAAGACACCACGAACGGCAGGTGCTCGGAATCAGCTGCCTGTCATGGCAGCGCCAGGTAGCAGTGTCGCGGTAGCAACGCCGCGGCAGCACTGCTGCGTGCAGTGGGGTTCGGAATCAGAATCATACCTTAGTTAAGACATGAAGGTCTGAATAAAGTGGCATTTGCTTACAAGCGTTTCGAATTTCTACAATGACTTTCAACAGGACTGACATAAGGTTTTCGGTAGCTTATGTCAGTCCCATACATTTCTGACTTTTACAACATCATTATCGCTGATAGAAAGCCACTTTATCTAGGCCCTATGGTCTTAAAGTGTGAAGAATATGAGGACAGGACAAAGCAATAAATCGCGACATATCTCGCGATCTCGATAGATCAATATTTATGCATGTTTACCATCAAAGGAAACGAGGAAATGCCGAAGGCGATACAAACATATTCCTACATCTTTCCGTAGTAATATGTAGATGCTTCAAAAATTGCCTTTACCTTTTTTGAATAATTTATTTTATTAGGTACAAGTCATGGGTTCTTTTTCGCAAAAATGCCGAACTTCCATTCCAAAGCTTCTGCTTTCATCCCTTATTTAACCCTATAAAGGGATGAATTTTCAAAAAATCCTTCCTTAATGCTCATCTACGTTATAAAAGGAACTTTTTGTGCAAAACATGCTTCTAGATCCAGCAGCTTAGGCTGTGCGTTGTCTATCACTGAACATAAGATTGTTATAAATGAGGTACTTACTATATGAGCGGATCCTTTAAAAACCGGCCAAGTGCTAGTCGGACTCGCGCATGAAGGGTTCCGTACCATTATTATAAAAACGGCAAAAAATCACGTTTGTTGTATGGGAGCCCCCTTAAACATTTATTTTATTCTTTTTTTTTTTAGTATTTTCTGTTATAGCGGCAATAGAAATACATCATCTGTGAAAATTTCAAGCGTCTAACTATCACGGTTCATGAGATACAGCCTGGTGATAAACGGACAGACGGACGGAGAGCGGAGTCTTAGTAATAGGGTCCCGTTTTACCCTTTGCTTACGGAAACCTATAAACCTGAGATTGTATGGATACCCACAAGCGACGACTAGTCTGACCTGATAGTAATCACATGGTAACTGAACTATAAAGGCAATTTGCTAGCTACACCAATCAAACTGCATAACACAAGTTCCCTCTAAATGACCTCTAAATGACCTCTGTGTCAACAATATTACATCAATTTAACAATGGAAACCAAGGTTATCAAGCGTATCGTATCGCATTTACTGCCTAGTCTATATTTATCTTTGACTGTTCAGACACAGGAGACAAAAAATCGAAATGATGATTTAACGACTTCTAAAAGTAAAGGCTCGTGCAAACTGGCGCGATATCGCGGGTTTGACAGGCATCGCTACCCTTGTCGCGCCCGCGATATTGCGCCTGTTTGAATGGTCTAGACCTAAGTTCATCAACAAAAAGTTATAAAAACTAAAACCTAACTACGACAAAAAAGTCAACTAAAAAGGCATAAACAAGATAAATTCAAAATCCGGAGTCACACGTGTTAGGGCCATAAATCAAACAGATTACGCGTTAAGGCTCTTACATACAGGCGCGATTCGCCGCGCGACGCGAATTTTAACAAAACAATTTCTGAGAAAACATCACGGCGAACAATGCGGCGGCGTCGCGTCGCGCGACGAATCGCCCCAGTATAGCCTTTACTCCAGATTTTGAATATGTCTGTCTGTGATGTCTTGTTAAGATATACCTACCTTTTTAGGTAAGTTAAAGAAAGTTAGATATACCTACCTTTTTAGGTAAATTATGAAGAAACCGAAGACTTCCTGAGGTAACCACCCTCACTAATAAAACACCCTCACACACACACGCACGCACTCACACACACACTCACATACCTACACACTAAACCTACCTATTTACAATGGCTTTCATTTACCTTTATTTTTGCATGCATGTTATTGTTACCAGGATAATTATACCTAATTATAAAATGTACTACGTCATGAGACCCCTATATGTATATTGTTTAAACGGGATCAGTCCTGTCTCTCCTAAACACAGGCTACTCAGTAGCCTATATAGGAGTACAGCGCTTCACCCGCTTACCAGACTGTGTATTATTCTCATGTCCCAATGTATCTGTACTATAATCTGGTCCTTGTAAACAATAAATAAATTTTATCTTTTTTTTTTTTTAGGTGACTTTTTTGTCGTAGTTGGTTTTTAGGGGTTTTAGTTTTTATAACTCTTTTTTTTTGTTCTTGACCTTATGTCCTCTAGAGGGCGCCATAATCAATTTGAAGTGATGTCACATGGCCTTTAACCAGCGCACGAATCCGGTCGATCAATACGTTTCCAACGATACCTACCATAATTTTATTGTCTAATTATAATAAGGAGTTTACAAGATATGAGGAAATAGATGAACATACTTACCGGTCAAAATCATAACCCTCCTTTTTGCTTCGCCGTAGTCGGGTCAAAAAAAACAAGTTGGTTAATATAGTACTTATTAGTGTTATTAATTAGTATGTATCATAGATATATCCGTGGTATGTGTAGTCTAATGTAAAAAAATCTCATGCTGATTTCCTGCATCACATTGTCAATCCATAATACGAAAGATCTTGACGGATATTCAAAATAGTTAATCGATTCAGGCGTGACTTTGCGGAAATCCATTATAAAATACAATAGACGCTGATATATTTAGTAACCTATTCCGCTTGACTATTCTTCAAGAGTCATAAAAACCCTGTAAGAAATCGATACCGAGCGCTGGACGCAGAATCTCTGCGTCCAGCGGTCGGCGTGGTAACACGTCGCGTTCTGGTTTGCAATTGGTCAATTGTCATCCTGAAGATGCCTCGTTGAGAGGTGAAACACGTGTCGATTTCTTACAGGGTTTTTATGACTCTTGAAGAATAGTCAAGCGGAATAGGTTACTAAATATATCAGCGTCTATTGTATTGGATATTCAAAACTCAGTGGTTCTTATGTTTGAAAAATTCGTCTGCTGGACTACGTAAATACCGCAATGAATGTTGTTGAATAATGCATAATTAGGTATAAGGAACTTGGTTTCCTAAAAATATTTGTATGCCAGTCCATGGCCAGGCATGTAGATCATAACCCTAATATTAAGACCATTATTTAATTGTACCATGTTTAAATGCAAATAAATATATTATATTATATTCCATTCTTGTGTTGTATTCCATGCGTGCTTGTCTGGTGTTTTGTGAGAGACAATACGCGAGGGTGTCCACTGTTACATGTTAGTTTATGATGTTTTTCAATTTATTTATTTAACCATTTATGCAATCAATTATGAATACCATCGAGATATAAGATGAATACTTTTCTTTTATACATCCACGAATTGTATATCTTTGAATTTGAATTTAATTTTTTTATTGTATGTTATTTGAATGCTTATTTTATTTAAATCTTTATAATTCTATGTTAATTAATGTAATTGGACTTGTGCCGTTTTAATTAACTATAAATAAATAAATAAAATTCTATACCTCCCTGGTTGCTCGAATTCAAATCAGGGTGATTTTTTTTATCTACAAAAACATTGAATTTAATTTTGTTTTCGGTTCAACAATTTGGTGATAATTGGTTTATTTCCACTTTGACCGGCCTTGGCAATTTATGTCTTTAGTGTACCGCCAACAGAAACAGCAAATGAATAATTATTCAAAAAGGTTTTTTTAACAAGAGCAAACTTATATTAATTTAAAATTGTAATAATATAAGTAAGTAACTCCTTTTTGCATAGAAAATGGCAAGAAAAAAATATTCAAAATGCTTGTTGCTAGGTTCTACGACCACGACTTTGCCACATGAATTATATAATATAACATTCAGCAATTCCGTAGTTTCCCATTAGGGTAAAAAATTCCGGGATCGAATCAGTAGTTCCGGAGATAACCTCCCAAATACAAGATAATTTTACTGCTTTACTTTATAATATTCTATCATAGATTCTTTATAAATAAGTAGAACCATTTTTGGATAAATAAGACTTTTATAGTCTCCCAAAAGGCAATGGCTATGCTTCTAGCTTCCCTTCGTGATCGAATCAGAAATGAAGAGATTCGCAGGAGAACCAAGGTAACCGACTTAGCCCGAAGAACTGCCAAACTTAAGTGGCAGTGGTCAGGGCACATTGCTCGCAGAACAGATGGCCAATGGGGCCGACAGGTTCTGGAATGGCGACCGCGTACCGGAAGACGTACCGTTGGAAGGCCTCCTAAGGAGGACCTATGACCTTGTGAAGGCCACAGGAATCCGCTAGATGCGGGAATCGCAGAACCGGTCGAAATGGCTTTCGACCGGTTCTGAAGCCGGTTTGGTTTATTAAACTGAAGCTTCAACCAGCAGCTGTAGCATGGCGCGCGGGCTTGCGGACGGCGAGCAATGGGTAGCTCGCCGTCCGATCAGGACCAGGCCCGGGTCGATGGCGCGTCGTGTTCCACGCGCGCCTCAAAGAGATGTCAGCACAATTGGCGGGGTCCGCTAGGACCGATGCCTGCCAGGGTTGCGGGTTAGTCCGAAAGGGATACCGGGACCTTGGCAACAGGCAACTGAAGGAACACGGGTGGGTTTTAGTCAGTAAAAGTCTGACACGCCCTTCCGCTCCACCCAGAGCGGGAGAAGTCATTGGATGAATTCCCAACCTCAAAAAAAAAAAAAAAACATCCACCGTAGAAATCTTTCTACAATCTGTCATTTTGTCTTTCATTTCTAACGATCTTTGTCTAGGTCTTTTCTTATGTAGACTATTTCGGAAGAAAGTTTTCTATCCTTACTTTCAAAATCAAACTGACAACCGATAAATACTATGACAAAACAAAGAATTCTGAGTCGAATTATGTAAAAGAGTGAATTTCGTAAAAAGTGCAGTTGACTCTTTCTACTTTGCTGCCGTCTCGTACTGTCTACTGTCTACAGGAAACGTCATTTTTGTCTACTCTTCCGTCAACAAAACGGTGCTCATGCTACGCGGATACTTAACTATTTTAGATCAACCCAATGATCTTTTCTGAACGACTAAAGACTCCTTGTGTCAAACGATCGCTACATCATGTTGTTGTCCGTACACTGTAACTATCTGTTGACAAGCCTAGGTATCGCATCCAATCGTATTCGCTGGCTTGCGCAGGCGCATGAGAGACGCGCTTTGAATATTAGTTCGAATAAATAAAAAATCTATGCATTTGTGAACTAAAAGTGCGTTACAATGAAGTTATTAGTGCTAATTTCTTTGGCCTACTTTTTCTGTAGTGCCGAAGCGTTAAAAGTTTTAGTTTTATTTCCTTTTCCTGTAAAAAGTATGAGTATACTGGGAACAGGTGTAGTGAGGCATCTGCTTAATGCTGGACATGAGGTAATTATGAAATAATACAACGGGGTTGAGGCATTGCAATTCAATCATTATTTCACTCATGTCAGGAGAAAAAAAAGACAGGTACTTCCTATTAAGTTAGTCTAATTTCAGTTTTTATGTTTACCGGTTCTGCAATAATCACTAGGTTTAGTACTTCTTAACCTTAAACTCAGAAAAGGTCGCAATTCGACCGCCAAGATACAGGCAAATGCCTAGTTTGGGGGTCACCTTCCAATCTGTTCTTGTACAGTTATAAAAATAAAGGTCCTGTGTAACAATTCAAATAATTGGTAACTTATAGTTGGCTCATAATGTTTAATGTTGGTCCTTAAAATTATTATGTAGGTATGTACGTAATAATCGATAGCCAGACATTACCGTTTTATTTTTTTCATCTTTTACAAGCTATGTTTGTCAAAAATGTCGCACACCTTTTCTAAAAATGCTTCAAAATATCACTTTACGGATTAGATATTCTACAAAAAAGTAGGTAGCATTTTTTGTTACTTCTGCTCTACCTAACAAAAACTGGTCAGAACTATGATAATAATATACATAATATAATAATAATAGATAATAATAAATCATAACAAGAAAATACCTACCTATTTAAAGGCCAAATGCAAAAAAAAATATAATTATGATTACTTATTATCATAAGTTATGTGTATTATGTTACTAGTTTACGAAACTGCGATAATTTTCTGTCATAAAAGACTATACAGATAGAACTAGTAAGTAAGTAAATAAGTAATGCAAATATCGTATCTTAATTAGGTACATAAACCGTCAAGAGATTATACCTGACATGCATATTACCTACTAGCCTCTGCCCGCGATTTCGTTCGTGTGGAAGACGTAAGATATAGAATATACTAAAATTAAAGCCACATTTTACTACTACTCCCTCTGCCCCCTGCCCATCGCGTCGCATCGCATCGCATCTCCCACCCACCCGTGCTATAACTTCGTTTTCGCTTAGCGTTCTTTCTGACGTTTTTTTTTCATTTTACTCGGCGCGTATGCGTCGTAATGTTATGTTACATTGCCTATCATCTTCCACAAGAATTGGGCTATCAAACGCTAAAATAATTTTTCAAATCTGACTGGTAGTTCTGTGAACATTGACAACGCCACATGAGAACTACCCATCACAATGACTTTACGCAAAATCCTGTATCGCGCAAGCAGAGTTTACCGCGTGAATAGAATATTTACAACGTACAGCAGTCAATCCGTCAAATCCGACATCAATCGTCGGAAAGTAGCCCACCAGACACAACACCCGTCTGATCGGAGGGTCCTCCCTTTTCTGTCGAGGATGAGTAAACTTTAAACCTTGTTCCTCTACAGTTCCAGAGATTAGCGCGCTCAAACAAAAAGACAAACTATTCTGCTTTATTATAGTAGTATAGATGGCAATTACTTGATTAGATACCTAATGCATAATTAGGCATCTAATCAGGTAATTACATCGTTTATAGACATGCAGATATACTATCCTTCAGACAAGTAACTATTGACACGGTCCGCATCGTGATATAACACATACTGCAAGTCTCTCTTGTTGACTTTTTATAATGTTTTAATTACTATGATAAGGCGGAGCTGCTGAATCAAGGCTGTCTCTAGACAGACTATCATTTTATGAAAACAATGATGGGGCGAACACTCGCTATTAAATAATCTCGTAGTAATACGGAGATTTGGGCAGGCCACACCGCATTTCAAAAATCCTACTAATATACATCAGTAACGTACATTTTGTATGCACCGTATCGGTGCGGTGGGTCGCACCACAGTTTTTGTATTGAAGTGCGATGCGTTGCGGCCCGATGCGGCTGTAAAAGTTAACAAATGTAATGAAAAACTGTTTGACACAAGACAAATCCGTTCCATTTCATCATCCTTTTCCCAACTATGTTGGGGTCGGCTTCCAGTCTAACCGGATGCAGCTGAATACCAGTATTTTACATGGAGCGACTGCCTATCAGACCTCCACAACCCAGTAACTGGGTAATACGATACCCTTTGGTTAGACTGGTTGTCAGACTTTCGTGCTTCTGACGACTCGTAACGACTGCCAAAGATCTACAAATGACAGCCGGGACCAACGGCGTAACGTGCTTTCCGAGGCACGGAGGAGTCTCGATATGTGAAAATGGTCACCCATCCACGGACCAACCGCGGCCAGCATAGCTTATCCTGATCGATCGACCCGTACGACTGTTATTACTTAGCCACAAGGGCAAAGGTATAAGGGCAGGAGAATGATGATTATCAAACACCCGCTTTCTAGCCACATCATCTTTCACCTTACACACAATCCTATACAAAACGAGAGCTTCTCGTCATGAAATTGAAAAATTGGTGAGAGTAGATAATAAAAAAAATTACACTCACCAATCTTTCTCGCTTTTTGGCCCTACTCACACTACTATTGGATCTTTTGGATGATGATCTATCCTTTCTTCCCTGCTCTGTTCGTTAAATGAATAACATCCTTTTATCATCAATACTGTATGGGTCAGCTATCTCCTATATCAATCAATCTACCAAGCCTTTTCCCAACTACGTTGGGGTCGTTTTTACATGAATCAACTGCATTATTCATCAACCTTCTCAATGTTTAAAGTCCTCATAACTATTGCTTCCAGGTTGGCAGTCCTGTACGACTGCCCAATGATATGGCAGTACTCGATGGGAGCCCACTGGCAGGTGCTAAGACTGATCGCCCATGGCACGAATCCTGCTTACGACCCAGACTACTTGTCTCCAGCCATGACTCCATTGTCTTTTCTGGAGAGAGTCGATGAGTTGTGGTCGAGAATCAAGTGGCAGTACCTTAAAACGTAAGTCTCTTTCATATGTTCGTAACAAACTCGGGTTTATCATATGTGTCAAGTAACACGACCACAATAGGATTGGATTCAAAAATATGTGTAATGTCTTCTCTTACCTGAAGTTATTTAATAATAACAGGGCCGTGTTCTTTGCTAGAAAGTTTATGTCTGTAATTGATCATGTCTACACTCCAATCTTAACAACAGCTGTATAAAGTATGTTAGCTAACAAAGGGCGTTCCCGTTAACCCGCAATAGTATAGCAAACATACAGGAAACACTCCATTTTTTTTTTGTATATTTACTTAAGTACTGAAATATTCACAAACATATTGAATTGATAAGTAAAAGAAACACTCTGTTCACGCACACTTGCCAAACTTGTCTTTCTTCGTTAAAATACAAGTGTGCGTGTACAGAGTGTTTCTTTTCATCAATTTAATAGTTTTGTGAATATTTCAAATATTTTTTTAGCATTGTACGCTATACTATTGCGGGTTAGCGGGAACGCCCCTTTTAGTCAACATACTGTATAATAATTATTCATGTATTTAGTGTCACATTATATTCTCAGTCTCTTTCTTTTATGAACCTATAGGTATTCTTCATTTTCAGATTCATTACCCAACCCGAAGAACGCAAAATGTATGAGCAAACCTTTGGACCGCTGGTCGCCAAACGCGGCAGGACTCTTCCAGATTACGAAGATGTTATGTTCAACGCTTCGCTGATCTTCGGAAATGAGCACGACGCTGTTCGTGATCGTCCGAGCACGCCCCAGAACTTCAAGTATGTCGGTGGATTCCATATTGAGGAGCCTGTGAAACCACTGCCGAAGGTAGCTAAATTATAAGAGTGTTATTTTAAAATCCATCAATACTTTTATTCACCTTGTCATTATATGTTGTTTCATCCATATTTTTCTTTTTACTGACATAATTATTACTTACAGTAATACTTTCTTCAAACTTAAACTCAAACCGAAAATGAGACTTCTGGATGTGGTTCGTATTAAGGCTCTTACATAATGGCGCGATTCGCCGCGCGACGCGAATTAAAAAAAAACAATTTCTGAGAAAACTTCACGGCGAACAATGCGGCGGCGTCACGTCGTGAATCTCCCCAGTATGTAAGAGCCTTTATTGTGTTCTCTGGCAACCGCCACCGGCAGCTGGTCAATTTTAAAAAATAAATATTATGCCTTTTGTAATTTAAGAAATAACTTAAATTTAAGTTTGGTAAACATTATATTCTGCCGCATCACGACAAATCGACCATAATGATAGTTTACCCTTCACTTCGATAACCTCTTTAACCTTGTTAGTTCCATCAATTCTGTTATTTTCGATAACTTCAAAGCTATAGCAACACGATTTTATATTCTTGTTATCATTATTCAACATAATGCTAAATAAAAAACATAACTCATGATAATGTTGACATTATGAAACCTAAAATAATAATAATATTAACAGTCCATTATTGTCCTACTGCAAGGCAAAGGCCTATTCTCATACAGTTAAAGGCTTACCTTAATCTTAATTCCTGGGGACCTAAAACGGCCATATTAAACAATTCCTCTAAAAGCAATTCTTTTCCTGAATTCCCAGCAGATCATTAGCAATTCCTCTAATTTGACACAAAATGGTGACACATATTAGCTGAATATGTACCTACTCAATTCAATTCATATTCGAATAATATTTGGTGTAAATATTGCCGCATGAAAATGACGTAATTAATAAAATGACCGTAAATTAATTAATTTTAATATAACATTAAACTTCAATAATGCAATTCATAATTTCTGGACCATTTTACGAATCTCCATCTCCATCTCCATGTCTCAAAAACTGTCAAACAAATGAATTGCATAATATGAATTGCACGCAGATAATATTATGAATACAGTTTGTAACATTTGACGATGATTCATAATATTATCCTATGTGGCCGTTTTAGGCCTCCAGGTATCCACTACCACTGGGCCATCACTCCTTTAATGAATTAAATGGAATTATCGACTTCCCGTTTCAGGACTTACAAGACCTCATAGACAATTCCAAGGACGGTGTGATATATTTCAGCATGGGATCATTCCTGAAAAGTAATTCGTTGCCAAAACTTCTGATTGCGGAACTTCTGAAGATGTTTGGAGAACTTCAACAGACTGTCATTTGGAAATTCGAGACTGAGTTGCCAAATGTGCCGAAGAACGTTCACATTGTGCAATGGGCACCACAGCCTAGCATTTTAGGTAATCAACTAACCAACGCCATAGATGTTCCAGGTCCAATACGTAATCATCATAATCGGCCTATAATGTTCCCACTGCCGGGACACAGGACTCCTCTCTGTGAAAGGGAGTGGGCTGCAATCTACCTCGCGGTCCCAGTTGGTAGACATCACATGTCTTCGAATTTTTGGTTCTAGGACATGCCCGTTTCCTCACTATGTTTTCCTTCACCGTTTTGAAAGCAGTGGCGATGAAATAATTCACACAAAGTAAAGCGCCTGTCTGGATCCTACAACGACCTACAACTCGTAAGTCGAGACAGTTATCACTGGGCCACCACGTAATACGTATAATAAGTATTACATTGCCTCTTAAGTTCGAAAAAAAACTGCTAAACAACGTAACTAACGCAATGAATGTCTTATTGAAGCAAATTAGTCTTAATCGGTTACGAAAATAAGTTACGCGTTAGCTGATTATAAGTAAAAATGTAGTTATACTTCTTCTGCATTGCACAGATATTCAAATAACTGCTGGATGTGTGCACAAGCGTATACGCTTTAAGAGATTTCCACTCCATGATATTTGAATTGTTTGACCACTACCCTGGTTGTGCCCCATATTCCTTGTGTCATAATCTATTGCAATCATGTCGTATCCATAATTTTACTGATTGATCTAGAAAAGCTTAGAAAATTATATAGAGTTTAGCCTTTAAGGCTCCCAGAGACAGGCGCGACGCGACGAACTTTTCTGGAACAATTTCTATGAAAACTTCACGGAAATTGTTCTGTACCGGTGTCGCGTCGCTTATAATTTTTCTTTGAACATTTTCAACAACTATCTAATTATTTCCTGTAACCTCTTTCAGCTCACCCAAATGTCAGGATGTTCATCACCCACGGGGGCCAGCTATCTTCAATAGAAGCCATTCACTTCGGTGTACCAATCATAGGAGTACCTGTGTTCTTTGACCAGTTCACCAATGTCCAGAAAGCGGTGCAAAATGATTATGCTCTGAGAGTTCCACTGTGTAACAATCTGCCTAAGGACTTGAAAGTCGCTATTAACATTATGCTGAAGGATGATACGTAAGTCGTAGTAGTATGGCTTATTTTAAACAATTTATCGAAAATTACCTAGTTATAATTATTTTACTTGGTAAATGCTGACTGCTGTAGCTTAAATTCAAGCCTGAAGTGAGGGGAAAAGTGTTAAGGTTTAGGGGCGAGCCTATAGTCACCAACCGTGCATAAATCTAAACTTTGGGCGGCTACTGTTTTTTTTTTGGAAAAAACCAGACAAAGCTTTGCCCGACTCGTAACTCTTGCTCAGCTCAGGAGTCAGACTTGCGGCCATATCTAATCCATGTTTTTTTTCCCACAGCTTCCCCAAGAAAGTAAAGGAGCTATCCTTCATCTTCCACGATCGTCTGACGAAGCCAGGAGTTGCGATCGCGCACTGGGTTGAGCACGTCGTGCGCACACGCGGCGCCCGCCACCTCCGCTCCCCTGCGTGGAGCGTACCCCTCTACCAACGACTGTACCTAGACCTACTAGCGTTAATACTGGCTACTGTATCTTTGTTCTTCTATGTTGTAAGCAGTTTGTTTAAGAAGAGTTCTAAGAAAAATGATAAGAAGAAAAGGAATTAATTAAAGGCTACAATGATACAATCATCGTGACATAAATTGATATCAGCTTAGAAAAGGATATTATGGGTTCTAAAAGATAAAAAAATAATGAAGTTTTTTTTGTAAGCCCGGAAATGAAACTCGAACTAACCTAGAAATGCAGACAACATTAACAATATTGACGTTTTGTATGCAATTAACTCCAATGAATAAGTTTGTAATATTGTTAAGTTTTAAATAAACGAAGATCTTTATTCTATAATTCCTCGTACATCAATCAATCTGCCTAGCCGGATGCAGCTGAATACCAGTATTTTTACATGGAGCGACTGCCTATCTGACCTCCACAACCCATAGTAACTGAGTAATACGACACCCTTGGTAAGACTGGTTGTCAGACTTTCGGGCTTCTGACAACCCATAACGACTGTCAATGATCCTCGAATGACTGCCGGGACCAACGGCTTAACGTGCTTTCCGAAGCACGGAGGAGTCTCGATATGTAAAGATGGACCCATCCACAGACCAACCCCGGCAAGCGTAGCTTAACCTGATAGATCGACCCGTGCGGCTGTTATTACTTAGCCACGAGCTCCTAATTCCTCGTACATCCTAATTAATATTATAAACTAGCTTTTGCCGACGGCTTCGGCCGCGTGGAGGTCGAAAATTGTCCCACGGGGACGTATTAACGGGATAAAAAGTATCCTATGTCCTATTTATTCCTTTTTGGAATTTGAGTTTGTTTGTTTGTTACGCTTTCACGCTAAAACAGCAAAACGGATTTGGATGAAATTATATGGATAGACCTTGACCTGGAGAAGGACATAGGCTACTTTTACCAAGACCGGTTTTCCGTCTCACAAAGAGCCAGGACCAGCAGTATGCTTTACGAGACACGGAGGAGTCTCGGTATGTAAAGATAGTCACACATCTACGGACCAACCCCAGCAAGCGTAGCTTAGCCTGATGGATCGACCTACGGCTGTTATTAGATAGATAGATAGATAGATAGAATACTCTTTATTATGTACACCATAAAAAAATACAGATACAAATGTAGAAATTCATAGTTATTACTCGTACTTAGCCATGAAACTGGGGCTCATAGGTATTCATTCTTCCGATAAAAGTTATCTGACTGATCTACTGACGAAAACAGCCCTTAATGTATTGTTCATACGATTAAACTCCTCTAGTTGTTGGTAAAACGTATCCAGCGTTCAAACGGTATGGTAAATTTTACGTTTAGAACCGTTTGATGTGGTGGCCATACGAAAACCTATGTTTAGTACAGGACACACCGAATGTTTTCCTAACCGATTTCCGATTTTCGTACACAGACGCTGCTCGGCGGCGTTTTTAGGTATGTTAAGGTTCAATTCACACCGGGAAAGCAGCGGTCGGCAGCGGTGCAGCGAACAGTTTCAATGTGGAATAATTTTAAACTTTATCTACCTAATTAACGCTTGAAGAGCTCGAAAAGGTCGCGGGGTCACGCGCGTCTTGTCAGCGGTACCGCGGCCCTCGTCGCGTCGCTGCCGCATGGCGACCGCTGCCGGCTTCTGCCGTTTTGGTGTGAATTGGCCCTAAGTGTGACTGAAAATTATCTGCAAAAATATCACCTAACTCAGTAGTAAGGTAAGGGTGCATTTTTTGCAAATCCTACTAATATTATAAATGTGAAAGTTTGTGTGTTTGGATGTTTGTTATTCAATCACGCAAAAACGGCTGAAATGATTTGGATGAAATTTGGCAAACAAATAGTTTATAACCTGGATAAACACATAGGATACTTTTCATCCCGATATTCCCACGGGATCGAGACGATTACGCGGGTTAAACCGCGGGGCACAGCTAATAGTAATAATTTAAATAATATAGATACTTAAAAGAGAGAGTACGCGAATGTTCAATGTTTTTGCAAAAAAACATCATTCAATGTTCATTGTTCTTGTTATTAGGATCTCAATTTTCTAAGCTTTATTAGAACATTGAGGACTGTATTACAGAGAAATATGATATATATAATATTTTAATGTTTGGTGTGTATATTTTGTTCCACAGTACTTTTATACCAGGCAAGCTCTAGACGTGAAGACCTGTATTTGGCTGTCAGATTATCATAATGTTATTTATCACCATTGTATTTAGCTGTTAGTCTTCCAAATTCTTTAAATAAATAAATAAATATTTTTTTTTTTTTTATTCTACCGGTTATCCATGGAGTTTCATTCCGGCTCAATTCCATAAGAACGTCACACCCATGCCTATCAAAGTGGCTGGTTCCTAGCCAACACTTCATAGCTAATTGTTTTTGGTGCTGATCCATGCGTCATGTTCGTGAACGGGCGCCATCAGTAGGGACTGGTCATCTCTTAGCTGCCACGGCTTATTTTGATTTATTTTAATTTTTGAATTGTTTTGTATCTTTTATTTACGGACGCTTTTAACCTGCACGTTTTTCTACATTTGTACTCACATGTATGATTCCAAATGTAAACAACATATTGTAACAATATTCTGATTTAAAAGAGTGTCCGTGGAGTTTCTTGCCCGTTCTTCTCCATAGGAACCTACTACGCTTTGGAATGGGCAACTAACTAGCTTCATATTTTCTGACTGACCGACCCTTTGACAATTCAAAAGTGCCTGTTATTGGTTTATTTGAAATAAATGCTTTGAGTTTGAGTTTTTTGGAAACACCTTTGCCGAACGTTACGAGTACGAGGAAGTTAGGAGGCTTTTTTTCCTTGCCGTCTGTCGGCTTGAGAAGCCCTTTACAGATTACAGACAGTTATCTCCTGTCAATAAACTCCCACAACAATGTGGGAGTTTATTGACAGGAGATAACTGTGAGGAAGCTGTTTCATATTAAATAGAATTTTGTAGTGAACGGACCCATTTATATGTTGTATTTTGAGCCTTCTTTCATTTATTGGTTCACATAACGCTGTTGCTAGGGTGTTAGTATGAGCTTATACAGTATGTTAACTAACAAAGGGCGACCCGTTAACCCGTAATAGTACGGCGTCCATACATGCTAAAAAAAATATAAAAATAACGAATCAAAAAAAAAAACTATTAGACTGATACGTAAAAGAAACACTGTATACGCACACTTGTATTTCAACATAGAAAGACAAGGGTGACAAGTGTGCGTGGACAGAGTGTTTCTTTTCCTTACTTTAATATTTTTTTGTGAATATTTTACTTACTATAAAAAAATAAAAATATACTTTTTTTTGTTAGTAATATTTTTTTTGCATATATTGCCGCTATAGTAGGTTAACGGGAAAGCCCTTCGTTAGAGAACATACTGTATACGGTCTTTAAGCTTTTATTCGATTTCTGTGTACCTACTCATGCAATTTACTGGTCGTGATAGATAGAGGGGCATGGGTTTTCATTTCGAGTGCTTTATTCTGGAACCGTTGAAAAAAAATATAAATAAAAAGTTTGTTTAACAGTGATACATGGTACTATTTTGCGTACTTACAACATGGTTAGGTATCGTACTGTGACACAGCACATATTACCAACAACAACTTGACATTCAGGGACATACATTATCAATAATTACCTTCAAGAGCCAATTATTACACAGAAGATATTAATTATATTATCATTTGACTGACAGAAATAATTACGAGTGTCTGGTAGTCCCTTTTATATCAATGCCAGGACCAACTGCCACACACGAGTTCTTTTAGATAATAATATAATTACTACAGCGAGTAAGGACTTTAATATTCTTTGTAAAGAGTTCTCATTTGACTCATTTACCACCGAATCCCATTCTGCACGCACTCGGCTGATCGCTAACTTTTTTGAAACTGCATAGTGCTTATTGTACGAACATTACACTGGCCGTCTAAACTTGGTACCACACTTAGAAACTCCAACACTAAAATTGCAATAACTTTTTAATTACGCAAGATATATTTTCGAAATAAAGAGGATTACAAAAAGAATTTAATTTTTTATATAAAAACTTTATAGCCGATAACCGTCTTTTAAGGAATGGCTAAAAAAACCTTATAAACAAAAACACATAGTTGCAACTTTTGACTCTTTTTGTTTTCACATTTACTTCTTGATCGATGAATTTTGATACAAAAACCAAGGTGTCAAAAAAAAATGTAAATAAGTCATAAAACTGTAGTAATAAACGTTATTGGGGTTTTTTGCCAGTAAGTTAAATAAGACTATTTTTTGGTGTAAGTTAAAAACGCTACTTATGTATAGTAAACTATAATTTCCAAGAAAGCTCATGAAATTTGCTATAAGACGTTTTTTATTTCAAAACTCTAGCTTCTATAGTTTAGGAGAAATTGCAATTTTAAAAGTGTGGTACTAAGTTTTGAAGGCCAGTGTATATTATACAGGCTGTAAGGGTAAACACTCTTGTCATTCAAACCATGGGTAGTTGACTTAAATTTAAAAATAAATGACCAAACACAACAAAAAAAAAACCTTATTTTCATTAAAAGATTTTAAAAAGTTTCTATCCGACACCGTGCTCTCTAGCGAAACAGCTGACTGACTGAGAGAGGGGTCGCGCTCGCGGCCGGTCAGGTCACATCCCGCACCCCCTGCCCGTGTTGAGACGCAAGTTCGTTGCCGTTTGTTTTCGACATGCCCGACGCAACTGCCTTTATTATCAGCTACAGACTGTCCACAGACAACTGACTGACGTGCTGGTGAAGGTCAGTGATCCATCCATTAAATGGAAGCAGCAGAAATCGGTTTTTGCCCAATAGTCCAGTTATTTGGTAGTTCTGGAATGATTTCGAATTTTCACTTTTCCACCTCGTATCTTTGCCGCTCGCGCCGCTATATTGGAAAAGTGGGCAATTTCGCAAATAGATGTCAAATATTTCGCTGTTTTGATTAATTTGGCAATATTACTATATGGATATATGAAATATGGCTAGACAAATGTCTAAAATATTGAATATGAATTGCAATAAATTGTATTGCAATTCATATTCAATATTTGACATCTATTTGCGACGTTGCCCACTTTCAGAATAAACGCTCTTAATAAGTAGGTAATTATGTCCTTTCCTAATAATTCTACGACTAAACTAGTTACAAAATGATTTAACCCGTGAACATTTTATAATAATTTATGACTACCCTTTTTTTTGTATGAATAGTTTTACAGTACTAGTGCCGTAAAGCCTACTCCAACACGCGTTTTGACCAAATAACTCATTTTCACACCACCATGAGAAATAGAATAAGTGGTGTTTGTTGTGGTATCCCCAGTAGAACTAATCACTAATCCATATGTAATGCAATATTACAACATTTAGCGCATTCTCCCTAAGTTATAAGTCTGAGAACGCTTCTCTATCCTTGATAAAAACTTTTTCCAAAAAAAACAACCGACTTCAAAAAAAAACACTAAAAAAGTGAAAAATAACTTTAATTTCGGAAGTCGGTGTCTTTGCTTTTTAATTTTCGTTTTTTGCCACCGACTTCCGAAATTAAAGTTATTTTTCACTTTTTTAGTGTTTTTTTTTGAAGTCGGTTGTTTTTTTTTTGAAAAAGTTTTTATTTTTCACTTTTTAGTGGTGGTACCTACCCCATACAAGTTACTACCTGCTATGTAAATAACAGTGAAGGAGTCTAATAATGATATCGTCTACATAGACTGTGGGAAAAAACCGTAATATTGAAGTTAGCGCAAGAACTACGCAAGCAAACTTAATAAAATTTATATGGGACCATCTCGGGAGTATACCCTTTCGAACTAAAAAATAATTTTTAAAATCGGTTCACAAACGGCGGAGTAATCGGTGAACATACATAAAAAAAAAAAAAAAAAAAAAAACAATCATCCGAACGTAGTACCTCCTCCTTTTTTGAAGTCGGTAATAAAATTAGATAACATCTTAAAATTGTGTTTTTATGGATCATGTTTTGTGAGTTCATCGTCTTCTTAAGATTTACTGATAAAATCAACGTAATATAGTGGCATAGTCATGATAGTTTACCAAAAACTTAAAAACTTGGACAACTTAAAAACTTTAGACAAATAACTAATTTTCACACCACCATGCACCATGCATGAGGTGCCTTTTTTGTGGTATCCCCAGTAGGACTAATCCACATGTAATGCAATATTATAACATTTAGCGCAAGTCATGACTTGTGACATAAGGGGAACGCTTTGCTATCCTTGATAGGATAAGATCATAATAGTTGAGTTTTTTTTATGTTTTTATGGATCACGTTTTGTGAGTTCTTCGTCTTCAGTACCGAGCGAAACGTCGCAGATAGAAATTTCTTTCACGTCATCCGCCAAGGGGTCACCTGGAAAGTTTTCCAAGAGTTTTGAAAATTGGTGATTTCATTCCACCTCTTGTCTTTGGACAGACGTCACATCGCGTAGCCGCGGCGCCGCGTCTCAGCTTGCAGATGACGCCTTGATCACGCCGCCGCCGCCGCCTACTAAAGTGCCTGCTACACGGTCGCCAACCCCGTTCCGACAGAAGTGACCTTGGTGGTTTATAACCGTGTATATGATGGTTTACTACCAAATTTGACGCTAACCAAGGTCACCTCTGTCGGGGACGCGTTTGGCAACCGTGTAGTAGGCACGTTGAATCCCAACACACTCACTCTCTGACTGACTCGTCAACGCCCAGCCGAAACCCTTCGATCTACAAAGCTGAAAATTCGCATAGAGCTTCCTTTCATGATGTAGACAAGGAATAATGCTGCATTTTCGAAATTCACGCGAGATATCAAATCACGGGCGGATGATTTCGCTGGCAAAGTGCTAATGACATGTTATATTGACTGTGTCCAAACTTATCTTACGATACTATTCATACTGTAAATTGCTGAATCAAAGATGACACATCATAATTTTGGTAGCCATTTAATAATAAGATTTACTGATAAAATCAAGATAATAATAATGTCATAGTCATGATACATAGTTTTTCAAAAACTTAAAACGTGTTTCCTTGATATGATATTTATTTTATAAAGACTCATGGCGAAACACCTTAGGGTCAGCTCAGACCGCGACGTGAAGCGACGCGAAGCTGCGCGCACTTTTTAACAATTATCGAACTTATTTTCTTCACGAAAAGGTATAATTTCAGTGCGAGGGTTGACACGAACGTGTCGTGTGTGTACGCTGAGATGCGCAAGGCTGCGCAGCGCGTGTACCTTATTGTGTAGTAAATAAATTCGATATTATATCGAATCATAAAAAAGTGTGCGTCGCTCTGCGTCTCGGTGTGAACTGACTCTTACCTTAAGTGGAATTAATGCAAAGTGATTCAGCAAAATTCCGTTTCACAAAATACTGTTTGTCTCATATGACGTAAAGTTACGTACGTGTCAATTTCTTCAAGTTTCCTAATCCACCGGCCGTTATCTTAATTTATTCTATCACGTCGGTTTTTTTCACAAATCCGCCATCAATCATTTTTATTTTAATAGCCCACTAACTTGGAGTTCACTTCCTTTTCAGCCAAATCATCTTTAGCATAATTTGGTTTACCTCTTTTCTTACAGCAATTCGCATCATTTTTGCTAACTCTATCTTTATTTTACTCATTAATATAGTTGCAAGTAAACCGTTTTAAACCAAAATCCGTGGTTTAAAAACCGTGTTAAACAAATGACATGACCAGTGGGACTATGGGCGCCGGCATAGGTGTCAAAATCAATGTGCAGCAAATATTGTTTTATTTTTGCAATTGTTGTATTCTACAGTTTCCAGACAAAAAAGTTTCACCAGTCTAAAAGATCAGGAAACTGAGAAAAATAAAGATAAGTATTCACTAAATAACTCTGGTTTTCGATATGAGATGGCGCTAGGCGTTGTGGTAATCGAGTTTTTGACAATAATTGTCGCTGAGATGAGACTGCGACTTGAATTTGAACGTTTTTAGTTACGGGAATTAGGCAATCACCGCCGCCCATAGCAGGGTTTTTGCTGATGCATTGCCACCCTTTCCCCAAATAAACGCTGCTTTATTAAGTTTTGCTGGCTCACATGCAATCGAATCGCTATGTCAGACTTTATACCTGCAGTCTTTTTGTTATAGAGTAGGTATTGTTCCAATGTAGTTTAAGTACATACCTGATTATTCAACCACCGGGCAAGGCACGCTTGCAGGGGTAAAGTTAGCATTGACATAATATGCCTTTGAACCCGCCTTACGAAATATACCACAGTTTATGCATCTCATCTTAATATCCATTTAATCGTATCGTAGAGCAAAACCGAAGAATCCTTTTTATATAGCAATGGTAATCAGGCTTTGAAGATAATTATCAGTTCGTAAATAATAGCAATGGTCGTTAGAAATAGAACACAATAATCGCACAGTACACAACGAATATGTAAACACAACGTGACGCCAAGATCGGTAGGTATGGTGAATTGCGATCTGAGATCGATAAATGATACTCGATTTTTTCTCGAACCTAAAACACTAAAATCGAAATCATTTGACTGCCTCGTTGGTCTAGTGGTCCCAAGCGCTGTAGCGCTGTGCCGGGGAATCGCACCCAGGACCTCATGCTCAGCTACACCTGAGCATTAGGTCCCGGGTGCGATTCCCTGGTCAGGCAAAGTGTTATTGGGTTTGTAGCAAGTGGAGTCCGGATTTGCGCCCGGTTGATGGCAATAGGCTCGCCCCCTAATGCACGAGACTTACAACACAACTAGCAAAATGAGGGTGTATAGGTACACCTCTCCCTTCAGGCATTAGAAGCGTGATGTTATGTTATATACACATTAATCAAACACAGTTAAAAAAATATTTTTGAATTGATATATTTTTCAAAAATATTTTTTGTGAGAATCGATTTCATGCTTTGACTCTAATCGATTAATTGGGGATTTTATGAAAAAGATTCCTACATTGTGCCTTTGGTCCCGCCACTAATGTCAGATGCATTGTGATGACTTGATGATGATGACCTACTGTTTTGTATAACTTGGGGGGAAAGGCGCTGATAACCGAAATACAGGCTCTGCCTAGTTCGGTTACAGATGCTAAACTCTTTTTGTTATAATAATATTGTTGCCAAGTTGTTATGTAACCTAGTATTAAGTTGTTTGAGAAATAAACAAACATTATTATTATTGTCAAAGAAATAACAGTCCTTTATACACCAATAGTCAATAAAAACCTAACCTGTAGGCGTGCAAACTTAGATTATAAAATGTAAATAAATCAAATTAATCAAAAACAAAACATGCATTATAATATATTATTCCATGTCATTTATTCTCTTGATCGAAAATAACTCGTTCTTATTTTATTTTTCCCCATACTGTTTAGCTTATTATGGTTACCGGATGATTATGGATAGAATGGAACGTCAAAATCGGAAAGTACTTATAGAGTGCTTTTCATCATTATAGTTCCTATGCCGTAATGTTGGCACTTTAACAACGGACCTATTAGGTGGCGCCGTAACGTACAAAATTCGTCATACAACAGGGGAACCAACACTATGGCATAGTATGAAACGCACTCTAAAAGAATAGCGGAAGCAATTAAACTACTGTTTTTGCAGATATTTTAACCTTGGCTTTATTCGGTATAATTTATCCATGATAAATTAGATCTCAATTTTTAAATCATAGTGTATACACTGTAATCCTGCACAAGTTCCCGAATTCGAGTGCAGGAACTGGTCATGTCGTTTAAAACGGTTTTTAAACCACGGATTTTGGTCTAAAGCTGTAAATAAACCGTTTTAAATTTGTTTAAAACGGTTTTTAAACCACTGATTGACGCGAAAAAAAAACAGCTGTTCCATACATTTGTGTTCACTGAAATCGACAAAAATATGTAGGGAACAGCTGATTTTTTTTTCGCGATATCAAGGTTGGTTCCATAGAAAAAGTTGTTCAAAATGATGAGTACAATGACCCCTTTTCGAGTTTAGCATAAACAAAAAATAATGTTGTATACCTACTTAACATAAACATACTTAACATAAACAAAAAATAATGTTGTATACTTAAACCTTCCTCGATAACCACTTTATCTATTGGTGAAAACAGCATGAAAATCGGCGCAGTAGTTTTTATAAATTATTTGAATTTAATTTTAAAATATCCTTTTAATATCTTCAAGTGAAGGTAAACCTACTTGAAGATTAATCAGCACTTTATAAATACCTACAAATCAACAAATTACTATTGATTATTCTAATGTGCTTAAAGATAACATAAAAGGTAAGAAGGTTCCGTACAGTTTCGAACAGGAGTTAGATATAATTATGTTTATTCATATGTATTTTCTATTATTAATCTTATCATTTCTTCTCATCTTATATTTACTTACAAATCAGTAATAAAATGTATTTATTTATTTATTTAAACTTTTCGCAGAAAAAAAAGGTACAAAGGCGGACTTAATGCCTGAGGCATTCTCTACCAGTCAACCAAGTGTGGTGAAGAGATTAGATGGCAGGTGCTCTAATTGAGAGGAACAAAGAGAAAAAATATATAATATATCGTATTGCATTATAGATAAAACAGGTTTACAGCACATAAATAAGCTATAAACTTATGATACATATACTTACATGCATATTTACTATAATAAATACTAAAAATTAAAAAAAAATTAAATTAAAATTGAATCGCATCTTAAAAGAGTAGATACGTCTGCCTTGTCCAGGAACCTAATTGCATAACACATGATCAATCATCAGAATCTGAATCATTTTGAAGGATATTCTAATCCATTGCTTCATATGTTTGAAAAATTTGTTTGTTCAACAACGTTAATAACGCAATGAATGTTGTTGAACCGTCAAAATGAAACAGATTGTGATTGATCGTGTCTTACGCAATTTGGGTGCGGATGCAGATGTCACAAGGTTGAATTACCTGTCAAAGTTTTAATTTTGAGTGTTTTTTTTAATATCATTATTCTTACAGTTGTTACTTATATAAACATGGATCCATGCACTCCCATAGACTATAAAATAATATATAGGTACGTACAAAAAAACTGAAATTCTGTACACACATTATCTAGCTAGACAATATGTTTTAATATCTTCATTTACGTCAACGTATCCCTAAAACCACATCAACAAAAAGCCTACGCGGAGATCCACCAGTTTAGTGACTGTATGAGAAGCACGCGCAGCATTCTAAATTTAAACGCAGTCGGGTTGGTCACTTCGCTCTGAATTGACCCATTCTAGAGCGTGAAAACTGAATTTAAATATCGAGTATTTGTGAATAAATTACATGTTAAAATATAATTTTTAATATTTTTTTTAACAGAATTCATTTAAAATATTGTAAGTTTTGTAAAGTGATGACAAAATTACTGAGTATTTTTTAATAAAATAATAATAATAATTTGAAAATAATCGAAGTCTTTAAGAAATTCCTTCATTTATTTTTCAGAAAATGGAAAAGAAGTTCAAGTGTTTATTGTTTGGTGTAATACTTAGTTTCTGCTTATGTGATGCATCCAAGATCTTGGCTGTCTTTCCAATGCCAAGTCCTAGCCATGGAATACTTGGAGACAATATGATTAAACACCTTCTTGATGGAGGACACGAAGTGAGTAACTTCTGTTTGACGAATGTTTAACTAAAACATCTTGTTTTTGAAAGAGCGGAGTCTCCTAATACAGGCATATTTTGCTTAAAAGGAGGCTCCTATCTCAAATTTGTTGTACGTTTAAGGTTATCAAATAAACAATATTTTTTTTTTTTATCTGTTTGGATCTGAGGACCAATTTTTGTTCTAAACGGCCATTTTTTAATATATTTTTTTATTCTCTATAGGCGTATTTTGGTGTTGTTTTTGTAAAGGTACGATCAAGTTTGGTGAAATGCTTTACCTTCCTACCTGGCCTTTTGTTACCTACTGGCTTTTTTTATAAACTCCAAAGGTTAGATTATTACGCTGTTGGAGTGTTAGCTCTATCAATAAAAAAAAAAGTCAAGTAATAAAAACTAAAACCCAACTACGACTTAAAAGGTATAAACAAGACACCACAGACAGACAAATTAAAAATCCGGAGTCACACGTGTTAGGGCATAAATCTAACAGATTACGTGTGACTCCGGATTTTTAATTTGTCTGTCTGTGGTGTCTTGTTTATACCTTTTAAGTCGTAGTTGGGTTTTAGTTTTTATTACTTGACTTTTTTTTTAATTCTTTTGGGGTTATAATATACAACCTGTAACGGAATAAACGCAAGAGCTCATACACCCCAATTAGAATATTAAATTATAAGACTAAAATAATATCTGTAATTTAATTTAATTAAACGACACCTAGTTTTTTTTTACAAAATAGACTTCCTGACTAAACATGAAACATAGGATAGCTATGAGCGTATTACAAATTTGTTTATGCATTTGAATAGGCTTTATTCCTTTGAGATAAGGCTTAAATTTCCTTAAATAAAATATCTTATTACCTTGGTAAGACGCGGTGGTTCTAATTTCAGTTAAAGAAAAGATTTTTTTCATGAAAAATTAACACATATAAATAATGATGGAAATCGATTCAGAAGCCGATTCTGAGCAAACTACTTTCAGGTCTTGCGCTTATTCTGTTACATGTTGTATATATTTTTGAAATGTGCTCATTAACCCCTTTCATTTGATACCCAACATGGTACGATTAGACCATTTTTTTTTTAAGTTCCTCACTTTATGTCCTCTAGAGGGCGCCATTTTTAATTTAATGTGACTTCACATAGCCTATAACCAGCGGACAATCACGACGCTTCTAACGATACCTCATTTGTCAAATTGTGATAAGTGGTTTGGAAGATAGGAGGGAACAGATGAACATACATACATACATACATACATACATACATACATACATACATACATACATACATACATACCGGTCAAAATCATAACCCTCCTTTTTTCTTCGCCGTAGTCGGGTAAAAAACAGAGTTTGTTCAAATATCACGTCATCATAGCACTTATGTCATTATTATTTACGATATGTAGGTACATAAGGGACATATTATGATATTACTCAGAAAACTTTTATTTGTTATGTAAATGAATAAAGTTAAACTGACGAATTCTATTCATGAAAAATTATAAATAAGTATAGGTATCTCTGACACTTATTGTTATGTATACAAATATGTTTTCCATTAATAAGTATAGTTCGTTTAAAAAACGTAACGTAAATCCCAGATAGTAATTTGAAAAATGCAAAATAATGTCCAACATCGAATTGAAAAAACAAACACCAAAGATTTGAAATGTCAAATTACTGTCTCCGATTAAAAAACGAACTCAGTACATCGTCTGTATCGTTTCCTGTACGTACTAAGTATAAATACATTTATTATCACCTAATACGTCTAACCTAAATTACTAAATAGGAATGCATTGATAAATAATACGTGATCAATTGATTATAGACATGTTAACTTGTAGACATCATTTTAATTAGCATTTTTTGTGATTTTGTATTTCATTGTGTATTTAGTGAGTTGCGAATATGGTGAGTTGCGAATCTGGATATTTGAGAATCTGGTTACTTGAGAATCTGGTTAATTGAGAATCTGGTTACTTTAGAATCTGGTTATTTGAGAATATGGTTACTTTAGAATCTGGTTATTTGAGAATTTGGTGACTTGCGAATCTAATAAGTTGATAATCTGGTAACTTGCTAATAAGCGTTCACATATAAGTTAAGATAAGTTTGTGTTGAAAAATCCGCCCTAAGAAGAGTGTTAGGTACCTAACACTACCCAGGTGGGGGCTCGCCACAGTAATGGCGGTAAGGCCTGTTATGGAGGAATGGCTGGAGAGGCAGCATGGAGCCCTCAGTTTCCGGCTGACGCAGGTACTTAGTGGCCATGGATGTTTTGGGAAGTACCTGCGTCGCATAGGTCGGGAGCGGACGGCCGCTTGTCATCACTGCGTGGACTGCTCCGAGGACACGGCCCAACATACGCTTGAGGAGTGCTCAGCTTGGGCCCAACAGCGCTGTGCCCTCGTCTCAACACTTGGTACGGGTGATCTTTCGCTTCCGGTTGTGATTCAGTCCATGGTCGGAAGCGAAAACGCGTGGGATGCTGTCGCCTCTTTTTGCGAGGAGGTGATGCATGCAAAGGAGGCAGCGGAGAGGGAGAGAGAGCATACCTCTCATTCCACCCGCACCAGAAGAGCAGCCGGGCGTCGAAGGGCGCTTAACGATCTCCGGCCACCATAAGGAGGGGCCTGCGGGCGGCAAAATTGGGGGCTGTGTCGTCGCCCGAACAGTCAGGTCCGAAGAGGTGGCACGCAAAACATCATGCGTACCTTTATAGGAGGACGTGCGGTCGTGGGATCGGCCGCACTTTGTGATGAGGCCCGCTAGGCATGGCGGGCTGATACCAGTCGGGGGTGCGGCGCATGTATAAGTATCTCCCGGGCCCCCGACTCATGGTAGAAGTAGGAACAGTGGGGTTTTAGTCGGTAGGAGTCCGACATAAAATCCATGAGGATTTCCCCACGGAAAAAAAAAAAAAAAAAAAAAAAAAAACGGTACCTAACACTCTTGTTAGGGCGGATTTTTCAATAGTGATAACCTTTATTATCTGAACAATAAATATCACTGTTTTACATAATTTTCTAAACAAAAGTTGTAAATTCGCAATATTCATTCCCCCTCCCCCATTGAATATTGAACATTATTTTGATTGAACATTTATTGAATATTGAACCACATATTGAAAATGATTCAGCCCTCAGCCTAAATAACTGATTACAACAATTTACTATAATACATTATAATAAAATATTAACGAAGCCCTAAGACGACCGACTGACCAAGCTGATTTTGGAGTTCTCTGTCTCCAAGCATAAAATGCTAGCCTAATAGGACCTCTAAGCTATAATGTCTTTCTGTCCAACCATAAGGCTAGGCTTTTTGTTTTCTTCGATCATCATCTGCCTAGCCTTTTCCCAACTATGTTGGGGTCGGCTTCCAGTCTAACCGGACGAGCTGAATACCAGTATTTTACATGGAGCGACTGCCTATCTGACCTCCACAACCCAGTAACTCTGTAATACGATACCCCTTGGTTAGACTAGTTGTCAGACTTTCGTGCTTCTGACGACTCTTAACGACTGTCAAAGATCCACAAATGACAGCCGGGACCAACGGCTTAACGTGCTTTCCGAGGTACGGAGGAGTCTCGATATGTGTGAAAATGGTCACCCATCCACGGACCAACCCCGGCAAGCGTAGCTTAACCTGATGGATCGGCCCGAGCGGCTGTTATTACTTAGCCACGAGCTCCTCATTTTGTTTTCTTCGATATAAAATATTAAAACCAAAAAATACTACAAGTCATCACTCTTATCCTAAGCCACGTATTTTCTTTCTTTCTTTCTGATCTAATAAATAAATATATTGTAGTAGTTATTGTAGTAGTAGTAACTAATTCCAAAGTATAGCTTGTCCACTCTGAAATGACCCTTCTACCGCATTACCCATAGAAATCCGTATTACCCATAGAAATCCGCATTACCCATAAAAATCTGCATTACCCATAGAAATCCGCATTACCCATAGAAATGCGCATTACCGTGTGCGTAAATGTGATAGTGGGGCGCGTCTTTTCAGAGTAGACAAGATTTACTTGAGTATGAAACAATTTACTTGATGTAGAGTATGTGTTTGTGAGTACAGTCGAATCAAATTATTTAATTCCAAGAACATAACTATAATCTTATTAAAATACTAGCTGTTGCCCGCAGCTTCGCCTGTGTGGATGTCGGTTATTATAAAACCTTCAGCAAGAACCACTCTATCCATTGGTGAAAACAGCATGAAAATCGGTGCGGAGTAGTTTTTGAGTTTATCGCGAACAGACGCGACAGACGCTAATTTATAAGTGTTTCACGCAATCATCACGCTATTAATATCAACAAATATTCGAGACGATATCAAGTAAATGACAAGCATATTGGGTAACCATAGACTGATAATAATTTTAAAGTCGCAGCTGTTGTGCTGATCACTGATAACACATTGATTTATATGACTTTGATTGGTACTTGAAAAACGTTTTAACCTACATACATTCATAAATTCACGCTTTTTTCCCACGGGGGTAGGCAGAAACTAAAGAATGTCACCTGCTACGATCCTCACATACTCCTTTGGCTTCGCTCCTGAACTTTCTGAAGAACATCACGAATAATCCACTATATGTCCGTCTATATGATCTCGAGGAGGAGCTCGTGGCTAAGCAATAACAGCCGCAAAGGTTGATCAATCAGGTTAAGCTACGCTTGACGGGGTTGGTCCGTAGATGGGTAAACATCTTTACATACCGAGAGTCCTCCGTGCCTGGGAAAGTTAATTCATTGGTCTCTGACAGTCGTTACGGGTCGTCAGAAGCCCGAAAGTCTGACAACCAGTCTTACAAAGGGGTTACATAGGCAGTCGCTCCATGTAAAATACAGGTATTCAGCTAAAGCTGAATGTTGGGGTCGGCTTTCACTCTAACCGGATGCATCCGGTTAGAGTGGAAGCCGACCCCAACATAGTTGGGAAAAGGCTAGGCAGATTGATTGATGTCCGTCTATACGATGACCTTGTGAAGACTGCAAGAATCCGCTGGATGCGGGAAGCCCAAAACCGGTGGAAGTGGCGGTACTTGGGGAGACCTATGTCCAACAGTGGACGTCTCGACTTTAACCGCTAAGCTACCAGACGAGCCGCGCGCGGGCAAAAAGACATTGTAGTAAATTGGAAAGTCCTTGACGAACTAATGATGTCCGCCGGCGTCCCCTCCAGCATAACCGGTTCATCTGCCTTATAAATACTTATATTTATTTATTTACAGGTGACATACATAACGCCCTTCGTCAAAAAGCAGCCAGGTCATCCGAAACTACGCATAGTAGATGTCTCTGAAAATACTAAATTTTTCAGCGGTAAGTAGATGTGCATTGAAGTTGACCTCAACCCAATAGCGTCGCTTTTCAAGTATTTGAATTTCCCACAGTTATTTGGCACTTGAAAAAAAAAAATTCTCGCTGAAAAAGAAATATTATTCAAAAATATTGATGGAGGCATAATTCCGAAGTAATATAATGATGATTTTGATGGGGCCGAGAGGTTCTGGAGTGGCGACTGCATACCGAAAGACGTAGCGTTGGAAGGCCCCCCACAAGGTGGACCGATGACCTGGTGAAGGCCGCGGGAATGCGAGAAGCACAGAATCGGTCAAAGTGGCGGTGCTTGGGGGAGGCCTATGTCCAGCAGTGGACGTCTTTCGGCTGAAATGATGATGATGATGATAGTTTATAAAAAAAAATATGTGACCATTATTTGAATCACATGTATGGAACAACACTGTATTTCACAATCCTAAGCATTTTGAAAGAAATTTCTAATCTAATCTTTAAAAAATTCGTCTTTTCGACAACGGAAATAACGCGATGAATGTTGTCGAATTGACAAAATTAAAGGCATTGCTATTATTAGTGTGTTACGCAACTGCCCTGCGGTTTGATAATCTAGTCACCTACTATAGATTTCTGTGAGATTTGATGTCTATATAGAATAGAAGAGTTGATGTCAATTTAAATTTTACATGGTTATAGTTTTAAATAAAGCTCTATTGGATATTTTCTTGACATCTTCACATAAGGTATTAAAAATAAATCGTTTTAAATATTTTATGATGGTAAAATATTTAATCGTGTGAGTCTAAGATAATGGCAGTCCCTTCAAAATGATATAAAGAAAAGTACGTATTCAAACAAAGACGCTTCTCCTAAAAATAGATGCAAGGTCGTATGAAGCGTTAATTCACTGTCAATTGTTTATTATCAGCATTTTTCATCAATGGCATGGTATTCTAAAAATATACGAAATAAACGACGAGACGTAAATATTATTAATATTTAATAAAAAATATTATTAAAATATACGTCACTTTTACAAAATTTAACAGATTAAACTTCGCATCCGTTAAACCATAATAGCTTTTAACTAAAACACGTTTAACTAAAACAAAAAGTTAAATTAAAAATTTAAAAAACCCCGACAACAACAAAGCATCTAAAAAATAATATGTATTGGACCTTTATAAAAGTACTAAGTTATATTTTGATCCAAGCGTCGTGTCGGGGGACGTTACTATGCTGTTTTCATATCATTGAAGTAAGAGAATTCAAATTTTCCCATCCTAGACCTGCGGAAGTTGCTCACATCCATTCATCAACTAGAAAAGAGCTGATAATCTTCAAACGGCTGAACCGATTTTCTTGAATCATAGCTAAGAACACTCTAGATCAAGTCACCTTTCAAACAAAACCAAAAAAATTAAAATCGGTTCAGCCGTTTGGCAGCTACGATGGCGCAGACAGACACACAGATACACAGACGCACAGAACTTATAACACCCCTCTTTTTCCGTCGGGGGTTAAAAATAGTTCATTACAAAAAAATTACAATCTTAGTCCACAGCTGGATGCAAATATAAGCCAACTGGATTAATGTATCTCATTACTGAAATGTATAAAGCTTTATCCATGAAATAACAGTGCGGTTTTCATTTCTTATGTGACTGCCAGAAAATAGTGGTCCGCTGCTGGTTTACACCACCTAATTTGACCCATTCCTTCTCATCCAGCCACTGCCACCCTGCGAAGAACGTCGCTCCACATATCCTAAGGGCTTCCTACCCTACATTAATTGATGAGACAGTTACTTAGAAACAATTAGGGAGAGGGAAAGAGGAGCTCGTGGCTAAGTTATAACAGCCGTACGGGTCGATCCATCAGGTTAAGCTACGCTTGCCGGGATTGGTCCGTGGATGGGTGACCATCTTTACATACCGAGACTCCTCCGTGCCTCGGAAAGCACGTTAAGCCGTTGGTCCGGCTGTCATTTGTGGATCTTCGACAGTCATTACGGGTCGTCAGAAGCTCGAAAGTCTGACAACCAGTCTTAACAAGGGGTATCGTATTACCCAGTTACTGGGTTGTGGAGGTCAGATAGGCAGTAGCTCCATGTAAAATACTGATATTCAGCTGTATCCGGTTAGACTGGAAGCCGACCCCAACATAGTTGGGAAAAGGCTAGGCAGATGTTGAGTTACTTAGAAACAATTATTTATTTATTTTATTTATTTTATTTATTTTATTTATTTTATTTATTTTATTTATTTTATTTATTTTATTTATTTTATTTATTTTATTTATTTTATTTATTTTATTTATTTTATTTATTTTATTTATTTTATTTATTTTATTTATTTTATTTATTTTATTTTATTTATTTTATTTATTTTATTTATTTTATTTATTTTATTTATTTTATTTATTTCATTTATTTTATTTATTTCATTTATTTTATTTTTATACTTTTATAATTTTATTTTTATTACTTTTCCACAGAAAAAATGTTGGACGTGAAACAGATCATGAGTGGCGCGATGGACTTGCAAGATGCCGACCTTTTGTTTAACATGATGATGACCATAGGCTCATTAACACTGGCCAACGAAAATGTACAGAACTTTTTAAAAGACCGCACAAACAACTTTGATGTCATCATTGGAGAATATATGTTCACTGATTTGTATTCTTCGTAAGTAACATTTCGATTTTATACAGAGTAAAAATTGCCAAATTCTTGATTTGATACTTTTTAAACGAGGAACTGTTTAGAGAGCAGTGGTGGCCCAGTTTTAACGGTCGCGACTTACGAGTTGTAGGTCGTAGGTTCGAACCCTGACAGGCGATTTACTTTGTGTAAATAATTTCATCACCACTGCTCTCAAAACGGTGAAGGAAAACATCGTGAGGAAACCGGCATGTCCTAGAACCAAACATTCGAAGACATGTGACATCTACCAACCCGCACTGGGCCCGCGTGGTAGATTTCGGCCAACTTCCTCTCACAGAGAGGAGGCCTGTGTCCCAGCAGTGGGAACATTATAGGCTGATTATGTATGTTATGTAATTTATTTCCAGATTGCCAGCAGTATTCCAATGTCCGTTCATCTGGTTCTCAACCATTGAGCCGCACTGGATGATTCTGAACCTGGTGCATGGTCCTCTGAACCCGGCTTACAACGCTGACTACATGAATGCACAAGTGGCACCGTACTCCTTCAAACGCAGAGTTTTGGAGCTGTGGACACAATTGAAAGGACTTTATCAACATAATAAGTGAGTATTCGTAAGACTTTTTTTTTTTTGAGGTTGGGAAATCCTCCAATGACTTCTACCGCTCTGGGCGGAGCGGAAGGGCGTGTCAGACTTTTACTGACTAAAACCCACCCGCGTTCCTTCAGTTGCCTGTTGCCAAGGTCCCGGTATCCCTTTCGGACTAACCCGCAACCCTGGCAGGCATCGGTCCTAGCGGACCCCGCCAATTGTGTTGATATCTCTTTGAGGCGCGCGTGGAACACAACGCGCCATCGACCCGGGCCTAGTCCTAATCGGACGGCGAGCTACCCATTGCTCGCCGTCCGCAAGCCCGCGCCTATGGTGGCCGGGAATCCGCCTGGGATTCCCGACGCCCAGGGCAGTATTTTTAAGTCCTTACGGTAGTCTGAAGTCCGAAACTCTTACAACCAGTCTTACCAAGGAGTATCGTAATACTCAGTAATTGTATGTGGAGTTCGGGTCAGCCGCACGGGTTGCTCCATCAGGTTAAGCTACGCTTGTCGGGGTTGGTCCGTGGATAAGTGACCATTTTTACATACCCAGATTTCTCCGTGCCTCGGAATGCAAGTTAAGCAGTTGGTCTCGGCTGACATACGTGGATCTTTAACAGTCGTTACGGGTCGTCAGAAGCCGAAAGTCTGAAAATCAGTCTTACCAAGGGGTAGCGTATTACCCAGTTTCTGGGTTGTAGAGGTCAGATAGCGGTTGCTCCATGTAAAATACTGGTATTCAGCTGCATCCGGTTAGACTGGAAGCCGAAAAGAGGGGGGAAAGGCTAGGGAGGTGATGACGTGAGTAATCTTATGGTTTTTTGAGGAAGATTAAATATTTCCTCATCTTCTTCTTCTGCCTCGTTGGTAAGCATGAGGTTCCGGGTTCAATTCCCGGGTCGAACATGTTGTTACTGGTCTTGAGTTGTGCCCGGCTGATGGCAATAGGCTCGTCCCCTATTACATGGGACTTAAACATAAGTGACGAAATGTGGGTGTACTGTAGGTGTACCAGCTCTGCCTAACCCTTCGGGGAGTACAGGCGTGGTTAGATTGTTTCAGCTCAGAACTGGGTTTAGCGTTATTAATTAACTAAAATGTATCTTTTTTTCAACTCTATTGATGTCATGTTTCACCTTATAACTATGGTATAAAAAAAAACAAGTAACAAAAACTAAAACCCAACTACGACTTAAATGGTATAAACAAGACACCACAGACAGACAAATTAAAAATCCGGAGTCACACGTGTTAGGGCATAAATCGAACAGATTACGTGTGACTCCGGATTTTTAATTTGTCTGTCTGTGGTGTCTTGTTTATACCTTTTAAGTCGTAGTTGGGTTTTAGTTTTTGTTACTTGTTTTTTTTTTTAATTCTTTTGGGGTTATAATATATATATTTTTGAAATGTGCTCATTAAGCCCTTTCATTTGATTCCCAACATGGTACGATTAAACCATTTTTATTTTTTAAGTTCCTCACTTTATGTCCTCTAGAGGGCGCCATTTTTAATTTAATGTGACTTCACATAGCCTATAACCAGCGGACAATCACGACGCTTCTAACGATACCTCATTTGTCACATTGTGATAAGTGGTTTGAAAGATAGGAGGGAACAGATGAACATACATACATACATACATACATACCGGTCAAAATCATAACCCTCCTTTTTTCTTCGCCGTAGTCGGGTAAAAAGACCCATCACATAGATGACAATTACGCATTCTGTACATCAAATTAAGTTACATTGCACAAAAATAATTGCGGTGTGAAAAATCGCTGCTTACGCAACGTAACGCACGCCAAACATTGTGTTTATGGCTGCATGAAACGGTTCAGGGTTTGGATATTTAAAATTAAGTTATAACATTTAAAAACTTGGTTTCTTTAAAAAACGAAAAAGTTAAAACTTTGGCCTACAATATCTCCGTAACCGGTTTCCAGGTTGGTCCAGAGTAAAAAATTTCAAAGTCAAAGTCAAATAATTTATTTCAAATAGGCACATATATGGCACTTTTGAACGTCAAAACAAAGAAATAGAATTGATTCTAGTTGCCCCTTCCAAAAGGTAGTTTTCGTATGGAGAAGAATGGGCAATGATCGCAATGATGGGATTAACAAGTGACTTTCGGCTCTGTTAAGCGTCTTTTTAGACCCGTTATAAATATAACACCTAAATAAAATTCAAATTCAAGGTAACATGGCAAGATATCTCGTGCTATATAAACATTATGATGTCAGCTAACGATATACCAACAAGATTTTTCATCTCATAATATATGGAAAATAGTGATAACCGGTTTTAATTTATTAATGTTCGGATTCCTAATAATAAATATGATTTATAATATTTAGGTAAAAACTAAAATATTGTCGAACTGACTCCAAATGTACAAGGACAAAAAATAAATCACGGTGACGCTCCAAAATGTTTCTTTGTTTCCATAATTTGAAAGACCTTCCTCATAATGACTTTGACAAATCACTACATACTTATCTAGGATAATAATGATAACGTTTAATTCCTAAATAGTATTTTACATAACCATCATGACCTGCTGGAACATTGTACTTGGAACAGCCAGCCCCTGATTTTAGGGTTTCGTACCCAATGGGAAAACGGGACCCTATTACTAAGACTCCGCTGTCCGTCCGTCTGTCTGTCTGTCCGTCTGTCACCAGGCTGTATCTCATGAACCGTGATAGTTAGACAATTGAAATTTTCACAGATGATGTATTTCTGTTGCCGCTATAACAACAAATACTAAAAAACAGAATATTATAAATATTTAAGGGGGCTCCCATACAACAAACGTGATTTTTTCCCGTTTTTATAGATAACTAGCTGCCGCCAGCGGCTTCGCCCTCGTGTAATCTTTATAAAATATAGCCTATGTTACTCAGGGTGAATGTAGCTTTCTAATGGTGAAAGAATTTTTGAAAGCGGCGCAGTAGTTTTTGAGTTTATTCATTACAAACATACACACAATAATACAAATCTTTCCTCTTTATAATATTAGTGTAGATGGTACGAAACCCTTCGTGGGCGAATCCGACTCGCATTTGGCCGGTTTTTAAATGTGCTGCTGATCTGTTTCACAGCCACTAGCCAGCCTGCCAGCATCATTTTTACAACTATAGTAAAACCCGCTCTTTTGTTCCATTTCAGTGCCTACTATGCCAAAGAAGAAGCAGTTTACTTGAAACAAATCGCCCCTATCATTAAGGAGCAAGGCAGACCCGTACCAATCTACAATGAACTAATATACAACGCGTCTCTGTTACTGGGCAACACGCAGGTGGCTATCGGGAGCTCAATACCTCTGCCACCAAGCTACAAGCATATCGGAGGGTACCATATTGATGAGCCGGTCAAACCTTTACCAGAGGTGAGTGAAGTTATTAGTTTTTTCGTAAAACCACAAGTCAAGTTACAAGTCTACAATCTTTTTAAATTGTAGAATAAAATTATGTAACACATAAATAAATTATAATTTTATTAAATAAAATTAAAAATATTAAATTAATTAAATATTTATTTAATTAAATAAAATTAAAAATATTAAATTAATTAAATATTTATTTAATTAAATAAAATTAAAAATATTAAATTAATTAAATATTTATTTAATTAAATAAACTTAATTCAATAAATATTTATTTGTTACAATACTGTAGACTTGTCAGTATAATTTACATAATTTCTAAAAGGTTTTCCCGTTACAATTGTGTGGCTTAGAGATTTATTTTATTTATTTATTACTAGCTACGCCCCGCGGTTTCACCCGCGTAAGTCTCGATCCCGTGGGAATATCAGGTTAAAAAGTATCCTATGTGTTAATCCAGGTTATAAACTATCTTTGTGCCAATTTTCATCCAAATCGGTAGTTTTTGCGTGAAAGAGTAACAAACATCCATCCATCCATACTTACAAACTTTCGCGTTTATAATATTAGTTAGATTTTAAACACACAAATGTACATAGGCGGACTTAATGCCATAGGTATTTTCTACCAGTAGTAAACCTTTGTGATGCAGAGACAAACAGTGGTAGATGCAATACCTATTAAAAATAGAATGCGCGTGCGCACTCTCCATTTTCCTTAATTATGTTTTTTTCTATCATCACGTCTAATATATGAATACATTCTCAGGACCTGAAGAAAATTATGGACAGTGCCAAGAACGGTGTGATTTACTTCAGTTTGGGATCAAACTTGAAAAGCAAGGACTTACCAGAAGACCTAAAGCAAGGCCTTTTGAAGGTGTTCAGAGGACTGAAACAGACAGTGTTATGGAAATTCGAAGAAAATCTACCTGGCACTCCGAAAAATGTCCATATAGTGCAGTGGGCACCACAGCAGAGCATCTTAGGTAAAGTTTTGGATATACTTAAACAGGTGGTAAGGGACAACCCTCCGCATATTGATGGGATTAATTCCGCATAACGACCGGTACATGAAATTATTTCAGGAACGTTATGGGAATCCAATAAACCTGATTTGTTTTATTACCTCACACGCAATGTATCGTTACCGTGGCAAAACGCACGTACCCGCACTCCCCGTGGCGGGGGGGGCGCGCTCGGGCCACATGATTTATCAATAAATCAATAAATTCTGAGCTTCACGCGTCGTTCGCTATAGTATTTTAACATCCACTGCTGTTTTTTTTTTTTTTTAACTGTTTTATTTACATAAATGGAGTGCTGCGTAAAGAGAATGTAATTTTACATTGAAATAAAGGAATAATAGCAACTGAAAAAATATTTAAAAAATGGCAATTTTCCTGGGAAAATTTCTGGTAGAATATGATTCATAAATAAGGAACTGAATGCTCCCTGTTAATTTGCGGAGGGCTGTACCTTACATACCCACTGTACGTGATGAGGACATGATTAGCAATTAGCTTATGGAACGTGATATTGACAACGAACATCGAAAACATAGTAAATAATGGTGCCTAAAACAGAGACTTCAGATTATAATTACTATGATTAGGACAATTATTTTGGCAAATACTCGTATCGATCATTTAGCGGCGAGATATGGTTAGCAGTGGACCAATACAATGTGATAATTTAATAGCTAACATAACATCTTGTGACTGATACAAATGTGTACAATCAAACATCAAGGTTGAATGATATGTAGCTAATATTGTCAATGAAAAACACATGTTACCACAGCATAAGAATAAGATACCTACACAGTAATGACATGGCAATTTAAAAACTATTATGATGATATTTGTGTGTATTTTCTGCACAATCAGGCTTTTGTCGTCAACCTGTGTTTAAATAGTAATTTTGGTTGGGATTAATCGTCTCGGGATTTATTTGAATGCATGTAGGTATGTTAATTATTAATGAAGTTTTGGATTCAGTTGGATATGACAACCACGATTGTTTTTGGGAACATTAACTTTATCAGTACCAGCCCTATATCAGTCCACTGGGTCTTTATATTACCTCCATCTAAAATTTAATCAATCTTAGCCGCTGAGCTCAATTTATTGTTTTTATTGGATTTATAACCAAACTAGAGAGCTAGTCTAGATATCTTTATAAATTATAGCATATATTAATCAGTGATAATACATATAGCATTCTATTGGTGAACGAATTTCTAAAATTGGTCCAGTAAATTTTGAATTTATTCATTAAAAATAATAACATATCTTTTCTCTTTATAATATTAGTGTAGAAAATACTGGCGTCTTTTCAATGTTCCATTTAGTTTTTTAAATAGCTGATAAGGTCACATTTGACCACCTGATGATAAGCGATAATGCGGTCGATGATGGTGCACGCTTGCTTATTATTTTTCGGTCGTTTTTTTTTGTTATTTTTTTGTTTGTATACGAGGCTTTTGGCTTTTCTTTATATGAATTTCTTTTCTGTTCCAGCCCACCCTAACCTGGTTCTCTTCGTCACCCACGGAGGCCTCTTGTCCGTCACCGAGGCTATCTACTTCGCTGCTCCTCTAATCACCATCCCAGTCTTTGCAGACCAGTTCCTCAACGCAAACCTGGCACAACAAAAGGGTTACGCTGTGAAAGTTGACCTGTCTTACCATCTGCATGAGGATCTGAAGGTGGCTCTAGACAAAGTTCTTGGAGATCTTCCAAAGTAAGTAGAAGAGTTCTTCTAACTTTTAAGGCTATTATGATCTTCTTTCTTTTGACCATTGTTCCAATACGAGGGATATACAGAGACAGATGTATCTTTGTAACACTAATAGACGCCTTCTCTTTTCACAACAGAAAACTATAACGGTTTCAACTTTTCTAGTTAGACCTTTACCATTTTATTATCAGTTTCTTATCATGTGGCTAAAGAATGTGTTGTTGTTATTGTAGCTTCATTTAAATTATCAATTATAAAGTCTTATATAAGAGCTGTGGTGGCACAGTAGAGCTGTGGTAGCCCAGTGGTAACGGCCACGAATTACGAGTTGTAGGCCGTAGGTTCGAACCGTCACGGTTTACTTCGTGTAAATTATTTAATCGCCACTTCTCTCAAAACGGTGAAGGAAAACATCGTGAGGAAACCGGCATGTCCTAGAACCAAAAAAATCGAAGAAATGTGACATCTACCAACCCGCACTGGGCCCGTGTGGTAGATTAAAAAGCCCACTCCCTCGAAGAGAGGGGGCCTGTGTCCCAGCAGTGGCATTATAGGCTGATTATGCTAAGTCTTATATTGAAATATTTCTTGTTTTCTCGATAAGATTCTTCTGCAAGATGATTGGTACTTTCTTCAGCAAATCACTTGATAACGATAACGACTTAATTGCCCCAACTACTGAATATTTTCATTTTCTCCACAGATACGCCGCAAGAGTAAAAGAACTGTCGATAGCGTACCATGACAGTCCAATGAAGCCAAAGGAAGCCCTAAACTTCTGGGTGAACCACGTAGTTCGAACAAACGGTGCTCCCCACTTGCGGTCGGTGGCCTTACAAGTCCCACTCTACCAGAGAGTGTACCTAGATCTACTAGCAGTGATTCTGTTAGCATTTGTAGTTCTATTGTTAGTACTTGTGAGGGTTATTTGTTTAGTGACGGGCAAGAAAAGCACGAAAGTGAAGACGAATTAAGTTTCTTAGCGTTGTAAAATTTGTTGGTACAAGCATCAAAAATATTAAACAGACTTATCTTTTTAGCCTATGTTATGCGTGTCAGTTTAATAATAATAGTCCTCCAGGCCGTATTTCGGCCATAAAGCGACGTAACCAATCCCCGCGGAGCCCAGCATTTGGCGCGGGATATAGATAATAGCGTGTACTCCAAGGCTTAGGCCCGCTTGTACAACAAACCACTGAACGCATAGCACTATTATTATACTTCTTTACTTTTTAACATGCAGGTGGGTCATAGACTTCGCTTGTTTGAGCAGCACGCGTCGACAGCAGAGGCAACTTCAGCCGACGATACGCGTCGACGGCTGAAGTTGCGTGTGGCGTTGACGCGTGCCGCTCGTACGTACACACGGCTACACATCAAGCTATAAAGTTCCAGTTTATGTTGGTCTCGCATTGTATAGGATTTCCGTACAATGTGAGGTCAGCTTATACTGGAAATGTATAGCTTGATGTGTAGCCGTGTGTACGTACGAGCGGCATTGAATGTGCTGACTCATGTACAAATAAATTAAGTACGGTAGTAAATGATGTCTCATGTACGAGTTATCAAGGCCAGTCTTACTATAATTCTGATATGGTATCAGCATCTATATTTGCATCTACATCCTACCACTGTTTATGCAGTACAAAATTACTTCAATTTATCCGGCAAGACCAAGGTTTTTGGATCTTTAGAACACTTTCTTGTTCCTTGATACTTTTTTAGGGTTTCGCCATTTAATTAGATGTACTCGTAACCCTATAATATTAGCTCAATGGAAGATAAAGTATCCACTTATCTGGCTTCCAATTTTCCTTTACCTACTGTAGTATATGTAAAATTGTAAATACTTCACATGAATGTTTGTTTTTTTTATGAACGTAGTTTGTTATTATGTTTGATTGTGTTTTGTGTAATTAATGAAAGTGTGGAATACAATTTGTTATAAAAAACCTAGTTGTTTTTCTTGCATTGTAGTTGTTTTCAACAACAATAACGAAATCTTTATTTACATAGTTAGTAGGTACGCAGTTTTATCCTATATTTCAAGCAAACATTTTCAAATTCTCGCGTTTCGTGTTTCTAAATTCCAATTATCAATACTTACACTGTGTGTAGGCAGCAACTTAAGATAGAAATTCAAAATATGTCCGCCTTCTTCCCCTTAACCTTTTAATCAATAAAATAATAATACATAATTAATAAGCCATTAACGTCAATTAAATAGTGATTTATTCAATTACATAAAGGTGTAATGTTTCTTATCGATATGTCATTAAGTTTATTCAAAATTAATTATAAGATATTGGTTACTCCAGGAAATTGATAGGTATCAGCTATCCATAATAGGCAGGTAAGTATGACTAGGTAGAAATATAGAACAAACTAGATGAGAATTATGCCTACGGTAACTGCAACTCTGATGGGCTCATGGTACTGCTTGGTACATGGCACAGCTGCATCCAGTTAGGCCCGGACTCCACCAAAGCAGATACGAGAGGAGATGTGTTGGAAACAACCAAATATGTGGGTTTACCTGCCTAACCCTCCTGCTGATGCTAAGTCTCGTATTAGACATGTAGGTTCAAGTATTTTATGATTAATATGAGAAGCACACGATTGCTTGGTGAATCACTTTCAAATTATAATACACGAAGAACTCACTTATCGATGGAATATTAAGCAGATAAACATACTTTGCATTGTGGACAATATAAATATTTAAGACTGTCGTTGTCTTACGTACGTGAATCATAATTAAAGACAAGACGTGACAAGCCTGTTTGAATAGATTGAGTATATCGTCGTTCAAGATGCAAAATAAAAGTTATAATCTTTTGACACAGAAAAGCGAACTGAATGATTCTACCACAAGGCATCCTCTAACTTGACACTAGAACTTTAAGGGATTCCTAATTAACAAACAATCAAGCTCTCTACTTCTTTTCTCTAATGTCCAATCGTCTCAATTAATAGCGTCTTTAAAGTCAAAAATCTCTAAAGTAAAGAATCTCTAAAGTCTCAATTAATAGCGCCGCAAGATAAAAATTAAAAAAGAGTCAGGTTTCATTATCATAATATATTTTATATTTAATTCTTCTTTTTCTTCCCACCATCAACCTTCTTTTTCTTCAAACACAAAAGATTACACACAAATCTTAACAATAAGAAAAATGCAAGTAACACAACTAATAACAATGCTGCTAAGTCCAGATACAGTCGTTGGTACAATGGTGTAAGGAGCGCAGGAGAGCGGAGATGAAGAGCACCGCGTGTGCGCACGACATGTTGAACCCAATGCAGTAGCTCCACGCTGGGCTTTACTGGACGGTCGTGGTAAACGTAGGATAGCTCCTTTACTTTTTGTCTGTACCTGTAAAAAAAACTGGTTTTAACTAGGCCAGAAATATGGATTGCAAAGGGCTATGACCAAGTCATAGCCAGGGTACGCTGACCATGAAGACAATATTATGCTGTATTAGTTTTATAAATACGAAAGCAATGCTACATGAATCTCGTCGAAACGTATATATAATTGTGAACCCATTGACTTCGACTGGCTAATATGCTTAGGTAATAGCAATCATACATATAAAAATTTTAGGTAACTAACATTTTGAAAGTATTAAGATAAAAGCCCCAAGCTATTGCCAAATGTGAGAAACAGGCAACTTGGGTTTATACAACCTGTAACGGAATAAACGCAAGAGCTCATACACCCCAATTAGAATATTAAATTATAAGACTAAAATAATATCTGTAATTTAATTTAATTAAACGACACCTAGTTTTTTTTTACAAAATAGACTTCCTGACTAAACATGAAACATAGGATAGCTTTGAGCGTATTACAAATTTGTTTATGCATTTGAATAGGCTTTATTCCTTTGAGATAAGGCTTAAATTTCCTTAAATAAAATATCTTATTACCTTGGTAAGACGCGGTGGTTCTAATTTCAGTTAAAGAAAAGATTTTTTTCATGAAAAATTAACACATATAAATAATGATGGAAATCGATTCAGAAGCCGATTCTGAGCAAACTACTTTCAGGTCTTGCGCTTATTCTGTTACATGTTGTATATTAAAAAAAATCACAAACCAACGTACTTAGGATTGTAAAGCATTTCTTCAATAGCGACTTTCAAGTCTACAGCCGTTTCAAGAGACAGTTTGACTTCCAAAGCGAACCCTTTTTGAGCAGATCTCTTGACATTTATGGGTTGGTCTCCGAAGACTGGTATGCCAATTATGGGTACTCCATAGTGGATCGTCTCTGTGGTGGATAGAAGACCCCCGTGGGTTATGAAGAGCACGCATTTTGGATGAGCTGGAAACAGAACTGATTTTGAGTAACAGCGCCAAAGTGTACGAAATGTTATAAGTTTAAGGATACATAGGGTCAAAAAATTACTAAGAATGTTATAACACCCATGAAAATAAAGTCTTTAGTAAAGAAACAAACAAAATCAACATTTCCATAGATAAAAAACATCGATGCGTAACACCATAATATTTGGAATAACTGATGTATTTTTCACGAATCCATAATTGTTCCCATGAGGGTGCTTCCACCTCATTTAAGTACTTCAGTTGGAAAAAAATGATCAATAACTCACATAAAATGCTTGGTTGTGGGGCCCATTTCAAGATATGAACATTTTTGGGTGTATTGGGCAGATCCTCTTCGAATTTCCACAACACTGTCTGTTTCAGTTCCCCAAACATTTTTAGGAGATCAGTTTTGATCTTCTCGGGCCAGTCTTTGCTTTTCAAGTTTGATCCCATGCTGAAGTATATGACTCCGTTTTTGGCACTCATCATAATTTTTTCTAAGTCCTGAAAAAAAGTTGCCCATTTTATAATTTCCATCTTGACTTATTTAATGTTACTATCTTTCTTTATCTTATACGCTTGCCCACGTTTCTCGTCAAGCTCCAAATAATATGTTTCAACTCCTGCCTAATTTATTCCAAAAAAGTTATATACTCCAAAAAAATTCATCTTACCTGAGGTAAAGGTTTGACATCCTCTTCAATATGATATCCTCCAATAGATTTATAGTTCTGTGGTAGACCAAGAGCCTGACCCATGGACACGTGCGAGTTGCCCAGAACTAAAGACGCGTTGTGCCGTACGTCATAGAATGAAGGTGGTTGACGTCCTCTCTTCCGTATGAAGGGCACTATCAACCTCTCATATTCCTTTACATGCATATCATCATAGTACCTGTAAAAATAAAGGGTGCTTTCTATGATTTTTTAAATTATTTTGTATGAGCAGAATCATACGGCAGTCAACATTGCCTTTACACCACTGCTCTCAAAACGGTGATGGAAAACATCGTGAGGAAACCGGCATGTCATTGAACCAAAAATTCGAAGACATTGTGACATCCACCAACCCGCACTGAGCCCGCATGGTGGATACGGCCTACTCTCTCTCTCTCACAGAAAATGGGAGGCCTATGTCCCAGCAGTGGGAACGTTAAAGGCTGATTATGTTGTAGGTGATAAACTGATAACCCTCATCCACTTCATAATAATGGATAAATATGTTTCTCGACTGACATACTCTAGTGTCAAATCCTGATTTACTGATATGATATCACATCATTTCAAGTGTCCAGTTTAAGCACAATAAAGTAGAATAGAATACTATTTTTATTAAGAACACCATATATGAATTACAAATATACATTTGGGGTCCACGACTGCTAGTATTGTTGTAACTAAAAGTATAAGTTGAGACTTGGAGCCACCAGCACCCCACTCCATCCCGCTCTCACTCAGTCCACGAATATTATGGTGCGAGCGAGATATAAAGTGAATTTAAGCTGAAGTAGTAGACTCTTAAGGAGAGAGGAAGTCGTTTTTACCAGAATGTTAAAAGTGGAAGTGAATTTTTCAATATATAAACAGCTATTTACTTACATATATGCGTTGTATCGTGCCATGATTCTTGACCATAGCTCTGCCACTCGCTGTAGGAAGGTAAATGGTGGTTGACTTGTAGACAATGCATCAGTTGTATAAGCAGGACTTGGAGCTGCATCGATCAGGCTAAGGATAGCCGAGTTGACTTCCACTGGAGACACCCAGATTAGAGGACAGTCAAATACTGGAGCAAAACTGAAACAGACCAGGGGGCTTAAAGCGACTACTTTGGCAGAATCATAATAGGAAAATATTATGAACTAGCTGATGCCCGCTGCTTCGCCCGCATGGATGTCGGTTATTATATACTTAAACCTTCCTCGAAAACCACTACTGCACCGATTTTCATGCTCTTTTCACTATCCATTGGTGAAAATCGGTGCAGTAGTTTTTGAGTTTATCGCGAACAGACAGACCGAGTCGGCAAGGGACTTTATTTTAGAATATGTAAGGATATGTTCTAGTTGCAGAGGCAACTAGAAACTTAGGTATAGATATTTCAGCATTCCAGAAAGAATGCTGAAATATCTATACCTAGGAACTAATCTCACATCACCTACGAGACTCAATGAATTCTTTGTCAAACTGAACTGAATTCGACTGATCAAAGATTGAAGTTAGCATTTTATTGGACTGACACTTGAATATCATAACCGTGACGATTCGATACAGCCAAAAACAATTTATAAAACTTTTGTTTTCACATTCTGTCGTAGGTACATTAAATCATACTTATGACCCCTGACGGGTTAGACGGGGTCACAATTAGTGCCAAAGCATTACATGACATGATACTACATACATTTTTTTTATTGAAAGATGTTATTTGCTCAATCGTTTTTGAGGCCTTCCGGCTCGTTACCTACTTGGTGCAATTGAGATTTTAGGCCAGTGGATAGCTTGCCCACTTTTTTTTTTAAAAATTAGTATTTAACCAATACTAATTTATATTGTTAATCGAAGCTAAAAGCGCACAAATTAAACATGCTGAACATACTGCTAATGTAATGCCATTCCATAGCATAGAAAACAGTTCGTATTGTTAGCCTTATTATTTACTAGCTGTGCCCGCGACTTCGTTCGCATGGATGTCGGAAAAAAATAATATGTCGCTTAGAAAAGTTGTACCTTCATTTAAAAAGGGGGAATCTTTCGACCAGGCCTGGTGATTTTTCCTAGTAAGAAACTGCCAAAAAACATGTGTTTTTATTTAAGAAAATGCTTCTCTTTATAAAATATTAGCGGTGGAACCACCTGGAGCGTACACAAAAAAGTGGCTAGGGTTGCTCACACGCGAAAAAGCTACATAAAGTTGGCCGTGGGAAAAGCAACCAATACTAAGATCCACCCCCGCAACGGATAATGTCTGGCCCTGAGCTTTGTTAATGGTCATGGCGTAACACAGGCTGACGGGGAATTGCACACGCTTAAAACTAAACGGGAAATTATTGGGAATGAGAGGAATTCTTGGAATAAAAACAACATCACCGGCGCCGCAACCTTTTAAGATTTCGGCTTCGATGACGTTTTGTTGGTGATTGGTGACTATGAGCCGAGTGCCGTTGCAAAGTTTGGGAGGACTTAAATTTCTGAGAAGAATTATTGGTACTCCGACTTTTAAACAAATTTTGTGTGCTGAAAGACCGGGTGTGTTAAGGGATTCTAAGAACTCTACTGGATAGTGTGTGGCATCTTCTTCTTCGGGAACCGTATTTATCGATGTATATTGTTGACTTTCCCCAGAAACGTGCCAATATTTGTGTATTTATTGCTGTCCGATAGTCGAACAAATCAAATCAACCATAAGGCCTCTGCCTCGAATCTTGCGGGCAGCGGGGCGGCGGCGGCGGCGGCGGCGGCGGCGCGGGCGCGGCAGGATCTTATGCGTAAAATCAAATGGACCGGTTCTCGAAAACAGCGGCGCGGCAGCGGCGAGGCGGCGGGCAGCGAGCGGTGCACTCCATTCAAGCGGTGACCGCCCGCGCGTCTGCATTGCAGTGTTGTTGCCCACAATAAATTGAGCGTTAGGAATAAATTTGAATCAAAAAGATGTTGCCGCCATTGTTCAGACATTTCTTTCGCGAATAAAAACAAATATCTCGACGACAAAATCGTGAACACAACACTACGCGGCTATAGTGACGCGCGATCTGCCCGCTAGTTTCGAGAACGGGTCTTTGATGCCCGCACCGCTCCCGCGCCGCCGCCGCCGCCGCCCCGCTGCCCGCAAGATTCGAGGCCGAGGCCTTACACATACAAACGCCAACAACGATCGAATCGAATGAGCGGTGGTCACGAATCATACGAACAAATTACGAAGTATAGTACAGTTCGATTCAAACTTAATGGCGGCTCGGAACATGAGGCGAGTCGCTGCGCAGTAACAATTTCATGTGACAGCGGGGGTGAGGGGTGGGGTACTGCGCAGCTAAAAGTTAACTTCCGAGCCGCCATCCGCCCCGCTGCCCGCAAGATTCGAGGCCGAGGCCTGACACACGCCAACAACGATCGAATCGAATGAGCGGCGGTCACGAATCATACGAACAAATCGGCCATGAGGCGAGTCGCTGCGCAGTAACAATTTCATGTGACAGCGGGGGTGAGGGGTGGGGTACTGCGCAGCTAAAAGCTAACTTCCGTGCCGCCATTAAGTTTGAATCGATCTGTAACGACTCGTTTCTTGACTTCTTAATTTGAACCTAATGAACGAAACCAACCAAAATAACAAATCAAAACCAATCAGATCATAGGAGTGAGGCGTATTTATCGTCACAGATAGAAATCACAGATATTATAAAATAGCAGATAGCAATTGCTCCTAACGATAAAAAATATCTGTTACTTAAAATCACAGATCCTCAAGACTGTAACTGTTAAAACTTCGGATACGATTTTCGACTTTAACGAAAAGAAATAAAGAAGATATTCAATTGAGTCAATACGTATTTATCGTCTGTACAAAAATCACAGGCTGTGATTTTATAAAAATCGTATATATCTGAGATACGATTTTCGACTTTAAATCAAAAGAAATAAAGATGATATTCGATTGAGATACGTATTTCTATTTATCAAAAATCACAGGCTGTGATTTAATAACAGATATTTGGATCTGTTATTTTTTTGTCACAGTCACAGTGATCACAGATATCGTGTTTCACCTGTTACAACCCATCTCTAAGATCAATACTTTCAACGAATGACAACCCAACCAACAATTTATTATTTATTATCGACACTAAAGAAGGCAAAAACAAAGATACCTACACTAAAAATTATTCGGAATATCTGGGCGAAAGTCATTCTTCGACGGAAACTCTTAACACCGCGATTCAGAATATGACATTAAACGAACAACGCCATCTATCGAGCACGAAATGATACTGTCAAAATATATGGGAAAACGTTCGAACACTCCGTAAGCTAAATAAACTATGTAGAAAAGTGAAAAATTAAAGAATAAATACCTATATTTTTTAAGAAATTAACATTTGTCACTATTCTTTCATGATTATCTAGATTTGAAAGATAGGTAGCGCCACCTATCGCACTAATACTAAACTAATAAATAAACAACGCATCTGGAAAATTTTAATTAATCTAACTTTAGAGTTATATTCTATACACAATGTATCGCGTTAAGTTTCCGCGCAAAGAAAATGACGGTCATATAACAACACACGATCTCACAAACCTAGTAATTAAGAAGTAAGTATCATTTCGCGTCAATAGATGTCGTTACGTGTATGTACATTACGTAATGAAAATTCCTTCTTGAACACTTTAAATTCATATATCTTTTGATATTTTGAAGCGATTGCGATGAAACAAAAACTAATTGAAACATCGAGTTACACACAATATTTGAGTATAAAAGTTAACCATATTGATTTCGTACTTTTTACGTCAAAGTGGAACAATCAAACTAAAGAACATACAAACAGACAACCAGACAAAAATTCCAAAAATGGTAGAAATGGAATCTGTTGGTTATTCTTGGACAACCCACCAACTTTTTTTTTTTTTTTTTTTCATTGTACAGAAACGCCTCGTCTACAGATTTATTATATGTATAGATTATTCTTATTACGAAATAATTCATCTGTTTGACAGTTTTCTATGGAGATTCGTAAAATGGTCCACAAATTATGAATTGCTTTTGTGTCAAATTACAGGAATTGCTAATGACAGCTGGAAATACAGGAACTGAATTGCTTTTAGAGGAATTGCTTATGTGGGCGGTTTAGGCCCCCAAAAATTATGTTTTATAATGTCTATATTGTAAAAAGATATGTAAGGGTAATCTTTAGAACCGATTCCGAAAATTCTTCACTAAGGAAGCTTTTTATAAATACATTAGAATCAGCAATACAACTCTCTAAGTTCATAAAAGTGTATTTCATGACATTTGGGAGTTACTCTAACTTAAGGAATTGCATTGCTGATTCTAATGATTATAATCCTGTAAAGCCATATTTGTTACGGTCGTGAATCATATTTGAATCAACATACAACCTGATACTGACCTGCAAATTGCAAAAAACTTAAGAAAATTTGAATTTCGCGAGCTTCCTTATCGGCAACTTGCAGATAAGTTACGTTTAAGAATTCATTAGTAATTTTTACTTACCCAGCAATAAGTTCAGAAAACATCCATTCAACGATCACCACGTCGAAGTGTTCATTCGGATCATTCAGCAGCTTCTGAACATCTTTGTTCTCTACCGTCGCGGCTGCCATTTTTAGCATGAGTATCCTTACGAAGTGTCGATGGTCACTTGCATCCACAGACCTATTCATTAAGCTCTTAATGTTGATTGAGTCAACTGTTAAATGTTAAAAAGGATGTTAAAACATATTCTGATATGTTGATCGTAGCTTTTTTTGTAGTTTTTATTTTGTACAGGATTACAAAATAACTAATGTCATGAACAAAAATTACATATATCCTATCCTATGCAGGTGCCTTTGGTGGACTAAAATTAGTACCACCGAACGGCACTTATCAAAACGTACAGGTGCCTTTGGTGGACTAAAAATAGTACCACCGAACAGCACTTATCAAAACGTTTGTTTCAGTGCGGTAAGTGGAACAACTCAGGTGCCGTTCAGGCAAGTGCTATTAAAATCAGTGCTCTGAGTGGAATACCTCAAAAATATACTCCAGAAATGTTGCCAACATACCTGGCATGATGTTGATATTGCTGCTGACGTCAATTTGGCGAAGGTTCGGCGGAGGATTCCTATATTCAAACGTCGTAATATATGTTACCTGAAACATTTGAAAGGCTCATTACTAGTTATGATCATGTACTGCTTATCATGAACTGCCACGGTAAGGAACATTTGTAGGCTCTTGTGTCGGATGGGTGATCGCATATTAATAGAAAATAGGATGATGTTAATGCATCTTTTGAGTGGATATGACCCCCAACCTTTTCTTATATTTTCTTTGTGTTTATTTTCTTTTTTTGAGACCATCTTTTCTAGTCTTTGAAATGACATGACCAATGGGACTATGGGCGCCGGCATAGGTGTCGAAATCAATGTGCAGCAAATATTGTATTATTTTTGCAATTGTTGTATTCTACAGTTTCCAGACAAAAAAGTTTCACGAGTCTAAAAGATCAGGAAACTGAGAAAAATAAAGATAAGTATTCACTAAATAACTCAGGTTTTCGATATGAGATGGCGCTAGGCGTTGTGGTAATCGAGTTTTTGACAATAATTGTCGCTGAGATGAGATTGCGACTTGAATTTGAACGTTTTTAGTTACGGGAATTAGGCAATCACCGCTGCCTATAGCAGGGTCTTTGCTGATGCATTGCCACCCTTTCCCCAAATAAACGCTGCTTTATTAAGTTTTGCTGGCTCACATGCAATCGAACCGCTATGTCAGACTTTATACCTGCAGTCTTGTTGTTATATAGTAGGTATTGTTCCAATGTAGTTTAAGTACATACCTGATTATTCAACCACCGGGCAAGTCTCGCTTGCAGGGGTAAGGTTAGCATTGACATAATATGCCTTTGAACCCGCCTTACGAAATATACCACAGTTTATGCATCTCATCATAATATCCATTTAATCGAATCGTAGAGCAAAACCGAAGAATCCTTTTTATATAGCAATGGTAATCAGGCTTTGAAGATAATTATCAGTTCGTAAATAATAGCAATGGTCGTTAGAAATAGAACACAATAATCGCACAGTACACAACGAATATGTAAACACAACGTGACACCAAGATCGGATGGATCGGTAGGGATGGTGAATGGCGATCTGAGATCGATAAATGATACTCGATTTTTTCTCGAACCTAAAACACTAAAATCGAAATCATTTGACTGCCTCGTTGGTCTAGTGGTCCCAAGCGCTGTAGCGCTGTGCCGGGGAATCGCACCCAGGACCTCATGCTCAGCTACACCTGAGCATTAGGTCCTGGGTGCGATTCCCTGGTCAGGCAAAGTGTTATTGGGTTTGTTCATCTGGAATATCTCAGTAGCAAGTGGAGTCCGGATTTGCGCCCGGTTGATGGCAATAGGCTCGCCCCCTAATGCACGAGACTTACAACACAACTAGCAAAATGAGGGTGTATAGGTACACCTCTCCCTTCAGGCATTAGAAGCGTGATGTTATGTTATATTATTATTAATCAAACACAGTTAAAAAAATATTTTTGAATTGATATATTTTTCAAAAATATTTTTTGTGAGAATCGATTTCATGCTTTGACTCTAATCGATTAATTGGGGATTTTATGAAAAAGATTCCTACATTGTGCCTTTGGTCCCGCCACTAATGTCAGATGCATTGTCAAAGAAATAACAGTCCTTTATACACCAAATGTCAATAAAAACCTAACCTGTAGGCGTGCAAACTTAGATTATAAAATGTAAATAAATCAAATTAATCAAAAACAAAACATGCATTATAATATATTATTCTATGTCATTTATTCTCTTGATCGAAAATAACTCGTTCTTATTTTATTTTTCCCCATACTGTTTAGCTTATTAGGGTTACCGGATGATTATGGATACAATAGAACGTCAAAATCGGAAAGTACTTATAGAGTGCTTTTCATCATTATAGTTCCTATGCTGTAATGTTGGCACTTTAACCACGGACCTATTAGGTGGCGCCGTAACGTACAAAATTCGTCATACAACAGGGGAACCAACACTACGGCATAGTATGAAACGCACTCTAAAAGAATAGCGGAAGCAATTAAACTACTGTTTTTGCAGATATTTTAACCTTGGCTTTATTCGGTATAATTTATCCATGATAAATTAGATCTTAATTTTTAAATCATAGTGTATACACTGTAATCCTGCACAAGTTCCCGAATTCGAGTGCAGGAACTGGTCATGTCCTTTGAAATTTGAATTTGAAATTGCCAGTAAGTTCAGTCTGTTTGGTCTTGATCTAACAAATTAATTGTAGATTTGTAGGGGTAGCGAATAACACGTTTTAAATCCCTAAATTCAGTACAAACCTCATGCCCTTCCTTCAGCAACTGTCTGACGACTCCATCGCCGAGGATCGAGTGGCTCTTCGCTGGCATACCAAACACGACCAAAGCCTTGTAAGCCTCGCATGATGAGCAAATTAAGAGGCAGAGCAAAAGGTATACTGCTGCCTTTGCTGCCATTATCTGGAAAACAAAATAAATGTTTTATGATGAGTTTTTTACAAACTTTATATTAGCTTGCAGCTTGCTCTGTTCGTATGTGTTTCCGGTTACACCAATTGTTATCAATTTTTCAAGCACTTCCTGGCATCCGATTGAACTGAAACTTGGCGTACTTATATAACTACCGACATTTTGAAAAAATTATACCATGGAGCTGGTCTGATGATAGAGCCGGAAGTTGGCCATTGGCCAACTTCTCAATCAAACAAGATAGCACCATCGTGTTTGGACTCATTAGCTATGTATTAACAAGTGCTTGGACGCTAGGTGATGTTCAGGGTCTGATGATGGAGCCGGAAGGTGGCCCTGGGAAAACCCTTTTTAGTTTATTAAAAGCTTGTTTTTAAAAAGATTTTTACTCAGGTATTGTTTTGTTGTGGTTAAAATTGCGAGTAGGTACGGATTGATTCCTCTTGCGGTAAAATATTTTGAATTTATTTTTTGTTTTGTTTATCATTATCCTCGCCAAAAAGGAATCACTTGCAAGCTGTTTTTTAAATAGTCGTGATCATGCACAGTCCCACTTCACCCACTGCTGGACATAGACCTATCTTTGCTTGTTCCAGTCCCCAGGATTTTAATTTAGCTTTTACAGCATGGAACAAAAACCCTGTCCGATCCGAAAGGGCGCCTAGGTACCGCAATACCATTACCAAACAGTTTTTTTTTTTTGTGAACATAAGAATATTAATAGATACTATTCACGTTTTTAGTACCTACCCAAAATTACCCCAATTTAATTATAAATTAGCAAATATTCTACAGAGGTCATAAGTTATGACTTGTAGACACCCGCTAAACGCCGGCCACCCGCACCCCATGTAACCCTGTAAAATTCCCCATTGACAAAAAAGGCGGCGAATTTTTTCAAATCTTTTTTCCAAAAAGAATCCATAATATTACACGCTGTATATAAGGTATATCTATTCATACACTTTGTACTCATCATTATGCACTATGGGAACAACCCTACATTTTGACGATTTATGCGAACATACATGAAGGGAACTGCAGATATTTATTTTCTATAATGATATTGTTTTATGCTCTTTTTGCGTCGTCCTCGTTCGTACATGTACACTAACTCCGATTGTGGTTGCGGTTGGTTCGTAGTATTATGTTATTTATACCATGATAATTAGATAGGTAAGCCACTTATCAAGGTTGAATCAGACTGCCCAGGTACGTTAGACGTACCTACTTACTTGTCTATCATCCCTGTTAGAAATAAGGGCGCATCGAAATGTGCTCTACTTACAAGTGGTAAAACTAAAATGTACTTACAGTGGACCCCTTGGGACTGCCAAGGGGTCCACTGTTAGTACATTTTCTTTTTTTTCTTTTTTTGTGGTTTGGTGTCATTTATAACGTAACGAACGTAACGAACGTAAACTCAATGGAAAATTACTTTTTTTGTTTTAATTTCATTCTACCACAGGTGTATTCCACCCTTTAATAGGGTTAAAGGGTGGATTCCACCCTTTAACTCTATTCGCTAGGGCAACGAACTTGCGTCTCAACACGGGTGGGGGGCGCGGGACGTGACCTGAACGGCCGCGAGCGCGACCCCTCCCTCAGTCAGTCTGCTGTTTCGCTAGCACGGTGTCGCATATAAACTTTTTAAATCTTTTAATGAATAATGTTTTTTGTTGTTGTTACTCTGTCATTTATTTTTATATTTAAGTCTACCCATGGTTTGAGTGACAACGGTGTTTACCCTTACACCCTGTATATAGCATAGACCGTACAGATTACGTGTGACTCCGGTTATACGAAAACCTATGTCATTTTGTTTCGATGTCTTGTTTATAACTTTTTTGTCGGCATTTTTATCGTGAGCTAATAATAGAGTTTGTGCCATGACAGTACTAGACAAAACTGCTGCTGTTTTTCTTTCTTTCTTTTGTTTCTTTTCTTTCTTCTTTCTTTATTTTCTTTCTTTTCGCTACTTCAAAGAGTAATATCATTACAAAAGAGCTATTTTGTCCGTTTCGGTACTTATACAAGGAAATATTATTTATTATTTCTAGACGTGTTTTTACACCCATGGTTTGAGTGACAACGGTGTTTACCCTTACACCCTGTATATAGCATAGATCGTACAGATTACGTGTGACTCCGGTTATACGAAAACCTATGTCATTTTGTTTCGATGTCTTGTTTATAACTTTTTTGTCGGCATTTTTATCGTGAGCTAATAATAGAGTTTGTGCCATGACAGTACTATACAAAACTGCTGCTGTTTTTCTTTCTTTTCTTTCTTTCTTTCTTTCTTTTCTTTCTTTTCGCTACTTCAAAGAGCAATATCATTACAAAAGAGCTATTTTGTCCGTTTCGGTACTTATACAAGGAAAATATTATTTATTATTTATAGACGTGTTTTTACACCGCTGTTTCCTCAAGTAACAAGCGCTTAGGTTGACGACTACATACCTTTACTTGTCCCAATACCTATTTGTTCATTAAAATAGTCTCAGTTGACTAAAATACAGAAGTAAATTGTACCTAAAAGTATAGATGTAAAATAAATGAAGTTGACTCTTGTGCTAATGTTTGAATTCATGTAACTAAACATTTCAAAATAACGTTTGTAACTAAAAGTACGTAGTCTAGAGTCCTATTAGATTAATTGTGAAATAAAAAATCAAAGCGTTTATTAATTTACTTTGCCTTTACAGGAACACTGTCATCAATCATATTATCATATAATGTCTAAAAATAACTCCTTTGTATCACGTTATTCAAAACACATTGTAGGTAAGTACATACTACGTACAGTACGTACACACCTAATAAATGAATACTTACAATAACACCAACAGTCCACAAACAATTTATTAATATTATAAACACATCACTGAGTTCAAGGCTTCTTACGTATAACTACTTTTTAACAACAAAAACTTTTCTGAACGATAATTTCTAAACAAAACAGACACAACTTCTCTTCCCCATGAGTTTGATGCGACTGATTATTTTATTCATTACTCATTGATTGCATAACTTGAATTGTTTTATTTAACATGTTGTTATTTATTCATACTTGATAACTTTCTTGATAAACTACGCAAGTTCGTCCGTAACTTAAGTCAATATTTTAACATAACTTTAGCAAGGTCGTCGACCAATGATAGTTGCCATACGGAGAACCGGATTTAAAAAAAAAATAAGAGTGAAACCTTTTTGGATACATGTCGTTGTCTGTGATTGACGGCTTCCAGCCAGTTCTATATTTTTCGAGCCGCAATCGTTCAAACTGCCAATATTCTGTCATGTTTATTTTTTTCATCGAACTCAACGCAAATGTTTTTTTAACTGCAGAAGATAGCGATGATGATTGTTAGTTTGGTAGTTGTTGTAGGGTTTCCTAAGACTGCGGTGACGCCACATAGCGTCCGCAAATTAACGTCGAATGACGTCACTGAAACTAAATGGGTGTGTCCTAGAAAGCATTTTTTTTGACACCGTAGAGTTAAACCCACTGCCATCATTTTTATGACAGCTGTCACTGCGGCCGGTATGTGGCGGCCACCGCTCTAGGACCAATTTTGGAAATAATTGATCCTAAGTTCATACGAATAACTATGCTTACCTCATCATCAGCCTAGCCTTTTCCCAACTCTGTTAGGGTCGGCTTCCAGTCTACCCGGATGCAGCTGAATACCGGACACACCCAGTAACTGGGTAATACTACCCCTTGGCAAGACTGTTTGTCAGACTTTTGGGCTTCTGACGACCCGTAACGACTGTCAAAGATCCATAAATGACAGCCGGGACCAACGGCTTAACATACTTTCCGAGGCACGGAGGAGTCTCGGTATGTAAAGATGTTCACCCATCCACGGACCAACCCCGGCAAGCGAAGTAAAACCTGATGGATGGACCCGTGTGGCTGTTTTTACTTAGCCACGAGCTAACTATGCTTAGCTACTTGTTATTATTCTTAAATTCCTGACACTCACTGTACCTAGATTGGTACAATTCCTTCAATTTGCACGGTTGAATTAATAAGCTTGCAACGTTACTTTAAAACTGAATGAATTAATACTTTTTGCTTCATAATTTACTAGCTGCGCCAGCGCGGTTTCACCCGCATATGTCTCGATCCCGTGATACCGGATACTTTTTATCCCGATATTCCGGGATAAAAAGTATCCTATGTCCTAATTCAGGTAATGCTCTGCTGTCTTTCATCCAATCTGTTTAGCCGTTATAGCGTGACAAACAAAGAAACCAACTCACTTTCGCATGTATACCTAATATTAGATAAGATTTCATACAAACCAGTAATAAATTGTGAAGAGTCGTTTTAGTAGACGCGGTTATCGTCGTGTTTTTATCATTGATTCATTTCATGAATCTTAGATAGCAATACATTAAATGACTGATGGTAAAATCATTACTATCAAGTAGCCTTGATGTTACTATCCTTCCTTATAATACTGTTTTTTGTGCTTCCTTATAATAATAATAATTGTCCTGTTTTCACCGTTTCACAATGGATTACATTTATAATAAATAGGTACTGAACATTTAGATGTGGGTCGCACAGCCCCAGATTTTAGGGATCCACGATTAAGGGGGGGCGGTATCTTGACTCAAGTAAAATTTCAAGGTCCAAAATTTACCGGTAAAACCAGACAAGAAAAAGCGGTCACTAGATTAGATTTGGGGAGTAATTTAATTAAACAAAATATTTTGTAAAAAAATATTTTAACTAATTAAAAAATACAACTTAAACTCTTACACTTATACTTAACTCCGTGGCCAGGCCGTTAAATTACTATTTTTTTTTTCTTTTTACTATCTATTTTTCCCTTCGCAGAACAAACGTATGCGCAAGCGCGCTTCACCAAGCGTGGTTCACTCAGTGCACTTTCATTGCTGTTCAGATGACACCACACTACATTAAATTAGAAATATTTTTTTCTTAAACCAATCATGTTTAATTACTTCTTTGACAATTAATGCGGACAACTCAATTTTGAAGAGTAACAGTTACTCTTCGAAATCGAGGTGTTGTATTTGCATTCTGGTTGAGTCATCATCATTAGCAACCTTGACACTTGGCACTGCTGAGTTCCGGCCTCCCCTCTTTTATGTCAGGCTACCCTTCATCTTGTCTGAATGCTTTTAAAAATAATTATACTTCTAAATCCCTTTTTCAAGGCCCTGCAGACACACCTCTCGTTACTACTGACTTCTTCTTGGTGATGTTCTTTAGAAAGGGCAGGTGCATAGGTGGTTTAGGCCCCTAGATGTATTAACGTAAACGAAGCAAAAGGAGTAAATATGTCAGGATTGTAGCAGTTCGAGTTCTGTAGTTTCTGCCTACGCCCATGGGAAGAAGGCGTGAGTTTATGTATATAGGTACCTACCTATTTAGGTATGTAACAATTAATTAACAATTTATTTTCAATAATAACAAAACTTATAACAAGCTTAATTAATTTAATTATTCTTCTTATTACTTCCCGATTTTCCTTTCGAACACACTTGAGAACAAATATACGCGCAGGCGCGCTTCAACAGAATGTATACAGCTAAGAGTAGGACCGCAATGAGCGCAGCGAGATCTAGAAAGCTTCTCTTGTAGAAGGGTAGGTCCACCGCGGGAGAGCGCAGGTGAGGGGCGCCGCGAGTGTTCACCACGTGGTTCACCCAGTGCACCAGCTCCTGTCCCGGCTTTACGGGACGGTCGTGGTGGGTAAAGGATAGCTCCTTCGCTTTTTCGGCATACCTGTTAAAAAAAATGATATGATAATAATTACCAACTTCCTTTAAATAAATAGGTGCTTTTTTCTTTTTGGCTTTTTCTTTTAAGTCCTTCAGTATGTCTTCATCATCTCGGAAGATAATAACGAGTTCTAAATATATTGCTCTTTCTTAGACAGCTCAAAACAATATATAAACATAAATACAATATTGCAAGAACACGCACAGAGTTACTTGATGCAATACAATGAGAGAAAAGTCTAGATGACAGGCATATGAATCATCACAATTCATCCATCACGACCATCATACAGAAACCAACAGAAAACCATTTATTCAGAATACATAGTATAACCAGCAGCAGTCTATTATTTATGTCGAAGTACACAGCGGCAACAGCCGAAACAGGCCCTTAAAGTAATAGTACTCGGTGGACAGGTGTTGGTTGCGTTCTATTTCAACAAAAATAATAAAATTATAACATTATTATTTTTACAAAATATAATATTTCTTCTGGAATTTTAGTAATTGCAATCATGTTGAGTACTCACTAAAAACTATACCGAGAAGTTCTACGTCTTTGTCTCATTTAGTTTTGTTTAATGCTTCTTCTTCATACACACCTTTTGTTACTAGTGACTTCTACTATCTTTTTCTTGAGCTCATCAGCCATTGTGTAAGCAAGGTTGACTCTTTGCGCAAATCCTTTGTTAACTGCTTTTTCGACATTCGTGAACTGATCACCAAACACCGGAATACCGATGATTGGCACTCCAAAGTGGATAGCTTCAGTCGTTGACAGGAGACCACCATGCGTTATGAAGACGGCAAGATTTGGGTGAGCTGAAAGTTAAATACAGATTAGAAGCGTTAATATCGATTTAAAAGAGAAGAACGGGCAAGAAACTCCATTGTGTCAATGGAGTTTCTTGCCCGTTCTTCTCCATAGGAACCTACAAAGGTTTGGAATGAGCAACTAGCTTCAACTCTTTGACTGACCGACTCCTTCACAATTTGGGTTTGAGTTAGATTTTTTTTAATTTTCCAATGATTATACGAATTAATTATCATTGATTGTGTAATATCTTCATAGATGATCCTAAAAATAAAGACTTGGCTAATGTTGGTGGCAGAAAAGGAATATTATATGTATACAGAAACTTACAAAGAATTTCCTGTTGAGGTGCCCACTCCAGGATGTGAACATTTTTAGGCAGGTTAGGTAAAACCTCCTCAAATTTCCACAACACAGTTTGCTTCAGGCTTCCAAACATCGTCAGAAGGCTGACCTTGACCTCGTCGGGTAAGTCTTTACTCCTCAAGTTTGAGCCCATGCTGAAGTAAATCACTCCATCCGTTGCACTGTCCATGAGCTTCTTCAAATTCTGTAAAACCAATGTCATTCTGTTTATGATATTTCTCACGTACGTTTTTTCTTAACTTGTAGTGGTTCAAAAAACGTTTCCTTTATAATCATATCTTCCTTTCTATCTACAGGGTCCAAATAATTCAACTTGCAAAACGTCACAGACGCGATGAATTTCCGATATTTAATTATGAGAAAACAAAAAAAAGTCTGTGAACTTTCTTCAGTTAAATTAACTTAATTTGAGGTAACTTTACAGGCTTTTTTTGTCACGAACTTTGTGTTTATCAGACACAATAACAATTTATTCTGCGCTGCAAGGACATTATGAAGTACCCCAAGACGTAGATGTTTGTTTTAAATTATTATAGTTACAAGAACATATTTAGTACACAAAGTTAGTTTTTTTTTTGTTAGTTATTAATCCTATACTTAAATATATTTAAATAATACAATAAAAAATAAACATTCAGTACACAAAGTCGTAGATTTAATAATCGTAGATAAACTATAATAATCATCATCCTTACTTCTGGTAGAGGCTTCACAGTATCATCGATATGGTAACCTCCGATAAACTTGTGACTCTGTGGAAGAGATGCACCTCCGCTCGTAGACACGTAAGCATTGGACAGTACCAAGGATGCGTTATACCGAGCTTCATCGAAAGTTGGTAGTTTTCTTCCACGTTTAGCAACAATAGGGGCAAAGAGTGATGTGTACGCTTTTTCTTCAACACCATCCAGCCACCTGAATTTTCCAAAACGTTGCGTTAACCTTACCATCGTTTTTACAATTTTATTGAGATTACAGATTTCTAATATGCACTGGAGTGCATTGTAATATAGCAACACCCTTAACGAGTGGCGATACGGTGTATTTTAGGTAGTCAGCTACCCTGGTTACCAAGCAGCCAAATTTCGTAGTGTCAAACTTACGCGTATCTCAGGAACTGAACTTTCAATTGAGTCCACAGCTCCTGCACTCGCTGTAAAAAGTTTAATGGTGGAAAGTATGGAGACATGGAGTCTACTGTATACGCGGGGTTCAACGGTTCGTCGATCAATCGTATTGCCAGCCAGTGAGGATCCACAGATAAAGACCAAATAAGGGGACAGTTGAACACTGGAGCAAATCTGAAATTATGAAAAATTAACTGCTGTTAGTTTCGATATCTTTGATTGGCAGCGGCAGACTACGAAATGTTTCTGAATTTATAAAATTATTTCTAAGTAATATAATGTATGCTATTTTAGTATACTAACAGCCCAAAATGTCTCACCTTTATTTCAGTCTATCTAAAAGTTGTCTGTAAGAGATTGCCTTGTGCCATAAGACCACCCACTGTACACTAGTTTTAGAGATAATTGTTTTTTTGTACAATGTGGTGAGCATTATGCACTTATAACAATAATCGTTGCGGTTGAAGCAGATTTATGAGTGGCTTTCGATAGCCGATATAATAATACCATACAGCTTACTTACAATATGCGTTAGTAATACAAAATTTAATGGTCTCAACAAGTTTTCGCCTATAAACACTTCACGAATAAGGCCTGAATTCCTCTTACGCTGATGTCGGCTGCGTACGTCGCGTCGGTCGCGCGTGCTTATATACATTGTGTTCTATATAGCACCATACTGCAACGGTGACGTCCGCAGCGCGTACCACGTTGCGCGACCGACAACAGCGTAAGAGGAATTCAGGCATCAGACTTGAATTCGTGAAACTCAAAATTAGAAGTTCTTCTAAATTAGAAGAACTTGGCGGACATAAGTAGCCGTAACTTTGCAATGTTCAATTGAATAACTTACCCAGCAGTTACATCGCTATACATCCACTCAACGATAACCGCATCAAACTGTTCCTTAGGATCATTCAATAGCTTTTGAACGTTGTTATTTTCAACCGTTTGCTTTGCAATATCCACCATCATGAAAGTCATGATAGCAGGGCTGAAGTTGTCGGCTTTATTGTCCATAATACCTTTCATGTTAATGAGTTCCTCTGAAATAATTAAAAATGATTAATTATTATTACTGCATATATTGAAAGCAACAGAGTATATAATGCAAATGTATATTGTGAGAGGAGACTTTAATGTTGCATCATGAGAATGTCTACAAGAATGTGTCTTGTTTCTTCTTCCCTTGATGCAGAATAGCTCATGTCATGTTGAAAAATATTACCCAAATAGCAAGGTATTTGTGATTGGCACTGTCTCCCTGTGTGTGTTTTGGGCCTGCCTTAGTGTTACTGACTGGGCTGGAGATGTCAAAATCAAAAATCAAAAGTCATTTATTCAAACTAGGCTGAGAATCAGCACTTTTCGAAAGACATTAAAAATTACATAAGACAGTCCCCCAAAAACGCCCACCCTTCACCACTTTCTACCGCTTTAGCTGGGATGGACACGTCAGCCGCATATCGAAGGGATCATAGGCTAAATCAATCACAACGTGTCTCCTGGTAAAACGAGGTGAAGATGGCGGGATAAACTTGAGGCCGACAGACAGGATTGGTGGACACTAGCTCAAGACAGAGATGATTGGAAGTAGAAAGGCAGGGCTTTGCCCCACAGCGGGACAACACAGGCTAAAAATAAATTAACGGTTATGTACGTTTATTTGAAAAAAATTAAAAATCTTACGAGGAATCAGATCGAAGTTACTGCTGACATCAATTGTGCGAAGCTTGGCAGGAGGATTTTTGTAAGTAAATGGCGTTATGTACGTCACCTGGAATAAGAGATACAAATGTTACATAATAAAATGTGTAGTAATAGAATTTATTTAATTTACATTACAATGCTTTATAACGGGTGTAAAAATCCCCTAAACACGTAGTATTATAATATCTGTGCCTAAACGAAGCCGAGAGTCACTTTTTCTTCCCGTTTTTATCTATGATTATTTTTTTGTTCTGGACATTATTTTTACAACTCTATACATATAATATGATAGCACAAATAAATATAAAATAATAATAAAAATAAAAACAAAATATAGATTTTTTGTTTTGTATTTATTTGTATAGGTCAGCTATACTCTAAGTGTGTTCCGCGGAACCCTAGGGTTCCGTGATACCTCTGTCGGGGTTCCGTAAGAATGTAGAAAAAAAAATCAAAACACCTCTCTCTGGTCGCTCCGCGGCTGCGCGGACTCCGCGGCCGCGCGCCAACGCTATGAACGTTATTTATTTGTATTTGTAGAAACATGTGTTACAATAGCTGGTACAATATCTCATAAGTTTGGTATCAACAATTTTATACTTGTACAACCCGTTCGCCCGTTTGTATGATAAAACTTGGTTGTTCCGATTGTCTTTTATGGCGGATATCTTTCAAAAACTTAACGAATTGAATTTATCGTTGCAAGGTAAACAGACAACAGTGTTTCAGGCCTATAATAAAATAACTGCTTTTAAAAGAAAATTAGATTTTTGGATCATTTGCATTGGTAAGAAAGAAATAGAAAGCTTTACGTTACTCAGTGAGTTTGTTAGCGAAAACGACTCAGTAATGTTTGAAGATGATGTGTTTGAATTGGTCCAATATCTCAGTTCGATGCGCGCATCTTTTGAAAAGTATTTTCCCGAAGAACACAATACAAAAATTAAAGTGAATTCATGGATTCATAATCCTTTTTTACCCAACTTGGAAAAGCCTGAAAACATGTCAAACGAGATATATGAATCTCTTTTAGAAATGTCATCAGACACAAGTATGGAGTCACTGTTCAAAACCTCTCAATGATTTTTGGTGCAGAATCCAAGATGAATATGCAATGCTTGGCTAAATGGCTCTGGATATTCTGCTCCCGTTCCCAACTACATATTTGTGCGAAACAGGATTCTCTACCTACGCAGCCACGAAAACAAAATATCGCAATAGACTGGACGCCGAAGCTGATATGAGACTCCAACTTTCTTCCATCAAACCTGATATCAACCAATTGATGATAAATAAAAAACAGTTTCATACCTCCCACTAGTTAGATTTTTTCTTTTTTAATGTTTTCTATTGTTGTCCTTGCCAAGTGGTGAAGTAAATAATAATTAGTAACTGTTACATTGTACGTTTATTATGCTGATTAATAAAAAATACACTTATAAAAACAATTGTTTTATTGTAGGGTTCCTTCAAGTATTTTGCTTCCCAAAAGGGTTCCGTCATTTAAAAAGTTTGAGAACCACTGGTATAGGTAGTTAGTTAGCTAGTCATTTAATTTAGTACCCAGTGTAAATCTTAAATTGCCACCAAATTGATAGTGTAATTTCCTTATATGCTCTAAATCATACATGAACCTTAACCAGCACTGACCTCATGACCGGCATTCAACAGATGTTTAACATATCCATCACCAAGGTTTCCGTGACTCTTCGCAGGCAAGGGAAACACCACCAGGATCTTAGCAGCCTCAGAACATGCCAGTATTAGACTGATCAGCAACCAAAACGTCTTGATCTCCTCCATTTTCTGTACAAATTAATTAAATGAATACCTAAGTTTTCGTTACCTACGTAATAAACAATTTCAACCGATTCAAACAGTTCCTTATACATGTAACGAAGATGAGCAATAACGGGGATTTTTTGAAAACTCATCCCCAAAATAGGGATAGGAGATGAAAGTTTTTTTATGAATATTCGTCATTTTTGACGATGAGTCATCCCATCGCGCACGCGGTTTTTTCAGTTATAGAATTAAAGAGTATTACGGTTGACAACTTACAACCGGCCTTTACTGCAAGGCTTTTCGTACCTTATTTCTGATTTGTTATCAACAATGACCAATAGTATAGTCAGTGAAAAGGCATTGCCGGTGATAAGCAATAGGGGAAAGGTGTACGAGATGATCCACTTAAGGTTGATGCGCTAGGGTAGCCCGCGAAATTCAAATTTTCTTACGTTTTTTGCAATCTGCAGGTCAAGACGATGAATGACACTGGTTCGCGTTAAAGAATCTAATTTTTCATCACACTTTTTGTTAGAACAATTTAAGAAAATCTTAATTCACTATTTTTTATATATAATTTAATCATCACAAAAAATGTTGGTTGGTTTTAATGCTTGTTAAACACAATTTAAACGAAACATAATTATTATGACTGTTAAAAAACAAAGCTACTTCAACGGTAGCAAAACTCAGGATAGCGTGTTACCGAATAAATTATCTAATCAACTAATAACTTAAACCAATGTAGATAAGGATTTATTTATAATTTAACTATAAATTTTTCTGAATAATGTTCCTGGTTGTTCAGTTTAAAACCCACACTTTACGACTTCAAAAGCCTCTCACCGTCTCCATACTATTTTTGAAGATTTTAATATCAGATTGTAACTCCGATTGTATTATAAATAAAAAAGACGATCAAACAACTAGCTACAGTTATAAAATAAATATCAATTAACTCACTATATATACAGAACTTAAAGAAATTTTGCAAAACACTACTTTTTAAATATCTTATCGACACAGTATTAAAAGGCCATTCGATCGACAAGAGAAACTGTATTAAGTGAATGTACATCGTGGTACTGTGTTTTATATAGTATTGTTATCGTTGTGAGATAACTATCGAAAGATATCAAATATTTGAGACAGGGCCGTGTGCGTTACCCACGACAGGGGACGTCCACCTTAAGAGCAGTCGGTCTATTCTGTAAAAAGGTGAGCTAGAAGTGAGCTGTCAATTAGTGTCAATCCCTACCACCGTGGAATACCAGCTCAGATTGATGGATCGGCTGCTCCTAAACTTTCTCTCTCTGCCGGCCCTATTTTAGATAGTTAGGATCTAAATTAAAAAATGCAAGTCATCGTGCATTAGCAAATACCTAAGTTTTGTAAATTCACGATGACTAACATGTTTGCGTGATCCCTAATCAGGTGATGGTGACGTGTTTCAGATTTTGTACATTGATACATTCCAATCTACAAGAATTATTTGTGTTCTTAAACTTTTTAATCATAATAAATTCTATTTCAAATATTTATAAGAATACCTGTGACATCCACCAATCCGCGCTGGGCTCGCGTAGTGGATAATGCCTCATTATCTCTCTGAGAGGAGGCCTGTATCCCAGAAGTGAACCAAACGTTATCAGGTGGTCCAATAAGACTTAAGATGGGGCAGTATGGGAGAATCTGTATAGCATGAGATAGAATCTGTATAGCTTGTTCTAGAAACCATGTCGTCGATTCAGAAAAACTGCATTCAAAGATTTTGTAGTCATCGTCGAATATCACCGTTGTATGCTACCTGTAGGGACATACATGTGGTGCCGCGTTGCAAATTGGAATTAATATACCTACTGAACATTTTGAGGAGGTACCTACTATTATTAGATAAGTACCTACCAACCCTAGCCATTCTGAAGTTAGGATTTTTTGGATAAAATATATACTAATTATGGCTTTATAGGACTCCATTATTCATTACTTTAGTTAAAATTTTTGTTTACTTTGTCCTTAAAACGTGATACATACATTTTTCAAATCGCAAACGCAGCGAAATAAATTCAAATACCTTTGGGACAGCATTAATAATAATTAATTTAACCACCAAATATTTTATAAACAATTTAATTTCAATAATAACAAAACTTATAACAAGTATAATTAATTTAATTATTCTTCTTCTTACTTCCCGATTTTCCTTTCGTTGAGCACAATTGAGAACAAATATACGCGAAGGCGCGCTTTAACAAAAGGTATACAGCTAAAAGTAGAACTGCGATGAGCGCAGCGAGATCTAGGAACCTTCTCTTGTATAAGGGTAGGTCCACCGCGGGAGAGCGCAGGTGACGGGCGCCGCGAGTGTTCACCACGTGGTTCACCCAGTGCACCAGCTCCTGTCCCGGCTTCACGGGACGATCGTGGTGAATGAAGGATAGCTCCTTCGCTTTTTCGGCATACCTGTTAAAAAGAAGAATTGTTTTAACAATTGCAAACTGTCGATTAAATAACAAGCAGATGATGTCATGGTCATCCTGTTCCAATCCGAGTCGATGTGCCCCAAATCTCGAGCTCGCTTCGCTCGCTCTTGCATCCCGTATTCTCTTAGTATAATAGCTATACCGGTATGTAGTCGAAGGCCCGCTTCTAGATTCCTATAATTTGTATATGAATGATATTATATGAAATAGTATTGATCAATTGGGTTCGCTTGCTTCTGTAATATAGGCTCTCTTAGTAAAATCAATGTCGGTTGATACAATATCGTAGGTAGACATTCTGGGCCCAAGTACTGGCGCGCAAATTGGCAGCCGTAGCCGTTTGAAAACTCCGTTTAATAATTATACCAAAAACTTCTACATCCGTTCATCTTGGCTTAAGTTCCTACTTCATACACACCTTTTGTTACTAACAACTTCTAAAATTGTTGTCTTGAGCTCATCAGCCATTGTGTAAGAAAGGTCTACTCTTTGCGCAAATCCTCTGTTGACCGCTTTGTCCACGTTCATGAACTGATCAGCGAAGACCGGGATACCGATGATTGGTACTCCAAAGTGAACAGCCTCCGTCGTTGACAGGAGACCGCCGTGAGTTATGAAGACGGCAAGGTTGGGGTGAGCTGAAAAATGAAGACATTATAAATAATTTATAATTCATGAAGGAGTAGGTGCATTGTATCACTTCCACATTTCGCTAGTAATAGTTTAAATTCCATAAAATTAAGAACGAGTTAATTAGCAGACAAATCTAAACTGTGAAATTCTACTACTGAGATTTCGTAATGGAAAATTCCAAAAAAACTGCCCTACCCACGCAGGGATGGCGATAGGACCCCATGCCATTAATCATTTATAAATGATCAATATTATTATTAATCATTTATTTCAGAATTGAGGTGGTTAATAATGGTTAATGGTGAAATGAACTATTTACCCGACTACGGCGACGAAAAAGGAGGGTTATGATTTTGACCGGTATGTATGTATGTATGTATGTATGTATGTTCATCTGTTCCCTTGTATCTTCTAAACCACTCATCACAATTTGACAAATAAGGTATCGTTAGAAGCGTCTAGATTGTCCGCTGGTTATAGGCTATGTGACGTCACATTAAATTAAAAATGGTGCCCTCTAGAGGAAATAAAGTTAGGAACTAAAAAAAAAATATTGTTTAATCGTACTATGTTGGGTATCAAATGAAAGGGATTAATGAGCACATTTCAAAAATATATATATTATAACCCCAAAATAATTTAAAAAAAAATTAAGTAATAAAAACTAAAACCAAACTACGGCTGAAAAGGTATAAACAAGACACCATAGACAGACAAATTAAAAATCCGGAGTCACACGTAATCTGTTCGATTTATGCCGCCCTAACACGTGTGACTCCGGATTTTTAATTTGTCTGTCTGTGGTGTCTTGTTTATACCTTTTCAGTCGTAGTTGGGTTTTAGTTTTTATTACTTAATTTTTTTTTACCATCTACTTTTAAGAAGTAGGCAAAAAGGATAAGTACTCGTAGTAATCATGCTTACTGAAGCCAAGTCGAACTTAGGAGTTAGAAATATAGAGATATAAAATTCACCATGAATAAACAAATAAATAAACGTGGAAGGGACGGCTGAACGGAATACATCAATAAATAAACGTGGAAGGGACAACTGAACGGATGCGTACGCGTCTCCATACGAAATCGTTGATTTCTATGGGCATAAGCTGAATAGAGCTGAATAAGTGTGAGAACACAAGATTTCCAAGAAACTGGCGAGTTCCTGATCCTGCATGACCGAATATCGACATAACATAATTACATAATTATATTCCGAGTTATAAACGAATCGGAAAAAACGCAAAGTCACGTAGGTATGTTGTTAGGTATAATTGACCATGTTATTATAATACTGTATCTATCATATTATTGTATGCATCATGAAATCAGAGTAGTTCAAAGCAGAATTGACCCTAATGAATGAATAAAAATAATCTGTGTATTTTGATGCGCATGTCTCGTCTAAAACATTCTGTACAGTTGACAGCCTAACAAACTGCCAATGAATCAATCTTATGAATATCGGTACGTCGACCATAGTTGACCGAAACCGCTATACTACGCCTTGTATGTGCGCAGCGAGACGGTAGAGCAATGCAGGCCGCTCATTCGTCAACGCTCACGGCGTTCCGCCACTCGACGCGCATTCCTAAAGCGCGGTACAGCGGTTTCGGTAAAACTATAGTAACGGGTCACCATATACTGGGCCCAACTCATTTTACATAATTAATTAAGAAATAATTGTTGAGTTGTTTAGTCTAAAAAGTTTTAATTAAATTTTTGAAGAATTAGCATTGATATAAGCGATTTGGTGTAAACTGTCAGCTTATATTTGATGAATAAATGAATTTGAATTTCTATTTATTCTACATTTATTTATCATCGACTCGAACAGAAGAAGACTACTAACGCCTTTCATATGTCAAACAACGGTAATTTCGTGAAAGTATAACAATTCAGCTCCATTTAGTTAAACCCGATATGTTTAAAAGGTGAGCCTTCTAAGTTAGAAAAAAGCGAAGTTGATGATGACCACGATGATTAAGATAAAGATACGTTTCAAAAATGAACTCCTGAAGAAACCTGCATGCCTGAGAGATATTTCTCGACGGCATGAGAAGCCAAGTCAGAGGCGAAACGAAGGCGAAACGAAAAGAAGAAGAAAATGAACTTACAAAGAATGGCTTGCTGTGGTGCCCACTCCAAGATGTGAACATTTTTAGGCAGGTTTGGCAAAACCTCCTCAAATTTCCACAACACAGTCTGCTTCAGGGTTCCAAACATCTTCAGAAGGCTGACCTTGACCTCGTCGGGTAAGTCTTTACTCCTCAAGTTTGAGCCCATGCTGAAGTATATCACTCCATCCTTTGCGCTGTCCATAAGTTTCTTCAAGTCCTATAAAAACAATAATAATATCAGTATTGACTCACTTCAATATTTCATATTATGAAAAAAAATTGTTATGAATTCAAAGATAAGTTTTTAATTTTTTTTTTGACGTAGTTGAATCTTATTTATTTGTTGTTGATTTTTATCCTTACCTGAGGCAGAGGCTTCACAGTATCATCAATATGGTAACCTCCGATATACTTGTGGCTCTGCGGAAGAGATGTAGCCCCGCACGTCGAAACGTATGCGTTGGACAATATCATGGATGCATTATACCGGGCTTCATTGAAAGTTGGTGGTTTTCTCCCACGTTTTGCCATAATCGGGACAAGTAGTGATTCATACGCACTTTCTTGAACACCGTCCAGCCAGCTGGAATTTTAAAAACATTGCGTTAAAACTAACCCTGCAGACGGTGGTGATTTTGTGAAACTTTTCTCGTAGGTACTCCTAAATCAAACAACCTTACATCGTTGTTTTATATTATTAAGCTTACAGTCGATGGAATAATCTTTAAGCTTATTAAAATATCAGTATGTCAATAACAGCAGTGGGAAAATTATATGCTGATTATGATGTCAATAACATGATTGTAGTTTATATTTTTAAGGATTACAGATTTAGCTTTAAATACAGCATGTAACAAAAACCCTGTCTGATCCGAAAGGGGGCGTCTAGGTACCGCACTAGGTAATACGAAAAAGTAATAACATTTTTTTTTTTGGTGAAAATAAGGCAGTTATTTCTATTTAAAATTCACGTTTTTAGTACCAAAATTACCCGAATTTCATTGCAAGTTAGCAAATTTTCTACATAGGTCATAAGTACTTGTAGACACCCGCAAAACACGGCCGTCCGCGCCCCATGTAATAACCCAGGAAAATTCCCCATTGAATAAAAATGGGGCGTTTTTTTTTTTTTCTTGAAATAACCTTATAAATATACTTTCATATCTCTATACTCTCGTATGATTCTTAAGAACACCCTCACGGATCAAACAGGGTTTTTTTACACGTTGAATATAAACGATGCACCTTGGGCAGTCATCCGCTACTAGCTCGGACTATCCATTTCCTATCATTTACTAGGCTCTAAGTTCGTGACGATACAAGAAAAGAAGCATCACATTCATAACTATTTTCATACTTACAAGTAGTTCAAGATCTGGATTTTCATTTGAATCCAAAGTTCAGTTGCTCGCTGTATAAAGTTTAATGGCGGCGAGTATGGAGACATGATGTCTACAGAATATGCAGGGTTCGACGGCTCGTCAACTAATTGCAGAATCATCCAGTGAACTTCTACTGATGACAACCAAATAAGTGGACAGTCGAACACTGTGGCAAATCTGAAATTTACGAAAATTATTAGGCCTAGAGATAGTGTAAAACACATATAGAAGAATTTTTCAAACTATGAAGCAATGTATTAGAAATATCTTTCAAAAATCTCCGATTGTGATTGAAAGTGTGTTACGCAATTAGGAGCTTAACTGACACTATCGACTAGATTTGGCCGTCAGATGATACCAACCCATTTTCGGAGAGATTGGTACTGTCAGCCAAAATATCAGATGTTACACATCTTAAGCGACCACTATAAGGCTCGCACGTTTTTTTGGTTAATTTGTTTGTCGGACAGCTTTAGAGAAGGTGTCCAGTTAGAAGTGAAAGAAGAAGACTCACGGGACGCTCAACAAAACCGAACTTTTCCATAACTCCATTAGTGGCCGCGAGCGCGACCCCTATTGTGTATTTATTCATGTGTTGTGTAGGTAGGTAGGAGGGGCGGCGACCTCGGGCGCATATCCATGAATTTGCGGTCGGTGTCGGATAGAAACTTTAAAAAATCTTTTAATGGAAATAATGTTTTTTTTTTTTTGTTGTACTCGTTCATTTATTTTTATATTTAAGTCATCTAGCCATGTTTTGAGTGACAGCGGGGTTTACCCTTACACCCTGTATATATAGGCATTTTATTTACGACCGAGTATTGTAAAAGAACTGGGTATAAATGAGTAACTTTCTTTTCCCGAGGTTAAATTCAATAACTTACCCAGCAGGCACATCGCTGAACATCCACTCAGCGATCACCACATCAAACTGTTCTTTAGGATCGTTCAAAAGCTTCTGAACGGCGTCATTTGAAATCGTTTTCTTTGTAATTTCAGTCATCATGAAGATCAAAAAACCGATGTTCATGTCATCAGATTTCTTGTCCATAATACTCTTTATGCTTATGATGTCCTCTGAAATAATGAAAAAGGTTTTTTTTTTAATTATATAATCAGGCGTGACTTTGCGGAAATCCATTATAAAATACAATAGATGTATATGGTTTCTAAAACCTATTTACAAAAGTTACGAAAAAGGTAGCTGTACTACTCGTAGTTGCAGACTGCACAAATCTGTTGAAATAATTTCCGAGAGACATCAAAGTTTGTAGCGGGAATGATCAGTCAGTATGGCCAAGGGGCTTTAAGGCTCTTACATACTGGCGCGACTGGCCGCGCGACGCGAGTTTTAACAAAACAATTTCTGAGAAAACTTCACGGCGAACAATGCGGCGGCGCGGCGTCGCGTCGCGCGGCGAATCGCGCCAGTATGTAAAAGCCTTAATACTGCCACTTTGGCATAATCATAATAATAATAAAAATATTACGAATCATCGTAAAATGTCACAAACTGACAATTCATAATATGATCTGCGTGCATTTCATAATACGAAATAATTCACCTGTTTGACAGTTTAAAATGGTCCACACACTATGAATTGCTATTGTGTCAAATTAGAGGAATTGCTAAAGACAGCTGGAAATTCAGGAAATGAATTGCTTTTAGTGGAATTGCTAATGTGGCCGTTTTAGCCCCTGATCTGGGGACCAAGTCTACTAATTTACAAACGGTTTGTTTTTGACAGATTTTGTATGGCATATCTGTCATAAACTGATCATTGTGAGACCACTGACACTGGTGTAAATTAGTAGACCTGGCCCCCTTTTTTTTTTTTGAGGGTGGTAAATCATCCAATGACTTCTCCCGTTCTGGGCGGAGCGGAAGGGCGTGTCAGACTTTTACTGACTAAAACCCACCCGTGTTCCTTCAGTTGCCTGTTGCCAAGGTCCCGGTATCCCTTTCGGACTAACCTGCAACCCTGGCAGGCAGACTGACTTGGCCCCCTGGAGTGTCAATTTTGTAGGACAGGGACGAAAATAGTGGGCAGCAGAATACGTGTTAGTTTATAAAAGTTAACTTACTTGGCAACAGATCGAAGTTACTGCTGACATCGATTGAGCGAAGGTTAGAAGGAGGATTCTTGTAGGTAAATGGCGTGATGTAGGTCACCTGGAAAGAAATACAAGGTTACATAATATTTTTTTAATGATTCTTCATTTTTAGGGTTCCGTACCCAAAGGGTAAAACGGGACCCTATTACTAAGACTCGGCTGTCCATCCGTCCGTCCTGTCACCAGACATCTCATGAACCGTGATAGTTAGACAGTTGACATTTTCAGAGATGATGTATTTTTGTTGCCGCTATAACAAAAAATACTAAAAAGCAGAATAAAATAAATATTTAAGGGGGCTCCCATACAACAAACGTATTTTTTTGCAGTTTTTATAGGAACCCTTCGTGCGCGAGTCCGGTTTTTATTAGTTTAGTCATCGATGGTTCCATAAGATCTATGGATAAGGATTTTAACCTCGAGTGGACTTCGTATAAAACTGTTCGCAAGACAATCTACTTATTTGAAAATCGGGTAGTTTAATACTTAGTTAATTAGGAATATGCATGTAATTCAAATATGAGTCAAATATTTTTTTTTAATAAACTATATTACTACAGAATTATGCCTCCATCAATAATTTTGAATAAAATTTCTTTTTGAGCGAGAAATTAATTTTTAAAATGTCCCAAAAAACTGTGGGTAATTCAAATTCTTGAAAAGGCTAAGAGTGGATGTGACGTAACAATCCGGGATAACAATCAAAATGTCAATGTCAAGTCAATCAACAAGTGTCAAGTCAATGTCAAACGCTCATAGAAAAAGGAGTGTTTGACGTTGACTTGACAGTTGCTTGTCTGTTTTCACGGACTGTGACGTCACCACACCAAGCGCGCCAAATGGAGGGCGTTTAAATAACTCGGATCGATTGGATATTTAAAAAAAAAATGTAAGTAAGTACTTTAAATTGCTTTTTTGCCGTCGATTTTTTTTTTACTATTATTTGACGATGTAAACTATCGAATAAAAATATTTAAAAAAAACATGCATATTCCCTATTGATTCAGGCGTGACTTTGCGGAAATCCATTATAAAATACCTACGATAGATGCTGTTATATTAGACTAACTGACCCGACAGACGTTGTCCTGTCAATTTTCTATTTTTTTCTTTCATATGAACCTTCTCTTGGCAATAACAAACACAACAGAAAAAGAATTAACGAAATGGGTCTAGCCATCCACGCGTGATGGCGTGACCGAGGGAAATAAGGATTCATTTTTATATAATTATATAGAATATAGATAAGTATGGTCTCACTTAAAACCGAGTTGTAGGATTTGAAGTTTCCCCACCAATGTTAAAAAACTTAAAACTGCACAACATTCCAGAATCGTGGACATCAATCAAACCAACTTCAACTTTTTTTTTAATACTTCGTGGGCAGTGGCATCTGTTCCAGTTTAGGTTAACTGTCCCAAACTCGAAATAGGTCGAAAAAGACCCGTTCAGACTTCAGAGTTCAAACTGAGGCTTTAACTTTGAAACGTGACGTCATGTCCTACCCATTACTCTTATGGACTAATTAGACACACTTTGTTGGAACTTCTCCTTTTTATTTTGCCGAAAGTTCCAAACGATCTTTGCATGAGTTTATAAGTCTTTAAAATGTGTTCTGAATTTCAATTACAACATTGTGTTCGTAAACATATACCTAAGTATCTAAATAGGAGTTACATAATATTCAATACTTAGTAGTTTTTGTGATAAAAATACTCATGATACTGGTTATATCATCAGTGTTATCAAGGTGGGTAGTAATCCAAGGTAAATTAATTGAGAAATCGCAAAAAAAGGTACACGTAATTATTTTATCTGATATTTAACGAAGTAATATTTGATTAAATAGGTGTGCCACTCAGCTAAGTGCATACTTCACTGTTTTTATATGAATCTATCTAATATTTGTAGATAAAATATTAGTGTAGATTTATAGAAAAATGAATTAAGCAAATCAACACTAATATTTGTAGGTATAATATTAGTGTAGATTTATAGAAAAGAATTATAATAATATAATTTATAGAAAAGATTAGTATTTTTGTTTGTAATGAATAAACTCAAAAACTTCTGGACCGATTTTAAAAATTCTTGCACCAGTAGAATCCTGTATTATCACTGAGTAACATAGACTATAGTTTATAAAGATATCACCCAGGCGAAGCCGCTGACGGAAGCTAGTTGTACTTAACTAGAGAGCGTATTCCATCCTTTTTAGACATCAACTGCCTAGCCTTTTCCTAATTATGTTGGGGTCGGCTTCCAGTCCGGATGCAGCTGAATACCAGTATTTTACATGAAGCGACTGCCTATCTGACCTCCACAACCCAGTAACTGGGCAATACGATACCCCATGGTAAGACTGGTTGTCAGAGTTTCGGGCTTCTGACGACCAGTAACGACTGTCAAAGATCCACAAATGACAGCCGGGACCAACGGCTTAACGTACTTTCCGAGGCACGGAGGAGTCTCGGTATGTAAAGATGGTCACCCATCCACGGGCCAACCCCGGCAAGCGTAGCTTAATTTCAATCCATCAGGAACGACCCGTGCGGCTGTTATTACTTAGCCACGAGCTCCTTTACAGACAGCAACATAATATTAGTTATAATTTCATCGGATATTTCAGTTAGATTGACGATATATTAAGCAGATGCCATGTGTAAATTGATAAATTAATTATCAGAATTGACAGTTCTATTTTTAAATAATTTTCCTTAATTTTAATGCACAGCCGGACAAATAATTCTCATACGAATCTCAAATTGACGCCAAATTGGTGGTGTTACCTGTTTGTACCACTTTGTACCTCTACGAGTACCACCAAATCATAAATAATTTAAACCAAGTACTGACCTCATGTCCAGCATTCAGCAGATGCCTGACAACTCCATCCCCAAGGTTTCCATGACTCCTCGAAGGCATGGGGAACACCACCAAGACCTTGGAGGCCTCAGAGAATGCCAGCATTATGCTGAACAGCACCCAAAATGTCTTCATCTTCTCCATGATCTGTACAAAATAATTGAACAAAATATTAAGTTGTTATCCATTAAATGCAAATTAAACATTTTTATCAGAGACGCTCAACCTATGACCTGTGGGATTTATTGTTAGTTGGAAACAGAATTATTTTAATATTAGCTGTTGCCCGCGACTTCGTCTGCGATCAAGGATGAAACGCAGCCTTCTCCGGGTCATGGTCTACCCATGTGCCAAATTTCATCCAAATCCGTTCAGCCGTTTTAGCGTGAACAACAAACAATAAAAAAACTCACTTTCGCATATATAATGTTATAAAGGTAGGATGTTAATTAAATGCTGGCACAGAGCGCCCCAAAACCATACTATATTTCAAGCTGGAACCAACAATACACCTTCACATTTTATTTAAATCAGTTTGGTGACTTCGGAGATTAGCGTGTACTGACACGAACGAAACGAAAATAGTGACCCATAATTTTAATATTATATCCAAATTGTGCATTGTAAGTACTCATTATATCGTGTTACTTACGGCTCTACACATAGATTAAATTGAGGAATAAACCACTACTACATACCCTCATATGGTAAAACCAATACTGAGCTCATTATTATCATTAGCAAAGCGTGTCGTGCTTATGACAATACCTGTATTTTCTTCAAGGTCGTCTGTTTGGCAAGTTTAAGGAAGTATCAAGTTCAAAGTACATTTGTAATATAAACATATTTACCAACTGATAATAACACGCACAGTTTGTGGTTATACAATATTATTATCCTTCGTTTTTATTGTACCTACACATAAAGTACAAAAACAACGATAGAAGATTATAAGAAGTGCTTGGGTCGGTACAAAAGCGCGTTAGGTTCTCACAATCAAATCTGCCTAGCCTTTTCCCAACTATGGGTCGGCTTCCAGTCTAACCGGTTGCAGCTGAATACCAGTATTTTACATGGAGCGACTGCCTATCTGAGCTCCACAACCCAGTAACTGGGTAATACGATACCCCTTGGTAAGACTGGTTGTCAGACTTTCGGGCTTCTGACGACCCGTAACGCGTCAAAGATCCATGAATGACAACCGGGACCAACCATTAGGTTCTCACAATATTAAATATAGTATTTATGGTAATACTAATTAAGTGAAAAGTAACGAAAAACTAATCTAATGAAGGACTATCGCGTATGAATTCGCCGCAAGAGGCGCTGGTGTAGCGTGAGGTCTCCGAAATGTCAAATGTCACTGAACGTTCACTGTTTCCGGGATTTTCTATCAGGAATTTTTACTTATTATTCATAATTTTTGTAAAAATTATGCTATTCCTGATTAATTATGGCTTTAGATTTTAAGTTACAACCTCAGGGTCTAATTTGGTAGCACTTGCAGGAAGAATAATATTTGTCTGCTTCATGCTTGACAATTTTGGGAACATTATAATGAATATTAATTTGATGTTTTAAAATGTAATAAAATAAACATTGTTTAAAGTAATGGCTACTTTAACATATCTAATATAAAAGTACTGACAGGACCTCCTAACACGTCAGTGGCGCCAACTGGTGAGCATAAAAACGATAGCCCCCATTCTAATCCACATTTAATAATTGCGAATGAAAAATGTTGACTACCGCTACTATTTTTCGTCCTTTTTGCCAAAATGGTTGGTCGCCATTGAGATAATTTGTTTTTTATCATCCAATTGTTTCAATGCAGGTAGGTATTCAGTTAAGTTAATAGGTACCTACTAAGTTAAATAAAACATAATTACTGCCTCAGATTTTCCCACGAAAGGTGATTTTGACTATGAGAACTTCTATAATCTATAAGTAGGTAATACCAAGGTCGCTCAGCGCGCTATGAAGCGGGCTATGATCGGAGTTTCTTTGAAGGATAAGATCAGAAAGAAGCTATCCAGAAAAGAACCGGAGTTACCGACATAGCCTGCAGGGTTAGCAAGCTGAAGGCGGTGGAGTAGAGTTTCTTGCCCGTTCTTCTCCATAGGTACCTACCATGCTTTGGAATGGGCAACTAGCTTCATATTTCTGACTGATCGACTCCTTGACAATTCAAAAGTGCCCCGTAAATGGTTTAATTAAAATAAATGCTTTGAGTTTGAGTTTGAAGTGGCAGTGGGCTGTCCATGTTTGTCGAAGGACCGATGGCCGGTGGAGCAGACGAGTCCTAGAGTGGAGACCGCGTATCGGCAAGCGTAGTGTGGAACGCCCCCCCCCCCCAGTTAGATGGACCGACGACCTTAAAAAGTTGGCTGGCACAGACTGGATGCGGAAGGCGGAGGACAAGGTGTTGTGGCGCAGCCTGGGAGAGGCCTATGTCCAGCAGTGAACTGCGAGGCTGAGTTGATTGATACCTACGTACCTAACAATAAAATAAAGTCACTTAGAACTAAGCCTACTTAGTAGTGATCGCTATGTTTAATAAAAAAATAATATGGATTTTGATGTGATTTTCCCCATAGTACAATCAACCTATAATGTTCCCACTACTGGGGCACAGGCCTCCTCTCCGAGAGAGGGCACCCGGGCCTAGTGGGGGTTGGTGGATGTCTGAAGTCTTCGGATTTCGGGTTCTTGGATATGCCGGTTTCCTCACGCTGTTTTCCTTCACTGTTTTGAGAGTTGGGGGCCTAAACCGGCCACATTAGCAATTCCTCTAAAAGCAATTTATTTCATGAATCCCAGCTGTTATTAGCAATTCCTCTAATTTGACACAAAAGCAAATCATAATTTGTGGACCATTTTACGAATCTCCGAAAACTGTCAAACAGATGAATTATTTCGTGATATGAATTTCACGCAGATCATATTATTATAAATTGTCAGTTTGTGACATTTTACGATGATTCATAATATTTTCATATTATGATTCTGCTAATGTGACCGTTTTAAGCCCCCAGTACGTTTTCACCATTCTTATATGTACTTATATTATTTACTTTTGTAGGTATCTATTCATTAAATCCTGAAGTTCCCAGTAGCTTGCCACTTGAGTAAAATAGGTACTTAGCTAAGAAACTTATAGATAAATAAATACTCCGGTATATTTCGCACAAGTTATACCGAACTAAAATAATTTCTAATAATATCTCTAATAAATTAGGTAATACCAGACGTTAAAAAAAACATTTTAATAACGAAATAATTTGACCTTGGGATAACCAACGTGATTAGATTTTTTTTTTTTTTTTTTTTTTTTTTTTAAAAAAAACGTTGCCCCACACTAAGAATTTCTTCCTGTATCGTGGGTGCGTTTACAAACATAGAAACTCACATACACTAACACCCAACACCCTAACACCCAGATTACTCGGCACACAAAAAGCTTGTATTGACAAAAACAACTGAGCAAACTAAAAACTCACCACAGTTTTAACTCAAAATAACAATTTAAATCACTTCACTCACAAAATAAAACACTATAATTTTATGAATGTTAAATTACTTATATCCTTATATAACACCTTATAATTTATTTTTACTTAATTTATTATCTATTGACACTATTAAAATTCGGTGTTCTGAACGATTGGAGACGCGGTGCAGACGCATCAAATAGATCGAATGAGTCAAAACTGTGGTAATGTGTGTTATATAGCATGTTATCGTTTGATTTGGCGTCGGATAAGGTACACACTATCGGATGATAGCACCTAATTAAGGTGACAACAACCCATAGATGTAATAAGTTAAATTGTTGCATGAGAAATGAACTGAGTTTAAAAATATATATATAATAAACAGCTTTGAAGTCTGGTATTTGCACTTTATAAAAATGTTTTATGTTCTGCTCATTAATTTTATTTTGTATAAATAATGCAAAATAATATAATTTGCCTAGCGGACTAAATGATGATAAAAATACTGTAAATAATTTTTGAGTAGGTACTTATTTATGTAAAAATATAAATGAATAAATGAATTTTATTCCTTTTCTTAAAAAAAATACTTTTGTTTAAAAACTACCAGTTGGTTACAGGTTTTTTAACTTCTATTATATTTGTCCAAAACAAACAAAAAACCTGTTGTTTTTTATAATAATTCTAAAAACCAGTTCACGGTTGTACTGACCTTAACAGGACGCTCGCGCTAATCTAGCAAAATAGGTGCGGTTGCGCAATGATTTCTAATCCCACTTAGGGGGCCTGACGCCTCGCGTGTGAGTAAGTACTGCCTGCTGTTACTGACCATACAAAAATACAATGAAATCGCATTATTTCATCAGCTGAAGTTGAATATCCTAACTATCCTAATCCTTTTTTTTTCGTGGGAATATCCTCATGGATATCCTCCGCCTAAGGAGAACGGAGGGTTATACCGGACTCCATGTACCACGTACCACTCCAATTTTTATTTAAATATTATAAAGGCCAAAATGACTTTGTTTTTTTTATTATATAAATGCGAAAATGACTTTGTTCATGCTAAAACAGCTGAACAGATTTGGATAAAATTTGGCACATGGGTAGACCTGCATTAGAACATAGGAAGTTGAATTAAGATAGATAGATATATAGAATACTCTTTATTATGTACACCATAAAAATTACAGACATTTTAGAAATGTTACATAGGGTGACACAATGGGCGGTCTTATCGCTAAAAGCGAGCTTCTACAGACAACCTTTGGATGGATACAAGGGAAAAGGAGAGACAATACTGCAGGTAGTCAGTGGTGTACCGTTTACATAATTATACAATAAATACATACACACATAAGGTATTATCTTATCTATATAAATATATATATATATATATATATTAATTAAGTAGGTATATACTTTTTATCCTGATATTCCCACGGGACCAAGACTTATTATACCATTTCAGTGAGAGGTAATCTACTCGGACCTATAAAACTACGTAGTACATAAATAGAGTATCTACTCTGCACCTTACCAAAATACACTCGATATTGTAAATAACTACTACTCTTGTGTAAGCTTACTTTGCAACCGTCAGCATATACACTCCTTTGCAAAAAAACGGACGGTTTTGATTTTTGTACATTATTGGTAATCATTTAATTGTAAAGAGGTTTTAATAGCCAAACTATGTTACTGGCACTTAATAAAGAGTCTGAGTAAGAAAAAAAGTTATTAATTCCAAACTCAAAACTTTTGTTTAAAAATAATAAAAATCCCGTTTTCCGTTTGTGACTTTTACTAACATTTTGCAGGTTTGCAGTTAGAAGGTTATCCTGGCAACTAAAACTATCTTCTCGTTATTTTTAGTAGAATAATTTATGTTAGCCGGACAATCCAGCCTTATTGTGACTTAAAAGTGATATCTTTGTGTCGATTGTAATGGCAGAAAAAGCAATAAGAGCTAGTAAAATTGTAGTGGTGCTGGAAGAGGGGTGTAGCCAAAAAACTATATTCTTATTGATTATAACAAATTACTAGTCATTTATGCTAATGATATAGTGAAAATATTAATATTATCCATACAAAAGCCAATGACTGTTAAGGTGCCCGTTTTTTTTGCAAAGGGGCGTATAAATAACTCCAACAAAAGGAAGATATTTTTCGAGCGTTACCACAAAATGTGTGCTTATTACCTATCTAATCTGACAAACTATAGTTTTTTTGGCCAGATTTGATTGCAGTTACACGAGTTTTGGGGGCCTAAAACGGCCACATTAGAAATTCCTCTAAAAGCAATTCATTTCCTTAATTCCCAGCTGTCATTAGTAATTCCTCTAATTTGACACAAAAGCAATTCATAATTTGTGGACCATTTTACGAATCTCCATAGAAAACTGTCAAACAGATGAATTATTTCGTATTATGAAATGCACGCAGATCATATTAAGAATTGTTGTTGTGTTGTAGTTTGTGACATTTTAGGCTGATTCATAATATAATTCCTATTATAATTAATTATTCTACTTTTCAAAAACATCATCAGACAACATGTCCACTGCTGGACATAATAATGAAGTTTCTTTATTCCCTACTCGCTTGTGCCCGCGGCTTCGCCCGTGGACGTCAGAAATAATCCCGCGTGAACGTACTTTTTAAGAGGAATAATTCCGTGATAAGTTCATTGTTTTCATAATAACTCGTGCATGTTTTTTTCCGACATCTTCAACAATCGTCGTCATATTTCCGCCAATTTACACAAAACCTTAATTAAATAAACACCTAAATCTTCCTCATGAATCACTGCGTCTATTGGCGAAAACCGTATGAAAATCCAGTCGGTAGTTATTGAGTTTATCGCGTTCGGACAGACAGACGCGGCGGGAGGACATTATTTTAAAATATTATTATAGTGATATTACAAATCAAATGCAGTTTTAGTATTGTTAATATTTTCTTACTACTAGTGTGAGTCTTGTAATTGTATTTTTTTTCCCTATTTAGACACCTTTTTTGGGTAAAATCCCGTACCATTTTGCCCGGTCTTTGGCAGTCTTCATTCAGTTTTTCCCAGCAACTTCAGTCCGACGTTTTTTTTGATCTGCCAATGCATCTTTTCTGGTGGACATAGGAAGACTGCTGGACATAAGCCTTTCCAATTCTACGCTGAGCTCTATCCTCGGCCACCCATACATCCGCGAAGATGGTCCCTACACGCTCCTGCTAGCACTGAATTTTAAACCTGTCACAAAACCACAAGATAAGGGTTCACAAAATGGTCCTAAAAACCACCTGGGGTCCGTACTCGGGATTCCCATACGGTACCATATATTATATGAAATTGACAGCTTTGACAAATCGTGGGCGATCGACGGGCGAACAATTTATCACTGTTCGTAACTATTAGACGACGATTGGACAATTTAGAATTTTTTGTATAAAAGTATTCCGCTACATAACTAACTTACATAGCAAAAGCATCGAACCTTTTCCCAGGAGGGATCGTCAACTCAGAATTGCTTGGTAAAAAAACTTATAGTTGACAGTAATGCTGCCCGGTGGGATTTTTACCCAGTACCTAGGTACTCTTCATACTTAGAGCGTTATCACATTGACGATTTGTCAGCGTGTTTGCACCGAGGCGATTTGTGAACTTGCTCTACGCGGGTGCAAAGCGAGCCAGCAGCGACCACGTGACGTGTTTTTCGCGTTTCTACAATATTATACACTTGCTTATCTCACTCTCTCTTGTACACTCACGTCAATCACTCTTGCTCTGCAAACGTAGCGGCTACGTTGCGCACAAGTGACGTGCTGACTCACACGCAGCGAGCATGCGAGTGCGATAGCACGCTGGCAAATCGCCAGTGCAAGCTCGTGTACGCTATTTGACAATCGACCAACGAGGATGTTTACTGGTTGCTGCTTCTTTTAGCTTCGAAGTCAAATCAAAATCAAAATATTTTATTTCACATAAACCTACATGGGCACTTATGAAACGTCAGAAGCTAGGTGCACGGTCCCAATTGGTCGATTCGTATGGAGAAGGAAGAAGCCCCGCACTTACCTAAGACAGAAACGAAATCGGGAGTTTTCCTACCGCTTCTTTTCACCAGCTTAACATAATATAATAATCAGCCTATAATGTTCCCACAACTGGGACACAGGCCTCCTCTCTTCGAAAGGGAGTGGGCTGTAATCTAGCACGCGGGCCTAGAGTGGGTTGGTAGATGTCACATGTCTTCTAATTTTTGGTCTAGGACATGCCGGTTTCCTCACGATGATTTTCCTTCACGGTTTTGGGAGCAGTTTTAAAATTATTTACACAAAGTAAGACGCCTGGCTGATTTCGAACCCTCGACCTACAACAAAATCGGCGCCATTACCACTGGGTCACCAGCTTAAAATAGTTATCAGTAAAGCATGAGTTTGAGCTTTGAGTTTGAGTTTGCATAGGCAATGTTGAACAGTTTTGAAACCATCGCGACGCTCAAAATGCTCAAATCTAGGTATGTTTGTTACAACGCTTCTGCGGGACAATAATTGTCATCTATGACCGTGTGTGTTGAGCTTTAAGGCTCTTACATACTGGGGCGATTCGTCGCGCGACGCGACGCCGCCGCATTGTTCGCCGTGTAGTTTTCTCAGAAATTGTTTTGTTAAAATTCGCGTCGCGCGGCGAATCGCCCCAGTATGTAAGAGCCTTTAAGCACGTTTATTATGCTAATCTATTTATACACACGCAGATAGGGAAGTAAATCTGATAAAGTCATATCTAGAACATACCTAAACTCGGTAATTTGCCCAATGATGCAAGAGATATCGATGACTAGTACTCTGCTTGTGACTTCGTCTGCGTTTATTTTGAATTTTCCCTGCAAACGCTCGAAATAACTTTGTTCCCTTTTAAACATTTTTTTCATCCACGCCTAAAGCCACAACAGTGCGTTGCGGCGTCGCATCGCAAAAACAACATTGTTGTTTCTACTTGCTCAAGGTAATGTATGGCGTCGTTGATTTTTGCGATGCGACGCCGCAACGCACTGTTGTGGCCTGGCCCTTACATACTGGTGCGAATCGCCGCGCGACGCGACGCCGCCGCATTGTTCGCCGTGAAGTTTTATCAGAAATAGTTTTGTTAAAATTCGCGTCGCGCGGCGAATCGCGCCAGTATGTAAAAGGCTTAATTCAAGCAAATTTACATTCAGGCGCTAAAAGAGCCTTGTACATATCACGTTACGGACAATTTAAGTACAATTTAAGCATGCAGTCAATTAGCTTAGCAATTAATTGCCCTGAGTACCTACCGTACCAATATACATATTACCTTTTATCTTTTTCATACTTTCCTAATCCATATAGTATCTGGACTACATTGACGATACTGATAGCCGAGAGCGATAGCTGATGCAATACCAAATATTGTTTCTAGATATGGATTTTTTTTTATCCTATTGATTTTGAAACATACTAAGATAGTGGTACCTAATGAATGATGCAAGCTTCTGTAAGTAATAATAATACAGAGTTAAATTCTTGAGCGGTCATTGTACTCATCATTATGAACAAATCTTCTCTCAAAAATACAATAGATATATTTAGTAACCTATTCCGCTTGACTATTCTTCAAGAGTTATAAAAACCCTGTAAGAAATCGACACGTGTTTCACCTCTCAACGAGACATCCTCAGGATGACGATTGACCGATTGCAAACCAGAACGCGACGTGTTACCACACCGAGCGCTGGACGTCGCGTTCTGGTTTGCAATCGGTCAATCGCGGAATAGGTTACTAAATATATGTACGTCTATGGTGAAAAACCAAGTAGGCACTCGCACTTCAATACATCGCCAAGCGCTTGGTCGACTCTTCACGTGACCAGAGGGCTGGCCTATTTTTTGGCCAAAGAATCAGCATTGCCATACAACGTGGCAGTGCTGCCAGCCTTTTGGGCACTTTTTCTGTTGACAGCATGCGACATGCAGACGAATTTTTTGATGCCCTTTGATAATTTTCCCTTGTACATAATTCAATTCTCAATTCTTTATTGCATTCCATAATGTTGTTAAAACAGTTGGTAGGCTTAAAATTAATGGTACAATTATGGATTATTATTATAGATATTGTACGTCTATTGTATTTTATAATGGATTTCCGCAAAGTCACGCCTGAATCAAATAACTATCTTTAATCTTCTCTCATTTGCAAGAAAATCGAACTTCATTCCCACCTCAGATTCCCACTGATCCCACACAACATTGTCGATGAAATTCAAATACCCTTGCAGTTATTCAGCCTGCATTCGAATCGTCACACTGATTCTGATTTGAATCCAGCTTCATAATAGGCCAGCTGTTTCAACATTGTGATCATCAAGTCTCTCATTACGGGTGTCCCGGTCCTTGTGTGTGTGTGGTGCTACCGAAGCCATAAACCGATCAAGATGTTAATAAAATTTTCTTGCTTCCATATTGGGAGGTAAATCTAAAAACTGATGATAACACAAGTTAAATTAAATTAAAAAATTAAAATTAATTAAGAAATAAGCAGTACCTTTGTACTCATATTTTAATTATGTCGTATCTTTTTTGTATTTTACTGTGTGTACATAAATAATAAAATAAATAAATAAAAAAACCCTGACAAAAACAAAGTATATAATAAAAGATTTTTTTATGGCGAGGAACATTCTCGATCAAGTCACCTTTCAAAAAAAAACAAAAATAAAAATCTGTTCTGCCGTTTGGCAGCTACGATGGCGCAGACAGACACACAGATACACACCTCTTTTTCCGTCGGGGATTAAAAATCGGGGGATACAGTTTGATGCTGCAGCTACGTATTCATCTACATCCACCACTCGATAGTTATAGGATCAAAGAATTCAACTCAAAGAAAATATTACTCGTAAAGTACACGTATTCACGTAATACACATGGCCGGGTCCACGATACAGTCACACCATTTTTTTTCTGGGTCTTTATCTGGGATTAACGAAATATATTTTTTGCTGGGTTCTCTCCATCTTGGAAGAACTAGAGAGTTATGTTATGTGTTATGTGGGACTCTTACAAGAGCCGTTTGAAAGAATCTTTCCGAAAGCAATGTTGTAAATACCTAAGTCTACCTACCACTACTACATAAAGTATCTTGTTTTTATTGTTTTATATCCTGTGCATGTCCCAAATAAAATATTTTTCTTTCTTTCTTTCTATAGTCAAACTAGCTCGCCCGCGTGTACCCTAATTCTTTTTCTAATATAAAAGTATCCGACTCCTTATAAAATCAGCTGTCTGCCAGTGAAAGTCCCGTCAAAACCGATCTAGCCGTTTCGGAGATTAGCTAGAACAAACAGAGAGACGGAGGAAACTTAAAAAAGAATGTTTTTTTTTAATTTTCGTCCGTACTTTCATTTAGTAACAAGTTGTTATTTTGACATTACAAACAGACACTTCCATTTTATTTATTTGCTAGAAGATAGATTATATATCATAGATCATAGATAGATTATCATCACTAAGTACAAAAGTCTTTGCAGAGACCAAAAAGATCGGTAGATGGTAGATACATTATTATGTACGATATCGTATCATACTTAACAGCGATGCACCCAAGATCTCAGTCAAATGTATTTTAGTTATTTTTTTCTTTCTCGAAAGTAATTAATTTTGGATAGGTATCCTATAGATTTCACGAAACAATATCGAATGCAATAATATTAACTCCTATATCATAAGTGGCGCGATACCATCATTCACTAATTAATTTTTCGAGTGCTGACCGTTTATAAAAGCGTCGAAAATGTACGAAATTACGACATTTGTCATTCGAAAAACCATTAGCTGAAATAAATTTTCGCGATATAACAGCTTGACTCCCAAAATGAAGGCATTTATTGTGCTCTGCAGTGTAATTTCCATAGTTTATTGCAAAACTTTGGGGGCACATTCTGGGTTTCACAAATGTAAGTTTACAAAAGTTTTCTATTTTGTTTGACAATAATTTTGGCCTCCACTGTAAACAAAAACTTTGTTATTTAATTAAGTGCTACCTTATGGTACCTAGATAGGTACGCATTAGGGATCTCGCGCACTAGACGGCCATGGTTCCGCGGCCATTCGTGGCCGTCTATTGGTAGTGTACCTATGGTATGCGGCTAGTTGGCCGTTGCGACCAAGAGCATTTTTTTTAAATGGTATCTTTTAGGTGACCATTATGGGTCTCTTTTCTACTTAACCAGACTGTCCTGCGGAGATGCTCTACGCTAACTTAAAGCCTCCAGCCAGAGGCATAAAACTAAAGTAACTAAAACTAAGCGACTGCTCGCTAAGGGCACCCCACCTCCCCCACGTGGGGTACGAACCTCGGCTTAGGGCGTCCCTGGTGGGAGGACAGCAAGTCGGGGCAGGCTGGATCGGGGAGTTTAAAACTACTGATATATATATTTGATCAGGGAGGAACCAACTGCGCGATTCGTATCGGTTTCTATAGTTTACCTGGTCGCGATCGTGCTCGTGGCCGTCTAGTGCGGGAGATCCTTAAGGGCGGGTAGTAAGCAAAATTGCCTGTCTTCAATTTGATTTTTCATGAAATTGATAAGACTTAGGTGTAAAATAAAAATAGTATGAGTAACTACATGATATTTCCAAACTTTTTGTGGAACAGAAACACAAAATATTATCTATGATTATTATCTACTACTACTCATCATCTACAAACTACTCATAGCCGGGCAGTTATACTTAGTACCTAATTTCTGTTTTGCTTGCTTCTTTTTAGCCGGCCAAAGAATGTGTATGAACATGTGGGATGAAGGATGTAACAACGGACAACTCGGGGGGGCTGGTAAGTACCTAAATATAATGTACTCATGTACCATTAAATAAAAATCACTATGGATTTATTGGACATGCGTGTAGGTATGCATGGATCAGCCCACTCTGCTGATGACGAACATCTTGTTCGCTATTCTACAAAAGGTAGTTAGGTACCTAATAGGGATCTTGGAGCTGATCCCCCTCCGAGGCGAAAGAATCAGGAAGGCACACCTTTAAGATTGTGGATACCTATTACCTATCTATGCCGAATAACTTACAAAAATAACGCTAACCGGAACCACTACTATCCCTCGCAGCCATTTCAGGGCACCATGACATAAGTTTGGGTTGTGTAGGATACCTAGAGGTAAGCTCCATAGAAAAGGGAGGATGTTGATGCAGACGGCTGTTGTGTCTGATGGGCTACTGCCCGAAGATTTATATCGGGATGTTGTATAATTACCTATATGCTAATCGCACGGTAAACACTGCTTGCGCGATGCAGGATTTTGCGTGAGGTCAGCGTGATTCGTAGTTCGCATGTGGCGATGTAGATGCCGTCACACCCATACTTAATTACTTACTTAAAGCGAATGCGAATGACTGGGGCTGTATTGAGCGACTCTTCTGCCCATTCTTTATTAATAATTATAATCCCGAAACCGCTGATTTTCTGGTGCTGTTAAGTAAACTGTTTCAATTTATTTTAGGTAATGATGATGACTATCTTAACGGCGGCTTTAACCCAGGCAAGCGTTGTGTCAACATGTGGGATGAGGGATGCGTCAACGGACAACTCGAGGGATCTGGTAAGTGAAACCAAAAATTCACACTCAATTTCTTCTTCACTGGTATTCAACATCATCTGCCTAGCCTTGTCTCAACTATGTTGGGGTCGGCTTCCAGTCTAACCGGATGCTGAATACCAGTATTTTACATGGAGTGACTGCCTATCTGACCTCCACAACACATTATCTGGGTAATACGATAGGTACCCCATGGCAAGACTGGTGATCAGAGTTTCGAGCTTCTGACGACCAGTAATGACTGTCAAATATCCACAAATGACAGCCGGGACCAGTGTCGTAATTAGCCTTTTATGCGCCCGGTGCGAGCTGCTATAAAAATAAATAATAGGTATTGTTAGTGGCCCTGGTCTGGTCATTTCTGGGCCCCTCCAGGGTCTGCGCCCTGTGCCTGGGCACCGCTGGTACCGCCCTAGTTACGGCACTGGCCGGGACCAACGGCTTAACGTGCTTTCCGAAGCACGGAAGAGTCTCAGTATGTAAAGATGGTCATCCCATCCACGGACCAACCCTGGAAAGCTGTTATTGCTTTAGCCACGAGCTAGTCTCACTCACACTCTCATTCGCTCTTCACTGGTATTAGCAAGGTATCATAATAGTCCTCCAGACCGAATTTCGGCCATGGCGACCAATCTCAGCGAAGACCAGCCTTTGGTAGTGCTTATGTGTGTGCGCAGACACAGGTACACTCTCTCTTCCTTCACTCTCATAGTCCGACGGGACGGCATTCCGACACGACCGGAGAGAGGTCAGACACAAGGGCTAGCGAGAGACCGGGGTATCACACCGCCAACTTCCAAACTTCTGTTACTAAGGAATTCCTACTTGAAAAACCCAATAACACTTTGCTTGACCGAAAAATAGGTACTTATTAAACCAGTCAACGAGATGGTAGCGAGCGGGACTAACTAGCCAAGATGTGCCGGATCCCTGTTTCTGATAGCCTACAATAAATTATTGATCAGCTGCTAATCTCATGTTAGTTATTTGATTTGTTTTGCTGCTGTCAGTAAGCATGGATTTGTGGTTGATGGCAATAGGCTCGCCCCCTATTACAAGGGACATAAACATAATTATAACTGGCGAAATGTGGGTGTAACCATAGGCACTGCCTAAACCTTACTTTATAGCAATGATGATATGTATGTATGTCAAAAATTACTTTGACAGTCTGTTAGGTCATTTCTGTGTTCCTTTCAGAAACTTTCGTACTTTTTCGTAAAGAGACCATTTTAATTCACTAATATATCGTATTACTCAGGCAATGATGACAACTACCTGAACGGAGGCTTCAACCCAGGCAAGCGCTGCATCAACATGTGGGATGATGGATGCGCCAATGGACAACTTGGAGGGTCTGGTGAGTGAAACAAAACATGAAAATGTGAAACAAAACATGAAAATGTGAAACAAAACATGAAAATGTCATCATTGCCTAAGTAATACGATAAATGAGTGAATTAAAATGGTCTCTTTACGAAAAAGTACGAAAGTTTCTGAAAGGAACACAGAAATGACCTAACAGACTGTCAAAGTAATTTTTGACATACATACATATTGTGGGTGTAACCATAGGCACTGCCTAACCCTTACTTTATAGCAATGATGATAAAATATGTATGTATGTCAAAAATTACTTTGACAGTCTGTTAGGTCATTTCTGTGTTCCTTTCAGAAACTTTCGTACTTTTTCGTAAAGAGACCATTTTAATTCACTCATTTATCGTATTACTTAGGCAATGATGACAACTACCTGAACGGAGGCTTCAACCCAGGCAAGCGCTGCATCAACATGTGGGATGATGGATGCGCCAATGGACAACTTGGGTCTGGTGAGTGAAACAAAACATTACAGCCATAATACCTGTTCTTCTCTCGAATTTTCATAAACTTGTGGTGGCATCTACATCACCACATGAGAATTACGATGACGTCACGCAAAATCCTGCATCGCGCAAGCGAAGTTTACCGCACGACTGGCATAGATATGAGGAACTGGACGTAGTTCACTCATCCTCTATAGAAAAGGGAGGATCCTCCGACCAGACGGGTGTTGTGTCTTGCGGGCAACTACAATATAAATGTACATCGCGCGGTAAACTCTAATTGTGCGATGCAGGATTTTATGTGACGTCAGGATTTTTGTGTGACGTCAGGTCTTTGATGCGTAGTTAGCATGAGGCGATGTAGATGCAACTGTAGAATACAACTTCCCGTCATCAATCGTCAGGCAGTTGCCCACCAGACACGACAGCCGGTCGGACGATCCTCCCATTTCTATTCACGATGAATGAACTTTACACCCACCTTTACAACACATTAATTTGTTAAAATTATAATTATACTCAGGCAACGATGACAACTACCTGAACGGAGGCTTCAATCCAGGCAAGCGTTGCGTCAACATGTGGGATGAAGGATGCGTCAATGGACAACTGAATGGTGCTGGTAAGTACCTATAAAGTTAATGCAAATGTGGGATATTTTCCGAAATCCGCGCGGGCGAAGACGCAGACAAAAGCTAGTCGGAATCATAGAAAAAAGTTAGGTACCTACCTATCAATTCCGGTGTACCTACGCCTTTACCTACTTTACAGTAGCAATCGTCTTTAGCTTTGTTACTAGGCCAAACCATGTCTAACACATGATGTCTGCCACCTGACTGAAACTTGACAAAACATCGAGATTTCTTATATATAAAAAAGGTAACTTTAATATTAACTAACTTCCGCAATAAATTCCCTAAACGATAGTGAAAACCTCATCAAAATCTGTTGCGTGGTTTAGAAGAACAACGCGGACATACAGACAAACACGAAAAGTGACTTAATTTATAATAAGTAGGTATAGATTTAAATGCAAGTGTAAAGGCTCTTACATACTGGCGCGATTCGCCGCGCGACGCGACGCCGCCGCATTGTTCGCCGTGAAGTTTTCTCAGAAATTGTTTTGTTATAATTCGCGTCGCGCAGCGAATCGCGCCAGTATGTAAGCGCCTTAAATCAGTTTGATTCAATGACCAACTGTTTTTCTAGATGACCTACTTACCTACCTATGTTTCTAGGTACCTACACTCCAGCAACCATAGCTGGCCGGTCCAATCAATCTATCTAGCCTTTCCCAACTATGTTGGGGTCGGCTTCCAGTCTAACCGGATGCAGCTGAATACCAGTATTTTACATGGAGCGACTGCCTATCTGACCTCCACAACCCAGTAACTGGGTAATACGATACCCCTTGGTTAGACTGGTTGTCAGACTTTCGTGCTTCTGACGACTCGTAACGACTGTCAAAAGATCCACAAATGACAGTCGGGACCAACGGCTTAACGTGCTTTCCGAGGCACGGAGGAGTCGCGATACTGAAAATGGTCACCCATCCACGGACCAACCCCGGCAAGCGTAGCTTAACCTGATGGATCGACCCGAGCGGCTGTTAGTTATTACTTAGCCACGAGCTCCTCCATAGCTGGCGGGTCCCAAGTAGATAATACAGGTCGAGCGAGCCTATTGCGATTTACCGGGCGTAGTTCCAGCCTCCCGAGCATTTATCACAACATGAATAAAACCGCAATAGCACTGCGCGAAATGGGAATCGAACCCCGACGATCACAGTAGCGGCACTTGTAAACATTGAACCAAACGATGCAGTATTTTTAGGGTTCCGCATCCAAAACGCGACCCTATTACTAAAGCTCCGCTGTCCGTCCGTCCGTCCTTCAGTCACCAGACTGTATCTCATGAACCGTGATAGTTAGACAATTGGAATTTTCACAGATGATATAAACAAAAAATACTAAAAAACAGAATAAAATAAATATAGGGAATCCCATAAACCAAACGTGATTTTTTGCCATTTTTATAGGTAATGAACCCTTCGTGCGCGAGTTCGTCTCGCACTTGGCCGGTGCTATTTTTACCTAGTATTCACCATAATTCTTACTTCTCCATTGCTCCCAGAATGTAGGGCAGCAAAAAAGCTTAGGCATCAATGCCGTGCAATGAAATCCCTTTCGATGCCATGGCATCATTTTAAAGCATAGCAATTTATGTCGTATTTCTCTAACGATACGTTTGAATGTCCATTGGTAAAAATTTTAATCCCTTGCCATGCTGTCCTGGTTTGCGTAGGCCTTAATATAATACTCACCTACGGCGAGGTTCAGTCAGCAATACCTAGTTACGATCCTGAAAGTTAGGTAGGGTCAAGTGTCCAACAATGAAACATTCGTACACATTAAAACACTGTAATATTTCTAAAATGTGGCGTTGTCAGATCGTGCATTATATCGCGTAAGGACACTCTCGAGAACTCCCCGCCCTACCCCAGTTTGCAGCGGCGCCGCGTGAGAGCAGACGTTTCTGCGGAGCATTTTTAATTTTTTCGACAAAAATGTAAGTATTTTCAGCATTGTTTATAGATTTTTCATTAAATGATGGTTGCAAATTTCATGTTTTTCATGATTACCTAGCATTAAACATATTTCGTAGATTAACGTGAAATAGATCTTAGATTAAAGTGTTACAATTTAGTGGTATTTTTTTTGAGGTTTTTAAAATAAACCATAGGTAGTCGACAATGAAACAGTTGCACAATGGACACAATGAAACAGTGTTTCATTGTGTCCATATAACTTCATATACTTTCTAATATTTTTGTGGCTAGAAATTAATCTTAACATTTGATACCTATTTGTTTTTCTTTTAAGATGGCGCGTACTAAAGCACTTCAAAGAAAAAAGGGAGATCATTCAAAAGAAGATATGCTTCGAGCTATACTTATGTACTTGTGATTTTCGTAATTTTAAGACTTGTTAGTCGTTAAGTGATATCTTAATGCAAAGTGATCTCTGTAAATTTTTATAGTAATGTAATGGTTGTGATTTTATACTTCTGAGACTGATTTATGTGATTTAAGTGCCTAAAAAGTTGTAAGTTATTATTGCTTAACTAGAGTTTAATTAACAAGTGCCATAAATATAACATATTATTTAGTAATTTTGTCGCCAATAGTTTTTTATAAATTGTAAGGCGTGAAGAGTCTGATTACGGTTAAATTAAGAATTAAGTAAACCTTTTTTTGATTGAAGCATTTTTTGTCATTCACCTACTCCATAAATTACACAAAATATGAGACAGACACTATTCATTATTATGTTTCATTGTTGAATTTGTGGTGTTTCATAGTGTACACCACAGTGGACACAATGAAACATTTCCCATTTCTTAGTTTTTATTTTTTTGTTGATTGATTACACATTAAATTAAAAAAATATAAATGACATCCATTAACCAATAAAATTGCCTATATACCTGTAAAAAATTAGACATAAATCTGTAAAAACAAAAGGTGTATGAGACTTTGAATTTTTAGTGTTCCATTGATGGACACTTGACCCTACGTTTTTCTTTGTTTTAGGTAATGACGATAACTACTTGAATGGCGGTTTCAATCCTGGCAAGAGGTCCCTACAGAGCCTCATTCTGAAGCTAAAGAATAACAAACACCATTAAGTAAGATTTCAAGAAATGTAACTTGTGGGTACCTAATTACCATGGACAGTATTTTTTTTCCTATTTTTTATTTAAACGTATGGCTTTTCGTTTATAAATAATGCTGGTCTCATCACTGGTAGCTTGAATATATAATTTTAAAAAGAAAAATGCTTTTATTTTGAATTCCTTTATAAATGATTGATTAGGTATATATGGTAAGAAAGCAACTGCGTGGCAGTCTGTGGATTCGCGCCAAATTTTTTGCACGAATAGGACGGAGGTACCTATGTAGGTTAACCTACTTTGATAAATAGGGATAAAATTAGGAGAGGCTCATGCAAACTGGCGCGAAATCGCGGGCGTTACCCTTGTCGCGCCTGTTTGAGGGAGTCTTAAAGCACCTAGTAGGTATAAGTCAATCTGTCATGCCTAGCCTTTTCCCAACTATGTTGGGGTAGGCTACCAGTCTAACCGGATGCAGCTCAATACCAGTATTTTGAAAGGAGCGACTGCCTATCTGACCTCCCCAGCCCCCCTGAACCCAGTAACTGGGAAATACGATACCCCTTGCTAAGACTGGTTGTCAGACTTTCGGGCTCCTGACGACCTGTAACGACTGTCAAAGATCCACGCATGACAGCGGCTTTCCGAAGAACAGAGGAGTCTCGGTATGTAAAGATGGTCACCCATCCACGGGCCAATCCCGGCAAGCGTAGCTTAACCTGTTGGGTCGACCTGTGCGGCTGTTATGGTAATAGCTAGTAGGTATAAATATATGAAAAAAAAACAGTACCTACTATAAAAACTTTATTAGTCCCCAATAAACTGCTATGAGCACAAGGTGCTTGCATAGACACTTTATAAAAATAATTTTAGAACAATGTTCCAGTGCTCACACTGTTACTAAATCTAGTTACTACATACTAAAATATATTTAATATATTTACAATACAGTGAAATAGCTACCGATTATTTTGTAACTGGACGAAGGCAATGGCAGTTAGTCTAAAATTTGCTTGGCAAGTAAGATAAGTCTTTTAGTGTACACATAGAAAACAGTAACATCTTAACTTCGAAAACATCAGTTACTTAATGCATTGATTAATATACAAAAAACAGACTAAGAAAAAAAATTGCTAATTTCTTGATAGCTCATGTATAGTAATTACTTTAAAAATAGCTAAAAAAAACAATTTCACTTTTACTAACTAGACTTGAAACTATACATACTTATAGACGAGGGACTCGAAACATAAATTATAAATGAGAAAAAATTATCACAAAAGCGGCGATGTTAAATAATGATAATGAAATATTTTTGTTTTTTTGTATTCCTAAAAGCGGTGGGCAAAGCATTGAAATTACTTAAAATTAGGGCAAATTGCAACAAGTGGTAATACTAAAGGCTTGTACTTGTAGCTATGTTAAACGGCAATCAAACGAGATCAGAATAAAACAAGTCAAGATTCTCATACACACTGTATACAAACAAAATACAGATTAAGACACACCATGTATATGATCTAATCTTATGTATTCTACTCTTTATTGTCATAATATAATTGAACAACTTGCACATTGTTATCACAGCGCTAATCTTATCAATATTTAAACATCTGGTTCCATTAAACCACGGAATAGTTCCGTGCATTAAACTTTCATAGTCATTTCAGCACAATAATCTTGTAAAATAGAAATATTTTTTCTTGCTTTTTGTTTGTGTCACACACATTTTTTCATGATAAATATCAGACAAAGGCAGAAATTCTCTCTACATTATTTTGCCACTTTAATTATGAAGATAACAATTTAATAAGTACATACTATGAGCTAAAGAGTTAAAAAACTATAATAAATTCTCACACCAATTCCAGTCAATAAGTTATTAGACAATAAAAGATAATTTTACAATTTACAGATTATTTTTATAAGATTCTTCAGTTAGTTTGTCCATGCCAATGTTCTTGAGCGTATTGTGGCAACTCCATGGGCAACTTATTATAACCTGAATTTAAACTAGGTCCAGGATTACTTGGGGCACTTTTTGGAACATTACCTTGTCTAAATTTAGTCGAATATTTATAAAAATCAGACATTTCAAAAGGCTTAGTTTCTTCTCTATATGGTATACATTTTCCCTGTTCAATCACAGTGAGGTTTTTCGGTGACTCCAAAGAAACCGCACCGGGGGATAGAACAGGGGGACTTTGTGGCATCTGATTCGGACTTTGCATAGCTGAGTGTCGACCAGAAGAGATCATTATCTCATACGCCTGTGAGTTTCCTACACTAGAAGTCCGCTTCAAGCTTGAACTCTTTTTCAGAAGAGGCACTTCAGATTTAGTTGGTGAATCTAATGATGTCTCATACCATTGTTTCTCTTTCACTTTCATGTCTGCTTGGGAGAGTGGTGAGAACTTATTCATGCCAATAGGATCAAAATTGTAAGACTTTGTACTGACTGGAGTTAATTGATCTTGGTAGTATCTTCTATCTTCCCTAATATAGTCATCAGTTGACACTTGCAGTTGCATATGCATAGGATGTTTGATGGTGTTATGTTCTCGCAACGGTAATGTATTTGGTACAACTGCTGTCCTTTCAATCGGCATGTGAGGCTGTTCTTGGATGTCAGGTTGAGACCGATGCTGATAGACCATCATTGGTGCTTCATGCTTCATGTTTTCTAAGTGCAACTGATTATAATCACTGTGAGATGTCAAATGGTATGTCTGAGTCCTTTGTAATGTGTTTCGACGAACACCTTCCGTGCGTCGTTTAGATTGCTGCATTTGATGCTGATGAGCTAATCCAGTCAAATGTTGGCTTTGAGCTTTCAAATGTGATGCATATTGGTACAATAATGGTGTATTACGCATACCATTTTGTACAGGATGTGGAGCCATAGTTCCATGAGTATAATGTGTAGTTATATCAGGATGGCTAGAACTAAAATGAGTTTCTCGTAATCTAGATACATTATGGGCTTCTGGAGTATTGTTGCAGTAGAGTTTGTTCATATAATCACTTGTCATGGTATGGTGTCTGTAAATAGTTCCTTGCATGTCATTTTGTAGATTTTCGTTCATAGGTTCATGTCGCCCAGCCAATGCTGGGTAAGTATGGGATGTATGTATGGAGAATGTATCAGTGTTCCGCTCTTGAGGAGGAGAAGGGAAGAAGTTTGAACAACTAGTTTCTGGACGTCGACCATGTCTTGAATGAGCGCTTTTAGTCGAAACTCCCGATATTGATGGGGTTGATAATCTATGTGAAAGATTTTTACGCAAATTCGCGTCTTGTTCCATCGTACGGTCGCCTGTGGCGGCTCTAAGGCGCCTAGAGGAGTTATCAGATCCATCTTGGACGTCATTACCGTCTGTTGACCGATCGACACTTTTGATACTACCTAATCTTTCTCTTTGAGGCACTTCTGGGCTAAGGGGCGCTTCGGGCGGCATGATACCCGTTAACTGTACCTCTTGCACACATAATTTGTATAGCTCCTCGTTTTTAGCTGCAAGAATCTGCTCCAATTCCTTCTTTCGAGCTTGCAGCTTGAGCAACTTGTCCTGCTTATCAGAATGCAAATCGCTACCCATTGTGCTCGTACCCATATTTAACGTAACTTATAACATAAGTCAAAATCACGTCCACAGAACTGAATAGAATTAGTTTATTATTAAAAGAGTCTAGTAGTTTAATCCTAGACAAAATAAACAAAGAAAATTATAAATTCTTGAGCGTTGACACATATTTTCACACGCACATCCGCACCCATGTTTGTTTGTAGAAAAAAAATAAGTCGCGTTCGAATTAAAATGATTGAATAGTATGTACATAATATTACAGATGAATACACACAATGAATGAATAGATACGTTTTATTTTTATTTAAAAGTTCATTATATATAACGTTTGTTTAACGGAAATAATATGATGAATCAAAATTGTGCGTTAAAATAAAAATGAACGCTGAATTTATCTGAGCCAGAGTTATTACTTTACTCTATGGTTGCGACGTTCGTTCGACAACGTTCGCCAGATATTTACAAAGTAGGCTACGATTAAAGCATTAAAGCATAGAAGTTCTAAAAAAACCTAACCTAACTAATAATATTGATGCCGATACTCTCGTTGAAAATATGTGTCAACGCTCAAAAATGTATCTTCTTTGTTTATTTTTGGACGGCCATTGGAAGTAGGTTGCAAAATAGAGGAAACGCACCACAGCAGAGTGACAACTGACACAAAAGTCTTGACATTGTCATTGTCAATTTGACTTTGACATCAATATCTTATCAAAGGAAACGAAACGGGCTTTCGGGATTTCATTTCAAAGAGAGTATTGCCTTGGCTGCTATCAGTGCCATGTAAATTTTGAAAAATATAAAAAGTAACTCCGTAACTATCTTCCTTCCCGTACCTCCGTGTCCTGCAAAGAAAGTCTTTCACTACACTACAATAAACACTCAGCAAAGATGTCGAAAGTGTACAGGTCACTTATAACTGTCGCAGACAGATTTGTCCCCGGGGCTATGCGTCCCATGTGGGAGCATCCAGCTGGTAATTATGATTATTATCTCTAGTATTTTTTGTCGAAATAAAACGTAGTCTAATGAAAGATGGTTTGTAATTTCAGGTCCCAAAACAATTTTCTTCTGGGCGCCTGCTTTCAAATGGGTAAGTAATGCGGAATTGCGGACGTAAATTCAAGGTCATACTATTTATACTAAAAAGACCTTGCGTAAGGGCAAATCTGCTGCGTATAAATATTATGAATAATTAACGTGGTAATCATGTACTTATTCGAGAATTTAGAAAAGTATAGGTACAATTTGAATGATAAGAACTGAGTTCTCAAACGCAACTCGGTTTCAGGTCGCCGTTAACGGCGGTTAAGTGTCACACTATCTCTGTCACACTATGGTTTATTGTTGAGACAAACATATTATGTTTATGATTGTCTATAAAGTTGACCTTAAATAAGTACCTACCAAAATAATTGATCCACTATTAGTAGTAACTAATTAATAAAACTACCAATTTATGTGTCAAATAATAATGGAACAGTTACCTATACTAGCAGCATAAACTTCATTTAAAAACTATCAGGATTATCACATTAATCATTTCATAAATATAAACTTATCAGTAAACAGTAACTCTAATATGCCACAGACATAGTACAGATTTTTTTTTCATTACTCAGATAACACCCAAGTTCAAGCCAACTTAAATAGATAAAATGATAAGACAAGACATTATGAAACCTCATGGTTCATGCCGAGACTACATGATCTTATTATTTGAACCAGTTGGTTCAAATAATAAGATCATGTAGTCTCGGCACTATCTTTTTTTTTAATACCAGCTGCAAAAGTATTAGAGGCAATTTTAGGTACAAAAAAAACGACTACTTTCATCGAGATATAAGTACTAACGTACTAGAGAAGACACCGTAAACACCTACTTTGTCTCGTTCAACTGCGGCGATCGCGCCGCAGTTTGTCGAAGAAAACGCGTAGTGCCGTGATTTACATGGCGCTTAAGACCTTTTTGCCGAGAATAAATACACTTCCGCAGCAAATCTAGCACTGTGGTAAATTAGGTACGGTTTAGACGAATTGTTATTATTTTAGCGCTGCAGCGAACTAAAGATTCAATATGAAGAATAGGACAATTCAGTTATTTGACGTAGCTTCTCTAGTACGTTAGTACTTATATCTCGATGACTACTTTTAAAACATGGAAATGATGAACTAAAAAAAAACTGAACATAAAAAATATTTTGAGCATTTCATTAAACATATCATTTCTATTCACGATAAGTACTTACAAAAATTTGTTGTGTGAATGTGTTTTCATTTTTAATACTTCATTAATTTGGGTTATCGGATTGTCTGAATAAAACTGACTTCTGAAATATTTAATAGCATGCAAGGGTAAAATTTAACACTGAACGTAAGTGGTGTTACAATGTTTTAATTTCATAACTAAAAAAAGACTGCCCAACTTAAATGGGTCTGGGCAGGATATGTCTGCCGCATGCCGAACAAACTGTGGGCCCAAATAGCACAGAACTGGTGCCCTGAGACAGTGAGACGGGGGCGCGGCAGACCACGTAGGAGATGGCGGGATGAGCTGGATAGGTTCCATCAAAACTGGAAAGAGGCGCGGGTTCGCGTAAGATGGAAGGATTGGAGGGAGGCCTTTGCCCAGGAGTGGGACAGTGTAGGCTAGGAACAAGAAAAAACAAACAAAAAAAAACTGATTCTTAGATTAGGTATACAGAATCAAGCAAGTAAAGTTGCTGCAAATCACGTGCCGGCGTCATGTGATCTTTATTAACATTGATATAAAGTTTGAAGTATACTACACATTTCCAATATAAGCTGATCTCGCGTTTGTAGAATTTCCGTACAATGCGAGGTCAGCTTATATTGGAAATGTATAGCTTGATGTGTAGCCGTGTGTACATGCTTCAAACCTTGTTTCATTTCACAAGCTCGAGCTTGTGAACTGAAATAAACACAAAGCCCTGCAGACACACGTCGAAGCGTAGCGCAACTTTACTCTTATAATACCTAATATCAACTTACAAACCTGGAAATAAAGTCGAATATCCCTGTGTCCACTATGTATCCTATGAGGAATAATGGATTGTTTATTTATTTTCGACTTTATTTCAAGTGGGCAAGGTTGATATTTTTTAGCAGTAGAAGCTATGCTTCACCTAATACTGACTTTGCAACATTCAATATAAGGTAAATCATGAACTTATTCAACAATGGGCACATAGAACATGCACTTTAATACATATATACATTCCATTGCTTGTTAAAATAATACAGAAGTCAGCGTTATTCATACAGCTGTACAAGGAACTTTTGGCGCGTGGCCAAAATCGGAAATAACGCCGCCATCTTGTTTTTCAATACATTTCACCAAAAAAAAAACTAAATGTTTACCAACAGCGCCACCCTGTTGATGACTTCGCCGAGCGCCAAAAAATCCTTGTAGCAGTGTAACAAAGTGACTATGGCCTTGACTCACCACATTCTCACCCCTTTCAGAGTTTGGTGATAGCTGGGTTGGGTGACTTGAATCGGCCTGTCGAGAGCTTGTCTATCCGCCAGTCCGCATCGCTCGCGGCCACCGGCATTATCTGGTCACGATACTCCTTAGTTATTATACCTAAAAACTACAGCCTCTTTGCTGTCAATGTGTTTGTAGCCTGTACCAGTGTGTACCAGTTAAGCAGAGCATACATGTACAACAAGGAACAAAAACTAAAAGAAGTAGCAAAACAATAATTAGTTAAACCTTCTTTTACCAAGTGATTTTTTTGTTGTTGTATACACAATAGCCTTAATAATCGCAAATAATTAAGAATTCTCTTGTCGGTTAGGTCGATAGTTACGGGATGTTACGCACTTTAGTAGTCTGGGCCTCAAGTAGTGGTAGTTTTTTTTTTAAATGAGCGTATTTACACACCTCACTCTGTTAAATAGAATCTACTTCAACATTGACAAAAAAAATATATTTAATGTTATTTAATGATAGATTGATAGTATTAATTAAAAGTAGTCAATTTAATTATTTTTTATATTATTTATTTTATTTGTAGTAGTTAGAAATATAAAATATATTTTGGGGATGGTAGAATCATATTTTAGAATAAGTACAAAGCACTGTACAGTTTTGAATTTAGATTTTTCGTTGTTATTGTTAAATGCGACGCATTACAGAAAAAAGCTGTTTATTCAAGTGCAATGCAGTTACAAAATATAGGTAGGTACAGTCAGGCTTAGTGAATCATGACCCACTTTGACGATACATCGTTTGAAACCGTCAAAATAACAAAGATGGCAGATGACAAGTTCGTTACCAAGGAAATGTATATTTACGCGAATGTCGACCTAATTGTATTTGAATGTGTGTAAGAAAATAAGCTTATGGTGGGTCAGAATTCAATTTTTTCGACTACCATTCAAATGATAAGATTGCTACAGCATTAACTAGATTGCCGTACATAGATTTGGGAAGTCAAAACTTTCAAAGTTGTCAAACTACGGTGACTATAATTGACTCGTGTCCCCGCGAACTATTAGATACATCTGAATAGATCATTCCGTGGTAAAAATATTAACGCTGGACGTCTGATTGTAATCTCCTGTCTTATTTTGTGGCTGTATTGGTAAATTTAATTCGTAATGTATGACTTACGAATGAAGTTTGGTACTACGTACAATATCATTCAGTTGTTAAAGCGCCAACAGATGGCGCCCCAAACAGTGGCGGATACAGGCAAGGCAGGCTAAATGGTGGTTTGGGGAATGGGCCTTGCACGGTCTATGCATACTTTGAACGATATGCATGCTATGTTAGATAAATCAAAAAGCCTTTCTCGATCTATTGATCATTTTTGATTAATTAATTGATGAAATCGATGCCAAGTAGAGTATATTTTTTACTTAGATTTTGAGCCCTAACGGATAGTTTTGTTCTGTTTCCAATTTAAATCTGAATCCGCCACTAGATCGAATAGATCTAGCGCGTTATTGGTTTCTGTTACAGCTAAATTATTATAGTGAAGTGTCCGTGACCTTATGTCGGTGTTGCCAGGTTTATAAAGACCCGTGATCTCTCATTTTTTAATCTACAAACGCACTGTGACAAAAATCAACAGTGCGACATTAAGAAATAAAGAGTAGCATAACTAAATTAAGATGAATAGGTGCTTAAAGTTCTGATTAAATATTTTTCTCAACTGTGATAATCTAAACGTAAATAAATGTGGTTATTGTTAACCAACCCATGTGTTAAGTAAGTATTGTTATGTACAGCACACCGTTTTATGTAACATGGCGTTATTAAATCATAGTTTTGTAAAAGAACACTTTGTCTATTTTTGTAAAACCTTTTTGGATTATGGAAATATATATTTTTATATTTCGGATCTTTTCTTGTTTCTTTTTACTTTCTTCTCAGTTCTTACTACTTTTCTTTCAGTCATCCACTATAACTACTTTCTTATCATAAGGCCTACTGTTGAAATGTTGCATGTCTTGTTTTGTGAGATTTTTATTCATTCATACATACATACAAATGATATTGAGGACAATCATTTGCATCGAAAATTCTGTGCCATGTTGATTTTTTTTATACTCTACTTGAAATATCAACGTATTAATATCAAATTAATGAAATTTTGTATGATTTAATATTAATTGTTAATTTTATTTATCAAAACTTAATAAAGTTTTGATAAATAAAATTAACAATTAAAGAATAAATTTGAAAGAATACTTTCAAATATGACTTGAAAGAATAAAGTAGATTTGATATTTAAATATGTATATTTAGATACTTCCTAAGTAAAGCACTTTTTGTGACTTGTGCAAAATTGCATGCATCTATGCATGCAATTTTGCACAAGTTTGTATTTGAAAGCATGTTGCATTTTAGATAAATTTATGCAAGTATATAGCACGTGTATATAATTAGAGCTTTGGAAAAATTAATCTGTAGATATTAGGTATAACAAATTGCTGAAGCATGGCAATAAAAAAGATTAAATATCCACACATTCCATCTAAGTAAACAAAAGTAACACTGTTATAATATATTGACAGCATATTTTTGGTGTGCGATTTTCTCCCTTGCGGTTGACCGCATGCGGTTGTGGTCGGAGTAGTAGGCCGGCGCGGCACATACCTACGGTGAACTAAAACATTGTGAAGAAACCTTGACTTAAGCGAAAATTGCCAACATGCAATTAGCAAACACCATCACGCCTCGGACCTAAATGGAGATCCACTATTAACCTTAAATCGAAAAATAAATACCTACAACTAAGATGATGTGCAAAACGTAAGGTAAGAGTTTAGAGGAGGGAGTAACATACCTACCTACCTAAAACCAAACGGTATTATCGATATCACTTATCAACTACTGCTACTTACAGAATGTAACGCTGGAGAAACCGTAAGAATACTTCCTTCTATAAAACTAAAAGGACAAAAACGTTTTTACACGTTCATAAAAACTAACTCTGAGTACTGCCAAACTAATCATCATCTCAATTGTATTGGTAAAGGCCTCTCCAATTGCACGCCATTAAAATCGGTTCTCGGCAACTCTTCATCTAGCTGCAGCCACCCTGCGAAAATCGGCGCTCCTGGGTGGAGGGACGATTTCGACGCCTGAGCGCGAAGGTACTACCTTACGTTTGCCGATTCATAGTCTCCACTCAAGACCACAGCTAACCCAACGGCCATCGGTTCTATAAGGCTGATATGGCCGGCCCATTGCCACTTCAGCTTGCTTATTCTGTCAGCTGTATGGAAAACTTTGGTTCTCTGCTGGATCAGCTCGCTCCGAATTCAATCCCTCAGAGAGACTGCAAGCAAACCAAGTTTATGATGAAGTTTAGACCTCTTCTAGAGCCTACTCTGACTGTTTGCACTATGGCAGAAAGTCAGAGTGACAGACTTCTAATTTGCCTCTAATACGAATTTATTTCGTACAAGTGCCATGTAGTACCTAAAAAAATTCATGTTGTTTATAACAAATTAAATCAACATAAGTAAAAATGTCATTCCTTTACAAGGCTATCATTAGCGCCGTGGACAAAGTCGTCCCGAAAGCCGCTCGACCTCTTTGGGAACACCCAGCTGGTACTATGGTTATTTTTACACTTATTTACTATAAAAGGTCTTTAGATGTATTCATAAACGAAATTTCTGTGGCGTTCTTGTTCATAATGATGAGTACAATGACTACATCATTATGAAAAAAAACCGGCTAAATGCGTGTCGCACCACACACAATGAAGGGTTCCGTAGTTGGGATGAATTTATGCCAAGAACGACCTTAACATTGTAGTTGATAAACATGTTCTCCCATACATTTCGTAATCTCGATTTTGCAACTGCACACGTCGATTATTACTCGTTAACTTGTAGAGCCTACTTAGCTGTGATAGTTTTCCTTTTTGTGTCGATATAAACCAACCATTTAGCTGGTCTCTAACAAAAAAAAGGCACTTTAAAGCGTAATATTTTGCAAACGGATCCCTGAATCCAAAAATAGTTTCGCACAACTGTCAATATTTTTAAACCCTTTCCAACGACACCCCACACCATGGGATAGACGAGAAAAAATAAAACCATCCCCACTAGGTATAGGTGTAGGGGAGGCATGTAGACAAAAAAAATTTTTTTTTCATTATTTTGTTTTACCACTTTGTCGGCGTGATTTATATGTATGTAAGCATACCCATACCAAATTGGAGCTTTCTTTCTTTCAAGTCTCTGAGCTAAGTCGCGGACAGACACAGACGGACATGGCGATACTATAAGGGTCCCTTGTTGACTACGGAACCCTAGTATGGACACCACAGTGCCAGCAGTAAAAAAAAATCAGCTGTTCCCTACATTTAGGTACTTATGTTAGCCTAACTCGTCAAAATGTAGAGAGAACAGCAGAGTTTTTTTTTCCGGTTTGGTCCTTTTGTATGTTATTCTGATGAGACCTACAATGACCCCATGAGATTTCGTGTACGAATAGATAGACCTATTTATGTTTTGAAAGTGGGTCTGCTATGTCGGTTTTTTCGTTGTAGGTCCTAAAACGATATACTTCTGGGCTCCCATTGGCAAATGGGTAAGTAAATGTAGTGTTGCGTCCGCAACCGCACGATGGCTACGTACCTACTGCGTACGAGTAGTGGCACCGGACCGTGTATGCCACAACCGTCATCTACGCGACAGTTGCATACTCTGGAGCGGTACCCATCCAAATTGTTTAGGATAAATTCCATTTGGTCGACACATGGCACCCACGCTACAGTCGCACTATGTTGATCCTGAAGTCGAGTCTTATTCACCATGACAGAGATGACCTTACACCTTGATTCATCACAGCTTTACCAATTTCAGAGTTTGGTGATCGCTGGGTTTGGCGACATAAATCGGCATCCCAGTAAATTGTCCGCGAAACAGTCCGGATCCCTAGCTCTCACCGGTTCCATATGGGCGCGGTGGTCTCTCATTATAGTACCGAAAAACTACAGTCTCTTTGCTGTTAATGTCTTCGTCGCTTTAACGGGTTTTTACCAACTAGGCAAAATATACTTATACCACCAATCATTGGAACAGCAAAAGAAAAATAAGGGTGATAAGTAATAGATTTCTTACAAATTCTCCGATTGTGTGTGTAGAACAAGCCTCGGAACCGGTTTAAAAAAAAAACTCGTTTGCGTAGCTTACCGGTTCCTCCGAACTTTTCTAAAAATGCGAACGTTTGGGGTATTTTATATTAACCTAAATTAACCGGTTTATTCGACGAGCGAGCGGCAGTTCGGTAAAAGCGTTACAATTTGTGACTACTTATGAGGATGCCGCGCTAAATAAAAACTGAAGTATTAAGCGGTTTTTATTACCGGTAAATCCAAAAAATCCTTTAAGTATATAATACTCTACCAAATACCTGTATATGGGAACGAAACCGAAACATCATACCGGTTTGAAAATTTAACCGGTAGGTATCCGACCCTTTGTGTAGTATACAACGTGCCGCTACAGTGGCGAAATTTAATTTAACACACGAGTAGGGCTAGTGGCCAGTAATCATAAAAATTATAGTAAAATAATAATAACTGAAAAATTAAAATTTTGCTAAATAAAACAAAGGCGGGGAACAAACAAAAGTTACACCATATTTCAGGTTATTGGTTTGTTCCCCGCCTGTAATACCAAAATTCTACAGATTATAATGCTTGTTTTTCTCTTTTAAGTTATGCATTTTTGCAGGCGGGTTTTTTGTTTTTTAAATAATTTGTTTTATTTCAAGCTTTTTAGAAAAAATAACCAACATCGGGATCACTCTTATGTAAAAGATTCATTCATGAAGAAGGTACTACGTCCGATCCTTTGACGGCATCATTTCTAAGAAATCGCGCCTACTTTTTACCCGACTTCCCCAGAAGGAGGGTAATGTTTTTCCACGAAACCTTTTAAGTGTGTTATTATTCGCCATTAAAGCGGCACGCTGTTTAAGAACGGAAAATATTGATTTAATTAAGATTTTAAATCGTAGTAGACGTTGGACTGTTTTCGTTTTGTAGATTCGAGCCAATTCAAATTGTCGTTCTAGTTAATCGAGGATAAGTATGGCTAGTAGGTAGGTATAGACCATCGATCAAATAGGTAGGTATAAGAAAATAATGGTACTTAAAGTAGTTACAATGAAATGTCCAAACGATGTGTTCAAAATCGATTTAATTATACACCATTTGAAATAAGATTAGACATTTAAATAAACCTTTTTTACAGTCCGTTCAACCGATTTTGACTTCTATACCGTAGGCATAGGGATGGCATTAAAAGCAAAAGAGTAGTTACAATACCAACTGTTTCCTGCAGCTGCCATTTTCCATGCTACCAACGCAATAGAAGTCAAAATCGTTAGAATGGACTGTAAAAAAGGTTTATTCAAATGTCTAATCTTATTTCAAATGGAGTATAGGTACCTACGTTATGTTTTTCAAGTCTGTGAACTGATTAGTACCTACTTAGTGTAGGTACCTACTGCAAAATCGCATGTAGGTACAGCGAACCACACATCAGTGGTAAGAATTAGACATTGACAGCACCTTTATGTCGTAGACGTAAAGGCACCTTATTGTAGTGCGGATGTTACTGATGTGCGGTGGACTGTAAGACAGTTAATGTCGTGATTGGTTGCTGCGTAAAACATCTTTAGGTAAGTACTTTTGTTAAAATTATTAAAGCTAACGATAAAAAAAAAAACAAAAAAATCTTCCAATCACACTTCTAGGCCATCGATCAGTTTGCAAATCAAAAACGAAAAAGATTTCTCAATTTATGAACGCACCAAAGGGGTTAGGTTAGCCATATATAATAATAATAATACCAGCTTATATTGTCCTACTGCCTTTTTCGTAAACGATTGAGCGTTGATTCTAAGGGCCTGGCAACAGTTTCTGGCGGTGCGGGGAGCGGTGTTGCGGGCGGCGTGATTTGCGGTGGTATGCTACAGCTAGATTAGTTGCGACCGCGGCGGCGTTAGCGGTAGCTTCAGTATTTCACTAATAAATTGTTCCATATCCATTATTTATATAAGCTCAACGCGCGAGTAAAACAAAATTATTTTTTTCGGTCGCGCGATGCCTGAATTGCGTCCACCAGCCACAGCGGGGGCGGGAACCAGCGGTGCACTCCGCGCCGCTGTTTTCGAGGGCCGGTCCATTTGATTTTGCGGATTAGATCCTGCTGCTCCCGCGCCGCCGCCACCGCCGCCCCGCTGTCCGCAAGATTCGAGGCAGAGGTTATAGTTGGCAAAGTCGCAAATAACTGTCAAATATTTACCTGTTTTGATTATTTTGGCAGTATTACTTTAAGGAACTATGAAATATCGCTAACTAACTTAAGTACTAGAATACTATTAATGAATTGCAATTATATCACTGAATTTAAGTTGTACCCGGTTTTAGGTGTAAAAAAGGCTAAAACTAAATATTCAGTGTTACGATATTATTTATTGCATTTCATAATAAATATTTTAGTCCACTATCTAGCCATATTTCATATTTTCAGACAGTAATATTGCCAAATTAATCAAAACAGCGAAATATTTGACATTTATTTGCGACGTTGCCCACTTTCAGAATAAACGCTCGTAGACTAATGTTTCATTTTGACAGTTCAACAACATTCATTTCGTTATTTACATAAATAGTTGTTGAGCTGATTTTTTTTGAACTTATGAAGCAATTTATTAGCAATCTGTTTCAAAACGACTAACAATTCAGATTGTGATTGATCGTTTAGTACGCAATTAGGGTGTAGGGCTAACAAAAAGGTTCATACAAAGAAGGCACGACTATCCACCACCACGGAACGTTTGCGAGTACCTACGCTACCTCCTCCTGCTATCCTTTTTGTCACACCTGTATTAAACTTTCGAGTTGATTCATGTAATAATCATTAATTTGATCACCATGTCAGAAACCAGTGCGTCGATTCATAAATGTAGGTCCTACCTACCTACCACTAACTTAAAACTTAAATGTACCTAAAGTAAACCCGTTAAATTAAAATTACATTTAGGTATGGCATTTGCAATACGTTAGGTATTTGTTAATAAAACATATGTTTGATTTTTTCTGTGTTTTTGTTGTTTTTATACTGTAAAGCCGGGGCCAGACACAGTCACATATTTGGACACTTGTGAGGTACGGTAATAAATGTGAGATCAAACTTTGATCAAATACCCAAACACCCGAGCCTCACATGTGTTCAAATGATTGATGCTGTGTCTGGCGCCGGTATAATACCCAGGTATATAGCTTTTGCACTCTGAAATGACGCGCCCCACTACCGCATTTGCGCCGCGGCTTGTAGATGCGTAAAATGCGGTAGTGGTGCGCCTCATTTCAAACTCATTTCAGGCTATAATACAGGATTTAAGGGTAAACACTCTTGTCATTCAAACCATGGGTAGTTGACTTAAATATAAAAATAAATGACCGAACACAACAAAAAAAAAACGTTATTTTCATTAAAAGATTTTAAAAAGTTTCTATCCGAAAATTCCAAGATAGGTACGCGCCCGAGAGACTGACTGACTGAGGGAGGGGTCGCGCTCGCGGCCGCTCAGGTCACGTCCCGCACCCCCAGTCCGTGTTGAGACGCAAGTTCGTTGCCCTTGCGTATAGGGTGAAATATTCTTGAGGTAAAATGTAGATTTTCTTTAAAATAAAAAAAGTTGTTTTTTTTTCATTGATTTTCCTTTCTTTAGATGAAACCAAACTACTGGTTTCAAGGATAACGGTGTTTACCCTAACACCCTGTATGTATAGTTCATAGCACAACAATATCGCTCGCCATACATTTATTTAGAAGACGTTCACACTTTGCTATATATTATTGTAAATGTATGGCAAGCGATATTTTTGTGCTATGAACTATTATGCTATACGCTACAGATTATAGCGTAGTCTGAAATAGAGTGGACAAGCTATATCTCAGTAAGTAAGAAGGTACTTATTTGCTTATAATTAAATGCCTAAGTCCCGGGTTGTTTCACAATGTTTTCTTTCATCATGATTACCATAATGAAAGTGGCCCAAAATCAATTTTGAAAAGCCTCTTAAGTAGGTTGTGAACCACAACTTGTACCTACTTGTAAAACCTCGTGTCTGAAGCGTGGAATATGAGGCATTTACAGAACTATGGAGAAAGATTCGAAGGAAGAAACTGGATGTGGTTCTCATTCCGCAAGGAGGAACCAAATCAACGAACATAAGTATTACCTACTGCGTGCAATGTTTGCATGTTTGCATGTTTTGCACGCTCGCTCTAATATTGCATTGTTAGAACTTAGAAAGATCAGAAACCATAGGTCTGTACACACGGCTGCACATCAAGCTATAGGTACATTTCCAGTATAAGCTGACCTAGCATTGTACGGAAATCCTATACAATACGGTATCAGCTTATACTGGAAATGTATAGCTTGATATGTAGCCGTATGTACTTATGTTTTCCTATAATATATTTATTGGAAAAAAGCATACTTATCCTAACTATTATTATAAATGCGAAAGTGAGTTTGTTTGTTTGTTACGCTGTCACGCTAAAACGGCTGAACGGATTTGGATGAAATTTGGCACAGGGGGAGACCATGACCTGGAATAGGACATAGGATACATTTTATCCTGATATTCCTACGGGATCGAGACTAATGCGGGTGAAACCGCGGAGTGCAGCTAATACCTACATAAATTACAAAAAAAAAAAGCAATACCTATGAACATTGTGTTGTCTGTTTCAAAATATGTACATACCTACTGGGTTTAATCTATATTCTTTTTTTAATTGATATGGGCCAGCTCTTGACATAGATCTCGCTTGATGGAAAGCAAAGTGTGCGTTACCCCAGCAAGAAAATGTCTTCTAGAAGGAATTGAGTTATACCTACCAATAATTAGAGCGATTCCCTCTAGAAGACATTTTCTTGCTGGGGTAACGCACACGAAAGCAAAGGATATTATGAGGTATGTGATGGAACGAGCAAGCCCAGAAGATGCCTGTTCACTCTTGCTTGCTCTTTTTTTTTCCTTATTGATTTTTATCGTTCTGAATCTGATCTTAAAGCATTAAAAACCGTTCAATACTTGAACCCCTCTCCGGTAACCCGAATCCCTTCGCTGGATCTGTCGTTCTACTTTCTCACCTAAAGTCCCATTTACACGATGCAAGTTTTTTGCCCGTGTCCTACAATAAACATGAAGCAACAAATGACTTGCACCGTCTAAAACCCTGCAACTTTTATCGTTGCTTCAATTTATTGCATACAACTGGCAATTAAATCGCACCGTGTGAATCAGGCTTTATTCAATTAGCTGTCTGTGTTGGAGGGGTTAAGAAGAATACTGCTTATGAGCTTAAGCGTTGGATCGTTGATGCACACTGGCGACAAGACGCGAATGGCAACGGGGAGACATTGACGAGGGTGTTTGGATTTTGGATTAGAGCTATAGGTAACTTTAAAGGATGATAGACGTGCGAACAAGTACGCATACCTACATATGGCTCGGCGAGCTTACTCGCCCGTGTGTCATGCTAGAGGAAGTTCGTCGGCGATCCAACATTGAAATTTTGACCAAGCTTCACGTGTGTCACGGACGGCGAGCCGAGTAAGGTCGCGAACTTAAAAACTGCGTACTTTAAGTACGCACGTCTATCACCCACTTTAGGAAAACCCATAAGAGATGGTACTAGTAATAATGGATGGCTTGGTGGTACCTACTATGTTCACTAGAAGCCTTGAAGCAGTCCAAACAAAACACATAAAATCATAAACATTGTTTTACATTATGTTCCCGTTTAACTGTCGCGTGCTGCAGAGGCCCCAGTGCAAGTTTCTTTAAACTATCTCGATTTATCGTATCGACCGCGTTCGGCGCTCCGATTGGCCCTTTACTGGCCTTCACTGATATCTAGATGGTTAAAAGAAACTCGTACTAGGGCCTCAGCTGTGCATCAACGAAACTCACTCGCAGTATTCTTGAAATACAGAGATATTTTAATAATTTCCTTGCAATATTCACAGGCTCTAGTTCTGGCTTCGCTGGACGCATACGCTCGGCCACTGGACTCGGTGTCGACCACACAATCAGCTGCGCTCTCCGCCACTGGCCTGATCTGGACTAGATACTGCCTGGTCATTACTCCCGTCAACTATTCTCTAGCTGTATGCAACTTCATGTTAGGGCTCGCCAATGGAGTGCAGACGGTCCGCGCTTACAATTTCCAGAATCGGAAAGGAATTGCTTAAGTTGTAGGAAGGGAATAACGTGTTTGCTGCCACTTTTGGGCAAGGATTTACCCAATCTATCTAAGTGTCATATATAAAAATCAATTGCCGTGCATTAGTCCCGCAAAAACTTGAAAATGGCTCGACTGATTTGAATATGTAATTATTTTTTTGTTTTGTTCGCCTCAATAAAGGGGTGGTTCAGGAAAAAAAAAATTGGAAAACCCAATAGGAACAGCCGAAAAATCTAAATTGAAATTCTAACAGGGGGCCTAAAGCGGTCACATTAGCAATTCCTACAAAAGCAATTCATTTTGTGAATTCCCGACTGTCATTAGCCATTCCTCTAATTTGCCACAAAAGCAATTCATAATTTGTGGACCATTTTACGAATCTCCATAGAAAACTGATGAATTATTTCGTACGAATTGCACGCAGATCATTGAATTGTCCGTTTGTGACATTTTACGATGATTCACAATTTCTGCCAATGTGGCCGTTTTAAGCCTCCAGTTAAGTAGGAGTCTGTCGGCAAATCTCATTAGGTTTATCTGATTTGTTAATGGCTGTTGCTGTGTGATAACAGGTACGGTAAATTGATTCGCTTGCTCGCAATAACATTAGCAATCAAATTGCGATAAATGAGATTCGATAAGTTCCTACATAAGCAGATTAAACTGTGTACCCTGCGAAGGAAAAACCTTACTTAATTGGTAGGTAAGTTGCCTAACTTACCTACCAATTAAGACTTATCTACCAATTAGGGTGCTGTAGTACCTACTACAGCACCCTAATTGGTAGATAAGTCAGGTAAGTACTAGAACACCCTAATTGCGTAATACATTTTCGTAAACGCTTAACGGCCGGTTTCTTCATAAATAGTAACAGCTAAAGACAAGTAACAGTCAACTGTTCTTCCGCGCTGTTGGATTAACAACCCTCGCCTCAGCGCCGAGGATTGAAAATACAACAGTGCAAAAGAACAGTTGACTATTACTTTGGCTATTTCTTTTGATGACGAAACTGGCCGTAAAACATTAATTGCGTTATTTACGGTATTGAGCAGATTTTTTCAAACTTATGAAACAATGGCTTAGCAATTTGTTTCAAGACGATTCACATTGTGATTGATCGTGTATTACGCAATTCATGCACCGCAATCATTTACCGAAAATATATGACGAAATTGGATAGCAAGACGGTAGCAAACGCGTTAAATTCAAAGAAACCCTTTGGCACGAATTTATAACGTCTCGATTTAGAATAGTGCTAACAATGGAGCCTCCACTTCGTAATTTTAGTTTTTAGAAACCGATATTCAGGTTCTTATACCTAATACTAGATACTCCTTCGAGTGCCATGGCAATATACAGGCCACGAAAACATACGCTGAAACTTTATATTAAGGTAATGGGTAACTTTATCGATTTTATTACTTTTAGATGTGTTGTCCAAATATTGTTAATTGACTAGTCACAATTTAAAAGCATTTCTTGCCAAAAAATCTACCCACCTGGCAGCGAAGCTTACCTATACTAAACTTCATTAGTTTATAGTGTTCTATCACAAAATTGGCTAAACTGAACACTTATTTTTAAGGTATTTTCGCTATATTTTCATTATGTAGTTACTCAACTGATTACAAACATCAATTTAAACTGGTGGAGCGACGAATCGGATAGATAAACAGCCAGAATCTTTCATAGCAAAATATACTTCATGTAGCACAAGATACATTCCATATTTGCTTGGCCCTCGCAGATGGCGCCACCAGCGTAAATTGGCTCTAACTCACATGATAACTTCGCTAACAAGGCTCAAGGCCAATTAATATACAGTATGATATCTGACGAAGGGCGTTCCCGTTAACCTGCAATAGTGTAGCGTCTATGTATGCTACAAAAAATAATACCTACCTAATATTGAAAAAAGTTTTTTAATTTTTTTTATAGAAAAATAATAAATTGATACGGGAAAGAAACACTGTACACGCACAATTGTCACACTTGTCTTTCTATGTTGAAAGTGTGCGGGTAAAGTGTTTCTTTTACGTATCAATTTAATCGTTATGTAAATATTTCACTACTTATATTTTTTTTTTGAGTGGTAATATTTTTTTAGCATATATGGACGCTATTATATTGCGGGTTAACGGGAACGCCCTTCGTTAGTAAACATACTGTATTTATTACAGTATTTTTTAAATATACTCCAAAAACTACTAACATTGATTTAAGTAGAGTCCACGCGACCACTGAAGCCCATTTGACGCGGCGCTAGTGTCTATATGTCAATGCGTCACATTTAATTTTAAAAAATGTAGATCCACAATTTTCCACGGGCCTTCTTTCGTGGCGCGCGCGAACTCTACTAATCCAAGTAGAAACCTAGTGCCATTGATTGCCAGAACAAAATGTAATGAAGCAATTTTTTATTTATTTATATTTTGTGTTCATAACACAGCTACACTCGCGACAATCTAAGAAGTCCGTTTTGACGTTTCGTTCTCGTATGTACATGTAATAAAAAGTTATGCCTTCAGAATCAGTTTTAAGCAATGTAGATAAGTTTAGGCAATGTCGATTACAAACTCTCTAAGTATGATCAATGGATATGTCACGAGACTGAGTTTACAAGAAACTATTTTTTTTTCATCGCTACACAAAGCATTTTTATAGCTGTCAAAACGGACTTAGATTGTCGCGAGTATACATATAATATACATACACATACTATAATCTTATATTTAATGCTTTGTAGAAAGTACCTAGTTGTAGATTGTAGAAAGTAGTTGCAGATACATGGATTGCTTTGGTATGCCCGATTTATAAATAGGTAACAGAAAGATATCCATATCGGATATCTTTCTGTTACAATAATTTACTTTCTGGGCAATAATGGCCGGCTTTACGTAAGTACTTAATTATCTTCAATTGTAGGTAAGCACCTTACTAAGATAATAGTAAGTGCATGCCAATATCTCAGACCCTCAGACCAAATAAAAAACCAAGACAGAGGCCAAAATATGGCGAAATGTGTCATCGCACAAGAATATTTACCTATTACGTTTTGAATTACTACATTATGGCAAATAATTAATTACTTTAATAGTATAATTGATCGTTTTCCCGTCTTGCTTTAATTCAGAGATGTTATGGGAAATACTCATGATACAGGGTCAAACTTCTGACGTTTTAGCGGTTAAAAATAACTTTAAAAAAGATGATAGGCTTTGCCTTATCAACTTGATGTCATTATGATTATTTGATTAATTCAATGGAGCACTTTACGGGTACTTCTTGCAGTCCATGTATTTATGTAGAAAGTAGTTTATAGTATGCATGCACGCATGTAATTGTGTTGTTCAATGTTGCACGTAGTGTTATTAAAATTTAATCTTGCCACACTTTTACTTTTTATTTCATGGCTTCTCTGCTATAACACCCATATTTTGTATTCGCGTATTTTTTAACCCCCGACGGAAAAAGAGGCCTGTTATAAGTTTAACGTGTGTATCGTCTGCGCCATCGTAGCTGCCAAAAGGCTGAACCGATTTTATTTTTTTTGGTTTTGTTTGAAAGGTGACTTAATCGAGAGCGGTCTGAGCTATAAAAAATAATCGTTTATTAGATGCTTTGTTTTTGTCGGGGGTTTTTTAAATGTTTAATTTAATTAGCTTGTTTTAAATCCTGGTTTACTTACTCGATAACCTATCTACTTCAGAAATGGTTCTACATAAAAAGGTACTCTAATTATTATGAATTTTAAAACAGGAATCAAAGTATCTTGAGGAGCTCGTGGCTAAGTAATAACAGCCGCACGGCTCGATCCATCAGGTTAAGCTACGGTTGTCGGGGTTGGTCCATAGATGGGCGACCATCTTTACATACCGAGACTCCTCCGTGTCTAGGAAAGCACGTTAAGCCGTTGGTCCCGGCTGTCATTCGTGTATCTTTGACAGTCCTTCGTCAGAAGCCTGAAAGTCTGACAACCAGTCTTACCAAGCTAGGGGTATCGTATTACCCAGTTACTGGGTTGTGGATGTCAGATAGACAGTCGCTCCATGTAAACTACTGGTGTAACTACATCCGGTTAGACTTGAAGCCGACCCCAACATAGTTGGGAAAAGGCAAATTACTTTGCTTGAATAAGAGGCTTTTAGGCTCTGTATGTGTGTTTTTTAGGTATATTTTTTTTTTGTAATGTTTAGAATAAACAATTTTTCTTTCTTTATTTCTTTCTAAAAGGCTAGGCAGATTGATTTGAATCAAAGTATCTTCGAAACGAGACAAGGAAGAAACAAAGCGGAACTTGTCAGTCGTCCAATACAAGAGACACAACGGGAGAGCAACCCAATGTCTGATGCAATAGGATTTATAATCGTGCCAACTGGGACCTTGGCATTGATTTGAGGTGATTGTTCGTTTGTTGCTATTGTGTGTTGACTGCGTCACACGTTTAGTTATTACAAACGCGACCGCAGCGCGTCCTAGGTCCGATTCGCAGGTCAAGTTAAGTTTTTTTATTAATGGCATAGGCTCGCCCCCCTGTTACAAGAGACTGGCGAAATGAGCTTTACTTTATACAACCTTTCGAAGCACTTGGGTACAAATTATGTTAAAATAATAATTAAGACTAATATTATAAACAGGTAACATGTAGGGGGTAAACTCAGGAACTACATACCAGTCGGATTTGAAAAATATTTTTGCTTTGTATAGCCTAGATTTTGAGGAAGGTTATATACTATGTAACATCACGCTACGCCCTTAGGAGCCGAGCAAAAAGAAAAAGTGTCAGAAAGAACGCTAAGCAAAAACGAAGTAATAGCGCGGGCGGGTTATTCCGTTTATCCACCCCAAAAAAACCGCCCTAAGGTGGATACTCGGAAACGTATGTCCCAGAATCCACCCTAAGCCTATACAGTATGTTAACTAACAAAGGGCGTTCCCGTTAACCTGCAATAGTATAGCGTCTACACATGCTAAAAAAAACATTACCAATAAAAAAAAAAACATTTTTTTTTTATTTGTGTCATGAAATGTTCACAAAACGATTAAATTTAAACGTAAAAGAAACACTCTGTACACGCACACTTGTATTTCAACGTAGAAAAACAAGTGTGACAAGTGGGCGTGTACAGAGAGTTTATTTTCCGTAACAATTTAATATTTTTTGTGAATATTTTACTATACAGAAACAAAAAAAAACATTTTTTTTAATGGTAATATTTTTTTTAGCATGTGTAGACGCTATACTATTGCAGGTTAACGGGAACGCCCTTTGTTAGTTAACATACTGTATAGTGTATATTCCGTGTATCCAACTAGGCCTAGGGTGGATTCTCAGACATAGGGTGGATAAACGGAATAACGCGCGCGGGCTGGCGATGGGATGCGACGCGGTGGGTCGGGGCCAAAATGTCACGCGGGTGAAGTCGCGAGCTGAAGCTAGTGTTAAAATAAAAAGTAAATATAAATCAAAATAATTTTAATAGTCAATCCTCAACCATATTCAACAACTTATCCATACTAATAGGGTTGAAACTCCTACCACTATCATTGGAAAACATGATCACATTTCTTATAACATAACACTGCAGATCGCCAATTTTATACAGCGGTCTACCTTCCCTAGTTTTGCCCGCAATAGGTACAAAAGTAATACCTTTTTCGATACACCTAGTTTCAAGTAACTCCGAGAAGCTTTTCGCTTGTGTAGCGGATGCTAAAACTTCAGTTATACGGGATGTTTCCTTCGGCTCGGGCATGGTGAAGCGCGGTGGAGGGGGAGGTTCCACTGAGTCGATGTCTGCGCTTCGATTCATCATGTCTAAGGCTTTGCGGAAGGCGTCTCGTACGGCAGGCTCTTTGAGGACCTCTTCCGGGAACATTTTCTGAGGGAATAAATTGGTTTTAAGAATTGTGTTGGTGTTTTTATTTTAATATCAAATCCTTTAATTAGATAAAGGCACATCTGGCAGAGAGCAGTGCGGTTTTCACTGGCAAACAAATATCAACTTTATTAACGTCGAAATAAAAGCAGAAATAAACAAACTGAACTGTGTGCATCTGTCGGTTTGATGCTCTTTGGACTAAACCTGGAGTCACTAAATGGCGGATCGCCGACCTATTTGGAGCGTAACTACGGACCTTCCAGTTTCTTCATCAAAACTAACAGCCAAAATAACGTCAAAAGAAGAGAAATTTAACCGTTTCTTTGACTTTTTGACGTTACTTTTGATGAAGAAACTGGCCGTAAGTAAGCAGTAACCATGACTAAAACTCCCACCCTAAGGTACTCGAAAACGTATGTCGAAGAATCCACCCTAGGTCCAGTTGGATCAACAGAGGTTATATAGGCTTGATTGTGGTGGATTCTCGCATACAGGTTTCCGAGTATCCACCTTAGGGTGGATTTTTTGGGGTGGTTAAACGAAATAACCCTAAATGCTAAAGTCATAATTGTTCCAGTGCGAAAAAAGAGATGGAGTTATACAGGATGTTTAGCGCCTTTTGTCGCTGTAACTTATTATTGTTAGAGTTATTTGTGAACTACAAAAATAATAAACAAAACCTTATTAGTTACCTTAAAATCAGTATAAGAGTTAAGCACAGTCGCATGCGGCGGGTTGGTGTTGAGCCACGCGGCCAGCGCGGCCAGCCAGCGCGGGAGCAGCGCACGCGCAGCTATGGCCGCGACCGTCGGCGCGCCCAGCAGCTCCAGCCACTCCACGCACCATAGCCAGGCCGCTGTGGGATGTGATATCAACATTTTACTATCCGCCCTCTGCGCGAAGTTCGGAACTGCCAAGTTATAATATCGGCCGTGTTGTCAGGCGTATCTCGTACAATAGATTATATTTATTTCTGAAAGTTGGTTTAAAAAAACATTTACACGATAAAAAATAAGTTTCAAAACTAAATGTAGTCGGTGTTTCCTGTCCACCTACTCTGAGAAGGCTGAACTCAGAACAGAGCTATTTTAAAATCCAGACATAATCATAATAGGGGTTCTGCATTCAAATCCACCCGTGCGTGGCTCGTCCGTTCAGATCGATCAGTCCTTAGTTACCGTCCGCGAGCACTCCTGGCAGTACGTACTGTTCTCCCGGCCCACGAGCTCCAGCGGCGCGTGCTGCAGACAGTGGTCCAGCTTGGGCACGATGTGCTGGTGCAGCAGCGCCGCCAGCGCGCCGCCCCACGCGCCGCGCCACGCGCGCAGCACGCCGCGCGCCGACCCGTCCGCCGGGTGCCACGCCGCCAGCGCCGCGGCCAGGCGCGAGCGGATCAGCGGGTACACCGAGCTGGCCAGGGCCTCGCCTGCGGGACGTTGGGGGGAGATCAATCATTCGTTCAGTGCGCCCGAAAGGACTACCACACACATGGTACACATGGCAAACGGACCTGCCATATCGTGCCAGGGCAGCACCCAGTGGTGCAGCGGCTGCGTGTCGTGCGTGGGGTCCCAGGCGCGCACGGCCGCCAGCACGCGCGGCAGCACGCAGCGCGCCACGCACGCGCGCGCCAGCCAGCCCGGCGCCGCGCTCTGCCACGCCGACACTGCGCGCAGCATCGGAGTTGGCATGCGCGGGTTCCACGTTCTGGTGACAAGAAATAGCCACAATTCTAAACACATGATTACTTGCAGGTAAACCAGAAAAGATAATCTACGTATTTCCGAAAAAGACGAACGTTGCACCACAGAGTAAATCTCGGCAATGCTTCAAAGTTTTGTATTGCTCCGTTTGTAGTAGAGCACCTTTCATTGCGCATTTGAATGAAATTTTCTTTCTGTAATAGCCCCGCCCCGATCGCAGTTCATCGCTCTAAAGTTTTTTGGAAATGCATCAAGTTTTTAATCTATGATTTTGTATTAATGGAAAAAAGACAAGGCCAGAGTTTTAACAGTTTTATATTCGATCTTATATTCGTATTTCCCTAAAAAGTGTGATCGTAAAGTGTGATCTCTTCAATAATTTCTTTTGTTTATAATAAACTAGCGACCCGCTCTTACTTCACACAGTTTTTACGACTTGACAAAACATCGAGATTTAGTTTATGTAACTTTATTACTAACGTGTTATACACAAACCTTCCCGAATAAATTCTCTAAACAAAGTCAAAATCAAATAATTTATTTCTAATAAATTAACGATGGTGAGCTTGTCGTACTTTTAATGTGGTGTGTCAGGATGTCGAGTTAGATTTAGATTTATTTACTAGTAGCATTAGGGAAGTGAAGAAAAGTTTGAACTATTGTTTTTTCAATGTATAGCCATTTTCGTTTTATAGTATATATTTTTTTCTTCTCTTTATCATTGTCGATTCGAGCGTGAGATAATTAATTTGCGTATCTCTTACGTCGCTGTCTTCGCGTATTTGTTAAGTTTACACACCTTATTTGTTAGTGGAAACTTGTAATTGGCCATAGTTTACACATTGTGCTAGACATTAAAATGTATTAGCTGTAAGTTTTCCTTAAATTAATAAAATAAAATAAAACCTCATCGAAATCTGCTACGTGGTTTAGAAGAACAACGCGGATATACAGACAAACACGAAAAGCGACTTTAATTTATAATATTTATAGATGCCCCGATAGTCATGAATAATACATACTTTTTCTGGAATTTCACTTACAGTTTTAAAAACTAAAAAACAAACATTTAAAAAAAAATGACTCATTCACATGTAAGGGCCTGCAAACGTTGGATGGTTTTAATAACACTCATAGAAATGATAGATTTTAAAATCTTTGGATAACCTTCCACAAGTTATTTACAAAGAAAGTACGTTTGTATCTTATTTCATAATGAAATGAAGTGAAATGAAATTGTTTATTCTGTAAATAGGATATTGGAATCACTTGTACACGTCATATTAAGGCGATGTTACCCTAAAAACCGTCGTTTTCTATTGTGATTTATTCGTAGATAGCACGGATTTAAATTTTGAAAAAAACATATTACATAATTCATACTTCGATCTTTAGATTCCGGCTATGCGATACACGATTACTTGCACTTTACTGCATCCAATTAAATCGCAAAGACAAGTCTAATTTCGGTCTAATTTCTTATTTTATTTGAGTTTTATTAGGCTTTGAATAATAAAACTTATACCATAATAAAGGTCGTAAAAAATGTGTTAAATATGCGCTGACATAATGTGAAATATTAAAATATTTATACCACTAATTTCAAAACTAAGTGGTTTCATCTTTTCATGCGCGCGTCACGCGTCCTTTAGTCCCGAGCGGAACGTGTTGGAGGTCGGACGTGTGCCAATTTTTGCGAGTCCGCCACCCCCGCCGGTTGAGTTCTTGCCTCTATTACGTTATTTTTCATTTCAAATATCACAGCGACTGTACTATTTATGCAGTATAGACATTGCTTCTTAACTTCTACCTAAGTGTGTCACTAAGTGACTGGACAAGCAATGTTACAATCACAAAACGATACTTTACTACATTATTTTTGTTTTCAAATATCATAGCGACCGTACTATGTTTGCAGTAAATACATTGCTTCTTAACTACTACCTAAGTGTTTCGATAAGGGACTGGAAAAGCAATGTAAAACTCACAAAACGATACTTTACGTAAGCGTTAGCTCGCTTAGTACGCCGTGCGGCTCGCGACAAGTTAGTGATGTGGTGAGACATTCTAACGTAGGCTATCGACTATAATGTCGATTGTCGTATGAATTTATATTACTATGAAAGTTTATTCTGCAATTTGTCAACCGCGCTGAGATATGGATATCGATAACTGTTACTCGTTGTTACGGTGTTTTTTTTTTTACATTTGCTTATTTATATTAAATAATATTATTGGAGTTTACTCATTAAGAATCGATTTTCCTAAAAGGCCCCTGGTATGGACATTTTATGTGGAGTGAAATTTATAGAAGTGTAACACTTGTTTTATTCATAAATAACACGGATATGTTTTTTTTTTTAAACATAGTAGGTACATATTTCACACTTCGTTCTAGTTATTTCAGCCGTTAGTATATAATAATTACCTATAGATCTAGTTTTTTTAGAGTTTATATGCATTTTATTTCAGTTTTATTAATAAATGACTTTTGAATTTTGAATTATATTTTACTTAATTTGGTTTTAATGATGTCAAAATACGCCCCAAAAATACTTCTCTTTTTTGCAGTCGGTTTTCATCATAGATAATAATATCCAGTTTTCATCGATATTTTTATCGATCAAATATTTATAAATATCAACCCCTCTTCCCTAGAGTTACACACATGCTCAAAAGGGGCGGGCATTAGAAGGTAAAGAACCCCGACTGAACACACACAAGTGTTCAGTCGCTGTACCTATACTTTTTAATGCCCGCCCCTTTTGAGCATGTGTGCATTACGTAGCATCAAATGTTTTTGTGAGCGCGGAAAACGCATCTAGTGTGCCGTATCTATGTTTAAGTGTGAGTATGTACGGCGCATGGTAAATGCACGCTGTGTTTGATGGGATAAGGTTTATTATTGATTGTATGGTACGTTGTGATTTATGAGTACGTTGTGTGTGTTGTGCAGTGTGTCCGATCGTTTTACATTTTAGTTGCCTCAATACAGAGCTAGCAAACAGTCGTGTTATTTTACTCATTAAACCATCCCAAAAGTATCTACAACGCATAAACAACCTAACGTCGTCACCATATGGTCGCAAATCGAGCCGCATAATTACTACTTGCACACCTGTGGGTCATTAGTGAATCGAAGCCCGAACGAGCTGAGAACAAAAGGCAGCCGCATTCCAGAGATAAGACGACTACTTGTTTACGCAAAATTGTGCAGTTTTTTATGAAGTTAGATATTTAAAGTAATAGCACGGTGATACTTAGTAGCACCTAAGAAAGTTACAATGCCTACGTTAACTTCGGAACAACAAAAATATTTGGATACGCTAGAAGACGTGGCAAAATTGATACAAAAAACACAAGCGAACTTAAAAAAATGCCCTAAAGTGAGGCTTACTGACGGTTACATAAGGGCTAGATTGAAGTGCATTGAGGAGTATTGGAGTTCTTTTAAACAAGCTCATGAGATGTTGACACAGTGTACTCCGAGAGACAAGCGTGGAGAAGTTTCTTACTTTCTCAATGAAGACTATTTCGTCATTGAAGACCTGTACCTTTGTCTACAAGCGGACTTGACAGATATGTTGAGCAAACAGCATCAAACAGCAATGGAAACCTCAAACGCTTCAGTATTTAGTGGTCAAGGGCAATGTTCGGTGGTAAAACTGCCTCGGATTCAATTACCAACCTTTTCGGGACAATACGAGGAGTGGCCGACATACCAGGACATGTTTATATCTCTTGTGCATAAAAACACTTCAATTAGTGACGTTCAAAAACTACATTACCTAAAGTCTAGTGTTACCGGTGAAGCAGAAATAATACTACGGCACATTCAAGTTACGGACAGCAATTACGATCAAGCATGGCAACTGTTGAAAGACAGATACGGCAACAAACGTGTTATTGTGTTCTCTGTTTTAAAAAGACTTTTTAATCAAAAGAAAATCACAACACAGACTGCTAACAGTGTGAAGACTTTATTAGATACTACAACCGAGTGCATAAATAACCTAAAAAACTTGAAAATTAACACCGATTCCTGGGATCCTTTAATTATATTTCTGGTGATTCAGAAGTTGGACCAGGAGTCACATAAAGAGTGGGAAACTTTCGCTTATAAGGAAAATTCAGAAGAAGTGCCATCTTGGGAAGAGTTAAAAAGATTTCTAGAATCAAAATTTAGAACACTGGAAATGATACAACCCGTAACAAATAAAGATCGTACAATCAAAGAGCGATCCTACCATGCTGCGAATATTGTTAAGGATAAAAGCTGTGCACTTTGTAGTGAAAAGCATACCTTGTGTCATTGCAAAGAATTTATTAAAATGGACCTTACACAACGTAACAATTACGTGAAAGAGAAACAGCTTTGTTTCAACTGTCTGCTTCCGGGTCATTCCGTTTACAAATGCAAGGTACCAATTACTTGCCGTGTATGTAGAAGACGTCACCATTCCTTGCTTCACAAATCAGAGAAGTCGAAGGAAACCACAGAGGCAGAACCAATACAACCATCGACATCTCAACAAGAAGCCAACAAGGAGACCATAACAACTCTTCATGTTGGTATCGGAGCATCTGGAAGAGCATTATTAGCAACTGCACTAGTCAAGGCAAAAGGAAAAGATGGACATGCAACACTGTTAAGGGTTCTTGTAGATCAAGGCTCACAAGCGAGCTTCATAAGTGAAAAGGCAACTCAATTATTGAAGCTACAAAGAAAATCAATCGAAGGCACTGTAACAGGTGTGGGTTCTATGCAAGCACCCATTAAACACGTGGTTCAGCTAAATATACTATCAAGAAGGAAGGAATTCAACATGCACGTCGAAGCTTACGTCATGTCCAGGCAGCTGACCACGAGAATTCCACACCACACAATGACTGAGCACAACTGGCAGCACCTGGAGGGTCTCGATCTTGCTGATCCAGAGTACAACAACCCAGGCCCGATAGATCTGCTGCTTGGTGTCAGGGAGTACGCACGAATAGTCGAACAAGACTTAATCAAAGGTCCACCAGGGTCTCCTTGTGCACAGAAAACAACCCTAGGATGGATATTATTTGGAGAAATAAATACATCACAAAAAGAACATTCATTTCTTGTCATGCATCACCAATTAGACGTTGATAACATGTTAAAAACACTCTGGGAGATAGACACAACTACAAAGCGAAAGAATACAAAAGAAGAACAAATATGTGAAGACATTTATCACAAAACATACTCAAGGAATGAACAAGGAAGATTTATAGTTAAACTACCGTTTAAAACAAATTGTATTCAATCAACTGAAGGAAATACAAGAGACATAGCTAAAACAAGATTGATACAATTAGAAAGAAGGTTTAAAAAACAGCCTAAGTTGAAAGAAGAATATGCAAATGTTATACAAGACTACAAAAACTTAGGTCATATAGCAGAAGTACCTGAAAAAGAAATGTATTCAAGAAAATCAGTATACTTACCCCATCACCCAGTCCTGCGTGAAGAAAAAGAAACCACGAAAACCCGCATAGTTTTCGACGCATCATGTAAGGGAACAAATGGTATATCTTTAAATGATGAACTCTTACCTGGTCCAGTGCTCCAAGAAGAACTACGTTGTATAATCATGCGCTGGAGAATGCACGCCATCTGTTTCGCTGCAGACATACAAAAGATGTACAGAATGGTCATGATATACAAGGAAGATGCCGATTTTCAAAGAATACTGTGGAGAAATGATAGCAATGAAGAAATAAAAGATTATAGATTACTCACCGTGACCTTTGGGACTACTTCAGCACCGTATCTGGCAGTGAAGAGCTTGATCCAACTCGCACATGAAGAAAGAGTTAGCTATCCCGTAGCTGCTGACATTGCTTTGTCAGATTTCTATGTCGATGACGTAATGTCGGGTTGTGACACTGTTGAAGAAGCCATAGAAGCTAGTAATCAACTCAAGCTTATGTTAAGCAAGGGAGGTTTTGAGTTAAAGAAGTGGTCATCAAACAATATTGAATTGTTAAATTCGATGGATCCAAGCAACATTTCTTCAAGTATCCAACTTGATATAAACCTAGATGGTACTGTTAAGGCGTTGGGTATCGCATGGAATCTTGGTACTGATCAATTTCTTTACAAAATCAGTCTCTCTTCACCTCCATCTACCATTACGAAGAGAAACGTTTTATCAGATGTACAAAAACTTTACGATCCATTAGGATGGATATCGCCAAGCATTGTGCTCGCTAAGATGCTTATTCAAAAACTGTGGTTAGTTGGCACACAATGGGATCAGCCATTATCCGAAGAATTAACCTCAGATTGGTTGAAGATAAGAAAGGATTTCGAGAATGTCAACCAGATTTCTGTAAACCGATGGTTACACTCGTACAGCAGCAATATAAGAGCAATACAACTGCATGGATTTAGCGATGCCTCGACTCGGGCCTATGCAGCCGTTGTATACTGCAGAGTGGAACAACAGGATGGTACTGTATCCACAAATTTAATTGCATCGAGAACCAAGGTTGCTCCACTAAAAACAATATCGCTTCCTCGTCTTGAGCTTTGTGGAGCTTTATTGTTGTCAAGGCTTTTAAAACAAGTCACATTAGCCATGAGAATTCCTTGGTATCAAACCTACTGCTGGACAGACTCAACGATTGTACTGGCGTGGCTTCATGGGGAACCTCAAAAATGGAAGACCTTTGTAGCAAACAGAGTGGTGGAAATCAAAGATAATACAAACAACACACAATGGCATCATGTTATATCACAAGAAAATCCTGCTGACATAGCATCTAGAGGAATGTTTCTAACAGATCTGAAGGAGGAGAAGATGTGGTGGAAAGGGCCAGAATGGCTATCAGAAACGGAAATTCATTTGAGAAGATCAGAAAATGCAGAGACAGATTTAGAGTTAAAATTAGCATGTTGTACTTTTACAACTAAAAATAAAGAAAATGAAGAAAAGCCAATTTGGGAAAGATTTTCAAATCTAACTAGAATGAAAAGAGTACTCGCTTATTGCCGAAGGTTATTAAACAATAAAAACAAAAAGAAGCACTTAACTACTGAGGAAATGAACACAATTTTGCAAAATTGCATAAATTACTATCAGCAGGCAGCGTATGAAAGAGATATAGAATACATTAAGAAAAATGGCAAAGTGAGAAAATCAAGTTCACTAATTAGCTTGACACCATTTTTAGATAAAACCAATCTGCTGAGAGTAGGAGGTCGTTTACAAAACGCTAATTTGCCAGTCACAACCAAACATCCAATAATAATACCGAGTAATCAACATATCACTACATTGTTGATCAACGAAGCTCACAAACAAACTTTACACGGTGGTATACAAGTTATGATGACGTACCTAAGAAGTAACTATTGGATAATTAACTTAAAATCAGCAGTAAGAAAATGCATAAGAAGTTGTAAGGTTTGCATTATCAATAAAGGCAAGATAAATAACCAATTAATGGGTGAATTACCAGCTGTAAGGGTGAATCTGCAGCGGGCCTTTTTGAACAGTGGAGTCGACTATGCAGGTCCAATATTGATAAGAACATCAAAGGGGCGAGGGCATCATGCTACTAAAGGATACATCTGTCTATTTGTGTGTATGGCTACCCGTGCCATACATCTAGAAGCCGTGACAGACTTAACTTCTCAAGCATTCCTGGCTGCATTTCGGAGATTTGTCGCCCGTCGAGGTCGATGTATTCATCTGTTCAGTGATAATGGCACAAATTTCGTTGGTGCTGCAAAAGAACTTAAAGACCTTTTCAAAGCCGGTGAACGCAACATTACTAAAGAAATTTCCGAACAATTAGCAACCGATGGAACTACGTGGCATTTTATCCCGCCGCGAATGCCAAACTGTGGGGGCCTCTGGGAAGCTGGAGTGCAATCTGCAAAGAAACATCTAGCAAGGGTTAGCAAAGACACAAAACTTACTTATGAAGAGATGGCGACATTGCTAACGCAAATAGAAGCCTGTCTTAACTCCCGTCCATTATGTCAGTTGGACAACACTGTTGAGACAATGTCACCACTCACACCTGGGCACTTTTTAATAGGTGAGCCATTACTCAGTGTTCCCGATGATTGCTATGAAAAATCCAACATTAACCTATTAACTAGATGGCAATTAGTACAGCGAATGACGCAAGACTTCTGGCGAAGATGGCATTCAGAATACCTGAACACTCTGCAACAACGGACGAAGTGGCAATCAGCTATCCAGTCACCTACCGTGGGAGATGTTGTGGTCATCAAAGAGGAAAATTTGCCACCCACGAGATGGCTCATGGGAAAAATAAAAACGCTGCATCCTGGAAAAGATAATTTAATAAGAGTGGTTACAGTGCAATGTAAAGGACAAGGTGAATTAAAAAGACCTTTATCTAAGTTAATATTCCTACCTAAAGCTGCTTAATTAATAATTATACTTGAAACGAAGTTTGTTAATATATACTAACCAATTGTTATGTATACTTCTAGTCAAAGTAAGTTTATTATTCTAACTACATAAACTACTTAATTACTACTGAGATATATGTGCCTACACATACATACTTACCATTCAATGATTCGAAACCCTAATCTAGTTTAATGTAACTTACACCTGCATGCTATTACTTATAATATAACTATAAACACAACTAATAACTAATGATCTTGTCAACAAATAGATAGGTACTTACCTTAATGTGTCATCTGTTTACTTTAACTTGAACATGAAATAAATTGAGATGTAGGTAGGTTACTACCTATTTAGGTACTATCTATTTGATACTCTGTTATTCATTTTTTGTTACATACAGTCCACTTGTAAGTTTCGTTATATAGTTTTGATCAGTTTTACAATGTAGAAAACAGTAAGTTAGTTATTAAGCCCAATTTATTGTAAGTAGAAGTAGTAGTGTTAGTATTTGTAAAAGGACACAGGGTCCTTTTGGTGGGCGGTATGTCCGATCGTTTTACATTTTAGTTGCCTCAATACAGAGCTAGCAAACAGTCGTGTTATTTTACTCATTAAACCATCCCAAAAGTATCTACAACGCATAAACAACCTAACGTCGTCACCACAGTGTTTTCGTCATTTGTTACGATGGCTTGTCGATTGCGGGGGCTGAGGTACTGCTTTGATACCTAAGAATCTTGAAAAAAGCCGGCCTTAATAAAATGTAAAAATAAGCTAGATGAGGTCGGCGTTTCCTATCTGACTACTCTGAGAAGAAAGGCCGAAACAAACACAGCGGCCACAGTCTCTTTTAAAGTCCAGACATTATCTTGATCAGGCCATATGAGGACCATGTAGATTAGAGTCTGAAATGGTCTTTTTAGGAAAGAACCACACAGATTTGAGTGGACCTATCCAGTCAGTGCAAGCATTTGTCAGTAATAGTGGAGCTCAACTCAGAACTTAAGGAGCTCAACGCTCAGCTAAAATCAATAAAAAAATGATCACTCACTCAGCCGCTGCAGTAAGTTGCGGCACAAAGTGTTGCCACAACAGACTGTTGTACGCCTCTTCAGTAAGCAACTTCCTCCATTTTAGGAAGGTCGGTATGTGCTCCTCGGGGGCCGAGAGAGGTTCCCAGGTAGCGAGTAAGGAACTTAGCAGCGGGCTCACAATGTTACCCGCTATAGTGCCTAAGCCGAACATCTCGTATTCTACGGCGTACGAGTCCTGGAAGATAGATAATTGAGTATTTATTTGTGGAGTAGTTTTTACAGTTTTTCTTCTTTTTTTCAAATTTTTTAATGATGACTCGAAATAGGGAATATGCATGTATTTTTTAAATCTTTTTATTCGATAGTTTACATCGTCAAATAATAGTAAAAAAAAAATCGACGGCAAAAAAGCAATTTAAAGTAGTTAAAAAAATGTTTAAAAATATCCAACCGATCCGGGCTATTTAAACGCCCTCCATTTGGCGCGCTTGGTGTGGTGACGTCACCGTCCGTGAAAATAGACAAGCAACTGTCAAGTCAACGTCAAACACTCCTTTTTCTATGAGCGTTTGACATTGACTTGACACTTGTTGATTGACTTGACATTGACATTTTGATTGTTATCCCGGATTGTTACGTAACATCCGCTCTTAGCCTTTTCAAGTATTTGAATTACCCACAGTTTTTTTGGACTTTTAAAAAATTAATTTCTCGCTCAAAAAGAAATTTTATTCAAAAATATTGATGGAGGCATAATTCTGAAGTAACATAGTTTATAAAAAAAAATATTTGACCCATATTTGAATCACATGCATATTCCCTATTGCCTATGGTTTAGATTATGAGTTTTATGTTGAGGGTGTTATCGATGTTACAATTATAATTATGAAATTTCCGCGCATAGAGTAAATTAAATTATTTGAATTTGATATTTTTAGTCTGTTTTATTCTAGCTGTTGCCCGCGATCCACGATGAAAGTAGTCGATGTCCTTCTACAGGTCATGGTCTACCCGTGTGCCAAATTTCATCCAAATCCGTTCAGCCGTTTTAACATGAAAGCGTAACAAACAAACTCACTTTCGCATTTATAATTTTAGTTAGGATTATGAAAAGTTTACTTCAAATTATTAGTTTAATTGATTGAGACTTTATACGTAAAAAATAATATTTGTAGGAAAAATTAAATTACAAATTCCCCCATGGGAAGACGGCGTGAGTTTGTTGTACAACTTTCAGTTCGGGACAAACCCTGAAATCGCGAAAAATATCAGCTGTTCCCTACATTTATTTTATTTTATTTTATTTTTATTTTATTTTATTAATTTTAAGAAAACTTACAGCTAATACATTCGAGTAGTCAGAAGTAATATGTAGAATAAAGCCAATTACAAGTTTCCACATATATAAACTCATGTATAAAATTTACAAAACGGTACAAACCGCGTTAGAGTGATGTAAAGAAGTAACTGAACAGAATAAACAAACAAATATAAAATACATTACACAACAAAGTTACTCTTCAAAGAAGTAGTTACTTAATTTTTTTTTTACTTCCCGGACACTGTTCGTAAATAAATCAAGCTCATATTCGCATAGCTCGTCAAAATGTAGGGAACAGCTGATCTTTGAAAGTTGTTCATAATGATGAGTACAATGACCCATTAAAAGATTTTTTTTTTAAATAGTTTATTGGTAAAACATGTATAGGTATTAACAATTTTTGATTGGATCCTCCTTTTAGGCAGATAGTGCCTGTATTAGGTCGCTCTTCCATAGCAAGACGTGTTATATAAAAAGCAAAAGGTATATTTTTTATTCTAAAACTACATAATATAAAACTAACTTAAATTAAATCAAACATGTGTATGTGTAGTAGTGTGGGTGTAAGTATGTGTGGGAGTTAGATTTAATACTAATAAAATTTTAAAATACAACATACCTTCAACTCAGCCAGCACATCGTGGGCCTTTTCTAACGACACATCAGGCTTGTTGAGCATCTCCACACGCTCTAGTATACCTTCCACCTTGCAGATAACCTTGTCTTGTTCCGACAGCTTTAAATTGCATTCCTCTAAGTCTCTCTCTAAGACAACTATCTCATCTTCCGCTGTTTGAAGCTCGCGGGCGTTTTGGATTATGTCCTGTTAAAAAAAAGAGATTTGCATGTTCATAGGGATATTGAAAGGGTAATAAAAATGTTGGTTTTGTCGTAGATTGCGCAAATATTATAGCTTATGGTGGAGAAATGCACATTAAATATAGTACCAGAAAAACGAAAACCAATTTCTCGCCCCCGTAAACCCATATTAATGCAACTTTCATCGAAATCGTTAGAGCCGTTTTAGAGAACGTGATTACAAATCTATAGGGTGACTGGTAATTAGTGACCGATACTACTACGTATCGTATAATTAGTGACCGATACTACTACGTATCGTATAATTAGTGACCGATACTACTACGTATCGTATAATTAGTGACCGATACTAGGTGTTACACGTGACATTATGAACAACTTTTACTATGGAACCAAACTAGAGATACTCAATTACGCAGACAGAAAAACTTCTAGAAATTATGTCATGATGATAATTAATTCTCTCGTAAGTATTTACTTTGGTATATTTACATAGGTTTAGTGTTAGATATTTATTAATGTACCAATAATTAGGGTTTTTCTCATAGTTTTTCATAGATTATTTCTTAACAGTTTAAATATAAATTGTTGTGTTTCATTTAAATTAGATGTAAAGTGATGGCCTGAAACACAGGTTTGAATTAACCTAGATCGGGAGGGTCGCTACCTAATTGTCATTTCAAACAATAATTACCGACTTGCACCTCTATTACCTAAGCATATTTTAGTTTTAGTTTATTTTTAGGCACTATTATTGTTTGTGTAATCTTACTGTTGACTAAATGTACACCTTTTGTAAACGTTTTTATTAAATAAATATATTTGTATTTATTTTGTATTTGTAATTTGTAAACCTGAAATCGCGAAAAAAAATCTGTTTTTTTTTCGCGATTTCTTTAGTTTTGTTTGGTCCCATAGTAAAAGTTCTTCATGATGATAAGTAAAGTCACGTGTTTAAGTATCGGTCTCTAATTACCAGTCACCATATACAATGTGGGGAGAAGAGAAATGGAACAAAAAAGTCACCCTATGGTACCCTAGAGAGGGGAAGAGAAAGAAAGGGAAACCTTTTAAAAGATGGCAGGATGACTTGGTGAGGACGGCGGGAAAGACATGAACCAGACAGGCAAGGAACAGGGAGAATTGGAAGGGGTTGGAGGAGGCCTTTGCCAAAGGGCACACAGAGAATCAGAACTGAGATAAAATTTTTAATACAATTGTAATACAACTGTAAATCTGAATAAAGGCTATAAATAAATAAATAAAAATATACAATGTGGAGACGACAATAGAACAATAAATGAAAACACTGGCAATACTAATGCATAAGAGCATTTTGGAACTATCAAATAAATCCTAACATCGAAATTAAAAAGTTATTTTTTCAAAAAAACTAAAATAGTAGTGATAGGTCGACTATGGGGTTTGCCGATCTTTGACTAGCTATCGAAACTAAACTATTGGATATATTTGATTAATTTTTATGTAGACCGAGAACGTCATTAGATATACGGAGTTTTATTTTGGGTCGTATTGTCGTCTCCACCTTGTATATTAGGCCACATTACCTGTTCACAGCATTCCACCATCAGCTCAAGGTTGTGCACCAGCTGTGGCGCGGCGAAATTGTCACACTTGCGGCGCGGCTCGTGCTCGAAGCGCGGCGCGGCGGCTCGGAGCGCATGGTAGCCGCTCAGCACTCGCTTCTCCTTGCCGGTCATGTCTATTACAGGCACGCGGGACAGCTCGTTGCTGTGGAATGATAAATACCGGAATTAATCAATATACCGCAAATATAAATAGCAATAGGTTTTTCTTTATTTGCGTTAAATTTTATTGTATTTTTTTTGTTGTATTTCTTATAAATAAAGGACTAAATAAGGGGGATGCGCTAAGGTAGCCGGCGAAATTCAAATTTTCTTACGTTTTTTGCAATTTGCAGGTAACCTGATACGGTTGTATGTTGATTAAAATATGATTTGCAAATATGATTGATCGGATCAATCCCGGCAAGCGTAGCTTAACTTGATCGATCGACCCGTGCGGCTGTTATTACTTAGCCATGAGCCCCTCTTCTCAACTTGCAAGTTGAAAGTGTAAGGAACCACCAACAAGCAATTCAGTCAAATCTATACACATTAAAATATTATCGAGACGGAAGAACACTGAAGAAGAATGATCATAACCAAGATGGATCATGATGTTTGTTTGCAGGGAAAATAGAATAGAATATTGTTTATTTCTCGCCACAATACAAATGAAATACATAGTTTTATATAAAAGTGGTTACAGTAATTATATTGTGGGAGACTGGTGCCTAAACTAGGCTTGGGGCCTGTATTTCAGGAAAATAGAAGATAGTTAATTGATTCAGGCGTGACTGCGGAAATCCATTATAAAATACAATAGACGTAGATATATTTAGTAACCTATTCCGCTTTACTATTCTTCAAGAGTCATAAAAACCCTGCAAGAAATCGACACGTGTTTCACCTCTCAATGAGGCATCCTCAGGATGACGATTGACCAATTGCAAACCAGAACACGACTTGTTGCCAAACCGAGCGCTGGACGCAGAGTTCTCTGCGTCTAGCGCTCGGTGTGTTTTATGACTCTTGAAGAATAATAAAGCTGAATAGGTAACTAAATATATCTCTACGTCTATTGTATTTTTTTGAGAAAATAGAAGGCGTAGGAAAATCATCCACATCTTTAACAAGTAAACCTATGATACAACCCCAAATTATTAATTTCTCCCCAACAATATCCAAATTCTGAATACCTGGTAATAGTATGCATGGTGGGTTTACCCTCTTGTATGACGTCTGCGGCATCGCGGTAGAAGTAGCGACCCTTGTGCGACTTCTTCCAGTTGTAGTTCTTTTCTTTTGTCTCTTTCTCATCTCCCTTCTCTTTTAGACGACGGAGTTCCTCTTCTTTTTTGGCTTTTTGCTGGAAAACAGTAATTAAATGTTTACATATACATGAAAATTGTCTGGGTATTTTTCTTGCGGAGGAGTCTGTCCTGTCAGCGGGCTGTATTTCATGAATCGTAATAGGTAGACGGTTGAAATTGCCACAGATTGTGTATTTCTATAGTCGCTATATTATCAAATAAAATAAAGTTATTAATTAAAGGAGGTCCCTATATAAGAAACGTGTTTTTTTCGGCTTTTTTTGCTCAATCATAGCAGCGGAAACGCAGTAGTTCAATCGTACTGACTTGCGTCATGTTCCGCTACTCGAATCCGATTTGAGTAGCGGAACATGACGTGAGTCAGTACAATTGAACTACTGCGGTTTGGGTGCTATGCTTTTGTAAGTTCCTTGATATGAAGGATAGTTGAAATCATGGTAATATTATAATTTTTCTTTTCTTTTTTTTTTAAATTCTAAGCCAAATAGGCTTAGAATTTTGATTTGTTTCAACTCTTTTTCGGCGCATTTTCTAGTTGAGCACCACTGTAGATACTGGTTTTCAGGAGTTGCAGTGGACGGAAATAGTGTCGCGGGCAGCTCAAAAGCTTATCGGTTTTGGCAAAAACCATGGTTCTTCTTGAAGGAAAACAATGAAATTAGACTAGTACTTACTGCTGCTTTCTCAGGTCCATAGGCACCGATAGCTCCCCTTCCTCTCCTGACAGTCGCCTCCACAGGTGCTGAGATACCCTGCAGGTCTTTACCTAAACCCATGCCAGGTTGGTAACCCATCTGTGAATTAAAAATATTATTTATTTTTGATATTAGAAACTTGTTATTCAAAGTCAAATTCAAATAATTTATTTCACACATAAAACGCATTTTTGAACGTCAAAAACAAAGAAATGGAACAGATACGGCAACTGTGGAATGGAAGACCTAGGCTTAAAACGACCACTTTAGCAGGATCATAATAGGAAAATATTATGAATCATCGTAAAAGGAGAATGCCATATTGTCGTACCAACAAAGGAGCTAGAGTGTCACAACCAAATGTAGTTCATAAAATTACTCCTATTTTTTAAATCAGATATACGATTTTGTTATGAAAACGATTCCCGGCTTTCGGACACCAAAAATAAAAGTCTTTTTTTACTTTTGTGGTACGTATTTTCCGCTTATGTCACTGACATTGCACTTCATTTCCGAATGTTGCTACTATGTTAAAAATATAGATACCTACCTGTCAACGAGCATTAAAAAATGAAGAAGATAATTGTACCAATTTGCCATTTTATATTAGGATACAATATATTTGTATGTGTGTCAAAAAACATCTTTAGGTCACGCGTTACATCGTAATAATTTTTTTTTTTTTTTTGGAATACATTGCAGATACATGCATTTAATGAAAAGAGGACCTATTCAAAAAAGTAAAATGTCATTGGTACTGTGACGTATTGCAATAATTATTCTGTGGCGCCGTCATGGATGACATTACTTTGAATATTGGTTTCATCTGAACTATTTGAATAATAATTTATAATACTTATTAACAAAAACGGGGGTTCAGGTGCGTTTTCATAACGTAGTCTTTGTGTGATAATCCTTAGCGATGCCCTCAACTAGAGTAAGACATCGGCCAGCAAGTCAGCGTCGCCGATGTATCCTAAACCGTGCACTAGTATTGTTAGAACAATTTAGAATATATTACATAGAAAATATATCCGTGGATATGATCGTGTTTTAACATCATAGATTGTACCGACGCGACGCCTGTAAGTATTACCTCACCTAGTAGAAGCATGTATATTATAGTTAGCTTCTAAAGTACCTACCTACTTCCGGGACTATTTATTCAATTTAAGGATTAAAAAACAGTTTTTATGCTTTCAGATCAATCCTGGTAGTTCCTATTCATAATGTTACAAATGTTTCGCATTGATACAAGAAAAACTCCCTGAGATTCCGAACTGATACCTGAACTAACACTTGGTCACAATGTGGAGTGATTTGTGCTTTGGATGTGGACAGTCCATGCTACGTGTTGCAACAGTTGCAAGGCGTTCCCGAGTGCCACCCAATTGTCCTACCTATTGTTTTATTTGTATATTTCTTTTCTCTGTCCTGGTAGCGGTCGAGGTCATATACGTTATGTAAATATGAATATATCTTAACTGCGTTTTTCATTTTTGATATAAGTGCCTTATTAGGTACTAACAACATTATCACCTTATTATTATTTACTAACATGTGAAGTTCGAGAAGTGGGTGTACTATTATAGTAAATACAACTCTGCCTAACTCTTCTGGGAAAACAGGCCTGCTGTTATGTTAAGATTTCAAGATATTAGGAATCAGTAAACACAGTACTAAATTGATTACTTATTCAGACTACCAGCTGCACATACTATGAGTACCTACCTACATGATTATTGATATCCATTATCATTATATATAAAACCTGACACCAAGAATTATTATTGACTATCAGTGATGTATTGTATAATCATCCATCAGGAAACAAGCGCCAAATCAAGAATAAAAAGCAACCGATATTAGGTACCGCTTCATTTGTCATCAACTTCACCATTTCGAGCCTGTCACTTTCTCGAACTTAACCTCAAAATATGAAGTAGATAAATGGTTAATAAATACGAATGGCGGGAATCCATGTAAAAAATAGTTAACAATATAAGAAGAGCATTGAATTCTCCTCTAAATACACTAGGTTCGGTTGTGACACGCGGACTTTTCGCTTGGTACAGGGTGCCCTATAATCCTGGTCATTCTCCTTTCACAAACTGACAATTCATAATATCTGTGTGCAATTCATATTACGAAATTATTCATCTGTTTGACACTTTTCTATGGAGATTCGTAAAATGGTCCAGAAATTATGAATTGCTTTTGTGTCAAATTAGAGGAATTGATAATGACAGCTAGGAATTCAGGCAACGAATTGGTTTTAGAGGAATTGCTAATGTGGTCGTTTTAGGCGCCCTGATTCTAGTCGCAATGTAAAATAATTAATAGTTATTGTATTTGAGAACCATTTCTAGAACAGGGTTTATTGTACGTATTTTTGGTAGTTCTTCTCTAGAATCCTTTATAAAGAATTCTACCACAATTACATACAATATTCCCTGATGAAATTTTTCTTAAATTCCTGGAGTACCCCGAAAAATACTGACCTTCAACAGCAGCTTAGCTCCAATACCCTTAGTATGCTTCTCCCAAGTCCCCACATTGCCTCCAAGGTTGACCGGCTTCATGCCTTGCCCCTGTCTTCTAATACCAGCAGTCTCACTAGCATCCGGGGCATTCTGTTCATCTTCATCAGAACTGTCAGCAAACTTTGGACGAGAGGTGGAAGCTTCTGACGATTCTATTTCTGTAAAATTGTTTGTTTTTAATCAACAAGTAACTTTTTACATGTTTTAAATTATACTAACTGATGCGGCTTCCTCGAGAACCACTCTATCCATTGGTGAAAATAGCATAAAAATCGGTGCAGTAGTTTTTGAGTTTATCGTGAACAGATAGACAGACCAACGCGGCGGAGGACTTTGTTTTATAATATGTAGTGATATGTCACAGTAAGATGGTAGAAGCCGTGATACGTGTTATATCCCTAGGGATATAGCTATATACCGTATAATATAGTTATATGAAAGCCGTTCATAACTGTCCGAGAGCCCTAATTTTGTTACGGCCACCGCTGTACTCCGCCATAGGAAAGCGCGGCTAAGCACTGCACGTCCCGCCGCGTACATACCTAAAGTGGTCTACACACCAAAGCCGCTGACCCGGCGGCACGGATCGCCGGCCCAACCCGCCGGCCTTATTTTGTACAATCATGCCGCCGGCTTGCGCCCGCGCGGGCAAGCCGGCGGGGCAGCATGCCGATGCCGACGGCATCCCTCTCCACTCACTCAGTCAGTTGCCCGCCGGCTTTCATAGAGTAGTGACGTATTATCACTTATTCATTCTCTGTTGTTGTGAAGTGTCGGCACTTTTATTTTTTATCAACTAACCAATATGGAGTGGGACGATGCAACAGTTATAAAACTAATAGACCTCTATCATTTAAAAGAAATATTATGGAACCCAAAAAACCGTGACTACAAAAGCCGGCCAAAGCGTTACGACGCATTTAATGAAATTGCCAGTGAATTTGCTACTGATGTTCCGGAAATCGAGAGAAAGATAAAAAATTTAACTAGTCATTATTACCGAGAGAAAAAAAAAGAAGATAATTCAAATAAGTCTGGTGCGGGTACTGATGATATTTATCATAGTAAATGGTATAGTATTAACAATCGACATAATGCTGAATTATTAAAAACCCCACCATCTGAAATCCGACCCTGACATCCCACATTAGCGTACAAAAAGTTGTAATCAGCATCTACTAAAGCAAAGAGCACAATACTGAAATATTTTTTATAGTTTATATAATCACTTCCACTTTTTGGGGGACATTGAAGTTTTATGTGTTTCCCATCCATTGACCCAAGACAATTGGGTATTTGCCATCTTTTTAAATATTCATCTGCAATTTCTCTCCATCCTTCCTGACTTCTTGGAATTTTCACATAATCTGAAAGTTCTTCAACTAAAGCATCACATACTTCAGGAATAATGCTTGAAATTAGTTGAGGAGATACTTTAAAGACGTCGCACAGGCTACTAAAAGAATTTCCTGAGCTCAGGTATTTTAACGTTATTGACAATCTTTCCACTGGTGAAACTGCTTTTCTGTAATTTGTGTCTTGTTTAGCTATTTTGTGTCCAACAATATTCAGTAAATATTCAAAGTCGGTACTGGTTAATGACAGGAAAGTCTTAAAAGAAATGGGTTTGTATAGAACCAAGTCGTCTTCCTTTAAATCACTTAATCTTTGACAAGTACTGTATTTATTGCGACTCATTAAACTTGGCCTAACCCAACACTTTCGTGTGTTGAGGGATCCACCGATAATAACTCCACAAACTGCTATTATTAAATCACTGTTATCGTCCTCCTCCATGTCAATCTGAAAATACTACTTCTGAATTATTCGAAACACACACGTCCAATCTCTACGACTATTTGGCAATTACTAGAACACCACATGCCGCGGCTGTCGTGCCGCCGGCATTGCCGCCGGCAAAGTCATTCGGCTTGGACATTCTGAAGCCGCCGGGTTAACCCGCCGGCACTAAGCCGCCGGGCTGTGCCGCCGGGTCAGCGGCTTTGGTGTGTAGACCGCTTAAGGCGCAGTACAGCGGTATCGGTCAAACTATAATAGAAAGATCACTGCTAGTTAAGAGACTATTGAAATGTGAAATGAATATAACTTGAACCTATTTTTTAACTGCCTCATTGGTCTAGTGGTTGCAAGTGCTACTGCTGAGCACGAGGTCCTGGGTTCGATTACCGGGTCGGGTAAAATGGTATTGGGTTTTCCATCTGGAATTTCTCAGTAGCAATCTGGTCTGGATTTGTGCCCCACAGATGTCAATAGGCTCACCCCCTATTACATGGGATTTAACCATAACTGGCGAAATGTGTGTGTACTGTAGGTGCACCTCTTTAATAATATTAATAATTTGAACCAACCTTTATTCTCCTCCTTCTTTTTGCCAGCCTGTTGCACCCCACCAGCCACAAACCCAATGGGTGCCGTAAAGTCTTTGGGTTTGCGAGACCTTTGTCTGACATTGTCTTCGTTATCCTCCTCATCACTGTCCTTGGCCCAAACACCTGAATTAAAAGGAAGATATTAGTTGAGTAACAATTCTATGCGTACGGGCGTCACCCAGATTAGAACAGAAACCCTTGGGTCACCCAGATCTTACACATACGTTCTGAACAGACCAGGAGATTTGTTTAACTTCTGGAGGGAGGTGGGCAGGTTGGAATAACCACCAACGGCCGCCATGCCATGCCATGGCCCACGCACAATGGTCCACCTTAGGGACTAAGTGCGGAAACCAAACTCCTAACATAGAACATAGAAAGGAAGATATTGTTAAGACAGTACCTAAAGACTCTTCATCACTAGTAAAATTACACACAAATGTAAGAATTGATCAGGTTATCATGATTAAGTTACTGCAACTTGAATGCTTTTAGAGCCCTAGTGCTTTGGAAGCTTGAATAACCCATCCGAGCTTGAAATAAAGAGCAGTTAACTCAATCTGACTGCTTGGTGACAGAGTTAATCACTATATTCATCAAATAACATAAAGTAAAATGCTTTACCGTAAATCTGGTGCTCTTTTTTAGCTCTTCGGGTTCTGTTTGGATTGAATTCATTGTCCAAATCGTAGTCGGTGATTTCAAACCGCATTACTTCGTCGTCCGACATTGTTTTGTTAGGGATGATCCAGTTGTAAGTTTGTTGTTTCTTAGGCAATTATCTCTATTTCGTATTTAATTACAATTTTTTGAAGAGTTTCGCTGAATTTTCAACATCAATTTGACAGTTGACATTGACTGAAGTACTGAACTGACAGCACGCACAGAGCTTGGGCTGTGGCCACAGACTACTTAGGGCTGTGGCACAGAGCAAGAAGAAAGTGGCACTTGGCGTAACTAATGCATTCGTTCATGAAAATCGAAATAAATCGCCTAAAATTTTTTCAAATTTATGAAAGTAGACTATTATGCTGGAAGATTTAACCGTAACATCTTAGCCTGAACGTAGATCAACGTTCCAAAATAAGTCACAGTATGCTGCCGTAGCAGATATCCGGTATTGTCACACTCGTGCGCGTACATAGGCCACAGAGTACTTTTTCTACATAAACGTTAAAGTTACGGTGTTCTACTTGCTTCTTCAACGAGCCAGGTTTTAATACTTCTCATCAGAAAATCGAAACACCTTGCAAGTTTATGTTTTGTAAGGATTATTAGCAAAATGTATATATTTAGGAATATATGTCAAACAAAACGGAAGTGTTTCGATTTTTCTGATGAGATGTATTATCTACACTCATAATTATCGTAAAATTATTTTGTTTTGTTTAAATATATAGCAGGAATCTATCTTGAGTGATTAAAAAAAACGCATTATTTTAAAAAGTACCTACGTGACATCTCGGTCTCGAAATCTATATCTCGCCATATTGCAGGCCGAGATCTCGAATGGCCAATCTCGACAATAGACTTAGCACGCGGATTTACGAGTCCCCAATCTCGTATCGAGATTGCATTCCCTAGAGCTAGGGTAATCGATTCGAAATTTCGGGAAAAAGTTGAAAAGAAAACACAACTTATGTTATTCACATTTCTTTATTAATATTTTTAAGTATATAAAACTCACATAACATTACATTCCATACTATGTGTTGTGCATCTAATCGGAGGCTTCGAAAATGAACTTATGAACGTAACGGTATTCATTCCATTGGCAAGTAATTATCAGATTATAACTGGCAAGGTTTTTCAAAACGGTTAATTAAAATTCGTTTTTTTCGATGCGATGTCATTGTTTACGTTTTATTTATTTGATAATTAACTTTCAAAAACTCATTTCACATGACATACAATACTATACAAAGATAATATGAACACCAATAAAAGATATTGCAGTTTCAACAGAACTGCCGTACAAGGCTCGATGAACCTCGAAATAAGTCGAATTCAAGCAATTTAGTCTTACGATACGATCACAGAAAATGTTTCGATAAAATTTCGTCTTCACTGTAAAAATTTGACATTTTTAAACACGTCTTGTATAATTTTGCGCGAATAACAAGATGTTTGTTATTGAATATAATTTGTAAAAAATATAAATAAAATATTTTGCATCCTTGGGACGGAAACGGACGACTTTCAAACAAGTTTTACTTAGGACGTTAGTTAAAGGTAGGGCCACACTTGATGGACAATGACTCACGGCCTTCGGGTAATTCTCAACTCCAGCCCGGTTGCAGTAACATCAAATGTAGAACTACCTTAATATTTTTGAGCGAAATATGTACTACAAAAATCTAATAAATTCTATCAATTATAAAATTGTATCAAGAGTACTTTTTTAAAACATCAATAAACAAAATAAAATTATACATTAAAACACAAAATAATCGTTTCACGAAAATAACTAATCTATATGGATCATTCATTATATTTTTCAACCAAAACATTCAAAGTCAAAAGTTAGTAAATCAATCTAAAAACGTAGTAATGTCCAAATAATAAAAATATTACATCAGTTAGTTAGTTTTTTTTCTGTTTGTAGACACTGTTTTTCACACGCAATATCAATCGAATTAATTTTTAACGCTTTTCAAAGTAAAAGTTTGAAATTTGCTTTAAACAACAGGCATTTAATGTAAACAATGTCTAAAAACATGAAATATGAAGTTCAAAACATGAAAATAAAATTAATAAAAACACACAGACAAAACCGTTATATTTTTCACAATAAATATTTACCAAATTTTTTGAACATTACAAAATCACAGTTCAAAATTACGTTGATGGCAATCTAGTTAAAATGTTAAAAATAATTGCAACTAATATTATTCTAGTAAAGTTAGGTACTTAGATTAAGTATGTGATGCTTAACTACAACTAAAAAAAGGTGTACACTTGGTACAATCTAAAATAATGCATTCTTTTTGCAGATTTTGTTCGATATCGCGTCCAAGACATTCGAACTATAGTTGCGTTACGAACATTAACGATTTTAATTGCATATTTCTTTTAAGACGATTTTTTTTTTTAATTTTGCTAGTTTTTCTAGTAAAGTGAATTCTAATAAATAAGGTAATGTGTTTGTAAAAAAATGCTTTTATAAATTGACTGATCAACCACCTAAAATTAATACGCCAATAATGGCATTAAATACAACCAATTGGCATTAATTGACACTTAAAATACACCAGTTGCATACAACAAAAATGAAATATGCAAACAATTGTAATAAAAATCGTTAACGTTCTGATATCGTCATCTATTTCATAAACACTGTCCAATCTTAATTTAAATATTTACATTACGTTGTATACTTTCGCTATACCTAGAAGGCAACTCTCAACACCCACGGTGGATCATCACATGTTTCAAAAACACTTCTTGGACTGAGAAAACACTCCCACACGATGTGCGACGAACAACGATTGTAATGCCTCACAATAACCTATAAAACATTTAGTCGATTATCAACTTCACTGAACTCCAATCGATGCCAAACGCAAAAAAATCGACTAAAAATAATCGTTAGTAACGACACTAACTTTACTATGGCGAATCACGTTCGAATTTCAAACGAATGTGTCAATTGTTCTTCCGCTGACAGTATTATTTTTTACGTACAAGCCTCCAGCGGCGTTGGCTCTCAGTCATAATGCCACAGCTTGTATATAGCTTTCGTCTTCGTAGTTTCCTGCCGATAGCCTTAGGGCGTGTTCTTCGCATAATGAAGCTAGTTCTTTGAGCCATTCGTCGAGGATGACTGCGTTTAGAATTGAGCGGAGGGTGATGGATTGGTTCCAGTAGTTGTCTTGTGTAAACACTGGTCTCTTCTGTGGACTAGCGTGAGTGTTGGGCTGTGGACTGTGGGCGTTGTGCGGGGAGGGTGATGATGCTGCAAAATATAAGAGATTGAGTAAAGATGATACAAACTAACATAGTTTAACATGCAACTACAGTTTTCTCGCGTCTTTATTGTGCGAGTCGGACTCGCGCGAAGGGTTCCGTACCATCCATATCCATAATAATATTATAAATTCTGCTGACTGCATACCGAATGCATCACCCACGGTCATCGGTAATGAGACTGTATATCCCGCGAAAGTGTGGAGGTCGAGGCTTTTTAAACGCTAAGACCCTCCACAATCGGGAGATATGCAGTCTCAGGGAATATTTCCTAGAAGCCGACGTGGGAATGCATCGAGATGTGGTCGCGGTGGACAAGGGCCTCACCCCGCTCTCCTTGGCGAAAGAGAACTGGCGCAAGCCTGTAGTGCTTGACACTAACGATCGCAAGGAGGTATGGCAGAGTAAGGAGCTTCACGGACGCTTTTTCCGGGCCCTGCATGGACCCGATGTAGATTTACTAGCGTCCGTAGCCTGGCTGCGTTTCGGTGACCTCTTTGGGGAAACCGAAGGTTTTGTCTGTGCAATTATGGACGAAGTTATCATGACGAACAATTACCGGAGATTTATTGTGAAGGACGGCACGGTTGACATCTGTCGGGCATGCCACCGACCGGGAGAATCAATCCGTCACATTATCTCCGGATGTTCTCATCTAGCTAACGGAGAGTACTTGCATAGACACAACCTTGTAGCCAGGATTATCCATCAGCAACTTGCTCTGAAATACAGCCTAGTGGAATCGGAAGTGCCGTACTACAGGTACGTGCCCGACCCAGTTCTCGAAAATGGAAATATCACATTGTACTGGGATCGATCTATCATCACTGACAGGACTATTGTTGCCAATAAGCCTGATATAGTGGTGGTGGATCGAACAGAGCGGCGCGCAATGATCATTGACATAACAGTCCCGCATGACGAGAACCTCGTGAAGGCCGAGAAAGATAAACAAATCAAGTATCTTGACTTGGCTCACGAGGTTGTCGACATGTGGGATGTGGACTCTGCGATCATTGTGCCGATAGTCGTATCAGCCAATGGCTTAATTGCCAAGAGCCTCGACCAACACCTAAGGAGGCTCTCGTTGGGCAGCTGGATTAAGGGCTTGATTCAGAAAGCTGTACTCCTGGACACGGCTCGCATCGTTAGGAGGTTCCTCTCTCTGGAGCCCTGACCGCCGGTAGCTTGGACCCTGTTCCCGATACCGGTGGGCTACTATTTTTTATATTTTTAAATGTTTTATATATTTTTTTAGTCTAATATTTAAAAATATAATTTATAAGTATGAAAAATGAAATAAAGAAGTTATAAATTCGAAAGTAATTCTGTCTGTCTGTTTGTATGTTATCTTTTCACGCCTAAACCACTGAACGGATTTCGATTAAATTTGGCAAGGAGATAGGACGGCATCCTGGGGAAGGACATGGGTACTTTTCATCGACATACCACGCGAAACCGCGGGCGGAAGCTAGTTATCTATAAAAAAGGCAAAAAAATCACGTTTGTTGTATGGGAGCCGCCTTAAATATTTATTCTAGTCTGTTTTTTTAGTATTTGTTGTTATAAAAGCAACAGAAATACATCATTTGTCTAACTTTCACGGTTCATGAGATACAGCCTGGTGACAGACGGACAGACCGACAGCGCAGTCTTCGTAATAGTGTCCCGTTTTACCCTTTGGGTACGGAATCCTAAAAAGTAGCGTTCCATCGCCATGTAATTTTCTTTACAATCGATTTAGTTCTTCTGGTGAGAAAACAAACTAGTATACAAAAACAAATCATTCAAGGCCAGTTTCAGTGACCAGCACCCTATACCACGACGTATTAATGCCACCATTTTTCCAGTGTTAGTGAGAGACGGAGCTACACCGCCGCTAGCACCATCCTTTTTTCGCAATAGAATAATGATAGCATTAATACTTCATAGTCAGCCCCCAGCATGCGTAGCATGACCACCATAGCAACGGGTTTGTCGACGGTAGAATAGACAAAATTACAGATTCACAATCTGTCATTTTGTCTATCCGTCGACAAAACCCGTTTTTGGGCATGGATACCCTATTTAACATGACAAAAAAAAACTCAGTAAAAATATATGCCAGATAATTTTTCCGGAACCCAACAAAGATAATTAATTACTTACAAGACAATCTCCTTCCAAACATATTGGAAATACTGTTGGAAAAACTTCGGCGTTTGGTCTCCATGCGCCGGAACGGTGAGTCATCCGGTTTTTGCGGAGAATCATGGCCGTGACCTGAAAGTATATTAAAATGCTTTAAATTTTGTTTTAGATACGTAAGAAGCTTTGGAGTGGTCGAGTTTGCCCACAGAAAAAGCAAGCTAATGTGGCAATGGACCGGTCATATTAGTCGTAAAACCGATGAACGTTGGGGCAAACTTGTTCTTGAGTAGTCTGTGAATCGGTAAAAGTAAGGTAGGACACTCAGGATAAGAGTGGCTGGTAGTCACTGGATGAGAGTTTCCGAAGATCGAGCTAAATGGCGTGCATATGGAGAGGGCGTATGTCCAGCAGTGGACTGCTATAGGCCCACAGTGATGATTATTATTATTAATCAGACTACAATAGTCTATAATGTAAATAACAAAATAGCTAAACCTATGTTAGTACTTAATTACTAAAACAGAACGGGTCCGGTTCGCAAGCGCCCACACCAGCGGGCTATCTGCCCGGGCGGCTATCGATTGCAGGATAGTGTTGGGACTGCCCCGCAGCCTGCGGAGTAGCGAGGCAGATTTCTTACGCCACAGTGCATCAAAGCCGTCAGTGCGTGTGTCTGCCAATACTGCCAAACACTACAGAAGCGCTTATGCTTGTGCTTTTGATCGACAAAAGAGCAATGTAATTTCAAAGCGTAAGGAGATTTACTAAGAACACGCCTATATTCCCCGAAGGGTTGGGCTGTATCTTAACACCCACTACTATTAAAGCTCTAAAAAATAAAAAGTGACTAACTATCATCGTTGGTCGGGCCCCGTGTCTTCACCAGCGCCATCTCTCGTTGTATGAGGTAAACTCGCGCTTTGTCCACTAACTCGCCGCTATTCTCTATGCCTTCTGTTAACTCGTCAACTTCTTCTTTTAGCTTACTTAGAATCTGGAAAATGAAATCGCGCAATTAGTTTACAACATAGTATATACAAGATTCCAACATCATCCCACCACCATGTGGGGTACATAGGCAGCAAGAGAGAGAGAGAGAGAGGGAGACAGAGTGACTCAGAGAGAGAGAGAGACAGAGTGACACAGAGAGAGAGAGAGAGAGGGAGACAGACAGAGTGACACAGAGAGAGAGAGAGAGAGAGAGGGAGACAGACAGAGTGACACAGAGAGAGAGGGAGACGGAGTTATAAAAAAACTAACCAATCCACATCAGAAGTTTTTGGAAAGTTAACGCGGATTAATTTTAAATCTAGCCAGCCTATCCTAAGAATAAGTGTCTATACCTCGTAGTTTGGACTTTGTGTAAATAGGTCTGTTTTTTCTAGAAAGTAATATACCAAATTTGGGATACTGGATTAGTTTGAAATAATTTATTGAATCGTCAAAATATAACCAGCCCCACTACCCTTACATACTAATCAGGCAGAGGTTTAATAATATTTTCAACTTTATTTAAACCTTCTCAAGGTTGATATTATTTTCGCAATTCATGAAAACTGCTCAACTGCAACTCAGCTCTTTGGCCCTAACATAGCCTTTCTTCTTAAATTGTAAGAAAAATATTCACTTGAAACAAAGAAGGCACGTTCGGCTGTAACACGAATCCGGGACACAGCAGTAAGGAGGTCAGCAGAGGAGTAGGCAGCGATGCTAACTTGGAGACCACACTCGTGACTCGACAGTTCACTATCACTTCCGATTCAAGGAGGACTGCCGTTTTCTTTAGAAGACTGGCTAGTAATGGTCCTGGAAAGGAAAATAAGAAAACCGATAAGCCATTTATTTTAAATTTTATGACGCTAAATATAAGATTCAAATTGCAACGACTACTTCGTGAAATGGGAAAAATATAGCTAGATTGTCGTGAGGTCACGTTTTTAAAAAACCTTATGATGTTATGGAAGACAGTATCTAATTATAATTGTTAAAGTTTCCTTTGAGATTCATTCTTTTCCAAGTCCTCACTACTTGTAAAGTTAATCGATATCTTTAGAGGTAACCAAATTAATCGATATCAATAGTGATACTTAAGTAAAATATCGGCACTTACCGATTATAGATTCAGCACTAGCCCTCCAGCTTCTAATCAGAGGCACTTCCCCGTCATACTCTCTCTCTTGCTTCGTAAAATTTCTCCTGAACAACTCTTCAGCAAAACCTTCATCTCCATCAACATCCTTATATATTTTAAAGCTCTCATAACCACTACTTTCACCCGTAGACGTTAAAGAATCATGTTCCTTTCCTTCATTCACAATCTCGGTCTTTACTTCACTATCTGGCTCATTCAACTGTTCATTCAGAGACGTCAAACTATGTTGTTCCTTTTCTGAACTATCACTGGTTTTTGTTTCATATCCACTGGTGCATGATATCAGGCTGTCCTGCTCTTTCGTTAGCGGGACTATGTCTGTCTCTTTCGTGTTGTTGTTCGTCTCTCTCTTCGGGCTCGTTATGCTGTCGTATCGAGAGGTCCAGTTACTGCAGGCTAGGACCCGGGAGACTATTTCGAATCTTGAGTCGCAAATGTAGGCGTGGTAGTTACCGTACAGTGTATCGTTGGGGTTCTGGAAATAAAAATGTCAATATAAATAAATTACTTACTTATTTATAACTTATAATAAAAGTTTACAAAAGCACAAGGTTCTACCGTGCTATCATCGAAACCTATTACCTAAACTATTCGAGGCTTGAGAGCCGCCAGCAGGTAGTGTACGGCCTTAGGAATGATGGTAATACTTCTTGATGGTAGAAATAGTAGGAATTATGGTAATATTTCGTGATGGTAGAAATAGGGAATGATGGTAATACTTCAGCGGACGACCTCTTCCAAAAAGGCTACTACAACTTTATAATAATTTGAAAGCCTTACCCCATAGTTAACTTTAAGTTCATGGACTAGATGGCTCATCGCGATGTCGTCGTGCACTCCGTTCATTCGTCTGTCGTGCTCGCTCTTCAGGTCGAGCACGCGTCGACCGCTTAGTGCCAGATCGTCTACCCATTGTTTTGTCTATAAAGAAGTTCGAAATTTATAAATTTAAAGAAAAATAAACAATGTCAAGATAAGGCTAACCCGCGGTCTCTGAAAACCAATTGAATGTCACTTGCAGTAAAATTACATGTCCGCTTACTTAATCATTGTATGCTTTGCATACATGCTGCTGGAGAGTTTATTTCGCCACTTCTTCTTCCGAACTAAACCACTAGGAAGTGGTGAAGGGCGGGCGTGTCGGGTGACTGTATTATGTCATTTTGACGTTCGAAACGTCATTCGTCGCTGATTCTCAGCCTAGTTTGAATAAATGACTTGATTTTTTTTATTGGTTGTTATTATTGCTGCCAACCAATCAAACGACTTTTCATTACAAGCCAAAATGCCAGGTATATAATTTAAATAAATATTATTAGGTGACGACTGTCATGAGGTTCGGCAGAAGAATTAATCTACTTGGTCAGATTTATAAAACACTACAAACACTTGATTAATTTAGATTTTTTTTAAATACAAATTTTCATACCTTCTCCATAGGCCTCGAACAACATCTGGGCGATAGTCCCAAATACGCAATGGCAGCATCTCTATAGGGCTCCGGATCGGCGATTTTATGCCTGTAGGAGACCATGAGGTGGTGGCCGTTCAGCAGGTGCTTGAACACCAGGTCTACCATCACGTCCTCGCAGTTCAGGTCGATGAGAGTCTCCATTAGGGCCAGGGAGACTAGGGATAGCTGGAAAATGGTGGTTCATATGTTTCACTTATTTAATTTTTTTTTTTTAGATGCGCATTTTCTGGCTTTGTCAACTACAACGTGAAATTAAAACAATCCGAAAAGGGGTCTTTGAATTCATTATTTAGAACGAATTTTACTATGGGACAACAAGGGAAAACATTGTGATGAAACCGGCATGCCTTAGAGATATTTCTTGACGGCATGTCAAGCCAAGTCAGAGGCTCATGGACGGCATATAAACTCTCGACATCAGGGGGGCGAGCACGGCCTACTGTGACGTGGTTCGAGTAACACATTTTATATGACTAAACTGTGATAAAATGCCGTGCGACACTCGAGCCACGTTACAAAGCCGTGCTCGCCCCGCGGGTTTGAAAGAAAGACTATGGGACTAATCCTGAAATTGAGAATGGAAACTTGTTTTTTTATTTTCAAACAATAGGGAATATGCATGTATTTTTTTAATATTTTTATTCGATAGTTTACATCATCAAATAATAGTAAAAAAAAACTCGACGGCAATAAAGCAATTTAAAGAACATAAATTAAAAAACAAAAATATCCAACCGATCCGGGCTATTTAAAGGCCCTCCATTTGGCGCGCTTGGTGTGGTGACGTCACAGACCGTGAAAACAAACAAGCAAGTCAAAAACTGTCAAGTCAACGTCAAACACTCCTTATTGTAGGAGCGTTTGACATTGACTTGACACTTGTTCGTTGACATTGACTTGTTCATTGATTTGACATTGACATTTTGATTGTTATCCCGGATTGTTACGTCACATCCGCTCTTAGCTTTTCAAGTATTTGAATTACCCACAGTTTTTTGGGACTTTAAAAAAATTAATTTCTCGCTCAAAAAGAAATTTTATTCAAAAATATTGATGGAGGCATAATTCTGAAGAAATATAGTTTATAAAAAAAAAAAAATTGACCCATATTTGAATCACATGCATATTCCCTATTGGCTAATACTTAACGCCTTAGACTTAGTATAGGGTCGTGTTGAATTGCCCTCGTATTTTTTATTTTTTATGATATCGCCTGTCAGTGGTCTTGGCGTTGAGTATAACAGGGCAGAGAGTTAACTTCTAACGAGGCTTACCAAAAACTTTCACTCCTTCCATATCTTCAAGTTTAAAAACAGCAGCTTAGCAATACGAAAAAAAAAACACGTGTCTCAATGTCCCAGATAATTTATCAGCTCAAGTCGAGTATGTGACAAACCTGAGAGTTCCCCTCAAGTCTTCTCAGCAGTACATCGACGACTCTGACGCCGTCATATTCATACACGAACAGGAAGTGCAGTACGGCCCGCAGCAGGCCCCGGCGCGTCACACAGCGCAGGAGCAGCTCGAGGTAAGCCATGGCCGCGGACTGCTCGCCGGCGCCACTCTGCAATGGCGCCGCTTTCGTCTACGGTATGTTTCGCGTTAGTAGGCTTTGTTTATACAGGACGTGTAGCGGTTGAGTGACAGTTTTTTGGAGGTTGGGAAGGTACGGTAGAATTAATAATTAAGGGTGAAATTATGGAAGGGATAGATTTGGAGACTTTGGCCTGGTACCTGATAAGCTTCGGTAAACTTATATGGTGGACTATTTTAAAAACATAATTTTTCGTTTTTTAATTAACCTGGTGGATAGTATCTTTCTGGACACTGTGAAACAAGTTTTTACAAAGTAGATGCAGTATCTTCTTTTATCAGCATTTTTCATTTTTAATTTTGTTGGCTACCAATCAGGTGTGGAGAGAAGTATTCGCTTGATATTTTAGTTTACGGAACATTGTTTTTTGATTTTTTTATATAGAGACAATGTTTAATAAATATAGTTGGTGCTGGAAAGAATACATTGACTGGAAGAGGTGTTAGAATTTTTTTAATAAAAGAGTTTCGAGCCAAATTAAAAAACAACAATAAAACAGATTCTGGGTTAAACTACTACCACCAAAATGGAGGAATTTAATCGATTCATTGCTGCCACATACATAATAACGACATAAATAAATAAAAATAACAACAAAATTAAATGATTTCATAAAAACAAACATTGCCACAAAAAAAAAACATTTAAAAAAAAACACCCGTGACACATGTCGTGTCACCCTTCACCAAACGTGACCAATATTTCGTGTCCAGGAATGAATCGATCAATGGATGTTTACCGTCACTAAACCGCCGTCGGCATGACCCAACCGGTGCGTCCCGCGTGCAATGAACAAGCCCACTTACGTGATGTTATGCCGTAGAACATGTTCTTATATCTACGATTATTTAAGCACACTCCAGAATTATTAGAGAACAAAATTGATTGTATAATCACTGGTTTTAAACAGCTTGACCATACAGCAGATTCACTGATCTTAGGCCCTAGACAAAGTGACATTCTTTCAGCGATAACGATGATGGAAAACGTAAAAATGTATAGGACTGACATAAGCTATCGAAAAGCTTGTCAATCCTGTTGAAAGTCGATGTAGAAATACGAAACGCTTTCGAAGCGATTGTCACTTGTCTAGGGCCTCAGAGACATTGTCACGAAATGTGCTGTAACTAACTAATGTAAAGGAGCGTCGCCACGTGACGGCTCGATTTTGAACGTCCGCATTGCAGACACATCTTTACCAATTTCCAATAACTGGAGATGATTCGACAACAGATTTTAAAAAGCAGGGTTTGTTTTAGTTCAAGGGCCGTACTATGACGTGTTAAAGCTGTCATTGTTCCAGTGTGAGAGAGAGACGGAGCGATACAGCATAAATAGAACTATACCATTTTCACAACGGAATAATTATGGCTTTAATACGTACGGCCCCAGGCTTTTTAAAAACCAGAGATTATACAATGTTGAATTAAAATTACGATTAGTTTGAGGGGAGTTTTTAATTCCTAGAATGTGCTTTAAGTCAATGAATGAAAATGTATTATGACTTGATGTAAAGTTAATGGAAAATATGTATTCATACTTCGACTGTTTGAGAATATATTGGTGTTTGATTTTGTGAACGATTTCACACTAAGCGGAACTCAAGTCATTAAACATTTTATAACCATATCAAGTCAAAAATGTCATTCCGCCTTCTTCACACTTCACGTGTTTCAAAACGTGATTATATTTAATGAAACAAAATCATGGTTATGTGAACACATTAGACAAGATGCCAATTAATATAATATAAATAAATATACATAATAATTTTACCTTACACTGTCGTTTGACGAAATTATAATATATAAAAAAATTATAAATTCAGGACATGCCGGTTTCATATAAATTCACAAAATTGCTTGTGAAGTACACATTGCAAGTATATTTAGGCTTTCTCAGGCCCATTTGCACGACAATCCACAAATCACTAAATATATACTAGTTTTGTTTTAATAATTAAAATTTAAAACATGATTCTGTCTCTTGTCAAATTCAAATAATTTACGGAAAAAGACCTATGTTTTAAATTAATTTAGCGCTAAATAGTTACTGATTTGTGGTAAAAGTAGGTCTCAAATAGAAAAGAAAAATACTTCTGTAGGAAAATATATAAGGTGTTAAAAAAATTAACTTTACAAACTTTAAGAGGTGCTTTTGACCATCGAACTGAATAACTTTTAATATGGCACCAACTTTGCAATCCCGAAAACAAATTCTGCTGTTCCATACTAAAGTTTAATACCTACTGTTCTAAACTGTATGGGACAGCTGTTTTTTTTTTTTTGGGTATTTAGTAAGAGGCTTTTGGCTAATTTTTAATTAAGTATTTTAATGTAATTTTTTATTTTGTAATGTGCGTTTAGTTTGTGCAGAATATACAATTTTTCTTTCTTTCTTTCTTTCTCTTTTTGTAAAGTAAATTTTTTAACACCTTTTATTTTATACAAATCTATTCCTAGTTATTCTCACCTGCCATAACTGAAAGAAACACTTTATAGTTAGTAATATTATTATGTTATTAGCGAGTTACACTGTTGACACAATCAGTGTTGAAAAATTAGAAGTTTAGTGCAAACAGATATTTCTTTTATTACTTTCGCGTGTTAATAAATTTCTATAGAACATACATAGTTTTTAATTTTTGTAAGAAAAAAAATATAAAATTACTTCAAATAAATATAATAATAAATTACTTTTGCAAAATATGATGGATGATTGTTTAAATTCGTTATAATGCAGCTAGGATTTTGCTATGGACACTGGACACATATTTACTCATTCATTTAGTACACACAATAAAACAGTTTTGTGAGCAAGCAACTTAAGTCATAGATTCATATATTTCCATAATAGGGAATATGCATGTGATTCAAATATGGGTCAAATATTTTTTTTTATAAACTTTATTACTTCAGAATTATGCCTCCATCAATATTTTTGAATAAAATTTATTTTTGAGCGAGAAATTATTTTTTTTTAAATCCCAAAAAACTGTGGGTAATTCAAATACTTGAAAAGCTAAGAGCGGATGTGACGTAACAATCCGGGATAACAATCAAAATTTCAATGTCAAGTCAATCAACAAGTGTCAAGTCAATGTCAAACGCTCGTATAAAAAGGAGTGTTGACGTTGACTTGACAGTTGCTTGTTTGTTTTCACGGACTGTGACGTCACCACACCAAGCGCGCCATATGGAGGGCGTTTAAATAGCCCGGATCGGTTGGAAATTTAAAAAAAAAAAATTAAGTTCTTTAAATTGCTTTTTTGCCGACGATTTTTTTTTTACTAATATTTGACCATGTAAACTATCGAATAAAAATATTAAAAAAATACATGCATATTCCCTATTACTAGCTTTAACTTTAAAAGTTAGAATCGTGTCTCTCTGCTGTTTGTTTTAATTTGTAATTAAATGTGGTCAGTAAATTCCGTGAATTTTCATCGTCTGCATAATAAATTAGTATGCACAACAAGACACGACATGTACGATTAGATTACAAACAGCTACGGATAACTTTATCAATCATGCACACATATCTATTCCACCGTGTGTACAAATCAGTTAAACATGTCTATAACAAAATCCAGTTGAAACAAGTCACATCCGCAATGCATACAATGGCTCACTCATCCCACAACCAGTGTGTATGAAGTATTTACCTGAAGGAGAGCGGGGCCCATGACGGGGACCAGGAACCCTTGGTACAGTAGATCTAGTAGGTGCTTCTTTATTGAAGGGTGGGCCACCTGGGAAGAATAATAATGATTCTATAACAGACATGGCTACTGATTGGCTTGGGCCTCATGTTTTCTTTAATTATATTTATTGCATAACTGTGTACATCAGTTCTTATTATAAACGTAAAAAGGCTCAACAGTCTAGCGATCGGATATGCAATCGTGTGACATGTCAAATAAATTTCAAATACATTACAAATAGATTAAAAACAGTTTATATAAATAAATTATAAAAGAGCATTATTTTTTCTCCAAAAACTCCTGCAGATTATAAAATACATTATAGATTAATATTTTTTTTTAAATTTTGTTTATACATATTTCCATTTAATTGCTTAATAACTGGTGGAATTTTTATCATGGTTCTGAAATAGTTACATGCCTACTTGTCAGGTTCAAACCTCCTTCAGGCATCCTTCTGTCTAAGAAACGAGCCCTATTACCTATCACGATACTCACTCATTAAAATTTATAATGATTTATTACCTGTGCCACAGCATTGCAGAATTCAAGCGAATCAATAAACAGCGTCAGTTTATGAACATGGTTGACGTCATCGGGCGTTAGCCGGTAGATCTTGTCGCTGAGAGTACGTGGCAGAAGGGAATATAAACCGCTTAGACCTGTGGGCAAAAATAGACGCTACAAGTAATGGCATAGAGTTGGATTTTGTTTGCTACTAGTTAAGGTTCAACCGAGGCTTATTTGTGGTATGTTGTGGATGGGTGACCATTCGTTTTATATCGGTACCACTCCGTGTCTTGGAAATAAAGCAAGTTAAGCTGTCAGTCCTAGCTGTCATTCGTAGATATTTTAAAGTCGTTACAACCAGTCTGCCAAAGAGTATCGGGTAAAACTGGGTAATAAGCCCAGTTACTGGGTTGTGGAGCTCAGATAGGCAGTCGCTCCATGTAGAATATTTAAATAATAATGCATCAGGTTAGACTGGAAGCCTGCCCCAACATAGTTGTAAAAGGAATAGGCAGATAGTGAAAAACGGCCTAAAAGAAAGAAGAAGAAAGAAAATACGTTTATTTGCGATAAACATGACGCAAAAAACAAACTAACCTGTAGCCAGTACAGGACAAGTATTCCCGGATAGCATAAAGTCGGCTAGCTGCGCACAGCGGGCAGACATCTTAGCGCACAGCAGTAGAGCGTCGCGCGCGGCTGAACCTGTACTGCCCTCGCGGTGTACCGACGATAGGAGGAGGCGGACTAATAAGAATCTGGAAATGAGTTTAATAATAAATTATTTAAACACTAAAGAAATACTCCAGATCGACTTTTAAACCGATACTCGAAAAATAAAACGTTTTTTTTTAGTTTGAAATAGCACTTGATTTAGAAAAAACCGGCCAAATGCGAGTCGGACTCGCACACGACGGGTTCCGTACGAAAAAAAAAAAAACAAACGTTTCTTGAATGGGAACCTTTAATTATTAACTTTATTTAAATTGTATTATTTTTTGTTATCTAAGCAATAGAAATACACAATCTATGTCAATTTCGACAGTCTACCTATTACGGTTCATGAGATACAGCCCGCTGACAGACCGACAGACGGAAAGCGGAGGCTTAGTAATCGGGTTCCGTAATCCGTTTGGCACCCTTCGGGTATGGAATTCTAAAAAGTTCGTATCGATCTTCTCGTAAAAATATATACTTAAACTTTTTGACGGAAAGAAAATATCGAAGTATTTATATTTTTTTCGGAGATTATAAGCATTCAGCATTGATTTCGATAATGTATTCAAAGTGGAATTATTTGTAATTATAATTATATTAAAAAATTGTAGTTTTACGCGTATGATTTTCATACGCAAACCAGCTCAGCTTCCGTGCAGCATCGAACATTATTATTCAATTTTTAACTCACTCGGCCTGCGATCCTTTATGCGTGTGCGTCGTTAGGAAGAACAGATCTAGAAACTTAATATTCTGCATCAACGCCACGCACAACTGGTTCAGGACTATCACTAGTTGACCTGGAACAGATACATGGACAAAAATTATTATCAGAATTAGTATTTATTTTGCCCATCACTTTCCTTAAAAAATCATTGTAAAGCAGCGTCCAGACTAGCTGTAATGTAACATTTCCCGTACAATTTAGTGTGTTCGCAAACAACATAAAGCATTCGAATTACATTGCATGTTACCTTGCACGTTACGTTACAGCTAGTCTGGACGCGGCTTAAACAATATTGAAGGCTTCTTCACAAAGACATTCAAAAAACACATTTTGAGATTAGATTGTTATTGGAATACCTAGTTGTTTTAGATTTTAGTAAAAAAAAAATATTTTTTTATCTTTTTTATAATCACAACGGAACATTTTTTACGCTTAGTTTTATATGAAACGTGAACATTATCTGCATAATTCCTCAGCTCAAAGCATCTACTGAATTCGCACAACTGCTGATAGAGCGAAATATTTTAGCAAAATGGTGTTATCAGAGACCGGATGGTCAAATCTGTCCTATGCCTTATCTTCAACCATTTCATACGAAGTTCTACATTTATTGTTTCGTATTTATTTGTATGTTTGCAGACAGATTAGCAATGCCGTTTAAAGGGGATGCGCATAGGCAGCCCGCGAAATTCAATTCTTCTTACGTTTTTTTGCAATATGCAGGTCAGTGTTAGGTTGTATGTTAATTAAAATATGATTCGCGACCGTAACAAATATGGCTTTACAGGATTATAAGCATTAGAATCAGCAATACGACTATCTAATTTCATAATAAGCGACTCTTGTAGTTTAATTCTCAACAATTTCTATGAAAATTTCATGGAAATTGTTCTATCAGAATCGAGCCTTACTGGTTATATCTTCATGGGAATGTTCTTTATCAGTCGTTGCACATTTTTTTATAATTTATCTAGACACGTAAGAGATACGGGCTTTCTGAAGATAAAAAAAATAGTCATCTAACTAATATATCAAGATGTTTTCGAAAACCGGATAAAGAAAAAGAACACACCGTCCTTATGTAAGAATACCCTTTAACAGTACATATTTAAAAACTAACAAAGACTTATAACATCTATAATAATAATTATGTACAAGGGAAAATTATCAAAGGGCATCAAAAAATTCGTCCGCATCGCTGTCAACAGGAAAAGTGCCCAAAAGGCTGGCAGCATTGCCACGTTGTATGGCAATGCTGATTCTTTGCCCAAAAAATAGGCCAGCCCTCTGGTCACGTGAAGAGTCGACCAAGCGTTTGGGGATGTCTTGAAAAACCAAGTGGGCACTCGGACCCCATGAAATGAAATTGTTTATTCTGTAAATAGGATATCACAATCACTCACAACACACACATGGCCCTAGGGTTTCAACCCCAAACGGCTCGAACATATTATACGTCCCGATAAGATTGGAGTATTTGCGCCGTTTGAGGTTTTCTGCACCTGCAGCAGCAGCTCCAGCAGAGCCCGCCGTGCTGGGAAGATGGGATGGCGCAAGGGTGTCGAACAGTTTAACAGTTGGATCAATTTAAAAAAAGATATTTATCTACGGGTCATACAGAAAGTGTCAATGTGCTTTGTATTTTTTTTTTAGTCTGCTTTGTCTACAGTTTTCAAGTCATGTTTTCTATGTTGTTGTAAAAACTAAATATATTTCTGTGTCTGTCATATATTTCCCTTTAGTCTGCTTGGTTTACACTCGTCAAGTCATTTCTTCCTTGTTGTAAAAACTAAATATATTTATGTGTGTCTGTCATATATTTCCCTTTAGTCTGCTTGGTTTACACTTGTCAAGTAATTTCTTCCTTGTTGTAAAAACTAAATATATTTACGTGTGTCTGTCATATATTTCCCTTTAGTCTTCTTGCTTTACACTTGTCAAGTCATTTCTTCCTTGTTGTAAAAACTAAATATATTTACGTGTGTCTGTCATATATTTCCCTTTAGTCTGCTTGCTTTACACTTGTCAAGTCATTTCTTCCTTGTTGTAAAAACTAAATATATTTACGTGTGTCTGTCATATATTTCCCTTTAGTCTGCTTGCTTTACACTTGTCAAGTCATTTCTTCCTTGTTGTAAAAACTAAATATATTTACGTGTGTCTGTCATATATTTCCCTTTAGTCTGCTTGCTTTACACTTGTCAAGTCATTTCTTCCTTGTTGTAAAAACTAAATATATTTATGTGTGTCTGTCATATATTTCCCTTTAGTCTGCTTGGTTTACACTTGTCAAGTCATTTCTTCCTTGTTGTAAAAACTAAATATATTTACGTGTGTTTGTCATATATTTCCCTAAGGCTCAGCGCAGACCGCTACGTGAAGCGACGCGCCGCTGCGCATACTTTTTTAGCAATTATCGAACTTGGTGTCTTTACGAATAGGTATAATTTCAGTGCGAGGGTTGACACGTGTCAAAGTACACTGAGATGCGCGGGGCTGCGCAGCGCGTGCACTTTTTTCCGATCCGATACAATATCAATAGGTACCTATTGATATTGTATCGGATCGGAAAAAAGTGCGCGTCGCTTCGCGTCTCGGTGTGAACTGACCCTAAGCCCACGTTCGCACGGACGTTAAAATATAACAGCGGGATTTCATTGCGCACTGTATTTTCACTGCTCTGTTGAGAATCCAATAGAGTGCATCCCAGCTCGTCGAAAAAACAAACTGTTGGATTTTCAACGGTCGGTGCTAAGCAGTGCGTTGAAAATCCATTGCGCGACCGCTACAGGAAGAAATCGCCCGTGCGAATCTGAGCTAACTCTAAACATTTCTAGCATTATCTAAGTAAGTTATAACTTCATTAAGTAATACAAAAGGGTTATTTAATGGAGTTACAGCCTAAAATGTTCGTACGAAAACTAGGAAAAACAGCTCCGAAATCCTTATTAAATATTTTGGAATAAAAAAGCCTGACCCGAAGCTTAAAAGGTCCTCGGATCTGTGTGGATATAGCTTAAAAGTACTTACTCTCAAGATTAGGCGGAGGTAGCTCATTTCGGAATCCGCTCAGCAGCTTCAACAGTGGTCTTAAAAAGGGTTCTGCTGCTATCACCTGTAAAAAAATGATTGCGTTAGCAGTGGTTTCAGAAAAAAACTAATCTTTACTCTTGGTCAAGCCTTTTCCCAACTATGTTGGGGTCGGCTTCCAGTCTAGCCAGATGCAGCTGGATAATATTATTTTACATGGAGCGACTGCCTATCTGACCTCCAAAACCCAGTAACTGGATAATACGATACACCTTGGTAAGACTGGTTGTCGACTTTCGGGCTTCTGACGACCCGTAACTATTGTCAAGGATCCTCGAATGACAGCCAGGACCAACGGCTTAACGTGCTTTCCGAGGCAAGGAGGAGTCTCGATATGTAAAGATGGTCACCCATCCACGGACCAAACCGTAGCTAACCTGATGCCCCAAGCGTAGCTTAACCTGATGGATCGACCCGTGCAGCTGTTATTACTTAGCCACGAGCTCCTCTCCAAAGGGCAAGTACCAATGTGACTTTGTCTATTCATAATTATGTACTTTCTAAGTTTTTCTTGGTTTTCTTGGTCTAAAGTTGAAATTTCAATGGTGATGATGCCTAAGGACGTCGCGGCATGCCTAAGGAAGTCCCGGCATGCCTAAGGATACCGCTGCATCGTTGCCATTGAAATTTCAATTTTATTGTCATACTATTATGTTACATTTCTAGTCGTCGCATAAACAGTGAGGAGCATAATTGTTTCGTGTCACCTCTATTCTCTAAATAACAAAGATTATTTGATAAATTGTTTACGTAGGTTCAAACATATTTCTGCATGCTAATTTTATGACGTAAGCATCGTGTAAAGAACGTGGTCACGACCAGATAAACCGTGTTAAATGTTCAGTTGGTCATGCTTTCGCATTGTTATTTAATCATTTTGCATTCAGATTGCCTCAGAAAGATGTATTATGTCGTAGGATGATTTGATAATGTTGTATGATTTATTAGTTTTTTCGCAAAATCCTTAGGATATCCCTAGGGTTTTCGTGAAAAAACGAATTATCAAATCATCCTACAACATATACATTTTTTGAGGTTGACTGTAACTATCTATAACATAATTTTATATTACCTAGGTACCTACTCTCATGTTTTTATTTACAGGTATGATAATTGATAAGTAATCCCTTATAGTTTGGCTTTATTATTATTTCATGCTTAATAAGCATGCTGTCAAAACGGTGAAGGAAAACATGGTGAGGAAACCTAGAATCAAAAAGTCGAAGACATGTGACATCCACCAACCCACAATGGGCCCGCGTGGTGGATTAAGGCCCACTCCCTCTCACAGAGAGGAGGCCTGTGTCCCAGCAGTGGGAACATTATAGGCTGATTTTGAGTATGAGCATGCTGTGGTCCCCTTTAGTGAGAAGTCATCATCATTCTCCTGCCCTTATCCTCATTTTTTTGAGGTCCGGGCAACATGTCCCTTTCTTCCACACTTCTCTATTAGTCGTCATTTCGGTAGTCACCCCCTTTCTCGCCATATCATCTTTCACACAGTCCATCCATCGTTACTTTGGTCTTCCCCTACTCTTAATAACCATCGACATTTATACTCAAAACTTTCCTCACGACATTGTCCTCATTCCTCCGCATCATTGAGAAAGAAGTTTATAACGGGAAAGACAAAAGAAACATGGAATCTACCATAATCATTATAAAATATCCTTTGTTTGCTATGCAAAATAAATTGAATACAAATAATCCCTATATACATATACACAAAGCTAGTTTATATCTAGTGACTAATGTATCAAATACCTGATAGTGTAGATACAAGGATTATTTCTATGTACATAGAAACAGTAGGTATAATTATTACCTGCGTACTGTAATGACTGATAAGGTTCCCGAATAGCTTGAGTTGTTCCAAACGCACCGCATTCTCGTATCTGTAACAAAACCAAAATGGCTGTCATATAAAATCCTGTTTAACAGTTTTTCAAAGTCTGAACTTGACCAGACAATGTTTAAAATTATCTTTTACTAGGCGCTCCCGCTTAGCAAAGTTTCTACGACTTGACAAAACATCGAGATTCCTTAGTTATTAACTTAATATTAACACAAAACATAAACCTTCCGGAATAAATTCTCTAAACGATGGTGAAAACCTCATCAAAAACTGTTGCGTGGTTTAGAAGAACAACGCGGACATACAGACAAACTCGAAAAGCAACTTGAATTTATAATATTTATAGAGATATGTATAGAGATTATAGGAAACACAACTATACGCGGTTGTATAAAGTGGCTAAACATGTGTTGGAAGAAACATAAAACACACCATAATATTTTTATAGTGTAATAATTATTGTAAGTTATTGTAAAAATGGTTTACCCAGTTACTGGGTTGTGGAGGTCGGATAGGCAGTCGTTCCATGTAAAATACTATTCAGCTGCATCCGGTTAGACTGGAAGCCGACCTCAACATAGTTGGGAAAAGGCTAGACAGATTGATTGATGAACTATGAAACTGAATATTGTGAGTGCAACCTCATTAATTACAGTTCGTCGTCCATTGCTTTTTGATTTTTCTACAGTCAATAATAAAAACTGATAACAGATTACCAAACAGTTGACTGATTAACTGTGATAAGAATCCGTAATGACGACTAGCGATCTATTTATTAAAATATTTTATCAGCATCAAATTGTTTCAAATTGATTATATCTGAAGAGTTTCTGTTTAATATTATTATGTGGGTTATTATTATTACATTGATTATACTCGGAGTTACCGCTAACTAATATAAGTGTAGGTTTTATTAATTTGTTGATTTAGGCTTCCCAAAAGTCATGTTTTCTTGTGAATTATAAAAATGCTAGCTGCGCCCCGGGGTTTCACCCGCATAAGTTTCGATCCCGTGGGAATATCGGGATAAAAGGTATCCTATATCCTATACCTGGTCATGGTCTACCCCTGTGCCAAGTTTCATCCAAATCCGTTCAGCCGTTTTAGCGTGAAAGCGTAACAAACAAACTCACTTTCGCCGCCCGGGGCTTCGTCCGCGTGGTATGTCGATAAAAAGTAGCCTATGTCCTTCCCCGGGATGCCATCTATCTCTCTGCCAAATTATATCGAAATCCGTTCAGTGGTTTAGATGTGAAAAGGTAAAATACAGACAGACAGAGTTACTTTCGAATCTGTTTGTCTGTATGGATAGTTAGGATCATTATCCTCTGAAGGGGTTCTGTATGGCTACTCAATCTAAACTCTCACTGTCTCTCTCTAACAACTCTCTGTGGTATGCACTAATAATCACAACAAGCAGGGCTGTCCCAACCAATTTAGTAATATAAAACTATAGAACTCTACTATATAGGAAATTGAATACCCATAGAGCAGCAGTTCTAAAAATTTTTTGGCCACGGAACCATTTTCGAAAAAAAAAATTGGACGGAACCTTAGAATAATCAAAACCCGTTATATGTGTATTCTTCATTAATAATCATAATAGGTACATAATATTTGCATCTAATGGACCCCCATTGAAAACATGAAATAGTTTTTTTTTTTTTTTTATAAATATATAAAAATTTATTAAATTTTATTTTAAATGAAATTATTTATAGTAAATTTTTTACTTTTCATCCGCGGGGGGGTTTCGCGAAATTACTGGTCACAATGAACCAGTATTTTCGCGGAGCCCCCACAGAGTCTTTGTGGAGCCCAGGGGCTCCGCAGAGCACACTTTGAATAACACTGCCCTAGAGCTTATAACCTCTAATCGACAGCAACCTAGAGCTTATAACCTCTAATCGACAGCAATTAACTTTAAGTATTTATTAATTCGATCAAATAAACAAACCTTGCCTAATTTAATTACTTTTTAATGTAAATAAAACCGCAGATCGAATTTTCGTTCCACATTCATGAGTTTATCACGTTACGTTCTATAAATAATTCAAAGTCGATTTTAACGCCAAAAAGAGTCACGATTATCGATTTACCGAGTTGAATTTTGTATTTCATTTCACAATGCCTATTGAGAGAGTAACAACAGAGGGCATAGACAAATAAACTTTCTATTATCGTTGACTTTTGCAGACAAGTTGTATTATGTGTAAAGAATCGGACACGAGTTTACATAATATTTTGTCGTCTGAGAAAAGAATTTTGTCTTGAACTAATTCCTTGCATTTACTGCGAAACCATGGTTCAACCATTTTTAATGATTTTTATATTTTGCTCCAGAAGACCGTTAGAATCAATAAATGGTATAAAAAGAAAAGTCCCAACTCACTGACTGACTAATCAATGGACATAGAAAGCTGAAATTTTGCACAGAGGTTCCCTTTATGATGTAGACAAGGAATAAGACCGATTTTTTTTTTAATTCCAAACCACATAAATAATGAACATAGGTATATAAATAAAATAATGAATATACAGTATGCTATCTAACGAAGGACGTTCCCTGCAATAGTTCCCTAAAATATTAAGTACCATTAAAAAAAAATAGTTGATTTTATTTTTAATAGTTAAATATCCACAGAACATATTAAATTGATACGGAAAAGAAACACTCTGTATACGCACACTTGTCTTTCTACATTGAAATACAAGTGTGTGTGTATAGGGTGTTTCTTTTACGTATCAATTTAATAGTTTTGTGAATATTACACAACTTTTTTTTTGTGTTAATTTTTTTGTTTTGCATGTTCGACTACTATTGCCGGTTAAAGGGAATGCCCTTCGTTAGATTACATACTGTAGGAACATATCTAACTTAGAGAGATGTATTATTGATTGTAATGATTATAATTATATAAATACACATCTGTTATAGTCGCGAATCATATTTAGACCAAGATACAACCGGACACTGACCTGCAAATTGCAAAAAACGCAAGAAAATTTGAATTCGCGGGCTACCACTGCGGATCAACCTTGACAATTCAGTTGTTATGAATTTTGGACACGAAGTAGATTTTTAACTTTAACTCAATACCCCATTATATCGTAAATTCACAATACCTATTATATTTATTTGTTTGGTATACTTACGAGTTCGTATCGCCTTGTTTTGGTTAACATATTGAGTCACACAGGAAATTATAATGTTGACATTAAATGGCATGACCCGTGGCCGGTTAAAATTATAATTAGGTGAGCAATTATTATTTAATTGTGTTAATTAGATATGGCAATAAACGCCTAGTCATAATTATAGGCGTCTACGGTTGATAAGGCAATTTTCTTATAAAATCAACGACAATGGGGACACAGTTTTAAGAGAATTGCGGGTTCAACCGCGGGCGTAGCTTGTGGCAGATGTTTTATTTATGGTATAGTTGACTTCGGACGAAAGTCGCGGGAAGAAGCTAGTAGAAAATAATGAAGAGATTGTTTAGGAAAAGTATGTAGCATAAGTCGAAAATAAATAAAATTTAATTAGTCTGCGAAAGTACCAAAGAGGACTTTCAACTTTATTTCAACATAAATAATGTTGATATTTGTTTAGCAGTGAACCGCGCTCCGCTGCGCTTAACCAGTTAGTCTTCTATTAGTTTTATCACGAACTAAACAGCACTTATGTTACTTTATACAGTAGCTTATCATTTGAACGTGCGTATGCGCACCTTGTTTCATTGTAACAAGTGTGTCTCTAATAGTAGTAAATGACATACTTGTGCGAAATCGTACAATCAGCTTTGTTTCGCGTTATTCCACTCATTATCAGGAGATAATGAAGGGAAATAAGTAACACTGTAAGTGTTATTTTTTTCACATTTAAAATGTTATGCTTTGTTGGTTTCACATCTCATTTATACGTTTTAAGATCATTCGGCTCCTAAGATTGCAGTTATTAAGAAATATTTAAGACGCTATTAAAATCTCTCAAGTAGCGCCCGGTGTTTGCGAAACTGACAAGTGACCTTCAAAGTTGCAGTGTAAGCGAGCGAAGTATTAAAAAAACCGGCCAAAAGCGAGTCGGACTCAAAAGGTTCCGTACCATCGTACAATATTTAGCAAAAACGCCGAAAAAAAACACGTTTCTTGTATGGGGACCCCCTTTATATTTTTAACTAGCTACGCCCCGCGGATTCACCCGCGTAGTGTCGATCCCGAGGGAGTTTCGGGATAAAAAGTATAAAATCCTATTTCCTATTCCAGGTCATGGTCTACCCATGTGCCAAATTTCATCTAAATCCGTTCAGTTCCGTTTTAGCATGAAAGCGTATCAAACAAAAAAAACTATATTTTTTTCAGACATGGGTGTTAATATCAACAAAATGTTTAGATCATTATTTTAAAACTAGATGGCGCCGGAATTTTCTATTTGACATCCCTGAGAAGAAATACTTAGGTACTGATAATAATATCCTCCCGACTGAATTTCGGTCACGACGGTCAATCTCAACGGAGACTTGCCAAGTACGTAGGTAGGAGATATTATAGTGCACAAGCGTGTGAGCAAACACAGGTGTCTTTGTTCGTTTACTCTGTCACTCAGTTTCTTTTCTTTATCTCAATTCTGATATACAACCGATAGCCTATAAACTCATTGTGTTCTACGCGCGCCTCAAGGAGATGTCAGCACAACTGACGGGGTCCGCTAGGGCCGATGCCTGCCAGGGTCGCGGGAAAGTCCGAAAGGGTTACCGTGACCTCTGGCAACACACAGGCAACTGAAGGAACACGGGTGGGTTTTAGTCAAGTAAGAGTCTGACACGCCAGCTCCGCCCAGAGCGGGAGAAGTTATTTGATAATTTCCCACTCGAAAAATAAAAAGCCTATAAACTCAAGATTCCATGTAGCCCTAACATTTATCTATCCCATAATGTAGCCCTACCATCTATCTACCCCCAGAATATCCCCACTGCCGGGCAAAGGTCTCCCGTTCCCTTACCTATTACCGTGCGTTTGCACTGGCGAAACATTCACGACAAAACATGTTGAAATCTATATTTTCTATCAATGTTCGATACAATTTTTGACAGGAACTAACTCTAGATGATTTGTCGTGAATGTTTCGCCAGTGCAAAAGCACGGGTACATAGACAAAAAAATAAAAAAAGATAATATGGTAGGTACTTACTTGCCAGTACAAATAGCCCATTCATACAGCTTGTCCAGCAGGTTTTCACTAAGTAGATACTCGAGGCAGGCTGCCGGACTGGTGGCTGTGTTGATCTCTCTCGCTTTAGCCTCCAGAACTAGCAGGGTAGCTAGCTGTTCCAGGTGGTTCACTACGCCTAGGACATCGTCGTGGAGGTGGCTGGGCTGTAAAGATTTGGATGTTATAGTCAGATCTTTGGACTTTGATTGAGGTTCTTTGGAAGGACTCCCTCCAACCTTCCCATGGCCCTACAAACGTAAACGTTATACGGGCCGAATCGTGGTGCGGCTGCGGACATAGCGCCCTTGGCAATCTCAGCAGTCCGCAGGCGCTTCTTGACCCTTACAAAATATAGCCATGTGTGTCCCTGCTTCACTCTCCCAATTGGGCTTAATAACACACAACGAAGAACCGCTGACCTCGTCGTCGGCGCACCTGTAACAACTAGTTAGTCTTTGTGTCTGACTCTCAGATCTTTTAAGTATTGGCGCCTGTTCTTTTCGCCACGACGTCGTTCTTTTCGCCTGTTGCGTCCTTCTTTTCGCACTTTGGAAGGACTGTGTGAAAGATGATATGGCTAGACTATACGGGGCGGGGGTGACTACCAAAATTATAAATAAGTAGAGAAGTATGGAAAAACACATGTTCCGCCGACCTCAAATTAATTTGGGTTTGGGCAAGAGTGATGATTCAGGTGTTGTAACTTTTAAATTCAAATTCAATTTTTAAATGTAAGAAGTTTGAAAGTGAGTTTATTTGTTACGCTTTCACGCCATAACGGCTGAACGGATTTGGATGAAATTTGGCACATGGGTAGACCATGATATGAAAAAGAACATAGGATATCTATAGTCTTTTTATCCCGATATTCCCACGGGATCGAGACTTACGCGGGTGAAACCGCGGGGCTCAGCTAGTAGTCAATAAGTTGGGAAGAAAGCATTCCTACATGTATACAAATATTGATCGAAATTCGAAAGTATTTTTTTCCTTTTGTTTGTTTAGATTTTACGGCAAATCTAATTTCATTTTAATGGAATTTGACAGACAGAAAGCTACAATATGGCCGATATAACTTGGCAGATCCGAATTTCGCGCAGAGGGCTGCGCAGTAACATTTTTTAGGAACCAAATGGTGACATGAGGCGAGTGTTAGTAAGAGAACGCGAAAGTTCGTAGTGGCTATGTTCAGACCTGCCAAGTTATATCGGCCGTATTGTAGGTTGATTTTTGTGGAGAAAGACTAAGGCAGTTTTAATTTCGGAAAATTAACTTTACGAGGTGAAATTTAGTACGTATAACAATAAAAATTATGTAAAAGAATAAAGCAGCGTGTCAGTGAGAGAGCAGCTCCTTGCAATGAATTTTGAACCTTACTAACCTGCGATTTAAGTATAATTTCGTGTGCCTGCTGCCAGTGTTTGCAGAAGGAACTATAGCAGGCCTGTGGTTCGTAGTCATGTCGAGGGTCGAGCGACCTCGACAGCTGTCGGGCGAACGAAAGGCCCGTCGTACGGAGCCAGCTCATAGTTACAGATTATATTGGCTGGGACATCTGTAACAAATGTTGGTGATAAGATAGGGTGAATTTTATTTTCTTTCTTTTTTTTTGTTGAATTCTAACTTATTATAGTGTATATATATAGTGTATCTATGTATTGCGATCATGAAGTCTAAAAATCAGTTATTAGAGTACGCCAGTGATATTTAACAGTATTTGTTCGAAATCTAGCCATAACATTATGATAGGCTCGTATTATTTCACATTGGAATAAATACCATAATGTTACAACAATCTGTGTACCTAATTGAACCAACTAGCTTCATCTTTCTGACTGACCGACTCCTTGACAATTCAAAAGTGCCTGTAATTGGTTTATTTGAAATAAATGCGTTTGAGTTTGAAGAGGACATTTCGTTATTTTCTAAATCATAACAAACTTAATAGCTTTCCTTTGAAGATAAGTGGTAGATTTGAGTTAATGTCATCAGACTAATGATTAGCTTAGTGTGACTCAATTAAGTTCCATAACAATGGCATTTTATATAACAAAGAAATTCCTGTCTGAAGCAAAATAAAAGGTTATTTAAAATATTCAGAAAAAAACATTAAAACATACACATACAAAGAAAGAAAGAAAGAAAAATGCGTTTATTGGCATTAAGCAAAAGAAAAACCTACATACATTACATTACACATACATTTTTTTAATTATTCTAAATTATTAGACAAATCCATAGCCGGCATAAAAACTCTGATAGGTTAGTAACTAACCACATGAAAAAGAAAGAAAGAAAGAAGATCTAAATTATTTATCTAGTAGTACAGACGCCAGCACATCAAGCTACTACAATCTGTCAAATTTCTTTAATAGATTTTCAACTTTATCGCTAAAGCATTAAGGTTCAAGGTTGATTGGGAAAATCTGACAGTTTCGGGTAGCTTGATCTGCTGGCGTCTGTACCAACATTATCTGCATTATTTATGTAAGTATTAAAATATAAACATTTGTTTATAATTTAAATTCACAGCAGTGTCCTAAAAGATGTTAGTGGCACTGGTCAACAACATTGAACTATGCATCCTCCTTTATTAGATGGCGTGCATTCTGATTATCAAAAGTGGTACAAACTGTACTATAATAGTTGTATTTTTGAGTTCAAGATATTGGCTTGGCTGCGCCGGAGTTTGGTTCAGTGTGTATGCTGCTTTAGGAGCGTTTATTATTTATTGTATGCATAGATACACAGTCGGCGAGATTGTATACGTATAGGGCGCGTGCTATTGCATTGTTCAGAGGAGATTGTAGATCTATTTTATGTACTTCCCGTCGCACGCGCCGCTTTATCGTGTAAACATAGCTTTATACTAGACGCAGAACAGAATAGTTTCTGTTGTCATGTTGATAGATGTAAATAAACCGTTTTAAACCGAAAATCCGTGGTATAAAAACGTTTTACATTTGTTTAAAACGGTTTTTAAACGACGGATTTTGATTAAAACGGTTATTTACAGCTTTAAACTAAAATCCGTGGTTTAAAGACCGTTTTAAATTTGTTTAACATGTTTTTCAAACCATGGATTTTGGTTTAAAACGGTTTATTTGCAACTATAGTCATGTAATAATACACTTTATTTTCAGCATCATAATGTGCAAAATTGTACAATCAGGGTTTAAATATTAAAAGGCTCCACGGTCGCGTTCGCGCAGACTCGTTTGCACTATAAGACACTGATTATTAAGTTTATTATTCAAAATGGCTTCAGAAACTCATTTGCTGTGCAGTCTTTTTGGTCCACTGAACCGTATGTGTACACACGGCTACACATCAAGCTATACATTTCCAGTATAAGCTGACCTCGCATTGTACGGAAATTCTATACAATGCGAGATCAGCATAAACTGGAAATGTATAGCTTGATGTGTTGCCATTTGTACTACTACTATGTGCCTTAGATGCAAATAGTGTAGTGTGGTCATAGTAAGTGAGTGACATATGATTAACTATCCTTATTTATTCCCAAGGGCAAATACCTAGGTGTCTATTTATATGTTGTGCATCCTAAATTCTCTGTGGATGAGACAATAGAAATCAATAAACTATTAAATAATGTTTAAAATTCTATTCTAGAAACTTGAACTTCGTTCATACATTTTCATGTCATTTAAAAATAAAAATTAATAGATCTTTGAACAAAAATCATTTGAGGATGCTATAATAAAAACTTCGAGGAGCTCGTGGCTAAGTAATAACAGCCGCTCGGGTCGATCCATCAGGTGAAGCTACGCTTGCCGGGGTTGGTCCGTGGATGGGTGACCATTTTCACATATCCAGACTCCTCCGTGCCTCGGAAAGCACGTTAAGCCGTTGGTCCCGGCTGTCATTTGTGGATCTTTGACAGTCGTTACGAGTCGTCAGAAGCACGAAAGTCTGACAACCAGTCTAACCAAGGGGTATCGTATTACCCAGTTACTGGGTTGTGGAGGTCAGATAGGCAGTCGATCCATGTAAAATACTGGTATTCAGCTGCATCCGGTTAGACTTGAAGCCGACCCCAACATAGTTGGGAAAAAGCTAGGCAGATTGATTAAGAAAAACTTCAAGTGAGTTTGCTTACAAAAAGTCCACATTGAAGAGGTAACTATGAATGTGTTATTTTTTGTAAAAAAATAACGCTACGACTGGCTGAATTTTGCGATTTGTATATTATACATATATTATTATTGTATTCATACAGTGTCTACTAGACGGTCTGTCCATGCAGTGATGATTCATACATAATGTAATTGATAATATGACGCGCACATAGCAAGTCTTTAGTCTTAGTATATCTTTAGCAAGTCGGATAAAAAAAAAAAACTGCATTTGACAGCCCAATTCTTGAGAATGGTACGCAGTACGCTACGACAGTTAGGAGCAGAAAAAAATGTCTGAAAGGGCTAAAATAAAAAGTTGGAACCTGCATCCAATCATCCTGCAAAGGGCGATGCAGTGGGTTAGGTTCAGAGGGAGTTTTATAAAAAATGAGCCTGTTATTTTTATACTGGTTTATTGTGTATTTAAAGACTTCCACGCGAACAGAGTCGCGGGCAAAACTAAATGTGATGTGATGCAAAATTGACAATAGAGAGCTTTAACATAGAAAAAAAAATGATAAAATAACAAGTAACCAGTCAATAGTTCTGAAATGTGAAATAAGAAAAATTTACATGTGGGTATATATTATAAGTAGGTATCTGGCAACAGTTCATGAAACATGAAATACAAAAAAAAGTGAAATGCTTTAAAAATATAGTGTGCAAATAAGCATATTTTCATTATTATCATCATCAACCAGCACTGCAGTCCACCGCTGGACATAAGCCTCTCCAATTGCACGCCATTCAGCTCGATTCTCGGCAACTCTCATGCAGCTGCTACCAGCTACCCTGCGAAGATCGTCGCTCTACCTAGCTTGAGGGTGTCTTACTTTACGTTTGCCGATTCGCGGTCTCCACTTTAATCATCAATATTCATCATAGAAATTATGATTCTGAATAAAATTCTATCCCCCATACTTTTACCTTTACAACTTTCACACCGTAACAAATACCATCATTGCAGTTGTATGGTGTGAACTGTGCGTATACCTGTGTGTGAATTCATTCATGAACAATGTCCGCTGTCAGTGAAACTATGCCTAATTACCATTTGTTTAGATTCTTGTAATTTGAATGGAGATGAAATAGCAATGTGATGCAATGTAATTTAATCGGAGTTGGTGTAACTTGTTGTTTTGTAATTCAACAAAATGACAATCACTAATCTCATAATCTACATGGTCCTGACTCCTCACATGATCTGTATAATATGTCTGGATTTTAAAAGGGACTGAGACCTTTGTGTATTTTTCTCAAAGATGTCAGATGAGAAACATCCTCCTCAGTTTTTAAATAATATATGAAAAATAAAAAAGTTTCTTAAAATCAATTAACAAAATAAATACCAGCCTATTATTGACCCAGTGCAGGGCAAAGGCCTGTTCGCATACTGAGAAGGCTAGCATTGATAACCACACTTGTTCAAGACAGGTTGGCAATTGATTCCAGACTTATATCCTAAAGGTGTGTCCAAACATTGCGCGGCAAGAGCGCGGCAGCAACACGTGGCGCGGCGGCACCGTTTGCAGGACTCATGTTTGCGGGGCAGTACTGCGCGGCATGTCCGAGAACTGCCGCGCACTTCAATTGGGCCAAAAAGCGGTTGCGTGTGTCGTAGCTCTGCTTATAATTCGTCCAAACACAATTACTGACGAATGTTTGCTAGAAATGTTTGTGCGCGGCAGGTAGACTGAAGTGTTCGCGAGCGGTAGTCGTCCAACCATAACGCGGCAGGCCGCGCACGGTAGCCGCGCGCGATTGCCGCTCAAAGTTTGGACACACCTTTACTTAATATTATACGCGAAACTGAGTTTGTTTGTTGTTTTCATGCTAAAAAGGCTGCACGGATTTGCATGACATTTAGCACATGGGTAGACCATGACCTAGGTTAGGACATTGTGTACTTGTTATCCCGGTAGTATGTTCTCATGGGATAATTTCCAAGCTAAACGCGGTCGAAGCTGCGTGCAATAGCTAGTTAACTATAAGTCTAGGAGTTGAAAGTTAATTAATAGTGAATTAGAATTCTAATGGTAAATATAAAAAGTTGGAACCTGCATCCAATCATCCTGCAATTTCAGTGTAAAATAGAGCATGTTCTATCTCTATTTATATATTTTTGTGCTTGACATACACTTAACTTTTAACAAAATCAACCAAAATGTTTCACTTTTGCTGTCTGTGAAGCACAATCACTATGAATCATGATTTATCTGATAGGGAACCTGTTAAGACATTGAACATATAACCCTTTTATAAAAATGTTGTTAAAGTTAAGAGATTTTTTTTGCTTTAAATGTCAAAAAAGTTATGATTAAGCAAACGCTAATAATAACTAACATTAAGCAATGTTTTTATTGGGGTTTTATGAATGAAATAGAGAGTAATACACAATTCTTTAATTTTCACACATAATTATGGGTTCATACCAAATATCAACTTTTTAGTCAATACTCAACACAGACAAGGTCACATACATATTGAAAAACTCATTAAAATTGAAACATAGCATATCAATCATGTAAATTTAACAACACTGTAGGCATTTGACCATGAGACATATTTGTAGATTGGTTTAATAAACAGCTGTTCAATTAGGTACAAATAATTGTTGGCTGAAAATTGATTGTCCATTATTGTCAACAGAAAAAGCATCTTCTTTAAAGAGGCCTTAACCTAGTGACTCAGTATAATTTAATGACACAATCAATATAAGGAAAACTGGATCATTATTACTATCTTTGTATAAGTTTTTTCGTTTAATCAATGCATTAAAGTAGGTACCTATATAGCATGTAGGAAGTGCAAAACCACTGGCGACACGGAACAGGCTAAGCGTTCAGAATACCTCTAGGTAGCAAGATATAGAAATAGAAGGAACCTTGACATTCGACTTATTACTAATCCACAACGGACGACTACTTCAAAATAATGTCGTAGTAACTTCACTAACGCCTATTACCACTAACATAGGAAATAACATAAATATACTCACGGCAACGAAGATTCTCGAGTTGAAAATAGATGCTGTATGCCGCAAAATAAACCACAAAAGCTACATGATACGCAGTTCACTTCAGAGAATAACTCGATAGCCACTCGAATGGCTTTTCAACAACACTTTTATAATTAATATGTCATTTCTATGACTGTCATTGCCTTTTTCAATATTGTTTAACACAAATTGCTATAATGTGTTAAAAAACTTTAAAATCGCAGAAAAAAGAATGCAATCCGCGTAAAGACAACCATGCATGAATGACAAGTAGTGATGCTACACAGACTACAGATTATACCAATAGTCTTTTCGTAAGTTTAGTCGATTTTACCTGTGAGAAAAATATCACTAGTTCTCGCCGAGGTTTTAGTGAGCACACGGTGTCATGATCATGAGGATATTTTGGCACGTGTCCAAAATCGAACCTAATCCTGTTTTTCATTACAATTTTGCGAAACAATTTCGCAAATGTTTACCAACAACGCCCCCTGTCAATGTTGTTCAAGCGCCAAGAGATCCTTGTAGCAATAAAGCTATTCATCTTTATCTTTCTCCATGGAATTAGTGTGTACTATACCTTTCTCAGCCTGTAGTCAGCCGAGTCAGCCTTTTTCTAAAAAAAGTGACACAATCATGCTTTTATTTTAGGAATTGCAGCACTTCATCATTCTAGATTTGATATTTTAATAATAAAAAGTCATTCTTTTAAAATAAGTATTCAATCCATACTTTACAATGATAAAAGCTAACATAAAAGGAAAACTCAAACGGTCCCCCGCCGGCGCCGCCAAAAACATTAATAAAGCGCCCACCGCCTATACCAACGAACCATCCATCGTGCTCCATGGAAAGTTTAGTAAAGGTTCGGTTGACGATGACAGAGTACATTCTTGTTCTCCATTGGAGTTTCACACTTTCATTCCTTGGGTGTGTAATAAATTGTGCTGCTCTACCACAGTTCTCATAACCCGAAAGTCTCAAGGTACTTATTTGTTTTTTCTCATACCAATGAGACCGTTCACACTCACACCAAAGGTCGAATGGCCGCCGATTGTAAGCAGGCTCAGTTTAAGCGTAGTTAGTAATACCAATAAGTAGCATATTGTCGGTTCTTTGTAAAAGAAAAGTTATAACTTTTCTTTTACAAAGAACCGACAATATGCTCCGGGTATATATGGAAACGCAGTAAACCTGCGTAACGCTCGCTCACAGTGAGGGCCAGCGAACAGTTGGTGGCATGGACTGCTAGCAGTCATCTAACGTTGCGGTCTTAATATTTTTATTCGTTATTTTTTACTGCAACGTTTTTCTAGCTAGACTACTCTCTAGTGGCTGCGAACCATGAGGTTGGGGGCTGGGGGAAGTCGAGGGTGTAACACCGTACTTCTGAAAGCATGCAATCAAGCCGGGTCGGTCGTGCGGTGGTGTGTATGACCACCAGATCCCCTCACTTCCTTGCTAAATGGCCAATCTTTTTAGAGTGTCAACTCCTTATTATCACTTTCGTGTATCCATATAGAAACTGAGGAGTTAGTTACTAGTTTGTGCACTCTGTTGTTGTTAAAATAGGGAATATGCATGTATTTTTTTAATATTTTTATTCGATAGTTTACATCGTCAAATAATAGTTCGACGGTAAAAAAGCAATTTAAAGTACTTAAAAAAAAGTTTTAAAATATCCAACCGATCCGGGCTATTTAAACGCCCTCTATTTGGCGTGCTTGGTGTGGTGACGTCACAGACCGTGAAAACAAACAAGCAAATGTCAAGTCAACGTCAAACACACCTTTTTGTAGGAGCGTTTGACATTGACTTGACACTTGTTGATTGACTTGACATTTTGATTGTTATCCCGGACTGTTACGTCACATCCGCTCTTAGCTTTTCAAGTATTTGAATTACCCACAGTTTTTTGGGACTTTTTAAATATCAATTTCTCGCTCAAAAAGAAATGTTATTCAAAAATATTGATGGAGGCATAATTCTGAAGTAATATAGTTTATAAAAAAAAATATTTGACCCATATTTGAATCACATGCATATTCCCTATTCCTCTTCTTCTAATATTTCACAATTTGCTAAAACTCATTCCTTCAATCCTTTTTTATTTATAGAGAATTTTGTAAAGGGGCGAAAGACCGCTAAACATATAAGAAGTATGCCAAACGTATCCCGCGACGATTTTGGAAGCTCAGGGTCCTTTAGCAAAAACAAGGCACCAGAACATGATATAGCGGTGCCAGTAACAGCATACTACGATGCTAAGCAGCAACTCGTAGAAATATCAATTGTCGGAAGCAAAGTGGTGCCATCAAGACAAGTTATCCATGCCTTTAGCCTGTCTGTCCCTTACCACGGTATGTTGACACGATTCACTTTACGACGAAGTGGTCTGAATGCTACATTGGTCTATGAGATTAAGAAATTACTACCTATTTCAAATATTACTGAAATTATTTTTGATGATTCGTACGTGAAAGAAGGGAATTATTACATTTTACTTGAGCAAAATTCGCAATTAAAATATTTGTCTCTGATTAGATGCCAGATTAATGACGAAGTCTGCAAGAAAATATTTGAAAAACTACATTTTGAGGCTAGTTCTGGGAATACCCTTCAAATATTAGAATTAGGCTCAAATGAAATTACAGATCATGCGGCGATTTTTATCGGATCCGTGCTAAGATCGAATCGATGTTTAGTACACCTCAATTTATCAGGAAATAAAATCACTGACAGCGGTTTCATACCAATCTTAGACAGTCTTATGGAATTTCCAATGACTTCCGAAGAAAAAACTACGACGAGACGCAAAAAAATGAGGTATTTACAGAGTAAACAGGAGGTGTATGCAAGATGTCTAAGCGATCTAAAATCTGGAAATTTGGACGATTTGGATACCAGCAAATCTTTAAGGAAGTTGCTATTGAAACGATTGCGTGTAAAGGCTAAAAAATCTACTACTACTACTGTACAACAGAGTGTAGAAGAAGATGCTGAAATGATGGCTAAAGGAATACTAGGAGAATTTCACGACCCTTTCTCGCCTAACGATGTAGAGTTTAAAAACGGTTCAACCTACTCAAAAGGAAATTTTGTTTTGTGTTCTATAAATATAGCGTACAATAATTTGGAGTACCTATCAGTTCGGAAGCTGTGGGAGGTTTTGCGGTATCAGGATGGCATGAGCTTTAGTAGCAAGTCGAGTAAAGATACAGGACTGATTAGGGTCACTTTAGACGGAAACAGAATTCCACGAACTTGCTCGGAGCTTGACGGCATTGATAATTATCTAAAGAAAGTTATAAGTTTGCAAGCGGAATTGGCAAATAAAAAAGGCAATGCCTTATCGCAAAGAAAATCGCATCGTAGTTCAATCCAGCACTAGCCTTAGTCCTTGATCAGGGTAGAGCGACAATTGTCTTTCGCACTTCTCGTAAATAATAATAATTCCCTTTTCAGAATATTATTGAATATAAATTAAATTAAGTAGCGATTTACCCGCGCCTCTCAAAAGGTGCCATCAAAATGTTATTTTGCGCTGGAATATTTTTTTCGCGTTTGGCTTTTTGGCGCCCCTTCCCACCACAGCTGGCGCCAAAAGAGACCGCTCCACTCGCTCTACCCTAGGGCCGGTGCTGGCTAAGTCACAGGTAACCCAAAAAAGGTAGCAGTTACATCGCCTACCACAGTACAATGAGCCACTAGGCGATCGCCTACCATAATACAATGAGCAACTAGGCGATCGCCTACCATACTGTGTTAGGCGATCCAATGAGCAACTAGGCGGGGTGCGAGCGTATTTTTTAACCGACGAAATAAAAACGGAGGAGGTTCTCAAGCCGACCCGTATTTTTTTTTAAGTAGGTATTAGAACATTAGGAAGTAGTTTTACTGTACGAGAGATGTGTTTTTTTTTTTAACGGCGATCTCGCCTTGTCCAAAGCGATGGATGAGGTCTATGCCTCCGCTAAGTGCGTGTTTAGTCTAAAAAGGTCGTTTTAAGTTATAAAATGTTTGTTTAGTCAAGAAGGCAATTTAGTTGCGTGATTTTTTGTTATTTTTTATCCCAGAAGTACTTCAGGTACCTATCCTATCTACCTATGAATTTTGATTCAAAACTAAGATTTAAGAGGAAATTAGTTTGAAAGTATAGCTCGAAGTGTCCTGGCAATTTAAGTTTCTTTAAGATTAGGTATTCAGTTGCTTTAAGAAATATTTTATTCCAACATTATTTTTTTATTTTGATGTGAAACATCTATTGACGCGTGTTGGGGGTAAGACCGGCTCGTAAGGCTGCCATCAGACGGACTGCATCGCAGCAACCGCGCGCAGTCGATATATTCGACCGCGTAAAGTTGATATTATGACTGAACGAAATCGAACATAAAACTGCATGCAGTTGGATATATCGAATGCGTGCGTTTGGTGCGATGCAGTCGATATATTCAACTGCGTGCAGTTCTACGTTCGACTTCGTTCAGTAATGATATCAACTTCACGCGATCGGCTTCCACCGCTAACCGCAACCGCATGCAGTTAGTGTGCAGTAGATGGAAAGCGTGCGGTCGAAACTACACGACTGTAGCGCGGTTGTTGCGATGCAGTCCATCTGATGGCAGCCTTAGTCGTATGCCGTGACGGCAAACGGCATGGCTCCGCTCTCTTATGCCGTCATGCCCCTTTCCGCCGCCGCCACCTCCTTTCGATGTTTTGCATCTGCTGGGCGTCTCGTGACTGATGCCACATTTTTTTTTCTTGAGTAAGTATATGTTAGTTTTATGCCAGTTTTAGATAAGTGACCTACCTGTCTGTGTGTCCTATGTATGGCATAGTGTTTATCATGGTAGGTATTAAAGGTCGTTTTTTTTTTTTTTGGTTTGAGGTTTGTTGATTTTTTTATGATAACCTACTTAGTTCACTTTTAAGTTCAAGAAGTTCGTTGTAAGTTTATTATAATTATTTAATGTTGTTCGCAATAAAAAAGTTGCCAAGAAAAGTTGTTTAACGTTTATTTGCCTTTATATAATTTCCTACGTATTTAAGGCTTGAATTCCTCCTACGCTGATGTCGGTCGCGTACGCGTAGCAACGTAGTACGCGTTAGGAGTGAGGCGTATTTATCGTCACAGATAGAAATCACAGATATTAAAAAATAGCAGATAGCAATTGCTCCTAACGATAAAAAATATCTGTTACTTAAAATCACAGATCCTCAAGACTGTTACTGTTAAAACTTCGTATACGATTTTCGACTTTAAGGAAAAGAAATAAAGAAGTTATTCAATTGAGTTAATACGTATTTATCATCTGTACAAAAATCACAGGCTGTGATTTTATAACAGATAGATACGATTTTCGACTTTAAATCAAAAGAAATAAAGTTGATATTCGATTGAGATACGTATTAATCGTCCGTACAAAAATCACAGGCTGTGATTTAATAACAGATATTTGGATCTGTTATTTTTTTGTCACAGTCACAGTGATCACAGATATCGTGTTTCACCTGTTACAACCCATCTCTAGTACGCGTCGCAGACGACGTCAACGTCGCAGTATGGTGTTATATACAGTGGCGGATTAAATGTCGAGAGCGCCCTAGGCAAGCAACTCATCGACGCCAACTAGCGACAATATATTAAAAAAAAAATGTTCTCTATCTCTCTACATAAATACCAAGTTACATCACAATCAGTTCAGTAGTTTATTGCATGAAGAAGTAAGATATAGGTACCTATACACACACAATTTCGCAGTTATAATATTAGTAGGGATAATTAGGGGATATGTGATGAAAGTGAAGAAAGCAAGAGGGATCAAACGAACATGGAAATCCATTATGCCTCTCTGGGAAACAGATCTGTGTGTGTTGACAGATGATCGTTGGTTAACATTTTAGTATGGTATCCTACAGGCGTAGCATGGCGCTTTCTATCTCTACGAAGAATAGATACATATAGCTTTTTCAATACAAAGTGACAGTTCGTTTCTTCATTTTTGACATCCACCGTAGAAATCTTTCTACAATCTTCCATTTCTAACGATCTTTTTGTAGGTAGACTATTTCGGAAGAAAGTTTTCTATTCTTACTGTCAAAATCACACTGACAACCGATAAATCCTATGACAAAACCGACAACACAAAGAATTCTGAGTCGAATAATTATGTAAAAGAGTGAATTTCGTAAAAAGTGCAGTTGACTCTTTCTACTTTGCTGCCGTCGTACTGTCTACAGGAAACGTCATTTTTGTCTACTCTTCCGTCGACAAAACGTTGCTCATGCTTCGCCTGCAGGCGATGTAGGAATAATCATGAAGCCCTACATCTCTTTAGAATGAAATAATCTTTTACATTGTGTAAGTAGGTGCATACTTACATACAATTGATTTTATACCCTTACACTCAAACATAAACGGTCAGGTTAGCGTACCACGAGCGAGCAGAGTATGTAAATGTATCGTCAATGCGATCGATTTTGAAATTCGAACCTAGTCGTTTCGTACGTAATAAGGTTAGGTTAGGTTAGGTTAGGTTTTTTTTTTTTTTTTTTTTTTTTTTTTTTTTTTTTTTTTTTTTTTTTTTATACTTCTACCTCCAACATGATCGGAGCCTATGCCTATCTGTTTGACTTTCATACCAGTTCTCGCATTTTTGCCTCTCGTACTTTTATTCCACATACTTTTTCTTTCTTTCATTCATCTTCGTTCCACTCTTTTATGGGTGGGAATCCCAACTATCAGCTTAGTTCTAAATACTAATTTTTATTGCATTTCGGTTTTGGGTGCAACACAAATAACTGTGACACGAATTTTAATTTGGTTTTTACATTGCATCTTACTTTATAATATTACTTATATAAAGTTACACACTACTTTAATTCTTATTTCTGTCTAGGCTTATATCTATTTAACTTATTTTTTCTTCTTACTGTTACATAAGGGTATTTGTTTACAGTTTCTCATCTTGTCACCGTTTTGTCTTACAGAGTCGGTGGATCAGTTCTTATTAATCTTTCAATTCAACTTTTTTACACAACATTTGTAATTTATAATCAAGACTTATTTCTATTTTTTTAAACATATTGTATTTTCCTATCTAATTAAACTATTTTACAGCTTTTTGATTTAATGCTAGTCTCTAATATATTCTAATATATTATGACAGCATTTTTACTTATGCGGTTTTATTTCTCGCTATGACTTGAGATGCTATTTCACTACAATATTTTAGAAATGAGTCCCTTTTCTTTCCAGTCATCAATTCGGATGCATTCTGGGCAACTAGTTTAATGGCGAGTTGCTGCTCGGTGTCGAATATCTTTTTCGCATTTATTGGGCACTCAAACAGAATGTGCGGAACTGACTCCTCGACACCAGGCTCACAGGCGCACGATGGGCTCTCTTTACACTTGAAACGTTTCAAGTATGCAGAGAACCCACCATGCCCCGTCAAAATTTGTGTGGTTATACTCGTGTGAGTCATTTTCCGCACTATACCATACGCTGCCACCGCATCAGGGAAGAAGATTTTTGTACCCGAGGCCGTGTCACCTGATCGATATCTCCCGTTCCATTCGTCAAGCGTCTCCGACCGGATTTGTCGCTTGACGAATGATACGGGACACAGGTCGTAGTCCGGCTTCTTCTTCGACCCCAGGGCGGCCCCCTTCGCGAGCTGGTCGGCTCTCTCGTTTCCCTCCAACCCTGCGTGAGCCTTTATCCAAAACAAGGAGACACTCTTGTTCTGGAGCTTGCTGCGACGTAAGGTGTCTCTTGTGTCCACGGCCAAGGGATGAAGGGAACTTGTATTGGTGACCGACTGGAGGGCCGCCATGGAGTCGCTGAAGATGCCGAACGAGGTTTCGCGAGACTTGAGCACTTCCCTTGCCGCTCTTTGCAGGGCTAGGAGTTCAGCCTGGTAGACGGTGCAGTAAGACGGCAAAGCAAGTTTGAGGGCCTTTGTCTCGGCGGTGCTGTTCCACAGGGATATTGCTGCTCCGACTCTGCCCTCAATCTTGCTGCCGTCTGTAAAGATCCTCACAGCAAAGTTGCTATGGTTCTGGTATTGTTCTTCGTCCACCAGGCTTTCGAACTCCAGGCTCATTTGCTCCGCTGGGTGTGGGGCCTCCAGCGCTGGGGCTACCCGCTCCACCTCCCCACCCCTCAATAGGGGCTGGGGTACTCCTCTCCTGGCTCCGTATAGTGCGGCTGCTTCTCCGATACGAAGGTCGAGCGGGAGTATCCCAGCTAGCACCAAGGCCGAGTTTAGGGAGACAGTGCGGTAAGCTTTGCACATTTTCTGGGCGATTCCGCGCTGGACGGTCCCCAGTTGCTTGATTACGCCCAGTTTTTTAGCAGCCGGTGCCCAGACGCTAGCAGCGTAAAGTATTATGGGCTCCACAGTCGCAACATAAATTACCCGTATAACTTCTGGGTGTAGCCCCCAGCTGACCTTTGCGGCTCTACACAGCTGTTTGTAGATCGCGATTGCCTTCCTACAAACGAGTGAGACGTGGGTGTTGAAGGTCAGTTTCTCGTCGATGGTCACGCCCAGAAGCTTTATTTCTTTCGATGTGCCAATGTCGATCCCCCCCATGCTCAGGCGCGGTGTGTCGTATTTTAGTTTTTTTGTTATAACCATCGCGGTGGTTTTATGCGGGGCAAATTTCAACTTATTCTCGACACCCCAAGCCAGAACATGGTTGAGAGCGGCATTGGCACGTTCCTCAACCTCCAGTGCGGTCTCTCCATCAAAGACCAACAGGACATCGTCCGCAAACGCCTGGACGTAGTCTCCCCTGTTCTCTGCTGCTTTTAGGAGGGGGTCTAAGACCAAATTCCAAAGGATTGGCCCACCAATTGAGCCCTGGACACAGCCCTTGCTTGTGGCCTTACTATATACTTCCCCGCCGTACCTGACTGAAACTTTTCTGTCCCCGAGGTAGCTGTCAATGACCCGCCGAAGATTTACCGGACAGTTTTCCTCCGCCAGTCGAACTCTTATCGCTGGCCACCAGGCGCTGTCGAATGCTCCCTCTATGTCTAAGGATACGAGAGTAACAATCCTTTTCAAAGCAAGTTTTCGGTTTATGTGCTGCATAAGAGCATAGAGGGAAGTCCTCGGTGCTCCTTTGCGGCATGAATCCGTACTGACGTGTGCTCATCCTTGGCAAAAGATGGTATTTTAGGCGGGCCACTAACATCTTTTCGTATATCTTCCCCAGTATAGGCAAAAGCCCAATCGGCCTATACGATTTGGGAGACAGATAATTATCTTTCCCAGGCTTCCTCAGTATAACTACCGTTGCCTCCTTCCAGGGAGTAGGGAAGTGATGGTATTCCAAGCACTTATTCAAGAACCTCAGGAACAAGTCCGGGTCGTTGACCACGGCGTGACAGCAGATGTCGGCGGTGAGGCCATCAGAACCCGGCGCTTTCTTTGGGTTAAAGGACTCCATTGAATTTTTTAGTTCTGACCTCGTGAACGGTGGGTCGCAAGATACATCTTGTTCTCCACAGTTCACGCTTTCGGCCTTTGTTCGAATGGATCGGTGATGGGCATTGTCGCTTTCAGGGAGATCCTCTGGATAGAACGTTTCCGCTAGTAGTTCAACAGAACCCCTCGCATCCAGCACGTCACCGCAACTTTCAAGTGGCAAGTCCTCCTCTCTACGCTGCGTCCTGCCGATCACTCTGTAAATTCCCTCCCAAACCCCCTCCCTATCCTGCTTCCCGCAAAACTCCTTCCAACTCTCGGTCTGAGCTTTGGCCGCTTCTAACTCATACTCTTCCTTCTGTTTCAGGTACTCTTCTACGACCTTAGGTTTCCGGATTTGAGCAGCACAGCGTATCCTGCGCTTCATGGTGGCGACGGTCCCCTTCATCTCAGCGAGTCTCTCGGACCACCACGGCAAGGTAAGTTCCTCTTGGACTTTTTTGTTAGGTATTGACTGCTTGCATGCTTCAGTTATTGCTTTTGTTAAATTTATTGTTAATGTGTCAATTTGCTCTGTTTCTATGATTTTATCGATTTCAGCAGCTGTGAATTTATAGTCTATTTTCAATTTGCCAAGTTTCTCATGAAAATTGGCCCAATTGGCTTTTTTAGTATTAAATTTTCTAGTTGTTCTTTCTATTTTTATTCCTTTAGATTTTTGTAGGAGGATCCTAAACGTGATGCCGTTGTGATCCGAGCTCGTGAGGCCTTCGTCAACCCTCCAGTCGTCTATAATGTCCAGGATGTCGTTGGAGCAAGCGGTGACATCGACATGACTGCTGTAGCGCTTCCCGCCTCTGATTGTGTCGAAGGTCGGAATTTCCCCTCGGTTTAGAATATTCAGGTTTAGCTCACCGAGAGTTCCTGCCATTTCTTCCCCCCTGTAATCGACCATTGGGCTGCCCCACCATGTGCTCTTTGCGTTAGCGTCCCCTCCAACGATCAGTTTTCCGGAGCCAACTGCGAGCCTTATTTGTTTGAGATGTTCTAGGTAAGGCTCAATGGGCTGGTCTGGCTCAAAATAAAAAGAGACAAGCGTGATCTTCCAGGCACTTGTCTGGATTCCCACCACTGTAATGTTGTTTGTGGTGAGTTTTGGGTACTGCTTGACTGTGAGGTCGCTGTCAAATACGGCTATTGCCGCTTTGACAGTCCCTTCTCCTATGCCAGTGTTCTGAAAGATCCTAACGCCCCTGTGACTTCTCATTTGTTTCGCTCCTGCCACGTACGGTTCTTGCAGAAGCGCCACTGCTATTCCGCGCTTCGTTGCCTCTATTAGTAGCTCGTTGGTGGCAAGCTTCTTTCGTTGGAGGTTGGCCTGTATAATGCCATAATGGGTGTTTTCTGCTGGGGTGCCCTTAGCAATAAGCAACGGTTGATCTGGCCACGTCATCCCATTTTACTCGTACCGGACAGTCGTGGCTGAAGGCATTGTGTGGCGTACCGTGCTCCAGCCTTGCCTTCGAGCAGTTTCGACAGGCGGGTGGTAAGCTCGCGAGCCAGTCCGGGCACTCCGCCCGCATGTGTGGGCCACCGCAGTGACTGCACAGGTCCGCGGGCTCTTGGCAGAACCGCTTGCCGTGTCCAAAGCCCAGACAGCGAGTACATTGGACCAGCGGGGTCTGATCTTCGACCCTTATACGCTGGAGATCAATGTGTACAGTCCCGATGTCAATTGCTCGTCGCCAGATGGTGGGTGAGACGCATACGATAACGTGGCCGATATGAGGGTTTCTTGTCCTTCTTCTGTACTTGACCACCACTCTGTTTTCCTCATTGTCGAGGCCGCCAAAAATACCTTGGTTCTGGTTTCTAAGTGCTTTTAGAACGTCTTCGTCGGTATTAATTACCAAGACGTTCTTAAGAATCAGAAGCGGGTCCTTGTTTTTGACTTCCTCGACCATGAGGTCTACTCCTTCTTTCTGAAGTCGATCCTTGATCCTGCTCCTTTCTTCTTTTGTTTCTAGACCTATTATTATTTTTCTGTCCTTTGCTTTCCTCACCTTTTCCACTTTTATCCACCCGGTTAGGTTAGGTTAGGTTAGGTTAGGTTAGGTTAGGTTAGGTTAGGTTAGGTTAGGTTAGGTTAGGTTAGGTTAGGTTAGGTTAGGTTAGGTTAGGTTAGGTTATATTTTAACTTAGTTTTAAGAATTTTGCTTGTAGCAATTTTAGCTTAAATGCCAGAACATTTGTAATTATATTCGATTAAAAAATCGTTCCAATTGCTCAAAAAAGCTAATATCATGTCATCACATTACGGATTATCATACGGACGTTTATATTTTCAAAGTATTCAAGGTGGCTGTGTCCACCATTCTCATTGATTTGGACATAATTCAATTTAATTAATGAACGTCTGTTTACCATCGTTTTCTTTAACTTTATAAACGAATTAGAAAAAGAAATTGTTGCCTGATTCATTTAATATGGCGAAGAGAGCCATATCATTGGTATCGCTGAAGTCCGAAAGCCGCTCCGAACATGGAAAGTCTACAATTTCATTTGATGATGATGTACAAAATGTGGAGTTTGAGCCCTTCGTAAAGATTTCATGCAAAAAATTTGAATGTCCGATTTCGATTAATGTTGCTAAGAAGATTCTAATCTGTAAGTATTTTTTCTATTCAGGGTGTGAGGGTAAACACCGTTGTCACTCAAACCATGGGTAAGTAGTTGACTTAAATATAAAAATAAGTGACCGAGTAACAACAAAAAAATACGTTATTTTCATTAAAAGATTTTAAAATTTATATCCGACACCGTGCTCGCTAGCGAAACAGCTGACTAACTGAGGGCGGGGTCGCGGCCGGTCTGGTCACGTCCCGCGCCCCCCACCCGTGTTGAGACGCTAGTTCGTTGCCCTAGCGCATAGGGTTAAAGGGTGAAATACTTTTGTGGAAAAATGTATCTAAAAAAAATTCATTTTCCATTGGTTTTACGTTCCATAAATGACACCAAATCACTGGTTTCATGGAAAACGGTGTTTACCCTAACACCCTGTATAGCACCTAACGTAGATAGGACCACCTGATCTAGCTTGTCTTTGCTCAAGCTCTGTAACTTTGACTAATGAGTAAATTTTTGTTTTTCTAGATATACCCCCCCAAGGTGCCAAACGGAGACAAGAATCGAAATACAAACAGAGAAGATCTATTCAACCACCCGCAGAATTGCCCTCCCCAGACTCTCCTCTGGAATTTCAGCTTGAACCAGAACAGCACAAGTTACTTGTAACGGGTATATACAACGGTTCAAATGAACTGGTAGAGATACTTATGTCTAAATATCCTTACGCGCCAATACCGAGAGTCCTGATGCAAGTAATAGCCCTAAAAATTAAATTCACCCGACATCTGACTAAGTTTACTATCAGACAATGTTGCATCGACATGTACACAATTTACGAGCTGAATAAGATACTTACGATATCTAATATTACGGATGTATGTTTAGATCACTCTCCTCTGAAGGAAGCGAATTATGATATTCTTCTGAGTGATGAAAACTCTCTTCGAAACCTATCGCTATCGAGGTGCAATATAAATGATATAGTCTGTCAACGAATAGCTTCACGGTTACAACATCTAGAGCCAGCTGAAAAAACTTTGTTGATTTTAAATCTATCGTCCAACCACATAACTGATGTTGGGTTGAAACATTTAGGAGAAGCTCTCAGAACTAATAGACATTTGCGGTATTTGAATATATCTGACAACCATATATGTGACACCGGTGCGAAATATATATTCGAAGTGCTAGCAGAATTTCCTTTGAATATCGACGAAATTCAAGACAAAAATAGTTGCTATATGAATTATTTGAAAGGTAAAGAAGCACTATATCGCAAGTACATGCTGAATATGATGAACGCTAGAAAATCTGTTAAGAAGGATAAGTTAGGGAAGGGCAAGCCGACAACGAAGAGGCAGAAAGAAACACATAATGAGTCTGATGAGTATTTAAGAACAAAGGCTCGATCAATGGCTCTTGAAGCAGTAGGACCTTTCGAACATCCTTTCACTCCATCGATGGTGACAGTAAAGGATGGACAAAGTTATTGCATAGGGAATTTTACTCTCTGCTATTTAAACCTCAGGTATAACAATTTGACTTATCAAACTGTCCAGAGATTAGCGGCCGTTGTACGTCACCAGAAGATGTACCGGAATGAAAAGTTGTGTGGGCTTGTTAATGTTTTATTGGAAGGGAACTATGTGCCTGAGAAAGCTGATGAGTACATAATGATCAAAAAGGACGTGTATGGAACTGCGAGTAAGCTAAGTATTAAACAAGTAAATAAAATTAAACCAGCTTAGAGTACTGTTATTATGTATTCTAAGGATACCAGGTAGTAGGTACATGGCTGGCCCGAATTTTGAGAATAAAAATCTTTTCTTGCAACTTGTCAACTCAGCTAGCGGTTGATACAGTTGGGATAGGTTTTTCAACTGTTTTATTTATTTGAATTTGTGCTTTTTCCGTTTCGTGATTCTCTTGAACGATAATCACAAGAAGAGAAGCTACTAGTTACTATGTATATTTGATTTATCGATTTTGATTTATCTAAGTAATTTCGGTCGCGACTTACGAGTGTAGGTCGTAGGTTCGAACCCTGACAGGCGCTTTACTTTGTGTAAATAAATAATAAAATAAAAGTAAATAATTTCATCACCACTGCTCTCAAAACAGTGAAGAAAAACATCGTGAGGGAACCGGCATCTCCTAGAACCAAAAATTCGAAGACATGTGACATCTACCAACCCGCAGTGGGCCCGCGTAGTGGATTACGGCCCACTCCCTCTCACAGAGAGGAGGCCTGTGTCCCTGCAGTGGGAACATTATAGGCTGATTATGTAAGTAATTTATGTGTTGATGTTATTCATTTGTATATTGTATTTATATATGAGTGATTTTGTATTTATTGTTAAAAATGGTTTGACGTTTTCTATTATGGGTACTTCCCCAGGTATAATTTTTTATTTTTTTTATTTTGGTATTTAGTCCTAATATAATAAGTTAAAACACGTGTTTATTGCTGAGTTATTCATTTATTCGATTATAGATAGTAACATGTGTATTTACAAAAAAAGTGTTAAGAACTAAAGATAAAGCTTAATTAAGTGATCTTATTAGGATTCGCGGATGTAACTAATTTTAATTAGGTACAAATACTGTTTTGGTAACTTTCGGTACAAACATCACATTTTCTAACCAATTATAGACCTTATAAAACGCACTCGGCAAACTTAATGTTAAACAAGCTAACACTATTAAATAGTTACTAAAACTAATTTATAAAAATATAATTACGTACTTAGTTTAAAAGTCAGCACCAACTTTCGTTTGTCAAAATTGTGCTTAATACTGGCGCCCTATTTACTAGGATAGGTCCTAAATTGCAGGGTTCTCATAACCTAAAGCTTTTTATGTACCAGAAATCTACCTAGTTCCCAAATGGGTCCACTTCTCAAGTAATCAGGTACAGTCTTTAAATTCTGGCATTATTAATTTCTAGGTGGGAGATATTCTCTGTTGGGTTGTTGCGCTGGTCTTCCCCTACTGCCTGAAGGGTTGAAGCCAGGCCCACTAGGCCTGCCTGATGGATAGCCTTGGCTACCTGAACCTGATCCAGGATAGGGTGTACTCGAGCCTGGGTAGCTGGACCCATTGCCCCCTGGACCACCAGACGGTCCTTGTGGACCACTACCCGATCCTGAGTAGCCTGGATAGTTTCCGGAGGGACTCTGAGAACCTGGATAGCTTCCGGACGGACCTTGTGAGCCTGGGTAGCTACCGGATGGACCTTGAGAACCCGGATAGTTACCGGACGGGCCTTGCGAGCCCGGGTAACCTCCGTTGGGTCCCTGAGGGCCTGGATAGCCCCCTGATGGCCGTTGAGATCCAGGGAACGAGGTTGTCGACTGGATGCCAGGGTACGGCGATGATGATCCGGATCCACCAGGGTAGCTAGACGGACGTGATGTACCAGAACCTGGGTAAGAGGACGGTCCTTGTGGGCCTCTACCACTAGGGTAAGAAGAGCCAGGGTAATTATTGTTGTTATTGTAGTCTCCCGAAGATCCTTTTATAGAGTAATCATAGAGCTTGGCATTTAGTTCGTAAAGGCCAGGAGCAGAGTCGCAGGTGAACTGGTTCCACCACACGCAAACGAAGTCTTCTTGAGAGAATATGGTCCCATTAGGACAGAGGAAATCATACGTTATGTTATTGGAGCAAACGTGAAAGACTTGGCAACGGGTATCGACGTCAGCGTAATACCCAGGCAGAGGTTGAGACTCACAACTGAATGAAGTTTGGGGTATGTAGGACAATACAGGATAGTCTATATCTGGCTCGCCAGGAATAGCCGAGTAATCCCCACCTTCGTAGCTACCAGTATCGCTGTCAGAGTTACTTGTACTCCCGTAATTAGATCCAGACCCAGGATAGTTTTGTCCTTGTCCGGGATATCTTGCAGGGCCGCGGGATCCTTGAGGGTAGGATGAGTCTGACTGTCCAGGATAGCTTCCAGATGGTCCACTGGGTCCTTGTCCTGGATATGATGAGCCGGGGTATCCTGGTCCCTGGCTGCCTGATCCCGGGTACCCGGGTCTCTGCCCGCCTGATCCAGGGTAGTTATTTGGTCCTGTGGGATAGCCTGTGGATGATCCTCCGGGTCCAGTGTTGTCGTCGGTTTGTGGTCTAATAGGGTATGATGTAGTTGTGGAGCCGCCATTTCCCCCATTTGTCCCGGGGCGGCTGGACGATGTTCCGGGTCCAAACGGCCTGTTGGGCTTGTTGTAATCATACCCATTTTGTGCGGCGGCGAGGGCCAGTAGCACTGAAAAACAAAAGTGGTCATGTTTAATTATATTCTTTGTAGTGAGCTTAACAGTTTAGGTCGAGTTATACGGTTATAGATACGTGACACACGACGTGCTTCCAGAACCAGTGTATATCCAGGAGTGCTAGACTGAATTTCGACGGTTAATTATTTTAATACGGTCCCAATTTCGAAAAGCAATAAATTCGACTACTCATTGCTTCGACAGATCATTATTCGATTAGCATTAGTCCGACAAAACATCTTCAAAAAACACTACTTCGACTGAACCCTTCTTCGATATGCACTTGTTCGCCGGAATATGACGTACAGAAGAGTCACCCATCTCACTGACTTAACCCCGTCGATTGTCCAATCTGTGCTCATTTACAGCTTAACATCTGATCTGATCCAATTGAGAGTTCACCCTAAGGCGCAATAAGCTGAGATGAGATCGCGTGAGACGCTGTGGTATCGACCAGGTTTCGCAAGATGGCCGCATTGTTGGCGGGAAATAAACGTAGCGTTTATAAATTATGTAAAATAACGTTAATTGTTTTTCCTTATTCAATGTCTTTTGAAAAGAAAGGTCTCGTCTAAAATATTTATAGAGAACTAGCTGACGAGACAGACGTTCTGTTTACTAGAACTAGATCGCGGCGCCATCTACCGGGTCTAACCATCCAGTGACCTACACAAACACATACAAAAAAATTCATGAAAATCGGTCTAGCCGTTTAGGGAGTTCTGTGACATAAAGACGTAAAGAAGAATTATTTTTCGATTTTCGGCTGTTCCTTTGGGTTTTACCTAATTTTTTTCCCCTAAACCATCCGAGAAATAAGGACAACAAAAATAAAAACAAATAGGTCGAGCCATTTTCGAGTTTTTACGAGAAGTTTTTCCCCGTAAGGGGGATTATCAGGGGGGAATTCAAGACTTTTTTTTTTAGAGTCCAGTTTCCCCCCTCTGGGACACTTTCAGGGGGGATCTGTGGAATAAGTATATTTTCGATTCCAGTTTTCCCCCCTAGGGGGGATTATCAGGGGGGAATTTCACACTTTTTTTTAAAGATTTCACTTTTCCCCCTAAGGGGGATTTTCAGGGGGGATTTGTGGAATAAGCCGACTAACGACTAACTCACGGCAATTGATTTTTATATAGGTATATAGTTATGAGATTAATCTAACATAGATTTTGTACACAATCATATACTTGTGATGCATTCGCTTTAATTGTCTCGAAGCTTTGTTCCTAGGTTAGATTGTTCCATAAGAAATGAAGTACACATAGAAAGCTGACTACTGTAACATTTTTTTTAAGAATTACATGATAAGATAGTGATATATAATCAGTCAGAATAACGTCATTGAAGCTGTACAATGTCGGAAATTGGTAGAAAATCGTACATACAAGAAACAATGTACACACGGCTACACATCAAGCTAAATTTCCAGTATAAGCTGACCTCGCAATGTACGGAAATGCTATACAATGCAAGATCAGCATAAACTGGTTATGTATAGCTTGATGTGAAGCCGTGTGTACAATCAGAAACAGCACAAGTTCAAACAATACTGTAATCAGGATGTAATTTAATTTAAAGTAATTTGGTTTGATAGGGGTACCGAGAGGCCATAGGTACGGATTATCTTAGATCAGATCTGCAAATTGACTTTACATGGAAGTGATTCCAAACGAACAATTTGAAGTTATTATCACAGGCATAGTGTAATACAGTAACAGTATTATGTCTCGGCAGTGACCTTGAAATAATTACCTATGGCCTCTCGGTAGATAAACCGTTGCGTCTGTGCGTAACTGCCGTGCGCTCTATACAGTATGCAAGGGTAAACATCGTTGTCACTCAAACCATGGGTAGTTGACTTAAATATAAAAATAAATGACCCAGTAACAACAAAAAAAACCTTATATTCATTAAAAGATTGTAAAAAGGAAATATGCGTCACTGTCCCGACACTCATGGATACGCGTTCGAAAGAGCTGCGAAAAAGCTGACGGCCGGTCATGTATGTGTCCCACGCGCCCCTTGCGTGTAGGGTGAAATATTCTTGTGGAAAAATGTAGATTTTCTTTAAAAAAATAAAGATGTATTTTTCCATTGATTTTACGTTCTATAAATGAAACCAAACCACTGGTTTCAAGGATAACGGTGTTTACACTAACAGCCTGTATTGTTGCGTACAGACTGAGATTTCGAAGCGCGTTGTTTCGGCCGTTTTGTATGAAAATATAATACTGTTACTTATTTTTACTGTGCCCCAAGCCCCAAGTGAGGAGCTTAGTTTTAAATGCAATTTTCTTAGAAGAATAGAGCAATTTTAAGTAATTTGTTAGGTTTTACACAGATTTCATACGATCAATATCGTATGAAATCTGTGTAAAACCTAACAAATTAAGATTTGTTAGCTAAGGAACTAAGTTTAGTGTTATTTTAAAATGATTTTTACCCGACTACGGCGAAGCAAAGAGGCGGGTTACGATTTTATGTTGAATTAAATGGATAATAAATTACGTTCATGTTCATTTCGCGTTTTATTAAGGGAATTAATTAACCGGTCCTTAGTTCCTAAGAAAACAAATGTCTTCTTAGGAACTAAGGACCGGTTAATTTTAAAACCGTATGTAGGGGTAGCTGATTAATCCATACCTTGGAATGCGATAAAGGGGGCACACGATTGTCACCATTTAGATACCAAGTAATTCAGGTCAGGTCAGATCGGGCCATGCCCGCGTGATATGCACACCTGTCGGTCTATTCTGTGAGTGTAAACACCTCACAGATGTGTATAGTGTTTACAGAATAGACCGACTGCTCACTTTGAGCTTACTTCACCTAACTTTTCACGGTAAGATTTTTACAGAAACAACTCTGATAACTAGATGACGTCTAGAAATGGATGGATACATTTTAAGGGGATAACTTATGGTGTTCCAGAAGGGCAGTTGTTTGCCCGTTCTCGTAGAAATACGATGTGGTCCTGTCACTAATATGAAAATAAGAGAATAAATATAAAATAAAATATTATAAGTAAGTAGATGATCAAATCTATTTCGTAAACTAAATGCTAGTGCTTGACGTGACAGCAACAATTTTGTGACAAAACATTATTTTGATTGTTCACATCGCAAATGGTCAGTTGACATGGTCATGTTTCACAATTGATGGCTAATGGTTGATTACGTTTAATGGTACTAGATGCGTTGGTTTTTAGATCGCTAGGTCATTAGGTTGGTCATTATGTAGATCTTGACTGCAATCTTGTTTAGTATGCTTGTTGCGGTTTTTCGAAATTTTATTTTTACCGAAGTGATTCTATGATACATTTCGCTTAGGTTCTGGAAATAATGGAATATCTACATGCTACTCGTGACTTAGAATCATGTATCACTTCCATTTTAGGCTTTGTAACTCCGAGACCCTTACTCCAAAAAGGTAAAAGCGCGAAACGCAACCTCCTTGCAATAAGACAAAGTTGCTCCAGTTTCTCTATACTCAGTCGTGGGAGTTTGAAATTCAAACAGGGAAGTGCTCTATATTCAAAATAGTTGGTTGCCGCAGTCTCACCACTAGATGGTGCATCTCTCGTGCTTTCCGTCACGATCGCTATACAACAATGGAACAAGGAAGATTCGGATTATACCAACTTTAATGTACACTCGAACAACTAAACTGCGATTAAATTCGGTCTAATTACAAAGCCGTAAAGTTTATGTTAGAGTTGGGGTTAGTTTCGGAGCCGCATGATTTAAGTTGGTCAGATAACGTGCGAATATGCTATTTAATTCAGTGCTACAGTTTGTGTCGCCGTTTCTTCATTAGTTGTATAAGCTATTTTGCAAATAGGAAAGGCCATTGTAGATGTTAATTTAGATAAGAAACACGTGTTTTGTGTTTTTTGGCGAACTGTTAGATCACTAGAATGTCTATACTTTCCTATTATCTATACCTAAGAGATTGTTATAGAAATGCAAATGTCTATAATTACATTAATTTTATAGCTTATGTATAGATACTGATATTTTACAAAAGCAAGATTAATAGGTACAGTCGGTGTACAGAGATAATTACAACCAACCAACCTGGGGGCCTAGAAAAAGTGACATTCTATCAGCGATAAAGATGATTGAAAAGGCAAAAATGTATAAGACTGACATTATGCTATCGAAAGCTTATATTAAGTCAATCCTGTTGAAAGTCGTTGTAGAAATACGAAACGCTTTCGAAGCGATTGTCACTTGTCTAGGCCGTCTGGCTAGCTCTCTATAGCCATGGGTAACAACAATGTTATCAGCATTGTTGTGTTTTAGAAGTTAGAGGTAAGATAGCCAGTCCCTCCTTCGGCCTGATCATCACTTTAGCATCTGATGAAATGCAGGGCAAGAGCGTCCTCGTAGTGGATAAAAAAACCGACCAAGTGCGAGTCGGATTCGCGCACGAAGGGTTCCGTACCATTATCTATAAAAACGGCCAAAAAATCGTTTGTTGTAATGGCCCCCTTAAATATTTATTTTATTCTGTTTTTTAGTATTTGTTGTTATACCGGCAACAGAAATACATCATCTGTGAACATTTCATTGTCTAACTATCACGGTTCATGAGATACAGCCTGGTAACAGACAGATGGACGGACAGCGGAGCCATAGCATTAGGGTCCCCTTTTACCCTTGGGGTACGGAACCCTAAAAAATGCTCCCACGATAAACCTTTTAATCTACTAAAAAATATCACTGTTGCGATAGCGATTAACCATCAACGACAGAAAGACTACTAGTGCGTTATGCGCCCGCGCCGCAATTTCACAAGCTGCATTAGATGATGTCCACAGTAATGATATGGTAAATAATCTCACGCCAGGTCAGGCTCGGCGAGTAAATACTTGGGAGCGAGTGACACACAATCATGGACAGGTATTAATAGTTTGAGAGCAATAATGTGAGTGTTTGTGGAAGCAGTTTGATTTGCAGAGATTGATAGGAAAATTGGAATAATAATACTATTACTACACACTTATACAGTCCCAGGCGGACTGTATAAGCTCAACTATACAGTATGTTATCTAACGAAGGGCGTCCCCGTTAACCTACAATAGTATGGCGTTAATAAATGCAAAAAAAAAAACATTAAAATAAAAGTTATTTAATTTTTTATTGTAAAATGTTCACCAAAAATGTTAAATTGAAACACTTGTCTTTGTACGTTTACAAGTGTGCGTGTACAGTGTTTCTTTTACGTATCAATACAATCGTACAATATTTCAGAGTTTTTAGCAGAAAAGGAAAATGCATTTGTGTAATTGTTTTGTTATGAATATGCCTATCTATGTTGGAATGAAGAAAAATGTTTGATTTAATGTGTGTGCCTGTAATCTTTCTATTTTTGTATTTGTTGTTGGTCTTGTACCTTTCGCATGCCTAGTGGTAAAATGTGGCTGAACTTGTTTAATTATATATTTTTTTTACACCATGTACTGTACCCATATTTGCGAAATAAAATATCTTATCTTATCTTATCAAGTATCAATTAAATAGTTTTGTGAATATTTCATGAGTAGCATTAAAAAAAAAAATGAGTGGTAATTTTTTTTTAATGTAACTACTGTCATTCGTGTATCTTTGACAGTCGATAACGTGCTTTCCGAGGCACGGAGGAGTCTCGGTATGTAAATATGGTCACCCATCCACGGACCAACCCGGCAAGCGTAGCTTAGCGTATTTAGCCACGAGCTCCTCGTGATCTTATGTTATGTTGTTTTGAATATCAACAATTCGCTGTAGGCGATATATTCAGAAAACCTACCAATTCATCCAACGATTTCATCCTTAAATTACAAACAGAATTATTGCAGTTTCCTTGTGGGAAAATCTTAATTACAGACATTTGTGATTATAAATCATAAGAGCTAAGATTATGCAAGACGAGGGCTGTTAGGAGAAATTGCATAGAATGCATACTATAGCTATTTCATGATGTCATTTTCTTTAATTCCTTGATTATCCTAAGGTGAAGAGGTTGTGTACGTACGTGTTCCTTCATAAGTGAATGTTTGGAGGTGAAGAAACTCTTAAATATTGGACTAGAGTTTTGTAAAAGTAATTTTGTCTATGTTAGCTGTAAGATTCCCAAATGGATTTTTTTTTTAAGTTTCTTCTTGTATTGTATTAAAACGAAGGCCAATTTTGGTATTTTTGGTTTGGCCTGTTTTTTGTATTTTCGTTCTTCGCAAATATCAAAAGCATTAGTTAGTAGGTAGTGTTTAGGACAGCGTCCTTCTACTATGATTAAAAGCAATAAAAAATAGATAAAATTAATACTTACTGCAAAAAGTTGACAAACGCAGCATGGTGTTGGTGCTGCACCTCTGAGCTTAAACTAAATCTGAAACAATTAAATAATGGATTATTTTACAGTTTTAGATAAATTGCAGCACCCCGCGGTTTCACCCACATAAGCGTGGGAAAATTGGGATTAAAAGTATCCTATATGTAATAAACTATCTATCCATCCATCCATCCTCACAAACTTTCGCGTATAACGGAATATTATATTACTAGCTGTGCCCCGTGGTTTCACGTGCGTAACAATCAAACAAACAAACGCATTTATAATAATATTTAGTTAGGATTAGGATTATAGTTTGATTTGGTCCTTCGAGTCAACAGCCAATTTCATTCCACGACTCAAAAGATCAGCCACTTCGTATGAACAAGATTCCTCATTAATATACGAAGGGTAAACATAGTCGATCAATCTGACACAATGACTGATACCATCCACGGACCAACGCCAGCACGCATAGCTTAACCTACAGCTGAGCTACCATGCATATTGCAGAAATAATTGAATGACAATAATACCGATTGCCCACGGCTTTGCTCATCCTTTGATTAAGTAAACAATGATTACGCAGGTAGGTGCCGCTACCAGCTGCCATAATAGGTACCCTAATCAAATGTAATAAAAACGCACGAGTGCGTCAAATTACTATAATGTGTAAGTAAGGACGGGATGTTGTCTGTCTTATTACAATATTTCTGTGCGTTATATCATTATAATGACCCACTTCTGTGATGTCTGATGAGCTAATATTTTTTTATTTTAAAGGTCACAATACAACACGCATTAGCTGGCGAAACCCATCACATCTATGAAGTGTCGCTTAATAATTTGTTTTGAGAAAAAAAAAATACTTCTTTGCAAAATGGTGGTGGTTTAATTAAATAACAATTCAATTAAAGTGAATGAAAAAACTGTTTCTCATTCTGGTGATCAACAGACTTCGAAAACGTCAAGTGCCCATTTTCGAATGATCATAATGCACTATAGTGATTATTTCCCCCCCTTTTTTATATACTCATACATATTATTATTATTTTAGTGTTAGATGTATATTATTGAATTATTGTAGTAAATTGACATCATAATATACATATTAATGATATGACACGTATTGCATACCGTAAGGAAGTTGTCCTTACAGTATGAAATACATGTGTGACGATATCCTCCGCTATATCTATTAACTAACACTCCACAAACATCCACAGTCCCAGCTATTACTCACGCCCTTTGCAAATTACTTGACACTAAACTATCTCAAAGAGGAGCTGCATTAGTTAGTAAATGTTCGCTTCGGGCTGAGGCTACATGTATTATATATTTGTACTGTCTTCATCACGATTTATGATTTTTTAGATTTTGTTTGTGACTCAAGTAATAATATTGAGTTAAAAAGCAGATTTTTGTCAATTTGTCCATACAAAAACTGTCAGGCGTCATTTTTTTAAATTTTTCCTGATATAAAAGATATCTAACGTTGGAAAAACCAGACCTGTTAAATAATAATAATAACTACAAATGTCTTATATATTTTTTTTTGGTTGCGTACGCGTTGATATCTTTTGTTTGCTACGAACGATGGCTACGTAAATTCAATAAATTCCATTTTTTATAAAATAGATAATTTAATCAACTGTCTGTTGCCTATATTTTGAATGACTGAAAAGACCAAAACCTAAATGTTATCACCGATAGAAAAAAAAGAAAGAGAAATTGTTTATTCTGCAGAAACAAAACGAACATTTCAACAATAAAAAGACAAAACATTCAAATTAGCTAGAAACCTCGCATTCAACCAATAAAAGAACACGATACATATAGTTCCTTTCATTTCAAGACATTTTTCTAGTATCCAAGCGCTATCTTGTTAGTGGAAACAGATCTGGTACTTATCACCTACATAGCTGTGGTTGGCCTGAGGTCATGTTCTGTAATAGCGTGTTCTGAAACTGTCGGGCCGATGGAACGTGACCGACGCATCACTGCGGGCCATCCACGCAATACTGCGCCCATTAGGACCAAATTGGTGATGGTAGGTACTTTCTTTGGAATTTAGGTGCTTTTCACACGTGGGTTTCTCTAGGTGGGCAAGATGCGCATCACACTACAGGCGTAGTATTATAATATCTGTGCTACAGGTGACCTACGAGGGATTTTTACAAGCTTTATATTAGCTCTGTTCGTATGTGTATCCGGTTACTCCAATTGTCATCCATTTTTCAAGCACTTCCTGGCATCCGATTGAGCTAAAACTTGGCATAATTATAAAACTACCGAGACATTTTGAAAAATGATACCATGGAACTGGTCTGATGATGGAGCTGGAAGTTGGCCATAGGAACTCGTTAATCAAACTACAGGATCGTGTTTGGACTCATAAGCTATGTATTAACAAGTGCTTTGACACTAGGTGGTGTTCAGAGTCTGATGATGGAGCCGGAAGGTGGCACTGGGAAAACCCTGTTTAGTTAATTAAAAGCTTGTTTTTAAAAAGATTTTAACTTATATTTTATTTTACTATCAGTTAGATCTGAAAGTTAAATCTATTACTTTTTTTGTTTTGTCTTAGTCTTGGTGAATCGGAGTTCATCTTTTATGTAGTTTATGATTTCGAGCGTTGCGCGTTGTCGGAGAAATATCATGGGAACGAATAACAATAAACAAAATGAATATGAAATTACTCCAAATACAGTGTTAGGTAGATTTAACTACATACAATTTTAGTGGTAACTCTTCAATTATAAACAGTTAATTGGCATGCAGGGCGTTTATTGTTTTGTATACAGTATAATAAATATATTTGACCCGGTTTTGTTTATTCAATACGAATATGTTTGACGCGTGAGAATTTTTATTTCGGTGTTATTTTACAAATTTTAATACCTACTACTAAGTAGTACTAATACTAAGTTTGGACCATAAAAAATTAAAAATGTTCTCCACCCTAATACATATTGCTATATTTTGTTACTACATAAGTAGTAATTTTCAAGTCATTTTCATTCAATAGATGCAATAAAATTAAAAAAACTGGTCTTTTTCGCCCACCAAAAGTCTGATTACTGGTCTTACCAAGGGCTATCGTATTACCCAGTTACGGCGTTGTGGAGGTCAGATAAGCAGTCGCTCCATGTGAAATACTGGTATTCAGCTGCTGGTATTAGACTGGAAGCCGACCCCAACATAATTGGGAAAAGCTAGGTAGATTGATTGGTAATATCAATCTACCTAGCTTTTCCCAATTACAGACAAAGACAGAAAAGTTTTGAAATAAAAAGTCATAATCAGCCGATTCAAAAACAGTCAATGGGGCAACATTATACAACATTCGTTTTTGTTTATGCTAAACCCGAAAAGGGGTCATTGTACTCATCATTTTGAACAACTTTTTCTATGGGACCAAATTTGAAATCGCGAAAAAAAAATCAGCTGTTCCATACATTTTGTCGATTTAAGTGAACACAAATGTATAGAACAGCAGATATTTTTGACCCCTTTTTTCCCCTTTAATGTTGTATACTTTTATAACAGTTTTCAAGGTTTATGTAGGTAATACGCAAAGAATTAGCTTCCTCGTTAAGTAATAATCATTACTTTCGCATGTCCTACTGTTATTTTACTCTTCAATCTGAGACTATGCGTATCTAATTATCTTTGTACCTTAGTGTTAATTAGTGGGTGTGACGAATTAACATGGAACAGTGATGTCCTAGAAATTGTATTTTTGTTAAATAACCATAATATCACCTTAGCACGCGATATATATGGAAGGCTAATAATTAGAAACTATAATCATAATTGACCGTGGCAAAGTAATAATTTATCTTCATTGATTTATTTTTAGATTCGAGATTAAGATGTCGTATTGAATAACGGTATAGATTCCATAAACAATTACGAATTTCTCTAGGTTTTTATTTCTTTTTTTCGATGCAGCAGCCTTTTGTATCAGGCTACTGTGTCATTAAAGAGTCCAATCTAAAGCTCTACAAGTCGTTTCGAATCATTGGTCCTACGTACAGTAGGACCAATGATTAAATTTTGATTAAACCAACCAATAAATGAAAAAATAAATGCATAATGCATAAAAATAAATGCATATTTTTTTGAAAACATCCTGAGGAAACCGTCATGTCTTAGAACCAAAAGTTTGAAGACATGTGCAATCTACCAACCCGCACTGGGCCCGCGTGGTGGATTTCAGCCCACTCCCTCTCACAGAGAGGAGGCCTGTTTCCCAGCAGTGGGAACATTATAGGCTGATTATGATGATGATGATATTTTACACATATCCATACTACTAACAGCGCTCCGCGGTTTAACCAACATAAGTCTTGATCCCATGGGAATATCGTGTTAAAAGGTATTCTATGTCCTTCTCTAGGTCATGGTCTACCCATGTGCCTTTTTAGCGTGAAACCGGAACAAAATAAAAACCAACTGACTTTCGCATTTACAATATTAGTTAGGATTCTTAGTTATGATAATGTGTTTGCAAAAATGTCATGCTTCTGCTTTTATACAAAGCTTAACGTATCTTAACATCATTAAAAAAATACCGCCAATCACTTAGAAATGACTATGTTTGTTGAAATGGGCTTAGCACCATTTTCGTTAAGCTTATTTTCATTTCTTTTGACAAAAAAATGTTATGTAATAGTAACTGTTTACACTTAATACACCACCTGCATTTTACGGAAGTGACCGACTGAAAAGTTAAGTTGAAATTGGTGGCAGGAAACAAAGTGTGCGAATGTGACGCTGATAATTACGATACCGTATTCATGAGATTAACGCGAAGAGCGAGTTTGATTAGGAAGACGGTTCTGTCTATAATTTGTTGAGTAATTGCTGAAATAGTTCGCTTTATATATTAAAATTTAGGAGCAGTGGGGGCCCATTGTTAACGACTCCGCCTTACGAGTTGTAGGTCGTGGATTCGAACTTCGAACCCAGGTAGGCACATTACCCAGTGTAATTTATTTCATCACCACTGCTCTCAAAACGGTGAAGGAAAACATCGTGAGGAAACCATCATGTCTTAGAACCAAGAATTCGAAGACATCTGACATCTACTAACCCGTACTGGGGCCGCGTGGTGGATTACGGCCCTCACCCTCTCACAGAGAGGAGGCCTGTGTCCCAGCAGTGGGAACATTATAGGCTGATTATGCTATGCTATCTATTTTAATCTTAGTACCGCATATTTGGTTGTAATTAGAGCAAACTTGCGAAGTACTGGGCTAATGAAATTTAACAGTTGCTAACACCGACGCGAAGAAGAAGATTTAATTTAATTGGATAGTTTTTTTTTTTGTTCATGTTTAGCTTATAAATAGAGGTTTAGATTAAGAATCGGTTTCAAAATAAGACTATTAATAATCAAGAAATTTACAAACATACATACATACAAGATACGCGTGAAAAAAATAACCCTTCCTTGGCAGTCCGGGTAAAAAACCACCTGTAATTATTGTTTAACCAATATCCTTCCTTAACTGCTCCTTTTGTAACTAAACCATACCTTTGTAGATATTTCAAATAGCACATAACTTAATTTATGATCCCACGTTATTAGATCTAAGATCATATCACGTTATTTCATTCTAAAACAAAACACAGATCCCTGAAACTGCTACACCTATTCAACCGAACCGCAGTGCAATGCGTCGATTGTTCATACACATATTATTAGTAATAAAAACCCCTCATTGTCACCGCAGGCGCAGACACGCTTCGGAAAAACTTTCAATCATATCAATGTGAAAAGAATGTTGCCAACATTGTGTGCGTATGAGACGAAACTTTTTGTAAGAGACATAATTATTATTGTGATTGTAATATGGTGTGGAAGCCGTTTTGTTAAGAATTTATCTCAGTAGTTTGGCGGCGATTTATGGTAGTTTTGAACTAGACAGAACATAATGAATCTGGAGTTATATAGTTTCGTGTCAGTCTGTGTGATTGCGTTGTTTTCCTAAATATACAAAAGATTTTGACGCGGTTTTCACAATAATTTAGAGAATTTATTCCGGAAGGTTTATCTATACATAATTAGCTAAATCAAATAAATGAGTTTACATAATATAATTATAATAAAATTGTAGCATAGTCAAAATTATACATTGAATGTTTTTGAAAAAAAAAGTAATTTACGAGGTCTGGGCCAAAAATATAGTTTTTGGAATTTTTGTCTGAATGTTTGTTCCAGCATCACGTAATTACTACCGGATAGATTCAGTTCAAATTTTTTATAGATATTTCCTATAAGTCTGGTCAGTCTGGTGGGTATAAATTATCACACTGTTTGCTATAGGGGATGAGCAATATTTACATTATGTTTGTGTTCTTCTATAGATTAACACAAATTGTAAAAAGACGAGGCAAAAGGTTAGAATATTGCAGATAATGCAGATAGTTACAGATTGAATAACCTTTTAAATTTATCACCACGCTATACCTATAAGGAGCTATGCAGTCCATCATGATAAACAGGGTGGATTTTTGTGACGGGGCAGTCAGGGTAGGTATCTTAACCGTTGTACCTACAGTAAAACGGTCTTGGGAGACTGTCCTTAACTTTTTGAGAAATTTTGATCTGTTTGTTAGTAACACATTTCACTCAGGCCTTAGGGATGTAACTTAATTGTCCCTCAAAAAGGAACAGATATTTTAATTTATTTTGTATTATATAAAAAGAATTTCGTGTAAAATAAAATGAGAAGTCCATTAAAAAAATATTTAGTAAAATGTTAATAGCGTAAACAACTGGGCGGGCGGAAACCGTTGGGCGGCTGCGCCCAGTGGTTTTTTATTTTGAAATATGTGGGTTGGTTTTAATTAGACACCAAGTATAAAAATCTATATGAATGGATATAAGGCAAAAATACTTTGAACTTAAAAGAAAAGGCACTCTGAACTTTGAACGACATAGTATTTCACCACTTAAAATCTATTTAAAAATTCCAATTCATCCGAAATATTTATTCCGAAAAAATCTACAAAAATTCAGGACACTTCAAAAAACGAACTATTTCCAAAGAAAAAAAACTCACCGAGTGCGTACGGAGCGCTTGCGCGAGTGCGCGGACTGTGGTGCGCTGCGCCCGCGCAGGCTTTTATCACCGTTGCTATAGCAACCACCACCGCTTACCAAGGGATGCGTACGATTTGCAAACGTAAAGTTTTGCAAACTAGGTCACTTAGATTCTGCGATACCTGTGGTTTACCGGCGAACTTCCAACATATTTGCTGGTCAAACTATTAATTGTTTATTTCATTGTTTGCGGTAATTCAAAATTCAAACGTACTCGCTAGCTTTAAATATCCATACTAATATTGTAAATTCGAAAGTAACTAGTGTCTGTCTGTCTGTATGTTACCGTTTCACGCCTAAACCACTGAACGGATTTCGACAAAATTGGTCAAGGAGATAGATGGCACTCTGGGGAAGGACATAGGCTACTTTTTATCGACATACCGTGTGGGGCGAAGCCACGGGCGGGCGGAAGCTAGTTAACAAATATTTTGAACGTTAGGTAATTAAAGTTACAGTAACGTCGTGTCTAGGCCAAAGCAATTACAATTACGTTTATAATCATTCGAGAAAAAATCAATAAGTAACCCTCATTATGTAAGTTAACATAACACTAGGATCCGATACTCCATAGGTAGTATCTATACTTAATCCATAGATACCTTTTTTTTTTTTTTTTTGGGTGTGAATTCCTCAAATGACTGCTCCCGCTCTGGGCGGAGCGGAAGGGCGTGTCAGACTCATACTGACTAAAACCCACCCGTGTTCCTTCAGTTGCCTGTTGCCAGGGTACCGGTATCCCTTTCGGACTATTCCGCAACCCTGGCAGGATCCATAGATACCTAACATTATAAATTTGTAAGTAACTCTGTCTGTCTGTCTGTATGTTACCTTTTCACGCCTAAATCACTGACCGGATTTCGACAAAATTTAGCAAGAAATATATACGCTACTTTTTATTATATCGACATACCGCGTGGGCGAAGCCGCCGGCGGAAGCTAGTGATAAATAAAAGAATGGGAACTAGGGTTATAGTGTGCTTACCTACATTTTTTTATTAAATTCATACTTTAAAAAAAAAACGGTTCACAAATGACGAAAATATCGAAGAACATAGGTACATATAAAAAAAAAACGGTTCACAAATGACGAAAATATCGAAGAACATACATATAAAAAAAAACGGTTCACAAATGACGAAAATATCGAAGAACATACATATAAAAAAAAACGGTTCACAAATGACGAAAATATCGAAGAACATACATATAAAAAATATATACAGAAGAACATTATAACCTAGGTATTCCTTTTTTGAAGTCGGTTAAAAAATGAGAGAGTGTGTGGGTGTTTGTTCAAGATCAATTCAAAATCGATTGTCAAAATTGAAAGAATATCTACTTATGTAACTACGGGTATCTAAGGAGATGGTAAATTATACTTTATCCGGTCCCGTTTCATGTGAAGTTAAAAAGCGGGTTGAGTTGGTTCATCTCATTGATCATAATCCTTTAATGAACTTTACCACAGCTATAAGATCAACCATGAAGTGTTTCCGATTGAGTCATTGTGCACTTTTTACCCGACTACGGCGAAGAAAAAAGGAGGGTTATGATTTTGACCGGTATGTATGTATGTATGTTCATCTGTTCCCTCCTATCTTCCAAACCACTTATCACAATTTGACAAATGAGGTATCGTCGCGTCTTGATTGTCCGCTGGTTATAGGCTATGTGAAGTCACATTAAATTAAAAATGGCGCCCTCCAGAGGACTTAAAGTGAGGACCTTAAAAAAATATGGTTTAATCGGACCATGTTGGGTATCAAATGAAAGGGCTTAATGAGCACATTTCAAAAATATATATATTAAAACCCCAAAAGAATTTAAAAAAGACAAATTAAAAATCCGGTGTCACACGTAATCTGTTCGATTTATAACACGTGTGACTACGGATTTTTAATTTGTCTGTCTGTGGTGTCTTGTTTATACCTTTTAAGTCGTAGTTGGGTTTTAGTTTTTATTACTTGATTTTTTATAATTTCTAACGAGACGATATCCACGCCATCCACGTCACGATACACTATAACTCAGGCAAGTAAAATGTATGGAAATATATGAAGAGGCTGTTTTCCGTCCAGGATAACGTTATAGCGTGCACGTATTTATGGACGTAGACGCCCACTATTATATCGTCACGTTGAAATGTTAACGCATATTCGAATGAGTCATCGTGGGTGTGTCTGTGGTCCTTTTCCCAAATTATTTTTGAAGGAACAATTTTTTTTTTACTGGCCACCCTTCCCCTTCTTCGCACCGGTTTTATGACTTGACTTAAAATCAAGATTTACTTATAACTTTAATATTCAAGTCACACAGGTTACAAAAAATTTGAGACCCTGGCTCCAGAGCTAGGTTAGAGTACCTGTATTTCAGGAGCCAGCAACTTCTTCCATTTAGGTTACAATGAGCAATTATAATAAATTATTCTACTAAAAATTAAATTATAAAAAAAAATAAAAAAATAATAATTGGAATTAAATAAAATACTCAAAACAAGATTATCTAATTATCTATAATATAATTATTAACGTAATAAACACTTCCGGAATAAATTCTCTAAACGGCGATGGTGAAAACCTCATCAAAATCTGTTGCGTGCTTTAGAAGAACAACGCGGACATACAGACGAAAAGCGACTTTAATTTATAATAATTAAAGATTTTCTTATAAGTAACTATAGCAACAGTAGAAAAAATGTGTAAGTAATTAGTTATAATTTCAAAGATTCGTGAACTGTACCTATCGAACTCTTATAACTCATCTTAGCTTGCAATTTCGAAACTTTGCCACGAGTTGTATAATAGACACATCTTTTTGTCATCTCATTGTCTCTATAGCGAAGTTATCGCAATCTGAATCCTAGATAAGATCCTAAGATTAGCAATTAGAAATGATACCCTGTACTTTCTACAGATTGGCAGCTATTCCAACGACCATTCTAGTGCAATCGGATCGAATGTATCGATTAAGTTCTAGATACGACTCTTTTAATGATTATCGGTGTAGTCTATTGAGCTTTTTTTGCGAAATGAGGTTTTGTGGGACTACAGTATTAATGTATAAGTATCTTAAAGCATATATCAGCTGTATAATATAAACTGTCTCCCAGCATTATCCTAACTGATAATATAAATGCGGAAGTGATTTTGTTTGTTTGTTACGCTTTCACGCTAAAACGACTAAACGAATTTGGATGAAAGACACTCACTGTAATAAAATCCTTATCGTTACTAATATTATATACGAAAGTAACTCTGTCTGTCTGTCTATCGCGCTTTCACGCCAAAACTACTGAACCGATTTAAATGAAATTTGGTACACAGTTAGTCTAGAGCTTGAGAAAGGACATAGGCTACTTTTATCAACATAGCACGCGGGCGAAGCCGCGGGCGGAAGCTAGTAGGAGTATAAAATGAATATTTTGTGAACTGTGAACATACATAATGGTAACACATTAAATGTGTACCAAACATATTACTCAGGCACTGTGTTCATAGATCACAACAAAGGAGACAGCCCTATTCAGAGTCTTCTATATGCAAATCCTGCAATCGTATGCGCACATTCATACGCGAACATCTGCGAAGATGGTGCGTGTGTTAGCTAATGTGAACTGAATATTTCAGACTTTACTGAAGACCTGAATACCTTTCTATGTCTATGATATTGTGTACCTTTAGTACCACTATCTTTGCAGTTTACCAAACTGCAAAGATAGTAGAATTGAAATCTATAATGAATACAAGATATTAAAATAATTTTTCAGCGAGGTAAAGGTTTTCTTACTATGTACCAATATTATCTAGACTAAAAGACTAGAAATTCAACCTAAGAGATTAGTTATTTTTCATAAAAACCACATTCTAGTAGACTGGACTGGAGCAGTTATAACATTTAGTTGTCTTACTTTTTTTTTGTATATTGGTAATTTCATTTCTTTTCATTTTCTACCCTAATATCTAAAATTCTACACAATCGCACTTTGCCCTAATTATGCCATAATAGCTGACATAGCAAATAAGTTAATTTTTTGTGTTTACGTTAGAAAAACTTCATTCTATACAGATTAAGTTTTTCTAACTGAAACTGCTGTGCTGCTGGGGAGTTTGTTGCGCCAGTTCTTCTTCCCAGCTAAGCAAGTGGTGAAGGACGGGCGTCTTGGGAGACAGTCTTGTGTAAGTTTAATGTTCGAAAATTACTGATTCTCGGCCTAGTTTGATTATACGACTTATCGTTTTGAAAATCTATGGCATACCGCAGAAGGTTTTAAGCTAACTTTGGTAGTGATGTAATGAGATTTCCAGGGCGTCTACGAGAAAAATGGGCCACCAGCATAACTTGCAGTCTGGGGTGACGAAAATAAAATGAAGGAAAAGGTTATAATAATTGTTCCTTAATTTATTCTCATTCTTTCGTGACTCTCCATCAAAATTATAACACGAACTTCGCGAAGTCTGGCTATGCTCTAAATATTTACGTCAGTGTAAAATATTTCAGGGATGTCTATAATTTACTAATAAAATTTAGTTATTAGAACACCGAAATCGAACTTGTCCCAGAAATATAGCGTTAAGTAACTTGATACACTTATAACACTTACTGGACCATTCAGTGTAGGTTATGGAAAATTAAAGCAGTGCAAGATACTTACCTACAAAAAAAATATATATATCAAAATTCTAGAGTGGTACTGTCTAATTATATAGCGAGCAGGGATTTTGGCAACCCTACGCTGCAGTACCATAACAGTCCAAGAAGAGTATCCACTATATTGTACCTGGCTTAAAATACAAATCGCTTCACGTCTGTCAGCATTGGGCAACAACTGTTCATGCTCGTCTTATTTATTACTCAAACGAACTCAAAACGGGATGAATATTTTGCAACTAACGCTCAACTTTGGCCTGAGTCGCTCCAATTTGCGAAGCATCGTGTGAGATTAATTAAATAAAGAAAAACGAGGAGAGATACCTAGATGAGAATTGTAGATCAATTTGATTGGTTAGGTCGATCTACGAGTCGTACGGTCAGATTTGAAATCAGAAAGAAAATGCGTAATATCTCTCGAAGAGTAGGACCAGGGGGCTTAAAATGGTCACTTTAGCAGAATCATAATATGAATCATCGTAAAGTGTCACAAACTGACAATTCATATTATGATCTGCGTGTAATTCATATTTCGAATTCATCTGTTTGACAGTTTTCTATGGAGATTCGTAAAATGGTTTCACAAATTCTGAATTGCGTTATGTCAAATTAGAGGAATTGCAAATGACAGCTGGGATTCAGAAAATGAACTGCTTTTAGTGGAATTGCTAATGTGGCCGGTTTAGGCCCCCACATCGCTAAAACTTAATAATCCAACGACGTGCTTCTAATTATGTATTCTACGTTACTCAAAGTTCGTAATTTTTGTTAAAAGTAGCGTTGTGAGGGGGTGCAGATCAAATAAGTGATGATTTGTGCGAATATGAATAACAGAATGACCCTTCACGTTGCACTTAATTTATTAGACGAACATAGAATACTCAATACGCGAAAGTCTGTAGTATTCTGAGACATCTCATTCATATTTCGCACACGTATGGTAGTTACTGTCCACTTAAACATAAATATGAGAAGATCCATCAAATAGGCCAAACTAGGGTCAAGTTCACACAACGCAATGCGTAACCACCATAATGACAGATTATAGTAAATTGTGATACTTTTGACCTCTGGCTCTTTGATGTACGGGAGCTTTCTGTGAGATAACACATAAAATCACGGCTGCATTCTCCGAAGGGTTAGACAAAGCGTTACCTATAGTACAGTCACGGACTTTAATTGATGAGCCACCTTCAAACTTTTCAATTTTGCAGTTTCATACATTCACGAGATTATACGATTAAACACGAACTCAAATCGGACGCTCGTAAACAAGATGACAAATAAATTACTTTCAATTGGAAATAGTCTTATCCATAGAGGTTGACTAATAAGTTCTCAATTATAAAAATAAATACAATGTTGCATTAAGTTTATCAAATCTATTTGATACCGACCTCCTTTGAATCATAGCTCATTTAACTCGATAATTCTGAAAACTTAACTGAAGACAGTGACAGTTGAAATATCGATGTCAGAGATGTTACTTTCGAACTTGTCGAAATGACTATTAATATTATTTCTCCGTACGCTAACGTTACTATCGCAAAAGTAACCTAGCAACGATTGTTTACGTTGCTACGTTACTGTTGCTAGACCTGCAATTGGTTGACTTTGGGTAGTCACTCTGCTGTCAAGTTTGTAGTTCTGGCTCTCAGGTTAGCCAATCGGTAAAGATATGAAATATAATTTTCTTCTTCTAATACGAACACATTGACTTTGCGTGTCGGGAACCGAATACACCCGATTTGCATTACACGGCTAAAACACGAACAGTGCCAGGTGGCTCATCAATTAAAGTCCGTGACTGTACATGGGACATATTACCTACATCGGACTTAAACATAACTAGCGAAATGTGGGTTTTCGCCATTTATGTTTAAGTCCCATGTAATAGGGGGCGAGCCAGTTGCCATCAACCGGGCATAAATCCAGACTCCGGGCTGCTACTGAGAAATTCCGGATGGAAAACCCCCAGTAACACTTTGCCCGACCCGGGAATCGAACTCAGGACCTCATGCTCAGCAGTTGTATCGCTTGTGACCACAAGACCAACGAGGCAGATCTGTGAGATGTTGTTATTAAACGTAGTCTTATAAATATGCGGTTTCACCCGCGTAATTCACGATACCGTGGGAATATCGGGATAAGAAGTATCCTATGTCCTATTCCAGGTCATGGTCTACCCATGTGCCAAATTTCATCCAAATCCGTTCTGCTGTTTTAGCGTGAAAGCGTAACAAACAAACAAACTCACTTTCGTAGTTATAATAGTTAGGATATAATGAATTTTCCGGTATCTTGGATGGTTTTTAAGACAAAATTCAGAAATATCATTGAAAAATGTGAAGCCTTATAAATATTTTATTGTTTTACAGGAATTCAAGTTGCGCAGAAATCACTACGGAAATTCAGTCGTCGTGGTTTGATTGACTGATTCCATTTCTAGTAGGTTATTGCTATCTATCCTTCCAGTAGGCAGTGTTATTAAACTGACTAGCTGATGCCCGCTGCTTCGCCCGCATGGATGTCGGTTATTAATACTTAAACCTTCCTCGAAAACCACTACTGCACCGATTTTCATGCTCTTTTCACTATCCATTGGTGAAAATCGGTGCAGTAGTTTTTGAGTTTATCGCGAACCGACAGACGGACTCGGCAAGGGACTTAATTTTAGAATATGTAAGGATATGTTCTAGTTGCAGAGGCAACTAGAAACTTAGGTATAGATATTTCAGCATTCTAGAAAGAATGCTGAAATTATCTATACCTAGGTACTAATCTCACATCACCTACGAGACTCAATGAATTCTTTGTCAAACTGAACTGAATTCGACTGATCAAAGATTGAAGTTAGCATTTTATTGGACTGACACTTGAATATCATAACCGTGACGATTTGATATAGCCAAAAACAATTTATAAATCTTTTGTTTTCACATTCTGTCGTAGGTACATTAAATCATACTTATGACCCCTGACGGGTTAGACGGGGTCACAATTAGTGCCAAAGCATTACATGACATGATACTACATACATTTTTTTATTGAAAGATGTTATTTGCTCAATCGTTTTTGAGGCCTTCCGGCTCGTTACCTACTTGGTGCAATTGAGATTTTAGGCCAGTGGATAGCTTGCCCACTTTTTTTTTTTGAGAATTAGTAATACTAATTTATATTGTTAATCGAAACTAAAAGCGCACAAATTAAACATGCTGAACATACTGCTAATGTAATGCCATTCCATAGCATAGAAAACAGTTCGTATTGTTAGCCTTATTATTTATGGTTTATCTTTTCAAACACGAAATATTTTAAGGAGTAATTCTACTCATCATTATGAACAACTTTCACTATGGGACCAACTCTGAAATCGCGAAAAAAAAATCAACTGTTTCACACATTTTGACGAGTTATGTAGGGTAAGTACTTACAGCAGTTTTTCGCGATTTTAGGGTTGATCACATAGTGAAAGTTGTTCATAATAATGAGTACAGTGACCCCTTAAGAGATGTATAAAAAGATACACCTGATATACATATATGAGTGAAGATCACCGGAGCTCGTGGCTAAGTAATAACAGCCGCACGGGTCGATCCTACAGGTTAAGCTACGCTTGCCGGGGTTGGTCCGTGAATGGGTGACCATCTTTACATACCGAGACTCCTCCGTGACTCGGAAAGTACGTCGTCAGAAGCCCGAAAGTCTGACAACCAGTCTTACCAACCAAGCGATATCGTATTACCCATTTACTGGGTTGTGGAGGTCAGACAAGCAGTCGCTCCATGTAAAATACTGGTATTCAGCTGCATCCGCTTAGACTGGAAGCCGACCCCAACATAGTTGGGAAAAGGCTAGGCAGATTGATTTATTCAATGAATATCACCCGAAAATTAAAATATCTGAAAAATAATGAAAGTCGTGGCCTTGAGATAAGAAAGGGCAGACATCTCATTAAGTATAACTGCAGATTCATTATCAAAAATATAAACCACAAACTCGTTGACAATATTTGAGAAGTATTTTGTCATCCGCCAAGGATGCACGTTATGCTTTCAATTCAGTTAACCAAAGCGTTTGACATCGAGACATGATCATTTAGTGAAACAACTGAAGATGCTATCATTAAAGTTTATAGGGTCCCCGAAACGATCAATTGCAATTGTAAATTTTTACGTGCTTAATACACATTGATGCATAAATTGATCGTCTACCAAATGCAATTGAAACGATTAACAATATTAATACAATTACAATTGATCAATTGACGGACGGACGGACGGGCGGACAGGTGTACTGAAAAGGATCAAATAGGGACTATAAATATAAACTAAACCCCACGAAAAGAAAGAAAGACATTACATAAATAAAAACAAAACATTCTATATAATTAAATAATATAAGATTTAATAATAGACCCATCGATCAAGTCACCTGCGCGTGAGTCGATGCTTTTACTCATAGGTCAAAATTAGATCATGTTTAATGGTTACAGACTGTATGACGGCTATAATGGTACGCATGCCTTTACGGCTACGTGACCTACTGGGTCATAATTATATATATTTATAAAGCGTTTAGTTCACAATCTAATTATAAAACTAAATGTCAGAGAGGGCAAGTGAAATTTTGTTTTTTGTTTGTGTCATCATTCATTCTTTAAGAGGTTATGGAATCGAGTCTTGTTTTTAAATCATTGTGTCATTTGGTCCATTGATTTAAATACATAACATACAGCATCACACCTATTTTCCTCGAAGGGTCGGACAGAGGCTATATTTTGGCAGTACTGATAAAGTGGGCTGTGGGCGAGACCGAGAGGTGTGGGGGATTTTGATATAATAAGTAGATAAAAATGTGTGAGGAGTTCGGCTACGTAATAACAGCCGCTCGGGTCGATCCATCAGGGATCCATCTACGCTTGCCGGGGTTGGTCTGTGGATGGGTGACTATCTGTACATACCGAGCCTCCTCCGTGCCTCGGAAAGAACGTTAAGCCGTTGGTCCTGGCTGTCATTTGTGGATCTTTGACAGTCGTTACGGGTCGTCAGAAGCCTGAAAATTTGACTACCAGTTTTACCAAGAGGTATCGTATTACCCAGTTACTGGGTTGTGAAGGTCAGATAGGCAGTAGCTCTATGTAAAATACTGGTATTCAGCTGCATCCGGTTAGACTGGAACCCGACCCCAACATAGTTGGGAAAAGGCTAGGCAGATGATGAAGTAAGTATAGATAAAAATGTAGGTACCTACCTAATTAAATAAGTTGAAAACAAAAATTGATTCTAATTCGTTTTATAAATTAACGGACACATAACACCAATTCTGCAACCAGATTTCTTCGCTTACTCCATACAATAGGTCTTCAGGCCAGTAAGCAAAAAACCTACCAGAATCATTGTTATAAAATGTATGTTCTTTTACCCAAGCCAGTTCAGGGGGCGGACCGCTACCTCTTATAGCAGTATTGTTTTATATTACTTCACAGTGGGAAAAAGATGGAGCTATACGTCCGGCATAGCTCCATCTCTTCCCCACACACACACAGTCACAGGTCAACAGTAACCCCGTAATCTGCGTTATTGTGTCGACATAATTTTAATAAATCTTAGCTCCTTTACTGCAATTCTTTAAAGTTTTTAATAAACAATTGAACAATAGATCCGTATTAGGTAAATTATCGGTTTCTTATTCGATTATCGAGTGTGAGCATACAATCGATTCAATTGTCAATGCCGTATCATTTTGACGGACAGGCAATGAACTTAGATAATAATTTTCTCTACTTAGATTTTCTGGGAATTTTGGGAAAAAAAATAACATAATGTAACGTGTTGTAATTGTAATGTCCTCGTTATTGTTGAACGAGGAAAAATGTTGGTCCTTCCAGACGCATTAATCATTTATAGAAGGGTGCGATTGTAACAATAATCTATGATCGTGAACAAAACCTATTTTTTAATGACATTTAAAAAGAGAAAAGTATGTAATTGTGAGAGTACCATAGAGGCTACATAGAATACATGACTTTATAACTGTTTGCCGGCTTTGAGTATGTGGCATCGATTGACGGGTTCTCGAGCTCCTTAAAATAGGGAATAGACAAGGGTCGCAATGCCGCATATCGCGCCAGTCTGCACGCGGCTTAAAAGTTTATGGTTATAAAGTAGGTTATTTATTTATATACTTAGGTATTTTTATTTGATGCAATTGCGGATCGCAGGGCCAGCTTTCTTAACAGTGTGAAAAGCCAATATTTTAGTGCCGTACCTATACTTACCTATGACTTATGGCATAAGGAGACGGCATTTTTTTATGCGCCTTCGACATGCGTTTATGCGCTACACAACTACTGCTTTTTCAAGGCAGAAAACGCGCCGTGGGTGTCGATGCGCTTATTGCGCTTAGATCAAAACCCTATTATTGTACTAATAATTACCTAATGGCCAAACGGGTGCCATTAGGTAATTTCCCACGAACTACTCATTATTACATGGCAAATATAATAACATTTATTATCAAATAAATAATATAAAAATTACAAAAACGTATTACATTCACATAATAAGTAAGTTCACCTATGACATGACATGCGTAGGAGATCCCACATTAGAGTATCGTTTGCAACACGCCTATGTAATTATCAACTAAGCCGTTGGCAAAAAAAACTATGATATTTTCGTCTTCAAATAGTTTTCTGTGCAATCTAGAAAGATTGCAATTTTATAAGCCTAGCTATTTCGAAAAATATCATCATCATAAAGCTCCGAGAAGAACCTACCTACATACCAGAGGAAATAGGGTCGGTCTTTTTCTCCATACAGAAAGTCATAATTCGAGGTTCGGCCATCGTCTATTTCCTCCTGCAATATTGGACCAATTTGAAAGATAAGTATTTTTTAATTGAAGCTTTCATAAGGCATAATTATGTTACATCACTATTGGGCATTTGGTCCAGACTTCATACATCCGTGCCCGTGGTCCTTTGTACAATAGGCCTCTGATGACAGCGGTCTAAACAGGCAATTTTGAGCATTTTCTGAGGGTTCTAGTGCTTCTACAGATAATTTATCATCAAAACATATGGGCACAGTAAATATCCTTCTTATTCAATTTATAAAATATCTTTAAAAATTGGTCCAATATTGGAGGGCACTGCCGAGACATACTGTTACTTTACTATACTGTGGTAAGGCTTGGTGACAAGGTCTCATGAAATTAAAGTAAACAGGCTGACTAAGCGTAGCGATAAATGCTCGATTCTTCATGAGAGGGCCTAGACAAGTGACAATCGCTTCGAAAGCGTTTCGTATTTCTACACCGACTTTCAACAGGATTGACATAATATGCTTTTCGATAGCTTATGTCAGACGTATACATTTTTGCCTTTTCCATCATCGTTATCGCTGATAGAATGTCACTTTGTCCAGGGCCTCAGGATCGCCTCAAAGACGACATAAAAATATTATGAATATATGTCCCAACACAACATTACCTAACACAATTTGACAGGGAAAGCGTTAAACATCTGCAATTATTTAATTACCTACCTAATTAATTACACACGATTTTCAATTACTTAACTAGATACCTACTAGATGTATCATGCAACTGTCGGTCGAGTATCAACGTCAATCAGGTTAAAAGGGCTTTAGAATTAGTTTAACAAGCTGTTAAAGTGTTATAATCACATGCATGTAGATAGTGCCCGAAGGGTCACTCAAAACTGAACAGGCTTCCACAAAGCTCGCCCGTTTTTTGCAATTTCCATGTCAGTGTCATCATCATCTGCCTAGCCTTTTCCCAACTATGTTGGGATCGGCTTCCAGTCTAACCGGATGCAGCTGAATACCAATATTTTACATGGAGCGACTGCCTATCTGACCTCCACAACCCAGTAACTGGATAATACGATACCCCTTGGTAAGGCTGGTTGTCAGACTTCGGACTTCTGACGACCCGTAACAACTGTCAAGGATCCACAAATGACAGCCGGGACCAACGGCTTAACATGCTTTCCGAGGCACGGAGGACTCCCGGTATGTCAGTGTCAGGTTGAATAAAAATAAACACCAAAATTATGAATGATATCTCATTAAAAAGAAAGGCATAGAAAAATGCCATGTGTGTATTCAATAGCGGACAATTGGTGAACCATGGATGATATCCGATGTTTGACCAGAGAATGTATTTCAATTAAGTATGTGTATTGTTGAACCAAAGCTTAGAAAGAATCCCTATATAATCACGTTCTTATTCATTTATCGACTTTCTATGACTTTGATCTTTGAGTATTAGAAAACGAGTGTGGTTTACGATTTACATAACACTAGCTTCCGTCCGCGGTTTCGCCCACGCGGTATGTTGATAAAAAGTAGCATAATGTCCTTCCCCAGGATGCCATCTATCTCCCTGCCAAATTTTGTCGAATTCCGGTCAGTGGTTTAGGCGTGAAAAGGTTACATACAGACAGACAGACAGACAGTTACTTTCGAATTTATAATATTATATTACTAGCTTCTGCCCGCGGCTTCACCCGCGTGGTAAGTCGATAAAAAGTAGCCTATGTCCTTCCCCAGGATGCCATCTATCTCCCTGCCAAATTTTGTCGAATTCCGTTCAGTGGTTTAGGCGTGAAAAGGTAACATACAGACAGACAGACAGAAAGACTTCAGAGTTACTTTCGAATTTATAATATTAGTGTGGATAAACATCACGACACACCTGTAATCCCCAAAGGGTTAGGCAGCGATGTACCTATAGTTTTTAATTCATTGATTGTCTCATTGCTGTACCTGTTGAATATAAAAAATTCTTCGGACATACATATAAGTACCTGACTACATGGCAAAGGCCAATAATGACCACATGCACACCCAACTTATAATCATAGAATCTTACGGCTGTGTAGACCCATAATCGCCTCATTGAAGTGACACCATCATCAAAATGGACGCATAGAAAGTATATCGGTGACCTCAGGCCCAACTACAAGTGAACATGTATCAAAACATATTCGTAACGAACTGACTAGGAACATGACAATGACAAAACCACGATAGAATAGAATAGAATATATTTATTGTAAAACATGAGTGTACACATCAAATAATATGTGCGAGGTCTTAAAATAACAGGTAGATCTGCATGTCATGATAATGCCTGTCAAATTGGCGATCTTATCTTGATACGAAATTGCTAACATTTATCTAACCCAGTTGTTACAATGTAAGTAAAACCTTAATATCAAGGTAAGCAGATATAAAATTTAACCAAACTATCGAATCAAGGAATCACTGTCGAACAACTGTCTAATCAGCAAAACTGTCGTATCAGCGAAACGGACTAATCAACGAAACCGACAAATAAAATAAGAGAAGAGCCTTCATGCTGTTTTCATGTTGTGAATATATTAAAAACTGAGTAAACTAATATTTTACTTACACTTACTTACCTACTGGGTAAACGGTGAACGGTTTCAAGACTATGGAGGAAAACATCATGAGGAAATCGGCATGTCCTAGAACCAAAAAATCGAAAACGTGACATCTACCAACCCGAATAGCACGCGTAGCATGACAACCATAGAAACCGGTTTTCTACAGGTTTTGTCGACAGAAGAATAGACAAAATGACAGATTGTGATTGTTTATCTGTCATTTTGTTTATTCTTCTGTCGAAAAACCGTTCTGGACCCGCATGGTAGATAACAGCCCAGTCCCTCTCATGGATCGAGAGGAGGCTTGGGTCCCAGCAGTGGGAACATAGTATAGGCTGATTATGCTACTAGGCCCAACTCATCTAACATTTTAATAAAATATTTTTACTTTTGCCATCGACTCGAAAACACATTATTTCATCAAATTATTAATTTTTTGTGACCGAATTAACATTAAATTCTAGATGTTTGAAATATCTTCCGTTTACAACCGATGCCTTAAAAAAACATTAAATCTACTTCAACTGAATTAAAAGACTTCTACAATTAAAGGTAAATCACACAACTCTAATCACTATACTCAAGTATGCGCAGACACAAGTGAATGTGTGAGAAAATCATTATTTCATACCGAATGTGATTCTCGTATTCTAAGTAGGTACCTAGTTAATTCAGTTCATTTGTTTGTCAATCATGAAGTTGTAATGTAACGTAATGGGAAATGCTTTTTTATTTAGGTACTACGAATGGTAAATAACATATTATAACGACTGTAATCTCCGAGGGGTCATGCAGAGATGTACCTTTAGTAGGTACACTCGCCCACATTTCGCCAGTTGTGTTTAAGTCCCATGTGGGGGCGAGCCTATTGCCATCAACCGGGCACAAATCCAGACTCTAGCTTGGAAGAACCCAATAACACTTTGCCCAACCTGGGAATCGAACTCAGGACCTCATGCTCAGCAGTAGTACCTACTTGCCACTAAACCAATGACTATCGAGGCAGGTAAGTAGTTCCTATTTAATCGGTGATGACTGTGATGAGGTATGATATCTACTCACTTCGTCACACTTTCTATAACTAATTGGGCGGAGAAGTTAGCTGTAGGTAAAGTAAAAAGAGCGAGTCGAACTCACACACGAAGGGTTCCGTAACTTCCGTACCACCGTACAATATTTAGCAAAAACCCCCATACTTTTTAATTTTTCCCATTATCATTATTTTATCTTCATTTTATTTTTATTATTTTTTGTTATTGCGGCAATAGAAATACACAGTCTGTGAAAATTCAACTGTCAACCTATTACGGTTCATGAGATACCTACAGCCCGCTGACAGACGGACGGACAGCGGGGGCTTAGTAATAGGCTTCACGTTTAGCAACCCTAAAAAACCGGCCAAGTGCGACTCGGACTCGCGCACGAAGGGTTCCGGTTCCGTACCATTATCTATAAAATCGGCAAAAAAATCACGTTTGTTGTATGGGGAAACCTTAAATATTTATTTTATTCTGTTTTTTAGTATTTGTTGTTATAGCGGCAACAGAAATACATCATCTGTGAAAACAACTATCTAACTAGTTTTAGGGTCCCATTTTATACTTTGGGTACGGAACCGTAAAAATGGCTACTTACTTCTACACGATGAGTCCGATGATATCCTATTGCATTAGTATGGCAATCCATGATGACCTCATCGGGTACTTGTTGGGCAGTAGTTTTGTACTCATGCAGGTAGCATACATAATACAGTCATCTATGGACTACACGACGGGCAGTAATTTCGTCATGAAATAATACAAGGAATATTTTTCATTACATATAAAATTTAATTATCAAGTCAAAGGTAAACTCATCGTTATCACTAATAACAAGAAATATACAGTGTGTTGGGAAAGTAGACACCAATACAATCATAATTGACTCTTATTGCCAAAGCATAAAGTTTAAAGTACTTTTAGCAAATTAACAAATTAAAGCTAGTTTTCCATTTGGCTGCTTAAGACTGAGCAACTTCCCCTTAAACTTGAAATAATGCGAGCAATTAGAGGCAATCTCAAATGAAGGAATAGCTTTAAAATAATTGCAGATACTACGGAAGCCAAAATACAAAAATATTCAAATTTAAAATCTAACAATCCGATACAATATTATTGCTAAATTAATAACTGATTATTAAATAATAATATTACAATATATGAACATTTTAAAACTACTAAATAGACTTACTACTTACTGGTAAGGCCTCTTATACTCAAAATCGTAATATTTTATGTTGACGGTCATCGTCATGTCATCGCTCATTTAATCGCTTTGCTAGAGCAGTTTAAAATAAATGGAAGTCACTAAACTGTACATTCTTTCATAACTTCACAACGTTCCATAATAAAAAGTATTTCACGCATATCACTCTTTCGATCAAATTTCTACATAAGAGATTCAGAGATACAAATTCTAGGTATTTGGAGGAGGCCTAACGTCAATCTGAAATCCAAACTTTTAAGAAATTAGATCATTAACATGAACTTAAAAAATATACTTAACAAAGTAGGTTTAAATTTTTATGATACTCAAGTCTAAATCTACGTTGAACTAGATGGTATAGGATTCAATGCAAAACATGATGATTTTGACAAGATTAAAAGTAAGACTAATTTCAACATTGGCGATAGGCCTCCACTAAAGAATAAAGGCTTAAAACGTTACGTATTACTTTAGCACCACTACTTACATCAAAATAAGGCTGATAATTGATATATAGGTGGGAATGCCAAATATGAAATAAAAGCAATTTTTAATACTATTAAGAGTTTAAAAACCACTTTATACTGAAGATGAAGACCGTTCACTTTTAGTTTCTTTTTTAGACTCCAGAGATAATTTTAACAAATGAAAGCATCGACACGAAAATGCTACATTTTTAAATGCCAGTTATCATATTGGCCGGGAAATAATATTAGATTTACAGCTAAATATCAAGTTCCCCGGGGTCACTTCCAATTTCCAGTTCCAATTCGTCAAATCCCTAAAAGTGATCAACTTTAACAGCAACAGTATTCAAAGTGGTTGTCGCAGGGAGGTGTATTTGGTCCCAATCTGTGCTGAGATGTGCTTCGGTATCAGTAGCCTTGATCGTCAGGCCTAAAGAGGGTACGGCGTTCGCGCAATGAGGCAGACGCAGCGTCACAGGCCTCAGGAATACGAGGCCTTGAGGACCGCACATCACGAGTGGGGACAGCATCGCTTCACCTGTTTTTGGATTACAGTTTTAATATTTGGAAAAGGATTAAGGGTAGTGTCGTTAGAGATTTTAAGTGCTATGTGAAAGTATTGAGTAAGATTGCATTTTGCAGATAGTAGTGTCATTTTTAATACATTGAATTTGAAAGCTAGTATTAAATCTGGTTTAAGTTTGTAAAACTTAATTAAGAAAAAAAATCGATAAAGTGTGCAAAGGGTAGTTTTTTAAATTGGCAGCTAAGGCTGTGTTGGGTAGTTGGAACACGACATCGAGTTGAACACACAAACACAAATCGCAACACATTAATGCAGTTAGTTAGCAAGCAAAGCTTGGAAAAATGGCAGAAAAAGCAAGCCACGACAGTACTGAGATAAAATAATTATTTTTTTATGTAGATTTGATGAATCTACGGAAAAATAATGAAGTATCGAAACGTGAAGACATATAAAGCGAAAAACTTGAAACAAATAAAAAAGACGTCATTGAACATATATTACAGTGCACAAATATCATCAAACATTTGTTCAAACATACTATCACGACGGATGTAAGTAGCACAGTCGTTGACGTCTTCGCTCTTCGATCTCTAAGTACGAGTGTATTGTGTTGCAGAAACTGCGCAAATACAAATTCAATACATGTTTTATACAACCAATGTTAGTTTTATAAGTTAGTTAATATTATAAATATAATGAATGTGGTGTGGTATTGAAGCTACTAAAACTAATGTGCATGAATACATTTTATGATAGAGAAGATATTATAAATATAGGTTATCCCATTAATACTATAACTAAACCAACCGACTACAATCTAGAAGATGCTAGTTTGAAAAAGACTTAGTACACATAAATGCTCTTCATGCAATATCGTGCAATAAATACATAAAATAACATTAATTGTGTATCAAATACGAAACATCGAATCTAATATTCGAGACAAAAAATTTCGAACAACAATCACAATTCCCAGTCCTTGTGCAATATTTCCAGATTCCAAATCCATTCGCAAATATTAAAATGCCAATTAGTATGTGCAGACTACGACACTACAAGGTTTTAACGCGTGCTTCGTTACAAAAGCCTTTACCGTTGTCCATATCGATGGGAGGTCCCCCCACTCGCTGGCTCAGTCGCGGATCAGACACCGTAAAGTAGATCTTTTGCTTGATTCCCGGAGCTATTGCTTTTGGTGGTATTATTAATGAAACGCCCCATTGCCTATCTTCTAACACCCCTCCTTCGCTATCAAATATTCCCCATGTTGTATGTGGTCCATCAGGCTCAACTTCCTCTGGTTTGCTAGAACTAGATTCGTTAGCCTCAGACGTCGATGGTATCACCGTAGTGTTTTGCTGAATTACAGTAGTTTCATTCTGACTTGAAGACATGTTTTGTGAATTTTCTTCACTCGACTCTGGACTCTTTTCCAAAATCTGTTCGCAGAAAGTCACGCTTCTGCTCGGTTTGGCAGTTCGGTCATGTAAATCTTGTGAAGTGTACGGAGTACTTTGAGGCTTATTCTCAAAGTTCATACTACACTCTGATGCATAATGTGTTTCCATAGATGTGGTCGATTCATAAGCTACTGGGGAGGTGGTCACCTTTAGAGCGTTAGAAATATGATCAGCTTTTCCATGCAATCTAGGAGCATACATTGGTTCTCCTTTCAAAACACTGGTTTCTAAATATTTTGATTTCTGTTTCTCTGCATCTGTTTTTGAATCCGTTAGACGGAGTTTCGAAAAATCAATTTCTTGGAATGTCTCACTTTCTATGCCACTCTCAGCCTCCGCTTTTGTCTGATATACAGGTTCTCTACGAGATAAGTGGTTAGCATCACCGAGCTCGTATGGGCTACTTCTAGCACTACTACTACTACCATCTTGTTCTTCAGGCGGTGCAACTTCTTTTGTTTCTTGTTGTGACTCGTATATTACACTCTCTTTCAAATCTCTTTTCGACACATAAAGAGGTTCTCTAATTTTAGCCGAATCACTTTCATTAGCTTCCTTTCTAGTTTGATAAATCATTTCCTTTTTAGCTTGATTTCTTTGTTTTATTATCTCAAGTTTTTCTTCAAGTCGTGTGCTGTAACTTGATTCTTTTTTAGCCAGTAAAGCTGCTTTCTGTGACAAAATTTCTTGTTTAGATACGTAAGTACATTCTGCGGAGGCTGGTCTTACATCAGGTCTCATATCCATCATTTCATGTCGAGTGCCATATTGGGTATCAGAGCAACTGGATTTAACTTCAGATCGAGTAGCGTATGGTGATTCAGTTTGACCTAGTCTCGCCATCATTTCTGTTCGTGTAGCGTATGGAGGCTCACTCATACATTTACTCAAAGGAGATATCCTCCCGGGAAAATTCACTGGTGTCTGTAACCTCCTATCTGGCCTTATTCCATATTGATGCTCATTCCAAGATGTGCTAGATGGAGGATCGTATGTCCTTTTTCCATATAACGGTTCTTTACTCGAACCATCCATTCTTTGCTTCAGCATGTCTTCTTTTGTGCTGTAAGGAGATTCAGAAAATCTCTGTCGTAACATTTCTTCTTTAGTCGCATATGGACTATCGGGTGTCAGTCTCGTTCGTAACATATGCTCCTTACTAGAATACGGAGATTCGCTGTAAAGTGAATCAGTTTGCTTGGCAATCTCTTGTTTGTTTGTGTATGGAGTTTCTGAAATTAATTCATTTCTTGTTGCATAAGGACTTTCTCTGATACATTCTTCCCTTGACGCGTAAGGGCTTTCTCTTACACATTCAGCCCTCGTGGCGTACGGACTCTCTCTTGTACATTCATTTCTAGTAGCGTAAGGACTTTCCCTGGCACATTCAGCTCTGGTTGCATAAGGGCTTTCCCTTGCACATTCAGCCCTCGATGCATAAGGGCTTTCCCTTGCACATTCACCCCGCGACGCATAAGGGCTTTCCCTTGAACATTCAGCTCTGGTCGCATAAGAGCTTTCCCTTATACACTCTGCCCTTGTAGCATAAGGTGGGTCCATTAAAGGCATTGCCATAGTTTGCCGATTTCCATACGGATTTTCAAAACTTTGGTTGGACATTTCAGACCTACTCGCGTAAGGGTTTTCAGTAGATGTATCATAAAGAGAAGTGTAAGTCCTTCGAGGTTTAGGAATAGGATCATAAACAAAATGTTCTTTACTTTGGTATATCGGTTCTGGAGGTAACGGTTGTGTCGGGTGAAATGGTTCATGTTTAACTTGCTGTTGTCTTTGGTAGATGGGGTCTATTTTGGTAATCATATTAAAGCTGGACGACTGTCCGTAGATGCCTCTCCTATTATACTCTATGAGAGAGTTTTGTCTACGTAACAGCGGGGTAACTTTCGGTTCTGTTTCTATGTCACACATGGAGTTCTGCCTTCTGAGGCTCTTCATGACAGGTTTGGCGTCATAATCTCTGACGGTACAGATAGATCCGTTTCTTTCATCGCAAAACGAACTCTGCCGTTTCAGGATTGGCTTCAATACTGGCTTTTCGCAAGAGGACGAGTTGCTTCTTTGCAACATCTGGTTCCTTATTTGCTGGTTTCTCATGTGTATGCTCATATCACTGAGGTCAGACTTCTCTCGTCTTAACATCGGCATTTGCGGCATGTTGGGTCTCTGCTGCAAATCACTTTCACACAGTGACTTTTGCCGAGACACCTTTTGTGCATTTTTCGTTTTCGAACGGAATAGATCGAGGACGGCGTTTTTAATGAACGATGGTTTTTTAGATAATTTCTTTTTAGTTTTTGGTGAGAACGTCTCGTCGCGCTCCACACTTGAGTTCATGGCATCTGATGAACTGCGGACACCCACAACCAAACACCCTCTTAGTTACTCAATGATAGATAGTTTGAGGACATATCAGATGGTTCAACATAATGAAACTCTAACCAGTTTTATAGAAAGTATGTCTAAAAAAAAATGGAACAATATTGAAATCTCTGAAATGTCCCAATGAGCATGACAATTTTCAAAAGATGAATTTTGTGATTCTAAAAAAAGCATATTGAAATAATGATCTGGAAATATCCAAGACACATTAATACAAATATTTCATAGAGATATATGACAATGATTACAAAAGAAATCATTTTATGGAAATAAGTGAAAAATTGGAAAGTAAGGAAATTCAAAAGAAGATCAAATTAGACAGATTTCATAATAATACATATTGAATGGAATAAGAAAAGAAAAAGATAAATTAATTCAATATGCTTTTATAACATAATCATCAAATTGCACTAAAATGCAGACACGCACTGCCAATAGTTTGTTCCGAAACAAACAACTAGATACTTCTAATAGATTACAATGTTATTTCAATATTACAATTTACAGACTAACGCCCCGATATAGAGATATATGTTACAAAATATATGTATAAAACTGTTTATAATACCACATACAAAACCATAACTAATACTGTGGCCCGACAAGACATTGTTAGTCGTTTGTGAAGCGATTGGTGTTTGCATGTTAGAGCAAATTGTACAGGGGCTGATAATACAACGAAGGAGAAAATGATAAATCTGAATGAGATTTCAGAAACATGCATTTTGTAAAAGAGTATCATTAATTTTGACATGTTTTGTGAGATTGTAAATGTATTGGGACCTATAGTGTAAATACACGCAGATGGGAAGTGCAGTACGATAGAGCTTACCTTAAGTTATGCATATGTTGAGGTTTTCTGTACAGCTCAAACGCTGATCCGCGTTGTTCTCTACTACCTGCTAAATCTGAAAGAAATAGAGGAAGTTAAGAAAAAATCGACCAATTAGTTAATAGTAAGAAAACAGTAGTCAAAGGTAACTTATTTCCATAGTAACCATTTTAATATCATTATAAAGAATCTGCAGTGCTAATTGATTTGAGTCATAGTATTGACATGATACATCAACTGTTTCTTCGGTGCGCAGATTTTCTATTGACAGATACTATGTTTAGCTTCAGTTCCATTTTACAACATTAATTTACATCTTTCATCATCATCATTCGAAAAGTCTTCTATCAATTTAATTTAATTACATATTGACTTACCTATGAGATGTGGATTGTGTGGAAGGTTGATAGCCCGGTGGTGAGAGGGTGGTCCCGAGTATGGCGGGGACTGCGGCGGCATCTGACCTCCGTACATGTTTTGCTGTAATTTTACCATTCGATGAGGACATACTACTTACAATATCGTTAAAGGTAAGACATTGTGTTTTTAGTCTCCTTCAATTCCTAAAGCTTCGTAGATGGAAACGATTAAATTGTTCAAGAGAATGAGGATCCCATCTTTTTATTCCCTATGATTTCCAATAATTTTGAAAAGACTAATTACATTACTCGGTTAACGGATCATGTCGTCGTTGACACAGAGTCCAAGAAGTGATTAACTACAAAGTGCAACACATTCATGCAGTACTTACCTGTTGGTAATTATTGTGGTTATGCGGCCTATGTGCGGGTTGTGAGTGCGAGTGTTGGTGCGAGTAGTGCGGGGACCCGGGAAACCCGCCCGGCGCGGCCTGCCGCGGCCCTGGGGGGCCTGCGGGGGGCGGTGGCTCCATGCTCTGGTAAGGCGAGAAGAATGGTATTGTAAGGACAGCAAGCAATAGCTAGCTATAGAAGACTGTGCTGAAGAAATCCATGCAAATTTATTTAAACAGTGGGTACGATAAGTTAAATATATAGAGTTAGTGACTTGTCCCATAAAAAAAAAACATACAGGATTCTTCGAGAAAATATGTGTTTAATACAGTCGGAAAACTGTAAATATAACTTGCTTAAACCACCTAATCTTTTTTGGATTCAGACAAAGCTTATTATCAATTATTCTTCAGATCAAAATCTTGAAAGATGATTTAATTTTACAGCTCAAAGGTTAATACATAAAAAATTAAGTAGATGAAATGCAAATGAAATTTCAATGCGAGAAAAAACATACATTAAGTAGCATAGCGCCAGTAAAGTATAAAAAAACCAAAAGTGTGTATCTTGACGATATTATAATACTTTCTTACCCCATTTCTAGGATGGTGTGAGTTGTCAGGAGGCCTGTAGTGTTTGGGCTTGGGAGGAGGCACGGGCTTGTAGGGCGGCACGGGGGCCCCACCGCGCCCTCCGTAATCCGCTTGAGACGCAGAGTTTGTACGCCCACTGAGCGAAGTACATGGAAAATATTTAGGTGAACAATAACAATGACAGTATCCGTAAGTACCTTCGCGCCAAGGTAAAAATAAAAATATTTAAACAAAACATTTTCGACTTTGCTAAAACAATAACTGTCAAAGAAAGTAGAAAGAGTAGGTATTTCTTTAGGCCTGATTGTGATTACGACTCTGATCAGACAATCTGTTGTCAATTTGTCATCATTAGTAAATAATTGGTCTAAATAGCATCAAACGATAATACACATAAAAATAATTGAATATGCGTTTGAAAATCAGAGCTATGTATTAAATTGGAGATGGATTACAATTATATTAGAGCCATAATTTTTCTTTTGACATCTTTGATAAGTGCCTTAGCAAAGTTGTAAAAAGAAAAAATATGGCTGCGTGTTTTACCGTTGAAATGGCGACAATAATTTGTACGCACCTGTATTTGGCATGGTCATTGGTTGGCACATTGGGCAGCGACGGTCCCCGCGCATGCATGGGCGTGTGTGGACTATTGCCGTTCATAGGCGGAGGCCGGTTTGTCTGAGGACTTCGGTATTCAGGCGCCCTAAAAGAACAACCACGAGTTAGTTTCTTATTACACTTTTTAAAAACCTATGAAAGAAGAAACGCACGCAGTGCACGGCGACGGCACGTTGATAAACTTTTTCGCACTCTACAATACAACTACCAAATACCTACCGAATTTGAATGCATTTAAATAACCTGTGGCTATTTTATACAATCAAATTCGGTTGTAATTTTAATAGTGTGAATATCAATGTATGAATGATGAACAAGAATTGATCAACAATGGCTCAGTTTTGTTCAAAATTAGGAAGTTATAACACTTAACGTTATTTTGCTGTCGATAAACGAAATTAACAATATCCTCTATTTTCTTTTTTAAAGTCACTGCGAAATACATACTTTTTATTGTATTTAATCATTTTCAACAGTTTTAAAAACACATCAACACATCGCTTTTAGCTTTGTTTAAATTACACAAAACATCTGCACTACGAAATTTACACTGACACAAAATACGTACACATATTCCAAAATTCTAAAGTACAATGATAATGTAGTAAAGAGATCTGTAACACCGTGAAAGTAGTAACAAGTTGCTGGTCCTTTGTCTGAGAACTATTGTAAGTTAGTTTTGGTCAGTTGACTCGACCTTTTTTGGGATTAAAAGGTTTCCATTGTGTTTTTTTTTTAACTGCATGGTATTTAAAATGGGATGAGATTGTGTTACATGTTGCAAATCTTGGTGACTCTTGAATATTTTAAAATAATCTTTTAATTTTCTCTAGCCATTGCTGCCCCACATTAGGCAAGGCCAAGAATTTATATCAGTATTATACAATAATAGGCATTATCTATCATCAGATAACTTCCAAAATGGAACAGAATTTCTACGAAATGATGATGTGCAGTCACGAGCACCAATATGTATACACTTAGCAACTTTTAAAAGTGATTTTCTCCTACTGTATTGATTGTAATTTTATGTTATGACGAACATAGTATTTTGGAACTCATATTATTATGAAATAGGTATCATCTCAAAGTTCCAATCGTTATTCCAGGAAAAAATGGTTGAATTTTGCTAAGTGTATACATATTTTTGCTCGTGACTGTAGGTGAGTACCATCTCACCTTCATCCTCATTTCGTAGAAATTCTGTACACAGGCATTAACTAAAAAAAAAACTCACCTGTAGTTTTGTTCTGGACTTCTGTAATCAAGTGAGTTGTGTTCGTGTGAGTTTGAATTCCGTTGAGGACTCTGAGTCATGTTACTCTGTGACATTGCAGTTGGGTTCGGAGGTGGTGGAGGCTCCATTTTACTGTAAAACATAATGATTGTTATTGTAACTGGTACCGCTAGGCAGACGTTGATAGTTAAAACAGAATAATACACGTTTTTCAAAACTTCCTAGCGTCTGGTTAAACATATAATCCGCCTAACTTTTAACAAGTAATGTAAGCAAAAAAACTCAATAACACTTTGATTGACTTGGGAACCAAACTGCATTGTTGAACGAATCATAATTTTCAAGTGTTGACGAATTCGATGTTTACACTTCATTCCAATACTCACATAGAAGGTGGTGCGACTTTGAGGTCATCAGGTGCGTTGGGCGGAAGGCGACAGGAACCCACCGCTGAACCATTGTTGGAGGCGCCGCTGTAGTCATACGACGAAGTGCCGTCGTAGGAACTCTGCTGTAGGTATAGGAAAAAATAAAAATGACAATTTATAGGCAAGCCCCAAAACCCTTCAATCCAATTCGAGTAGCGGAACATGACGCGAGCCAGTTGAATTGAACTACTGCAGTTTCGCTGCTATGGTTTCGCAGCAGAGGTATGATGCTATCAGCGTCAATGTGGAAACGAATAAACTTCATCGTTGCCGAAACTAATCTAACGGCACATACTTCCAAAACCGTTTTACATCATGATCTTATGGTAGTATCAACTTCTATTTCTCGTTATTTTCAACTACAAGATTAAAGTTAAATGGCATTTGTACTTCTTCACTTTTTTCCACTTATACACTTACACTACTAATACTACTACCTCTCCTCTTCTCTTCTTCTCTTTTCTTTCTTTTTTACTTCTTCTTCTTCGACTTGTGTGTTCTCTTCTTCTTTCTTTTACTACTTTTTTGTACTTTTTCTTTCTACTATCGATCATGGTTCAGCTCAAATTCATACATACGCATGTATGAATTTGAGCTGAACCATGATCGATATTTGCCCATAACACAGATATTGCAATACTACGTATAATACTTCGATGGCGACGCTACAATGTGCATAAGTAAAGGACTGGTTTAGGAATATGTTGACACAATACTAAAATTCTTAGATTTTATTTCTACTTACCGGGTTAGAAGGATGTCGATGTCTATCCAACGACCCCTGTCCTTGACTAGGCTGTATGATCATGCTCGTCGGTCGCGCAGTGTACGTCGCTGCCTCATCGCTTCCCGGGTCTTTAGGAGGCCCGAAAAGACGCTCTTGAGCACTTGGACGATTTGCCTGGCAGAAGAAAAAATATTTGAAAAAAAAAAAATCCATGCATGATTTTTTGAACATGTTTTGGACGGCTAAAGACGGCTTATAAAATACTTGCTTATCTTCCAATTTCTCATCTTGACTCAAAGGAACAAAAATAGACCTACTGAACTGTATTGCTTAAGTCTTGTAAGACGCAATGTTTTAATACAATTAACACTTTAAAAAGTAGGCAGGTAGGTTCTTGAAAAACTCATGTTCACAACTAAGGTTTTATTAGCGTCAGACGTTGGTTGGTCTACCTAGTAGTTATGTGAGAGTACTTACAGAAGTGTTATGTCGTAGATTATGTGGCGGTCGTCCGGGAGGTGGCGCGGGTAGCAGTACTCCTCCCGCCGGTCTGCTCACTGTACCGCGCGGGGGCAGCTCTGGTACTGACGGAAACAATGCTTCATTATACAGGTGAACAAGCATTGAGTAGATTGAGCCTTCACGA